>CM069529.1:33890000-35090000 GCA_035773235.1 Eospalax fontanierii | reverse complement strand
ATTTGTGCATGTTAAGCACTGGCTCTGCCACTGAGCTAAACTACCAAGCTTAACATTCCCAAAGTATAAATACAGTTGCAGAACCTTGCTGGACTTTTCTATATTTTTATTTTACAATTTATACCATTTATTGAAAGAATAATGTTAATAAATTTTATTTCAAGATACTGAAACCATCTGAAAAGAAAGCTAAGTACCAGTATGGTGGACTGAATTCTGGACGTCCTGTCACTCCACCTCGAACAGCTAATCCACCGAAGAAAAGGTGAAGAAAGGAATTCTGTAAAGAAACCATCAATTTGTTAAGGACATACTTCATAATATATAAGTGTGCACTGTAAAACCATCCAGCCATTTGACACCCTTTATGATGTCACACCTTTAACTTAAGGAGACGGGTAAAGGATCTTAAATTTTTTTCTAATAGAAAGACGTGCTACACTGTATTGTAATAAGTATACTCTGTTATAATACTCAACAAAGTTAAATCCAAATTCAAAACTATCCATTAAAGTTACATCTTCACGTATCACAATTTTTAAAGTTGAAAAGCATTGCAGTTAAACTAGATGTGATAGTTAACCAGATGAAAGCATGATGATCCATCTGTGTAATGTGGTTTCAGTGTTGCTTGGTTGTTGAATTATTTTGGGCTTGTTTTGTTTTGTTTTTGCTAGAATAATGCAACTACTTTTCATGTTTTCCCCTAAACATTTTAAAAAGTGAAATATGGGAAGAGCTTTAAAGACATTCACCAACTGTTATTTTCTTTCACTTACCTACTTTCATAACTGTTTGATCTTACTAAGAAAACTTAAGCCTCATTTTAATAAAAAGGAATTTTAGAGGTTGATTGTTTTTTAAAATACACAAACTCTCCAATCCAATGATCTTAATCAAACAGTTTGGGCAAACTTTGCAGCTGATAATGAATATTTTGCTTTTTACAAAATTGCCACTGATTTGGATTTGTGCACTCTAATTTTTAATTTATTGATGCTCTATTGTGCAGTAGCATTTCATTTAAGATAAGGCTCATATAGTATTACCCAAAACTAGTTGGTAATGTGATTATGTGGTACCTTGGCTTTAGGTTTTAATTCGCACGAAACACCTTTGGCATGCTTAACTTTCTGGTAATACCCTCACCTGCATTGGTTTTGTTTTTTGGGGTTTTGTTGTTTGTTTGTTTGTTTGTTTTTAGATCCACAGAACATGAGAATTCTTTTTTTGACAAGCCTTGGAAAGCTGACACTATCTTCTTTCCCCCTCTATACAAAGGATGTATTTAAATGAATGCTGGTCAGTGGGACATGTTGTCAACTCTGGGTTTTGGGTGCTTCACTGTCTAATAATTGCCACATGAATGTTGTATTCTATTGTAAGGCTATGTCACTAAAGATTTTTATTCTGAGTTTTCATAATCAACGGTCATGATATTGTATAGATATGCTTTGTAGTGAAGTATAGTAGCAATAATTTCTGTACATGATCAAGAGTTGATTGCAGCATTTCTTTTCCTGTTCTGTCTTTTTTAAGGGTTAGTATTAACAAATGTCAAGGAGCAGAAAAGTCAACAAAGATTTTAGAAGGAGAACTTACAGGACACAGATTTGTGATTCTTTGGATGTGACACTTTTGGATGTGATTCTAAAATCTTTTATTGAGCATTGTCAAATTTGTAAGCTTCATAGGGATGGACATAATATTTATATAATGCCCTTCTATCTGTGTTACCATAGATGTGAAACCGTAATACTGTCTTTGAAAATGTTAAATTGAGAATTCTGTTAACATTTTATGGATTGGCTCATTGTATTACTGCAAGAAACATTTGATTTTTCAGCACAGTGCAAAAGTTCTTTAAAATGCTTTTTTTTTCTTTTTTTCTAATTCCATTTTGTTTTAAAGCACATTTTAAATGTAGTTTTCTCATTTAGTAAAAGTTGTCTAATTGATATGATGTCTGACTGGTTATTCTGTTTTTTTTTTTTTTTAACAATGAAAGATTTAAACATGTATATATATTGAGTTGATTCTTTTCTAAGTGTTCATGAATTGGGTGTGTCTTCCATTAGGTCAGGTGCCTTTATCTAGTGCTGGAGTATAAATCAAACAATTTCTAATGGAATTTAAAATGTAATATTTTAGTAATCATATTATAATAGCTTGAGAAGAAAGCCTGAACTTCAGAATTGGTTGATCCACATTAATCTGTTTTATTTTTTGAGACAGGGTCTTCCTGAAGCCCCTGGCCTGAAATTTGGTATGTAGACCAGGCTGGCCTTGAACTCACAGAGATCCATCTGCCTCTACCTCCTGAGTGCTGGGCTTAAAGGCGTGTATAACCTTTAAGTGCCTGGCCTTTAATCTGTATTTTATAGTCTAGATTTTTATTAACATTCATCGAAGTTAAAACTGAAAAAATAGGAAGAAAATGTACGTTCGTTGTTAGGGAATTACTCTGTCAAAACAAGCATGATGTGCTCATTACATGTTTACTTGAGAGCATTGCTGCCTGAAGTAAGTAAAATAAAACTTATGAAAAAAGTCTTGCCAACTTGCCAACTTACATTGTCCTTGTTCCCCGCCCCCCCATTTTTTTCCAGCTTATTGATTTTTTTGCATACAACTTAATCCAAATATTATGGCATTCAAAAATTATTAAACATACTAGGAATGTGTTAGCATGTGATAGATAACATGGATTTTTAAAAGTCAGCCAAGTTATTACAATTTCTGTTTGTTGTTGTTGTTTCTGGAAATTAAGGAAACAAAGTCTTGCTCTCCGACTGAATTTACTGTGTTTCCCAGACTGGCCTTGAACTCAAGAACTTAGGTCCAGTGCTGGAATTACAGGTTTGTATCACACAGTCCCCCCTCCCTGTGTTTTACTTGGGATGGGGGAGAAGGGTTTGTGTTATGTGTTGAGGTAAGTTCTCGTGGAACTCAGCCTGACCTTCAACTGACTGTGTAATTGTGAATGGCCTGAATTCACCATGTGACTAAGGATGGCCTAAAATTCCTAATCCTCACCTATGCTGATGTTCCAGGCACACGCCACACCCAGTAGCTTGTTGAATGGAAAGGATTGACTACAGTGGATGCTTTATATTAAAGCCTTTTAACATTCTTTTTTCCAGTTTTACCCAATGACAAATTTTAATCTTCAACAAAATAATTTGTAAGTAATTTGTGATGGGAGTCATCCTTTGTAGCCATTTTTGTGTGTCAAAAGGGTGTCATTGTGATTAGAATAACGAGAATATGAAGAAAGCATAGAGAATAGCTTCATATTGTAAATGCCATACTGAGATCAAACAAGTTCATTTATGATAGCGGTATCAATCCTCTAGGCTTTGGTCATTCTCCAAAAATTAAAGGGTTTGATTAATAGAGGTGTGTTGTTAAAATACAGCGTAGTAATATATAAAAGAGACTAAAACCTGAGAGTATATTCAAATAGTCTCCAAGTTAAAATGGTTTGACTTACCAATATTTACAACTTAACATTTTATTTTAGTGAAGGAGGAATGCATTCAGTAGAATCCAATAATTAAAATTTTGAGGCTTGACCTCCTTCCCCCCTCCCAGCTGTATTTGGTAGAATATTCTGGCAGTGGGAAGCAGCAAGCCACACATGTGTAATGATTGATGGATGGGCTTTGTACTGTGCTGCTGAGCTATGGCATCCAATAGATTAGATGTAGTAGGCACATTTTAAACCTATATGTCCAACTTATAATGGATTTATTGGGTCACAACTCTAGCAGAAACCAAGAAACAGCTATCCTTACAAGTAGTCAAGTCTCTGTGATCACAGCAGCTGAACTTTCTGTCACAGGCTGTAAACTGTTGAAGGATGCCAAATAAGGAACTAGCCACTCTTATTATTCAGTGTACTCTTTTGTCTTACTAATATTGCCTGCTTCTGTTACTGTGTGGAACTCCCAACTTTACTAGTACATGGTGCTGCCCAACTCCAGTTGTTTCTTTGCTTAAATAAAGTTAAAGAGAAAAACTAGATTTATTTGAAGGATGAATGTGTACTTAAAAATCTGAGGAATGGGGCTAGAGAAATGGCTCAGTGGTTAAGAGCATATGATTGCAGAAGACCCAGGTTTTCATGCACCGAGGTCAGGCAGCTCACAACTCTAGTTCCAGGTGATCTGGTACACTCTTTTCTGGGCACTGCATGCACGTGGTGCCACCTGCAGGCAAACATACACACATAAAATCTTTTTTAAAAATTATCCAAAGCAAAGCCAGGAACATCTTGATAGGTCTCTGAAGAATTTAAAAGGATTCCACAATTAGCCAAGGTACATATCAGAAGATAAATGGAAAAAGAAAATGTGATATATTCAGCCATAAATAATCGAGAATGAACCTATGTCATTTACTGGAAAATATATGCAACCAGAGAGCATCACATTAAGTCAAATAAGTCCAATTCAGACATGATCTTTTTCCTAACTTTTTTATTACTTGTATGTGTATGGGTGTATTATGCATGAATGTAAAGTGTACCCCTGTCATGCAGTGCCCAGAAGAGGGTCTAGGAAATCTATCACCATGTGCAATGAAAATGTCAAAATGATTTTAATTTACAAATTGTATGTATAAACTCTCAGACATAACAAAATACTTTGAAATATTTTGGGCTCGGAAACTCAAATATAGCTGAGTTTTTAAGTTCAGGTATATTCCCTTGTCTCCATAGCAACCAAAACTTTTGAATCAGAATAATTTCTGTGACTAGAGAGATGGCTCAGTGGTTGAGCACTTACTACACAGTCCTGAGGCCCAAAGTTCAGATCCCAGCACCCACATAACAAGCTGGGCATCCTGGTACCTGAGGAGCAGAGATGGGAGGATCATCATAGTTTGTTTCTAGCCTCAGAGAATTTGGGCCCAGACCCAGAGAGAGACTGTTCAAAGGAACGGGTTAGGCAGATAGTGAAAGAGGACAACTGATGCTGCCTTCAGGCCTTTGTGTACATGCATAACCCACCCACCCCACCTCCATGCATCCACTTACATGATTTTATTTATTTTGAGACAGGGTCTCCCTGTAACCTCACCTGGCCTGGAACTCACTATGTAGACTGGCCTTGATCTCACAGACGTCTACTTGGCTTGGCCTCCCAAGTGCTGGGATTAAAGGTGTGTACCACCACACCCGACTAGAAACACAATTTTTCAAAATATATTTTCATTTTATGTGTGAATATACTGCCTGCATGCGTGTGTCATGCAATGCCGGAGGAGGTCAAAAAGAGGACATTAAATCCTGAGGAACTAGAATTACCGATAGTTGTTAGCCACAATTTGGGTGCTGGGAGTCGAACCCAGGTCCTCTACCAGAGCATTCAGTGTTTTTAACCACTGAGCCATCTCTCCAGCTCCCAAAACACAATTTTTTAAAAACCTTTTGTGAGCATGGTGACACACACCTGTGGTCTGGTCTACATAGTTTAAAAGCTTTTTTTTACAACTTCATGCTGAAATGTGTTCAGAGGAGGAAGATGACCTTGCTGTAGCACTTATCCATTTCTTTGTGAGTCC
Organism: Eospalax fontanierii; assembly: GCA_035773235.1. Classification (NCBI taxonomy): domain Eukaryota; kingdom Metazoa; phylum Chordata; class Mammalia; order Rodentia; family Spalacidae; genus Eospalax; species Eospalax fontanierii. The sequence goes on along the minus strand of CM069529.1, from coordinate 35,084,432 downwards.
ATTCCTGAATTAAAGTTGAATCAGAAAAAGACATGCAGTACACATCTAGAATCCTAGCACTCAGGAGATTGAGCACGGATAGCCCAGGTTGTAGGCCAGCCTAGACCACATAGTAAGTTCTAGGCATGCATGGGCTATGTTGCAAGATCCTGTCTCAAAATAAAAACAAAAAAAACCCACACCTGAAAAATTATTCTTAGAAATAGATTGACTCTTTTTGTTAGTAGATCTTAGAGTGGTTTGTTTTTTTTTTAATTATGTTTATTTCTGTGGGTGGAGATACTACAGTGCTTATGTGGAAGTCAGAAGACAGCGTGTGGAAATCAATTCTTTTACTATGTCATTCCCAGGGATTGAACGCAGGTTATCAGGCTTCACAGCAAGTGCCTTTACCCTTTGAGCCACCTCCTGGGCACTACACTTGAATTTTATTAACTCTTGTCTCTCTACAGTTTCTTCAAGAAAAGTGGAACCTAGGGGCTAGAAAGATGGCTCAGATTGCAGCCAGTGGCTAACAACCTTCCTTAACTCCAGTTCCAGAGGTTCAGACGCCCTCTTTTTGCTTTATGTAAATGCAGGCAAAAACACTAATACACATAATTTTTGAAGATGAAAACAAGATTCAGTATAACAATTTTGATCTCTTAAAACTGCATTTTGGAGCTGGAGAGGTGGCACAGCCATTATGAGCACTGGCTGCTCTTGCAGAGGACCTATGTTTGATTACTAGCACCCACATGGTTGCTAATACCCATTGGTAACTCCAGTTCCAGGGGAATCCAATGCCCTCTTCTGACTTCTGTGGGCATGACATGGATGCACTTACATACAGGCAATGCACTCATACACATAAAATAAACTTTAAGATGCATTTTACCTGTATGCTTGAATGCTAGAATTCCTTAATCCTTTATTAGAATTTTCTAAAAGCTAAAGCTTACAGGGTGTAGTAGTTAGTTCATACTAGTGTCCTAGGATTTTGGGAGGCTGAAATAGTAGCATGGTGATTTCAAGGCCAGTCTGGACTACATAGCAAGACTACCTTGAAAACAACTACAAAAGTCAAAGCTTACTTCCTTCAGCTATAGCCACCCACATTGGTCTACACCATAAACTTTTTACTTTTGCATTGTAATTTAGCTTTTCATTCAAGTTGCCAGTGTTTTATTAAATGATGTTCTTAGAAAAATGGGCATAAATCATTCTCTTTTTCCTTTGGAGATCTTTGCCAGCTGATGCAAAGATCTTATGACACTAAGGTGTTTCAAAATGGAAAGTCCCAAGTGATGTGGGGATAAGGGTAGAGAGAAGCTGTGTGTGTGTGTGTTTGCTCGTGAGTATACCCGTGACTCCCAAATTCAGCATTTCTTTGAAATATTACATATAAAACTGGTATAGCCCAGGATCTGTTTCTGAAGGCCTTTAATCAAGCCTGGCCTGGGATCACTGGGAAAAATGCATGCTAATTTTTACAGCTGCTTCATCTGATTAATTCAGTAAATGCACTGGCCAGAATTATTCCTCCCAAAGCAATGACATCACAGCTAAACATCTGGAACTAGCATATATGGTTATACCAATTTACTGACAGTCACAAAGACAATGAATATAGCAGAAAAAGAATCTAAGGGAGTCCTTTATGTAACAAGTTTAATTTGAACTCTGAAATGTCCTAGGTGTCCTAATATATTTCTTGATTTAAAAAGTGCTGAGCAAATAAAACAAGTTGAATTTTTTTGAGACAGGCAATGTAGCCTAGGCTGGCCTCTAGCTTTAATCCTCCTGGCTCAGCTTCCAGATTGCTGAGATCAGAGGTTTGGGTCATCATGCCAGACTAAATTTCCACACAAGTATATAACTGATAGCTGGCACAGAATGCTTTGGGAAAGTTTACTTTTAGAGCTCATGAACATAGTGCACCAAATAAAAAATAAGCTACTTGTTGCCTCAGAAAAATCTTAGGTGAGGCCCAGTGTCCAACTCAACATATAGAGCTGTTCTACATATATAACTTCAGTAAGAAGTATGCTTGGCATACAGGCTTACACCTGTGACCTCAGCATTCAGGAGGCTCGGGCAGGAGTATTGTCCTGATAGCCAGCCTGGGTTGTAGAGCAAGACCCTATCTCAAAAAACACCACTACCAACACAAAAGTTGGAAGATCCCATGTCAGCCATATGTAATGACACCTGTAATCCCAACTTTTGGGAGTTGGTGGCAGAGGGATAAGGAATTCCAAGGTCAGCTTCAGCTATGTAGGAAGTTTGAGTCCACCCTGGGCTACATGAGACCCTGTCTCAAAAACAAAAGAGTCTTAGGGCCAAGGCTGAGTGTTCTACCCTAAACTGCACAATTTCTCTCTCTCACACACACACGGCTCAGACACAATATGGCCACTGCACTCTTGAGCTAACAGCACCTGGTGACTCCTCCCTAACTGACTGAGCCTGTCAGAGTGGGCTCACAAAGCTCCACTTCTAGCTGATGGGGCTATGGGCAGTTAATGGCTCCCGAAGAAAGGGGAGTCTTCTCAATGGTGTAGCCACTGGTAAGCTGCTCCTGCTCCAGTTAATTAACCCCACATCCATGCTCATGAAGACAACCCTGATTAAATTCAACTTGGTGGGCCATAAATGGCATTAGAGTAGGACACTTTGAGAAGAAAGGGGTCCAGAGGGAGTGGGAAGATCAGAGAACAGGGTTGAAAGTGACCAAAGCCCCTTATATACATGTATAATTGTCAACAAATAAATATTTAAATTCTTGTCTCAGAGGATAATTGCCACAGGTTTTGTAGCCTGACCCTCTTAACTGGAACCGTTAGGTGAGATGAACTAGTTGACCTAAGTTGAAATCTTAATGTAAAGTCTGTTTGAGTAGGAAACTAATCTTTTAGCTTTTCAGTTCCTTAGACTTTGAGCCAACTGTCCATTATTCCTCTTTCAGATCTGTGTGTTGGGTGTTCCTTCAAGACTTTGCTGTATTTGGCTATTAAAACCTTTAGATCTAGGTGAGTGACCAGAACTTAAGCTCATGGGGAGAGATTTTTTTAAAAATTATTACTGTATTTCCTATTATGATGCTTGATACATAGTAGACATATTTGTTTAGTGAATCAGTTTCAAAAATAATAGAGTACTGTTGGTACCCTTGACCTTAGGAAGAAATTTACCACAATAACATTTCTGGTTTCCTTTTTTCTCAGGTAACTGCTTTTGTCTTACAACAAAAATTTGGGAGTAGTCTCAGGTGAGAGTTTGAGTCTATACTGCTAAAATAAATGGTTCATTGTTAAAAGTGTGGTCCTTATTAGATATAAAAACAATGTGAGTTGCGAAAGGAAGCTGACACATATTTTTCAGGAATGAGGTTTATTAGGAAAAAGGGTCTCCCATAATTAGACCTTACTGTGGAAGACCATTAGAAAGAAATGGTACAATGTATTAAAAACTGCTAACACATCTTTAGTCCCAGCACATGGGAGACAGTGACAAGTCGGGTCTCTTGTGAGTTCAAGGTCAGCTGGGGCTCTCTCTAAGTGAGACCCTGTCTCAGAAAGCCAAAAAAACCCAAACATAACAGGGTGTTAAAGGGAAAGAGAGGCTTCCCTTTAAAACCTGGAGAAGAGTTTCATTGTAAGTAAGAATAAGAGAAAGGAGAGGCAGCTGCCACGAGGGGATTCTAGACATATATTTTCAATGGGTAGGGGAAGTTTCACACCACATGACTTAGAAAGTGGACAAGCTAGGTACTGGTTAGGACCCTAAATTACAAGCTATTAGCCACAAGCACAAAACAGCTTCTTACTCCTGTCTCAGGGAGAGAGCTGCAGGGGGGTAGTGGCCTGATGCCTTCAGGCTGTGGAGTCTGGATGTTCAGTCTTTTTAAAAATATTTTTATGTATATAAATGTATTGCCTGCATGCATGTAAGTGCACCCATGTCATACAATGCTCAAGAGTTCAGAACAGGGCATTGAATTCCCCAGGAACTGGAGTTACGAACAGTTGTTAGCCATCATGAGGGTGCTGGGAATCAAACCTAGGTCCTCTGCAAAAGCAATCAGTGCTCTTAACTGCTGAGTCATCTCTCCAGCTCCAATGCTCACAGTCCTAAAGGGCCAGGCCCATGTTCTAACATTTATGTTGTAAAATACTGGTAAATATGTGAAGTTAAAGTGTTCAGTTACTTAAGATTTTGCAAGCACACTGGGAGAACTGCCTGTTCAAACATCCAAAGATACTTCACTGCAGTCTCCATTGATGATGATGATGAGAAGGAGGAGGATTATTATTATATTGGTCTTTTTGAGACAGAATCTCCCTGTAGCCAGTTGGTCTGGAACCCACTACATAGATCAGCCTAGCCTTGATCTCACAGAGATCTACCTGCCTCCACCTTCTAAGTGCTGGTACTTTAGTGTGCACCACCATGCCTGGCCCTGTTTCATTATCTTAAAAGTCACTCTTGTAGTGAGTCACTTTGCATATTTTTAGATACTGTAATGTTGTATTTTTGCAAATTCACTCAATCAGTACGAGCATTTTAAACAATCAAAATTTGCAAGTAAAGAGGTTGCTACTGTATTTGTAAAATGATTGTCTCTGAGATTCAAGTAAGTATGGCAAAAGATGAACACAAAATGTTTTCAGTAAGGGACAGAATGGTGGTGAAGAAACTAGAGAGAAAAGCAGTACTTTATTTTGTGTGATACTTAGAAGACCAGGCTGAATTCTTGATCCCAATACAAAATTCCACAAAAGGAATTTGGCTTGTATCAACAGCCCTTTGTGACAAGTGAGGAAGGTGATGGGTATTTCATGAACATAGTTGCTATCCTTGAAACCTGAAGATGCCAAAAGAAAAAGAACAGAGAGAATGGGAAAACAGTTACCTGATCACCTATCAGGATTGTTTGTAATGAGAAAAGGAAGAGGGTCATACAGAATCTAAACAGTATTGCTAATTTGTTTCTTGACTATAAAATAGGAATGTGGGGATGGAGAGATGGCTCAGCAGTTAAGAGCCCTTGCTTTTGTAGAAGATCCAGATTCAGGTCCCAGCACCGACATCAGTGGTTCACATCCACCTGTAATTCCAGTTCCAGGGAATCTGATGCCCTCTTCTGGCCTCCACGGGAACCTGCACACACACAGTACACATAAACTCAGACAAACAAGTGTGTGTGTGCGCACACACACACATACACAATCTTTAAACTTTGAATGTTTGATGGGTAATACTTGAATTTTTGTTACATGATATTTCAGCCTACATATGATACATGTATTCTTTGTACATATACTCTTTAAAATGTATAAAATTTCCTTTATGTAAAAGTGTATGCAAAAATAGTTTTATTTAAAAACTTAGACTGGGCATGGTGACACAGGCCTTTAATCCTTTAATGATAATAAAATTGTTTTGGTCTTTTTGAGACAGTGTCTCACTAGGGAGCCAAGCCAGCCTGGAAATCCCCATGTAAACCAGGCTGACCTTGAACTCAGAGATTCACCTGCCTCTGCCTCCCAAGTGCTGAGATTGCCCAGTTTAAGTAGCCAATATCCTAAAGATTTTCCTGATACACTTGTTCCCTCACTTAAGGGCCATGAAAAAAAAAATGTAAAGGGCATTTTTTGGTAAGGCAGAGGACCAAGGTTGAGAGTGGTGGTGGAGGGGATTGGTTTTCAAATTGTCCCTTGTGATTTTGTCATATAAAGTATATGTGAAAGTACAAGAGGGAATGCATTAGGTGTTCAGAGTTGCTGACTGAGGAACTGATTTCAGGGAAGAACCACAAATAAGCAAGGTGAAATTGATTTTTAAATATTATAATTGTAGGGGCTGGAGAGAAACCTTAGTGGTTAGGAGTGCTGGCTGCTCTTGTGGATCCCAGTACCCACATGGCAGCTCACAAGCATCCAGGAGAGCTGATGTCCTCTTCTTACCTCCCTGGGCATTACACATACAGGTACACTTACATACATAGAAAAAAAACACTCATATAATTTTTTAAAAATTTAGGCTGATATGGAGGTGCTTGCCTTTAATGCCAGCACACAAGAGGCAGAGGCAGGTGGATCTCTGAGATCAGAGCCAGCCTGGTCTACATATCGAGTTTCAGGCCAGGTGGGACTATAGGAAGACTTTGTCTCTAAATAAATTTAAAAGGTTATAATTGTAGTAACAAAACTATAGAAACAATATCAACTCAAAAAATAATTTAAATATAGGTCTTCTATTCTGGACTTTGCAGTCAGTTATGTAAAGACTAAACCCTAACTCTCAGCGTCTCATCTCTTCCTTTATGGGTTAATCCTGTGGGGCAGGTCAGGGAACTCTAGGAGACCCCCCTTCAAAGGTGGGTTTAACATAAAAGTGCTTTTCTTTCCCAGAATTCTCACCTTCTAGTGCAGTCCAGTCCCTAGGTGAGACACGAGATTCTTCTGAGTCTTTGCCTTTCTTTTTCATGTATATGAGTGTTTTGCCTACATGCATGTAAGTGCACATGTGTTGTGCAATGCCTACAGAAGAAGGTGTTGGATCCCCTGGAACTGAAGTTACAGAAAGTTGTTAGCCACCTTGTGAGTGCTGGGAATCGAACTCAGCCCTCCCCCGCAATGCTGGTCAGAGACTACCTATACTTTTAAACTCCCTAACACACTGGGCTACCTTACTCTTCTGAAAGCTCCCCTCCCTGGTTTCTGGTTGCCTGCCACCAGGTAGGTGACCTCAAGCATGTTTGCTTTTATTCCTTCTCCATTCTCCTCCTCCTTTCCAGGCAGCTGTGAGATTCACAGCTTCTCTGCCCTGGGGTTTTCCTTTTAATCTCTAATAAAAATGTCCTCCTCGGGAGGTGGAGGCAGAGGCAGATAGAGCTCTGTGAGATCAAGAACAACCTAGGCTATGTAACGAGTTCCAAACCAGCTCAGCTGGGGCTACAGGAAAACTGCCTCCAAAAAAACAAACAAAAAAAATGTGTCTTCGAGCTTCCGTCTGTGTCCACCTTTAAGTTTTTTTTTTTTTTTTTTCCTTTATTAATGACACTAAGAACCCCAAAAGGGGACCCTGATTTCCCAGGTATTATTACATGATGGTCTGGGATTTCTCAAGATTTGTGGTAAACTTCTTTCCTGCACCCCTAGATGGCAGTCAAGTAGGCATTAAAGACTAATAGCATGGCAAAAAGGACGTGGTGTGTCAACAGAGAAAAGCAGGTTATGGACTAGACGGATGGCTCTGTGATTAAGAGCACTGACTGCTGTTGCAGAGGACCCTGTTGGATTCCCAGAACCTATATGGTGGCTAACAACTGTCCATAACTCCAGTTCCAAGGGATCCGAGACCCTCTTCTGACCTCCTTGGACATTGCATGACACAAGTGCACTTTCATGCAGGCAAAACACTCAAACACATAAAATTATATTTTGGGGGATCTTTTTTGACCTCAGAAAGATGGGTTCGGGGAAGCATTTATTAAGCATCTACTACATCCCAGGCATCTGAGGGATAGGATGAAGAAAAATCAAGAAAAGCCCTGACGTAGACGAATTCAGGGCTTTGAACAGGAGAACGTTACCCTCGCCTCACAAGCCACTTTTGAGGGTGTGGGGGGAGGCAGGGTCTCCCTGTAGTTCCAGCTGACCTAGACTCACTATATAGACCAGGCTGGCCTTCATCTCAAGATCCGCCTTTGCCTCCCGAGTGTTGGGGGTTAAAGTCGTGCGCCACCACGCCGACCCCGCCACTTTTATTCATAAGGTTTTGGTTTGCTCGTTTTACACCCTTGTATACCCACGGTAATGGTGCCGCAAGGTTCCCTGGGCCCTGCAGGGTCTCGTCGTCCCACAGAAAGGAACCCCAACGGCCCTTCACAGATAAGCATCCACGGGAATGGACGACCCGTAGGTCGCTAGCCTAGAATAACGGCAAAAGGCCGCAGCCCCCGGGGCGGGGCTCCGGTGCTAGCCCCGCCCCCGCCCTTCCCGCGCGCTGATTGGCCCTGGCGGCCGCGCGCTCAAGCGAGCCGGCCGCTGGCGCTCTGGGTACTGTGGCCAGCGAGCGACAGACCGGCGCGCAACCGCCTGAGGCTCAACGCTGAGGCGGAGGCGGTGGGCGGGCTCGCCTTTCCCGGTCTGCGCAGGTACCTTTGCCCGCACTCCTTGGTCGGGCCTGGAGGTGCGTCCTGAGTGTTGGCCCGGCCTGGGTCCCCCGCTGGCTCGGGCCCCCTGTGGGAAGCGGCGGCCCTGCGCCCCGCCAGCCCCGCGGGCGCTTTGGGGCCTCGAGCTCCGTGGGCTGCTGCCGTCCGGGCGGTGAGGCGGGCGGGCCATCCCGCAGCCGCAGGGGGAGTGAGGGCGGGCAGTGCGGCCGGACAGCAGGGACCCGGCCCGGCTCGAGAGGCCAGGCGACCGCGGCTCTGCAGATGTCCCGGTACCCAGAGAGCGTGGGGTTTGTCTCCTTCCCGGGATGGGGTGCTTCTGAGTAAGACCCGGCCTTTGTTTTTTTTTTTTTTCCTTTTTTTTTTTTTTTTGAGCCAGGGTCTGCCTATGCAGCCTTGGCTGGCCTCGAACTCTCAGAGAGGCGCCTGCCTCTGTGGGATTGCAAGCGTGCACCGGCAGATGTTCTCTTGTGACCCGACGCTCAGTACAACTGCAGGCCGCCTTACTGCAAGTTTAAGGAAAGCCGAAGAAGTGGGCTGGGGAGGTGGTTCCAAGGCCAAGCACTTTGTGTGCAAGCGTAAGAACCAGTGTTCCGATATCCAGCACCCACGAAAAAAGTGGGGCTTGGCGGTGTGTCTGTAATCACTGCTCTAGGGAGCAGAGACCCGGGGATCCCTGGAACTCGTTGACCAGCCAGACTAACCAAATAAATGAGCTCCAGGTTAAGAAAACAAGACGAAGAATGTTGGAGGACGCAGAGGCTGACCTCTGGCCTCTATGCATGCCCAAATGCACACGCCAGAAAGCCTGAAGTAGTTTAACATTTAAAGAGGTTATGCTATGTTCTGTTTCCAACGTAAGCATGTTTCGTAGTATCAGCCAGTTAGTCTCATATTCAGATTCTTTTTTCTTCTTTTCCTGAAAGACAGCCTTCCTAAGTGTATCTAAGACTGGTACCATGTATATTGATTTTTTGCTAAAGTACACAGCACTAGGTATTAGGACTGTGCCCATATAACTTCTTTTCCATTAGTCCTACAAAATATGGTATTATTAATGGCTAATAGGTGAATTTTATTGAGTACTAGTCACCATTTCAAATACAGAGAGGTGCTTTTTTTTTTTAATGATTGTACCCATGTACATGATATGAGTGTGTGTATAAACATGTGAATGGGGTGCCCATGTGAAGGTCAGAGGACACTTTGCTGGGAGTCTGTTATCTCCTTCTACCATGTGGGTTCAGAGAATCAAACTCAGGTCAATGTCTTTTTTTGTTTGTTTGTTTAAGATAGTCTCTCTTTGTAGCCCAACCTCAAACTCAGAGATCTACCTGCCTCTGCTTTCTGAGTGCTGGGATTAAAAGTGTGTGTCATACCAGCTTCTATTCGTTTTCCTTCGAATTATTCTTACATAAAAATGGGGTCGGGGGGACACGTGTTCACAGCTTCTTTTTTAGAAAATGATTTTTCATTACTGAAGCTTGAACCCAGGGCCTCATGTATACCAGGCAAGCACTGTAACAATGAGCTACAACCTTACCTTTAATTCTACTCAATCTGGTTTCTACTTATTTCATAGAATTATATATGTAACGGTCCTTTATTCAATGATGGATTAGATTTCTAATTAGATTCAAGCTTGTTGAAATGACACTATCATGTAATTTGAAGGGAGGGCTATTGGTGATGTTTTTTTTGTTGTTGTTATTTTCCAAGATAGGGTCTTCCTGTAGCCCCAGCTGGCCTGGAACTCATTATGTATACCAGACTGGCCTCAATAGCACAGAGAGCCACCTGCCTCTGCCTCCAAAATACCAGGATTAAAGGTTTGCACCAACACACTCAGTTTTATGTAATTGTTTTATAACAATTTTAAAATATTTTATTATTTTTATTTTATGTGTTTGAGTGTTTTGCTTATATGTATATGCCCAAAGAGGCCAGAAAAGTGTGTCAGATCCCCTGGAACAGGAATTACAGGTTAGCTGCCACATGGGTTCTGGGAATCAAACCCAGGTCCTCTGGAGGAACAAGTGTTCTTAACTGCTGAGCCATCTCTCCAGCCCCCTTGTAAGCACCTTAATACCTATAGTACTTACAAGATGATGATTAAATGTACGTGGTGGCAGATGCTTGAAGTTCCAACTACTCTGGGAGACTCCCTTGTACCTAGGATTCAGGACCAGCCTGGGAAACAGTAAGCCTCCAAAACAAAAACCTACTTCACAGTTTATTATGTTTATTTATTGTGCAAATGCTAGAGCTCAGTTTATATAAAGAATAGCTATATAAAGAATAGCTGTCTGAGTTTGTTTTTCCTGGTAACATGACAATATTGGAGTACTTACTGTGTGTCAAATGTTCGACACATGGTTTCATTTAATATTTAAAATAGTTCTTTAGTGATTAAAAATTATAGGACTTTGAGAGCCAGCAAGGTAGTACATGCCTCTAATCCTAGAAAATGAGGCATTGCCTTTTTCAGTTTTTTTCAAATCTTAGATGAAATAATCAAATACACAAAGATTTTGTGGTATAGTGTAAAGAGGCTGTACTATAATGACATTTTTTACTTTTTTAATGGGTAGAAAGTTTGCATTCTATTTTATGATTTACCCAAGGTTTCAATGTAAAAATATTATTGAAAAATACCATTGAGTAAAACTTCCTGGAAAAGGTGCCACAATTATTCTGTATTCTGGTTTGTCCTGGCCTAGCTCAGCCTCACCTCAATTTGAGAAGTCTAGTGACTGTTTAGTTTTTTCCCCATTTAAATATAAAACTGCTCTTATTTTGAAAAGATGCAGATAATGCCTTCAGCTGTCTCCCAGATGGGGTGGGTGGGAAAGAACAGAAAGTTCTCACAAAAGCTTTAAACCTCAATTTATCACCATTCATCTTGCCATGAAGTTTGTAGCATCCACAACACAACCGCATAGTTGCCTTCAGTTTGGCTGTACCTTAAGATCTAAGAAGAAAGACAGATGAAGGAAGAAAAGCAGAAGGAACAGAAGTGAGTATCATTTCTTCTGCCTAATTGTTGTTGTTGTTGTTGCTTGGTCGGTGTGGTCCTTTTGATTGGTTGATGGTTAGTTTTGTTTTGTTTTGTTTTTGAGATAGGATCTCACTGTAGTCCCAGCTGGCCTGGTACTCATTATGTAGATGAGACTGGCCTCGATCTCATAGAGATCTGCGTGCTGTTGCCTCCAGAGTGCTGAGATTAAAGGTGTGCACCACCAAGCCCAGCCCACTTTAAAGAAGTTCTTGCAGTTGTGGAAACTTGGCAAGTTCAGGGTCAGCCAAGGTGGTAGAGCTCCAGAAAGAGTAGCAATTGGAGTCTAAAGGTGGCCTAAATGCAAAAGTCACTGTTTGTGGGTAAACTAAGGGCACCCCATTTCTAAGACCTTCAGTTGATTTAAATGAGACCCCCTGTATTATGGAGTATACTCTTCTTTATTCAGTCTGTTGACTGAGGTATTGATTTTATTTAACAAACATCTTTACCAAAACCTCTAGAACAAACATTTGACCAAATACTAATTTCAGACTACAGTTCCAGTCCATCATCCATCATTGTAAGGACGTCAAGGCAGGAACTTCAAATAGCTAGTCACATCACATCCACAGCCAGCACAGAGAGAGAACAAATGCATCTTTGCTTGCTTGGTCTGAGTTAGTGTTCTTTCATATTGTTCAGAATCCTCTGTCTAGGGAGTGGTGCCACCCATAGTGGACTTATTTTCTTATATCAATTAGCAGTCAAGATAGTCCCCTATAGACATACCCATGGGTCAACTTGATCTACACAATGTTTTTATAGGACTACATTTCATGTAAACTATTTGATTAAATAACATGAAAATTTAGATATATAGAAAGTATCAAATATGTACCAGATTTCAAAGACTTGTGCTTTAAAAATACTTTGTTAATTTTATATTGATTACATGTTAAAATTATGTTTGATGGATTGGGTTGCATATTTTATTAAAATTAATGTATTTTCTTTTTTCAGTACGGAGGATTGAATCCAGTGTCTCATGTGTACTAGGCAAGTGCCTTTTCTCCATGGAGTTATATCTGTATGGCCCTGACTGGCTTCAAATTCATAGAGATCCTAAGTGCTGGGATTAAAGCCTAGCCTTATCTTTTCTTTTTAAATATGGCTCTAAATATATATAATTACTGGGGGCTGGACAGACAGCTCAGCACTTAAGAGCACTGGCTGCTCTTGCAGATAACCAGGATTTGTTTCCCATCACCCACATGGCAGTTAACAATAGTCTGTAACTCTCTCTTCTGGCCTCCATGGGCTTTGCACAATATGGATGCACTTACATTCATGCAAGTAAAATATTCATGCACATAAAATAAAAATAAATAATATATATACATATATATAATTACATATGTGACTCATATTGGTCACTGCTGCTCTAGCCTCTCTATACCCAGTCTTTTCCATTCTTTCCTTTAACAGCCATGTTTTTGAAGGTCAGGCAGGAGAATCTCTACCTAACTCCTTGAACAGAAAGGGAGGCGTGGCTGCCTGGGGCACTGTGAGTCTTAGAGGATTCAGAGGTTCTTATTGGGGACTTAGAGTAGTTCCTTGCTTTTGTCTGTTCATGCCTCTATTTCTCATTACAGTAGAAAGAACTTGACCACAAAGTAATATTCATTATAGTAATTATGTTTACTAATCACACTAAACACTAAACAGTGAGCTTGCATGTTGTTAAATGTTGGTCGATTGACTTTGTTTCAGACTTTTTTCTCAGTTCATAGCATTATATACTCATATATATTTCTAGTCAGCCATTCAGATAGGATGGTCATTCACAAGTTTAAAAATTATATCAGTTTATAAAAATCCTATAAAACACAACTGCCACTTTGCTAAAATTATTTCAATAAATACCAATAAATGCTTATTGAATGTGGAATTTTGTAATCAAGGGAAAAAACTTGCCAGGAAAAGGGAACACCACAAAAAAATAATGTTCAGATTTGGTTTTGAGTTCCAGAATAACCACACAGCAAAATGATACACAGAGGAAGTATATCATTTATCCAAAATAAGTATAGCTTTTCCTAGCTCTGAACTCTTAAGAGCAGTTTCCAGTATGACTTAGTGTTATAAATAACATTTTAATAGCAAGAGCAACAACATTCTCTATGACTGTATCTAGTAGTAACCAATTAACTTTTATATAGAAATGAATGAATGTGATAAATAATTTTATATTGTATTTTTACAGGAATTTTGGGGAGCCAGAATGCGACACAATCAGATGTGTTGTGAGACACCACCTACTGTCACTGTTCATGTTAAATCAGGTTCAAATAGATCATATCAAACTAGAAAACCCATCCATCTGAAGCGTCCTATTTTCAAAGATAGTTGGCAACCATCTGAAAAAAATGCATATAACAAATCTAAACGCCCCAAAGGACCTTGTCTAATTATACAACGTCAGGAAATGACTGCTTTCTTTAAATTATTTGGTAGGTGTAAGATATTTCAATGGTATAATTATAAAGTAGTAAAAATCAGAATGTAACCCTCTTTATTATTTTTACATCTATTGTATGTGTATGGGGGGGCACGCACATGTCATGGCATACATATGGAAGTGAGAGGACAACTTATGGAAGTCTGTTCTTTGCTTCCATCAGTGAGTCCTGGGGACCAAACTCAGATTGTCTGGCATGGTGCCAAGAACTTTTGCCCACTAAGCCATCACACTGACCCTCTTTTGTTATTTTTGTAATGAAAATATGTAGATTCATCTGACTTTCTAGACTGTTTAAATCCAAGTGTCACATGCAGTTCAGAACATGAGTTATGTTTCACTTAAAGTAAAATTGTATATATAGGCTCAGATGAGCTATCACACGGTTTGATGAGGCTTGAGGAAGTTTCCTAGGACTCTTACAGTTAAAAACCAAGCAAAATAGTAATGTTAGTCAACCTAGAAAAATTTATTATATTTTAGGAATATTACTGAAAGTTAATGTTTTAACAGGGCATGGTGGCACATACCTTAAATCCCAGCATTGGAGGGGCAGAGGCAGGCAGATCTCTGTGAAATATCACAGAGTAAGACCCTGTCTCAAAAACAACAGCAAAACCCAAAAGTTAATGTTTTATCATCATTTTCATACAATGAAATTGAATTTGAATTTATTCATTACACAGGATTACTTTGTTGATACATTTCTTAACAAGCAGACAAATAAAGACTTCTTTCTATTAATTATACTAGCCCCAAAATAAAAGAAAAATATAAAGGGTCCCTTCTTTGAGATATGATAGCAAGACAGACAGATTAGAACAAAGAATAGTATAGATGTGTTCTTAATAAGAGATCACGTACAGAGCTGTAGAGATGGCTCAGTGGTTAAGAGCACTGGCTGATCTTCCAGAGGACCCAAGTTTGATTTCCAGCACCACAACCGTCTAACAACTGTAACTCCAGTTTCAGGGAATCCGATGCCCTCTTCTGACCTCTTGGGCATTGCATGGCACAGGTGTGCTTACATACATGCAGGCATAACACTTATAAAATAAAAATAAAACTTAAAAAAAAAAGAATTCAAGTACATAACCAGAGCTGGTAGCAGAAGGCAGCAGACCTCCTTATAGTGGAAGGTTATATGCACTCAGGCAAAGTGGGCAATATGTAAAGAAAAAGTTATAGCGATTTTCCCCATTGGGATCTAGGATGTTAATATAGTTTCTATTTTTCCTTATTAAAAGTGGAAGAAAATTATTACAAGCTTTTATTCTGAGCTAGGATCTCATATATGCTGGCCGCTTTGTATTCTTTATATAGCCAAGGATGGCCTTGATCTTCTGGTCTTCCTGCCTCTACGCCAAGAGCTGGGATTACAGGCATGGGCCATCTTGTCTGGTTTTATGCAGAGATGGAGATCAAACACTCTACCAACTGAGCTACATTCCCCACCCTTATCATAAATTTTTTGAGTATCTTTTTGATCATGAGAAAATACCTGGTTCTCCCATTTTAGATAATTTAATAAACAGAGACAGAATTAATAAGACAAATTCTCAGGAAATCTTTATTCTTGGAACTTTCCAGATATTTATTACATTGGTAATATATATATATATATATATATATATATATATATATATATATAAAACATGTAAAGTTAATATACAGAAATTTTGCAGGTGTGGTGGCACATGCCTTTAATCCCAGCACTCAGGAGGCAGAGGCAGATGAATCTCTGAATTCAAGGCCAGCCTAGTCTATATAGTGAGTTCCAGGCCAGTCAAGGCTACATAGTGACACCTGTCTCAAAAAAAGTCTGGAAAAAATTTTGCTTTATTACTTAAAGGGAGTTTCCTATATTATATTCTGATAACTACCAACATTTTTGGATTATATTTTTTAATGTTTTCAAATTAAAGGTTTTTACTTTTTGGATATTCTTAAAGTTTTTGTCTTTTTCTAATCAGTTTTCTCAAAATTAAATGTTAATCTGAATACCTTTGAAGTTATTAAAATATAAACAAGCCTGTTTATATTTTAATTTGAATAATAAGAAGAATAAAGAGAAGTAGAAGAGAAAAAGAGTCCAAAAAGAAAAATACTCTGGAACTTGAAGGTAGAAAGTAGTAGAAAAAGTACTACATTTAAAACAGTATTATTATTTCCTTTTTATCTAATTTTGCATATATGTTTTGACTGCATGCAAGTGTACTGCATTCATGAAATGTCTTCAGGGATCAGAAGAAGGCATCATATCCTCTGGAACTAGAGTTATGGACAGTTGTCCACTGCCACGTGGGTGCTGGGAACTGAACCCAGGTCCTCTGCAAGAGCAGCCAGTGCTCTTAACCACTGAGCCATCTCTCCACCCCTTAAGTTATTATGTCTTAGAAACTGAATTTATCTTGTACCAGATTCCATTTCTACCTCTCATGGATTTTGTAAAAGAATGCAGAGTGGAATTGTCCAGCAGAATGTTGGATATAAGGAAACACACATCCTTCTTTAAAAATATACATAGTAAAGTAAATCAGATGGGAAGATGGTAGTCCTTGCAGTAACAAATAGACTAAAAAACAGACACCTTATACAACACTAATCCTGCCATTTTTGTTTCATTTTCTAAACATCATTTATAATCTGATAAATTATTTCTTCTAAAGGAAACATGTTTTAAAGATAAGTCGTAGCTATCTTTTGTTACAGATGACGATTTAATTCAAGATTTCTTGTGGATGGACTGCTGCTGTAAAATTGCAGACAAGGTAAATCTGGTAACAGTATAATCATAAACCATCATTATTATATTACTTGACCATCAGAACTTTAATGAGACACTATATGAATTTTCTACCTTATTAAGATGAGGAAAACAGCTAGCTTACATTGCTCCTTCAGAGCAGAATTGTTTTTTTAAAAAATATTTGTGTGTATGTGAAAGAGACAGGCAGACAGATCGGCAGCATGCCACATCACATGTATAAAGGTCAGAGGACAATTTGCAGCAGTTGGTTCTCTCCTTTCATCACGTAGAACCTGGAGATCCAACTCAGGTTGTCAGGCTTCACAGCAAGTTCGTTTACCTCCTGAGTCATCTTACTGGTTCTCATAAATGACATTAAGTCCAAATCTGTTTGAAAACAAGAATCATTACAGACTCAGTAACTTTTAGGGGAGGAACACATTCTCACTCTATCTAGCCCAGGCTGGCCTAGGCTCACTGTGGAACCCAAACTGACCTCAAATTCACAAATTCACAATCCTACCTCAGTCTCCTAAGAGTTAGGATTGTAGATATTCTACTATGCTTGACTAGATTCAATTTTGGTCAGAATTATTATCTTTTATTGATGTGGAGAAAAAATACTGAGACTCCACTAAGACAGTGCTTATGTTTGACTATTTTTAAGTAATTCAGATAAAATATCCCAATTATCATTTTTGCTTGTATTTGAGACAGGGTCTCTCTGTAGCCCCAGTAGGCATGGAAGTCACTGTACCCCAGTCTGGCCTTGATTTGACAAAGATAGCTTGCTCTGCCTCCCAAGTGCTGGGACTAACCGTGTGCACCACCATGCCCAGCTCTGATTATCTTTTTTTTTTAATTTTTTAAATTTAAAAAATATTTTTTATTCATTTAAAGAAATTATGTGAATGAGTGTATTGCTTGCATGTATGTAAAAGCACCCATGTGCAGTGCCCTTGGAGGTCAGAAGAGGGCATCGAATCCCCTGAAACTGGAGTTAGAACAGTTGATAGCCACCATGTGGAATCGAATCCAGGTCCTCTGGAAAAGCAGCCAGTGCTCTTAACCGCTGAACCATCTTTCCAGCCTGACAATTATCTTTTTTTAAACTCAAAAATTTTAGAATATTCAAGAAGCATAAAATTGCTATAATAAGGGGCTGGAGACTTGGCTCAGCGGTTAAGAGCATTGACTGCTCTTTCATAGTAATGAGGTTTGGTTCCCAACACCCACATGACAGCTAAGAACCGTTCCAGGAGATCTGATACCTTTTTCTGACCTTTGCAGGCATTACACAACATGGATGCACTTACACACATGCAGGCATTACACTCCTACACATAAAATTGCTATAATATTTCAGTGGCCAAAATCTCAATTTCCATGTTGCCTACCTCACTGTTGGATAACAGCCATAGATAGATCAGTGCCTGTAAAAGACTTTGAGAAACACCAGATGCACATAAATTGAGAGTCATTCCATAAAATAAATGCTCATACTCTTCTTGATTAGCATACAAAGAAATGGGTTTCCTTATGACATTTGACACATATATCATTACACTTTTCTTATTCAGACCTCCCCCCTTACCACCATTGCTTTCATCTCCCCTCTTCTCAGTGATTTTATAAGATAAAATTAGTTTATCATGCTCTTTATTTAGATATCAGTATTTTATAGACTGTCTAATTTGTTAGGAACAGTGATGCTCTTTGCTTTTTGTGGGGTAGGGGTTGGCTTTTTTTGAGACAGGGTCTCCTTATACCCCCGGCTAACCTAGAAATCTCTCTGTAGAGCAGGCTGGGCTCAATCTCACACATGTCTGCCTGACTCTGCCTCTAAAGTGGTGGGATTAAAGGTTTGTGCCACCATGCCCAGCTGCCATTTGCATTTAAAAAATATTTTATTTACTATTTATTTTATGGGTATGAGTACATTGCCTGCATGTATGGAAGTGCACCCATGTCATGCAATGCCTTCAGAGGTCGGAGGAAGGCATTGGATCTCCTGGAACTGAAATTACAGACAGCTATTAGCTGCCATGTGGGTGCTGGACGCCAACCTGGGTCGTCTGCAAGAGTAGGCAGTGCTCTTAACTGTTGAGCTATCTATACACTATTATATTTATTAGGAAATATTTCTCATACTGTTCTCATGGGTTGATTACAGATATAAGGATAAATCATGCCTTATTGTTTTAGCTTATTCATCAGAAAACTTTAAAGTCAACTATTTTATAGCAGTTATATTTATGAAAGCAAAACATTAATATTTCTAACTTTTCTTTATAGTATCTTTTGGCTATGACCTTTGTTTATTTCAAGAGAGCTAAATTTACTATAAATGAGCATACCAGGATAAATTTCTTTATTGCTCTGTAAGTATGCTTTCTACTAAATGATTTTTGTATAATTTAAAGTATATATGATTTATAATTTGAAGCAGACACAGATTAAAACTTGTGGATTAAAGTTACTAGGCCTTCATATATGAAAACTACATATTTTTCATTTTAATAGGATATTTATGTTCTTTTCACCGACCTTATCATGCTACATGCCCAAGATTTGTTGTTCAGTATTCTAATTCAGGTTGTCATATCTTTTACATTTTTCTCAGCTCTCATATAAATTACCCTAATTCTTCTCCTTATGACTTATACTTTTTAAAAACCAGTTAGTATATAGTAGAAATCATCTTCATATTATTACATAAATCAAACATCTGTGGAAAACATTTTAGAAATACTCTTTGAAGGTCTATGTCTAACATACAGGAATTATTCATGTTTAATAGCTTTAGTGTTTGCTGATGGTTTAATTGAAATATAGTTTATTTTCCAGTTTTTGATTGATGATAATATTAGTGAATGATAGCTTTGTTATCTGTTGAATGGTTTTAATGGTACAATTTTCCAATTTATAGGTTATAATTTAGCTAGAAAAAAAATGTAATTTCAGGGCTAGAGATATAGATTAGTGGTAGTTGTTAGTATTTCTAAGGCCCCATGTTCAATCCCTAGCACTGGTTTAAAAAAAAGAAACAAAGAGAAAAAAAATTAAGAATTTAAGAATGTATTTTGGAGGTTGTGGCATATCTCAGTGGTAGAGTGCTTCCCTGGTATGCTTGAGGCCATGTGTTCAGTTCCTAGCACCAGAACCCAACAAAAGAATACATATTTTCAACCCTGTACTTGTATATATATATACTGCATCTGGGAATGTATGTATATAAGTTTAAGTACTAAACTAGAGAACTATACATAAAACAAATATTTGAGTATCACAATAGCTGTAAGCACTGAGAAGTAAGTTTTATTTGAAGTTTATTTAATTCAATATCAGAGAGTTCATAAAAGTTAGGGCAGCCAGGTGTTGTGGTATATACTTATAACCCCAGCATTTGGGAGTCTGAGGCAGGAAGATCATGGTTTTGAGGCCATCCTGGGTTACATATGAAAACTCTATCTCAAAAGCATAAAACCAAAAATGAGGAACAGAGCTGAGGTATAAATTCATGTATGATTTTCTGAGGGTCAAATATAGCCATTGACATTGTTAATTTGCCATTTACATGTTTCAGTATCTGTATTCCATGTAATACTTATTTTTGTAGTTTTTTCCTCCTGCCCAAGAATTAAAAACAAACCAAAAGAGGCTTAAATTCAAATCCATCTAGAAGCCTGAAATTGGATTTGTTCCACCTGTTTTGTAGTTATAAGCATACAGCACTGTTTAGCTTTGACTATGTAATAGACTGTAAGCTTACACTGCATTTTGTATTATCTGTTCTCTTTCAAGTAATATGAATTCTAATTTCCATTCTCTCTCTAATCATAGTTTTCTGTAGACTCACTCAGTTGTTCTTCTCATTAGGTATTTCCTGTTAGTCACAGTTTTAAAGCTCAGATTTCCTTTCTATACATTCTTGTAACACTGAATTTTCTCTCACTCTCTCTCTTTCTCTCTCTATCTCTCTCTCTCTCTTTCTCTCTCTCTCAGTTTTTTGCAACATGGTATCATGTAGCTCAGGCTGATCTCAAACTCCCAATATAGTCAAAGAAAGATGATCTTAAACTTCTGATCCTCCTGCCTTTGCCTCCTAAGTGCTGAGATATCAGGCCTGTGCCACCATGCCCAGAAACACTGTTTCTATTTATCACCCTCACACATTCCTTTTATAGTTATTACTTCCGTGCTTCTCTCCACTATAGCATGAACTCAAGATCCAGGTTCAAGTTTAAGCCAGTGAGACCCTGTCTTAATATGAAAGTAAAAAGAAGACTGGAATATAACTCAGGGATAGAACACTTGCCTAATATGTACAAAGCACTGGGTTCAATCTCTAGTATTGCCAAAAAAGAAAATCAAAAGGAATCTGTTTGGAATCTTTGGTCTTCCTTTCTGGCTAATTTTAAGCCTTTTTAAAAAATTGATGTGGTGCCAGAGCAATGGCTCAGTAGTTAAGAGCACTGGCTGCTCTTCAAAAGACGTGTTCAAATCCTAGCACCCACATGGCAGCTAATAATTGTCTGTAACTCCAGTTCCAAGGGCTCTGACACCCTCTTTTGTCTTCTGCAGATACTGCATGACACAGGTGCACTTACATTCACACATAAACACACATAAAATAAGAATAAATAATGTTTTTTTTAATTCTGAGATAAAAATAGTTTATGAAATTAAAAAAATATATTGTGGGCCAGGCATGATGGTACATACATTTAATCTCAGCACTTGGAGGCAGAAACAAGGGGATCTCTATGAGGTCAAGGCCATCCTGGTATATATAGTAAGTCTCAGGCTAGCTGAGGCTATAAGAAGACCCTGCCTCAAAAAGACAAAAAAAAAAAAGTTGTGCTGGAGAGATGGCTCAGCATTTAAGAGCACTGGCTGCTCTTACAGAGGGTCTGGGTTCAGTTCCCAGCACCTATATAGCTAACAACCATTTGTAACTCCAGTTCTGGGTGATCTGACACCCACTTCTGGCCTCTGTGGGCATTGTATACATGTGGTACACTTACATAAATGGAGGCAAACACATGCACATGAAATTATCTAATAAAGATTTGTTGTAACCTACTTGAGATTAGATTAGCTACACTTTATATTATTTTTTGTATATGTATGAGTATATTATCTGTATCTAAGTACACTTGTCATGCAATGCCCATGAAAGCCAGAAGAAGGCATCAGATCCCCTGGAACTGCAGTTATTGATGGCTGTTAGATACCATGTAGCCATCCTCTCTGGCCCCTTTAACCATCTTTTGAAATCAGTTAAACATGTTAGAAGTCTCGACAGATTTTATTGTAGCAGGTTTCCCATCTAGGATGTGCTACCAGTTCCAGGAAATCTAACACCCTTTTCTGCCCTCCAAGGGTACTGCACGACATGGCTACATTTACACACATGTAGGCATAACACTCATACACATAAAATAAAAACAAATATTTTTTTAAAGATTTTATCACTGTTTTTGAACAATTTGGTTATGATATACCACGGTATAGTTTTCTTATTTCTTATTCATCTTAAATTAAAAAGTGCATAGAAAGAAGTGATGTAGAAATCTTTGTACAAACTGGGGGTGGAGGGCCACACCTGTAATTTCTACCACTCCCAGCACTCAGGAGGCTGAGGTAGGAGGATCCTAGATCAAGGTCAGCCTGGGCTACATAGTTAATTCCAGGCCAGCTTGAGTTTAACAAGATCCTATCTCACCTCACGTATGCCACCATCATGACATACAAACATGCATGTGTGCACTCACTTGCACATGCACACATGCAAAAAAAGAAAAAAGACTGTACGATATCTAAACCAAGATCAGGAAGGAAGGGTGATTGCTAGGCAAGATAGAGGAATAGAGTAGAGCCCTTACCCCCTACTTCTGCATGTCCATATCCACTGTGAACGGGGGAGGGGAGGGAGACATGGAATTCTCTGGGAGGGACTATGGAGCTCCCAGGTTAGTGGAAAGGTGACAATGATGTGTGAGGAATCCTGCAGCCATGATCTGAGTTAAGGAACCTACAGCAATGTTTGGTGCCACAAGCTGTAGAGTTGCTTGTTGCTTGTATATCCATAATGGGGAATTTGTAACCATAGGTAAACTCCTTACTACACAAGATGTGGCACAAAGCAAAGAAGACTGTGTAGCCCTCTGCACAAATGACACAAAAGAAGCAGTTGGATTCACATGGGTATTTGGTAAAATAGGGTGCACTGCAGTGGCATTCTAATCTTTCACATTTTTTATCTTTGGTTCTCTGAGCTACATTTTGAATATTTAGATTTAATCTCCCAATTTACTAATTTGATTTTCAGCTTATATCTAATATCATTGTACTGTTTTAAAATTTTCAAATGTGTTTATTACCTTATTTTTATACATTAGTTACTTTTATTCTTTTAATTATTTGTGTATGTGTGCCTGCATGAGTCTATGTGTACCATGTGCATTCAGTTGTCCTCAGAGGCCAGAGGGGCCATTGCCCCCCCCGGAACTGGAGTTACAGGTTATAGGAACCAAACCCAGATGTTCTGCAAGAGCAGTAACTCTTAACTGTTCAGTTATCTCTCCAGTCCCTAGACAATTATTTTATATTCTGTTAATTCCATTTACTTTTATATTCTATTCCAGTATCTTTAGATCTGTGTCTGCTCATGGTGCCTTGCTTCCTTGTATATTTTGTACTGTTTTCGATGTTATGTCATATGTCTCCTGTGGAGGCTACATTTGTTTCTGATAGGAATTCTGCCCAGCCTTCACTTCATTCTTCATTTCTGTATTCTCTCTCTCTCTCTCTCTCTTTCTTTCTCTCTCTCTCTCTCTCTCTCTCTCTCTCTCTCTCTCTCTCTCTCTCTCACACGCACACATGCACACACACAATTTTGGGGGAACAGAGTCACATATAGCTCAGGCTGGACTCAAATTTACTGTGTAGCTGTGGCTAGCCTTGAACTTCTGATTCTCTTGCCTCTACCTCTGGAGTGCTGCCATTACAGGTGCCACCACACTGGCTTAATATGTCTTTTTTTATGAAAGCTTTTTAAGATTTTATCACTGTTTTAGGCCTGGAGAGATGGCTTACTGGTTAAGAGTACAGGCTGTTTTTGCAGAAGACCTGGGTTCGAATCCCAGCACCTATGTGAAGGCTAACAACCATTCATAACTCCAGTTCCAGGAAATCTAACACCCTCTTCTGCCCTCCAAGGGTACTGCACGACATGGCTACATTTACACACATGTAGGCATAACACTCATACACATAAAATAAAAACAAATATTTTTTTAAAGATTTTATCACTGTTTTTGAACAATTTGGTTATGATATACCACGGTATAGTTTTCTTATTTCTTATTCATCGAACTTCTTTGCAGATTTAGTTTTCATCAGTTTTGGGGAGAGGGGGGACAGGGTCTCACAGGTTGGACTTGCTTTGTAATCAAGGATGTTCTTGAACTCCTGATCCTCCTGCCTCCACATCCTAAGAGCTGGGATTTAAGGGTTCATGCTCCCACACCTATTTATGCACTGCTGGGGAATCAAACCTAAGGCCTCATGCAGGCCAGGCAAACATGGTACCAACTGTGCTACGTCCCTAACCCTATTTTCTTCAGATTTTGAGGATTTTCAATTATTTGGCCAGATTTTTTGGTCCACCTGCTGTTTTTCAGGTGTAAATTCACCTTTATTAGACGTCTCAAAGTTATCCCACATTTAACTATGTCCTACTCCTGATTATTTTTCTGTCTGTGTATTTGAAGATTCTGTTACTGTGCCTTGATTGTTTCTTCTCCAGTATTCAATTTCCCATTTCTTTAGTTTAGTGTGTTTTTCCTTGTATACATTGTAGTTTTCATTTCTAGAAGTACAGTTTCAATGTATCTCCTTTTCTGAGCATATGGAATAGTTAAAACTTTCTGTTTCCACTTTTCTATCAGTATGGGGTTGATTTTGATTGATTGGCTATTCTCCTTAACCATGGCTTCTGTTTTTCTGCTGCTTTGCCTGGTCCCCCTCAAATATTGGCCAAATATTGATTTCCATATGTGCGTAGGGAATCTACCTGAGACAAGAAAGATAAGAGAGTGCCTTACCTCCATTTAGCTAGAGCTGTAAGCAGTGCCTGTTCTCACCAGCTTGAGCAAAGTCATAACTCATGGACAAGAGAAAATAGTACCCTAGAAGGTCTTGCTTTAGGGATGGAACTGATTAGCTCCAGAGTGAACATTGCCATCGAGCTAAGTCATAAAAACAAGACCCAAAAGATTAGAAAACAAAAAGGCAGGGCATGGTGGCATACGACTTTAATCCTGGCAATCAGGAGGCAGACAGGTAGATCTCTGTGAAATGGAAGCCAGCTTGGTCTACCTAGTGAGTTCCAGGCCAACTGGGGCTGTTAGGAGACAAGGTCTCAAAAACAAAGAAATCAGAGTATTTCAAGGTAATTTACTTGCATCCCAGAACAAAGGTCAGAATTTATAAGAATCCAGAAGTATGTAGAACTCAACAAGTTCTAAAATTCATTGTGTCACAAATTTTGATATGTATTTGAGTAAGGTCGAATATCATTTATGTATTGATAAGCCGATTGTAATTCTTTTTGGATAGCTACTATTCTGGTCCTTACCCATTTCTTTTTTGGGTTGTTGGTCTTCTTTGTTAATAGGTATCTGGCTAATACAGTTGAAGAAGATGAAGAAGAAGCCAAGTATGAAATTTTTCCATGGGCTTTAGGGAAAAACTGGCGAAAATTGTTCCCTAATTTCTTAAAGTTAAGGGACCAGCTTTGGGATAGAATTGACTATAGGGCTATTGTAAGCAGACGATGCTGTGAAGAGGTAAGGATTTTAAAATACTTTATATAATCTTTGTCTTTATCTAATTTTCCTTTATTTAATTTTTGCTTTGGGTTTCTTATTCTGAGTCAGTCTCAGTAGTAGTAGCCTAGCCTGGCTTGGAACTCACTACTTTATCCTCTCAGTCTTAGAATATAAGTATTTAGTGCCACTAGGTCCCATCTACTTTGTTTTTTAATGTTCTCTCTCTGTGTCTCTCTGTACCTGTATAGAGAGGTCATTATAATGAGTGTAATTTCTCTACTACCATGTTTCTGTTTTAATTATAATCATTAAAACTAATTTGAGAAGACTACTATAGTATCCTTATTGTAGTATGCTTCTCCTGTGTAGTATATTGGCAGAACATCAGTAGTATATTGGCAAAGGATAATATGGACATACTAAAATATTTTACTGAAGACTATAATAAAGCTATAGTTGAAAAATAATTTCCACTAAATAAAGTCAATGAGTTTTCAGTTCCCAAAACTGAAGCCAATAAAGTTAAGTATATTTAAAATTTATACCTCTTTTCACATATAATACATTGCTTTATTTAATTTTTTTTCATTTTATGTGTATGAGTGTTATGCCTGCTTGTATGTAAGTGCATTCATGTAATGTAGTACCTGCAGAAAATAAGAAGGCATCAGATTCCCTGGAACTGAAGTTATGGATGGTTGTTAGCTGCCACGTGGGTGTTGGTATTTGAATCTGGGTCATCTGCATGAGCAGCCAGTGCCCTTATCCACTGAGCTATTTTTCCAGTCCCCTTTTTTTATGTTTTTGAGACAGTGTCTTCCTGTAGCTCCAGCTGGCTTGGAACTTCCTATGTAGACCAGGGTGGCCTCTGTCTCACAAAAATCCATCTGCTTCTGACCTGAGTGCTGGGATTAAAGGCGTGCTCCTTCATGCCCCGCTAGAATACATTGTTTTCTTGACATCATATTTTATTAGGCTAAACCATTTTATCTATAAAAGTTATTTTATTCAAATATTTGGAGTCTTGCTAAAGTTAATATTTTAAACTAAAGAAAAAAATCTAAAAAATTAACAATATTTAATTTTGGAAGTAACAATAGTGCTTGGTCAGAAAATGCAAATAATTCTGTATTTAAATGATGTCCTGTCCAGTTAAATGATCATAGATCCAAACATAATGATTCTTGTCAAACTTGATTAAAGATTTTAGTGGTATATCATAGAATTTTTCTCTCAACTAAAGTTGTTTTTCTTTTAATTATTATTTCTTATTTTATTATTATTATTTAATATTTATTTTATGTATATTAATATATTACCTGCATGTGTATAAGTGAACTCATGTCATATAATGCCACAGAGGCCAGAAGAGGGCATCCAATTCTCCTCAAACTGGAGTGGTTGTTAGGTGCCATGTGGGAGCTGGGAACCAAATCCAGGTCCTCTTGCAAAAGCAGCCAGTTCTCTTACTGCTGAGCCATTGCTCCAGCCCCCATTTTTCTATTTTATGTGTCTGAGTGTTTTGCCTTCATGTATGCAAAGTGCAGCACTTGTGTGCAATGCATGGGGAAGCCAGAAGAGGGCATCAGATTCCCCTGGAACTAGAGTTACAGATGGTTGTTAGCTGCCATGTGGGTGCTGGGACTGAACTCAAGTCATCTGCAAGAGCAGCCAGTACTCTTAATTGCTAAGCCATCTCTCCAGCCCTTTGTTAGCTCTTATTTATTAATGAGATAAGGTACAACAACTACATATTTATAAATTATTATTTATAAATTGTTACTCAGGTTTGTTACTCAGGAGGCAAAGGTAGGCAGATCACTGAGTTGGAACCCAGCCTGGTCTACATAGCAGTTCCAGTCCAGCCAGGGCTACATAATGAAACCCTGTCTCTAAATAAACAAACAAACAATCAAACAAAGATTGTTGACTCTTGAATGAAATCTAAGGATTGAGAAATAACAGGAGAGGGAAAAATAGTAAAAGATTGCACAGCAGGCCAAGCCTCTACAAAGTTAAACTGAATGAGAAAAATGAAAAGCAGCATAAATGAGCCTCTCAAATTAAGGAATCATCATTTAACCTGAACTCAATCCACTTTCAGGTTATTAAAAGAATCCTTTAACTTTCCTTATGTCTATACTTCCCTGGGTCCTGTGGATGTTGTGGAGCATTCCTGAATCTCAGCATTCAGGAGGCTGAGGCAGGAGAATCTCAAGCTCAAGGCCAGCCTGGACTACATAAATAGTGAGATTCTGTCTCAAAAAGAAATGAGTGGATAATTTGCATAGCTATTTGCCACTATCCTTGAGATAATTTGCATAGCCTTGAGACTGACAGTGTGCCATATTTGAACATTCTAATTTTTTCTAAGTAAACACTTTAGGTGTGTGTGGGGCTGTGGAGAGATGGCTTAGTGGTTAAGAGCATTTACTGCTCTTCCAGAGGACCTGCATTCAGTTCCAAGCACCCATGTCTGGCAGCATACAACCACCTGTCATTCTAGCTCCAGGGGATCTGATGTCATTTTCTGGCTTCTGAGGGTAACACACACATACATCTTAAAGAAAAAAAATGCTTCAGCCTGTGTGGGTTACACAGAGTATAAGAAGGGGCACCAAAATTAAGACTCTAGGACTGGCAGTACCTTACCTCATTGACAGACCACCTTTCTACTCTCATCTAAAATGATTAGCATTTTAACTGCAATACAGTGCAATACTGTGCTGCTGGCAATCAGACTATGAAAGAGCCAAAGAGAATAGTGTGACTTAATGGCATGTGTGAAAAGACAAAGAGTTGTAGGCAGATTAAATTATACAGTTGGATTTAAGGAAATGTTGGGACTTAGGTAGCAAAAAAAGAGGAAATAATTATTAGGTTATAGCTAAAGTATTGCATTAGTTCTGCATATCACACTTGAAGAACACTGATCAACAGCTCTAAATCCCGAGGAGAAAAGCTACAATAGAACATAACTGCAAAAGAATTTCATATGTGGATAATAAAAGGAGCCAGAGACTTTTAATATGAAGATAGGTTTCATGAAGCTTTCTGTTTTCACATAAAGGACTATAAGGGGCAGGAAATGTATTTGGTTTGTTTTTAATATAACCGGAGAACTAAGGTCTGCAGATAGAAATCTGAAAGAAGCAATAACTCAATATGAAGAATATTATTCTAACAAATATCTGAAAATAAGATAATTCCAAAGGAAGTACTTCCCATTACTGATGACTTCTTAAAAAAAGAAAAAAGGCTGATTTTGTTAGGAAGCCTTCAGTTAAACAAACTAAACTGACACTATAGTGCTTTACAAGCTTGTATTTTGAGAGTTCAGTTACAAGTTTTTGCTGCCTAAGCACTTACTGGGCAAGTGATGTTATCTCTTAATGCTTAGTAGAATTCGCTCATTAAATATAAACCAACAAGTGTTTAGTAAACTATCTACCATATGGTATTTAAAATCTTTTGGTTTTTGCTTTTGTTCTTGAGACATGGTCTCACTATATAAGCCCTAGTTGGTTTGGAACATGTAGAGATTTGCCTGCCTTTTCTCATGAGAGCTAGGATTAAAGGTATATGATACTGTGCCCAGTTGCTATTTTAGCTATTTTTAAAAGACTTAAAGCAAAAAGAACAACAGTAATAGCTATTCATTCTGAATTATAGAAATATGGATATCTTAAGTGTTTTCATAAGTTTAAAATATATAATTATTTTACAATTATTTTTAAACCAATATGTAAAAAAATGTACATATTGGGTATGATGTGATATCTTGGTATTTAATTTCTAAAAAATTTTAAAATATTTTTATTTTTATTTTATGTGTATGAGTATATTGCCTGCATGCATATAAGTGCACCTATGTCATGCAATGCCTGTGGAGGTCAGAAGAGAGCATTGGATTCCCCTGGAACTAGAGTTATGGATGGTTGTTAGCCACCATGTGGATGCTGGGAATTGAAGCCAAGTCCTCAGCAAGAGTAGCTAGTGCTCTTAACTGTCGAGCCATCTCTCTAGCCCCTGGTTTTTCAATTTTTAAATTTTACATGTGTGTGTATATGTCTATGCATCTGTGTGTGAATATGCAGCACATACACAAAGGACAGAAGAAGGAGTCAGATCCTCTGGAGTTGGAGCTAGAGGAGATTGTGAGTTGCCTGAGTGCTGGAAACTGAACTCGGGTTCTCTGCAAGAGCAGCAAGCATTCTTAACCACCGAGCCATTTCTCCAGCCCCTGATGTGATGTTTTGCTACATGAATGCACATTTGTCAAGTTAAACATATATACTCAAAACACTTATCTCTTCTTTATTGGAAAGACATTTCAGAATCCTTTTTTCTATCTTTTAAGACCTATGATACACACTGGATGTCTATAGTCACCCTACTGTGCAACAGCATGCTAGGCTTCTTTTGCTTATCTAACTATAGCTTAGTGCCTACTAGTCAACCTTTCCCCAGCTTTCCATACTCTCAAAGAGCAACATGTGAAAAGACGAATGGAACATTTTTATTTCTTCTAAAGATTTTCCTTATTTAAGTATTTAATTCCTTTGCTTAGAGTTCCCTATTTATTTCTTTCTGTAGAACTGAATAAAATCCATAATTGTCTATTGTCCATTTATAAACTGTAAATGTAATGACACCAAACATCTCATACATTTCTGTTTCCCATCTCTTGTCTTTATACTCCATTATCAACAATCCTGCGTTCTCTTTTACTGAGAAAATAAAATCATAAAAAATGCCAACATGCTCCCAGCATATCTACCATGTGTACCTACATGTGTATCATGTATTGTTCTCCCTCCATTCCTATAAGAAAACTTATCTTTGCTCCTACTGAAGTTTACTCTCTCTACTTGTATACTACACCTTACCCTTTCTTTCTCAAGAACATCACCCCAATAGTTGGTCCACTTTCCAGCATTATATTTTCAGTTTTATTAGATCACTGCCATTAATATATAGAATGACTCTAAGATCACCAATTTAAAAAATTTAGTCTCCCAGTTATACTACATTTCTGTGCCATGTCTCTTCTGTAACTAAACTCCTTTAGAAGTTGTCTGTACTCTGCTTCTGCTTTCTTTGAATTTATTATATAGTCCTTCCTCTTTCATTCAACATGAACCTTGTTAGCCTCGTTAGCCTCCAGATAGCTTTCTGTTGCTAAAACTAGAAATTGGTTATTTTTTAAGGTTTAATTTTGTCATACTGTGTGTGTGTGTGTGTGTGTGTGTGTGTGTGTGTGTGCACATGTGCAGGTGCCTCTAAAGGCATTGGATCCCTTGTAGTTGGCTACAGGTATGGCTACTGATATGGGTTCTGGGAAGGAACCTTGGGCTTCCATAGGGACAGTATGAGCTCTTAACTACTGAACTCTCTCTCCAGCCCCAGAGGTTAGTGCTTAGTCTTCAACTTGGCAACAGCATTTGGCAAATGTATTTCTCCTGATAGACTCCCTTCACTTGGTTTTAGGAATATCAGGAGTTTTTGTCAGTTCCCTTTCACCTCAGCAGCCTTATTAAGGTTCTTCAGAGCTCAGCTCTAGGACCTCTCTTTGCCTCTGCTGGAATTAACTTAAGTGATCTTTTTTGCTCTTAAGACTTTAGCATGGAGGTGTTGGAGAGATGACTTAGCCATTAAGAGTACTTCTGCTCTTCTGGAGGACCAGAGTTAGACAGCTCACAACTGCCTATAACTCCAGCTCTGAGAGATCCCATATCCTCTTCCGGCCCCCCTAAGTACTACATGTGCACACATATATACACACTCACATACACTAAATAAATAAATTAAATAAAGTCTAAACAGTAAAAAGACTTTTAACGTAGAGCTAACAGATCTCTCTCAATTCTGGATCTACATATCAAATTGCCTGCTTTATATCCATTGTCTAGTTGATACCTCAAACTTAACATGCCTAAAATTGGATTCTTGATTTCCCCACACAGACCACAAAACCTGCTTCTCCTGTAGTCTTCAATATATTAATGAAAAGCAACTCCATCCTTCTAATTATTCATGCTGCAAAACCATTCATTCCCTTTGGTATTTCCCCTCACTTTATATCCATGCCTCAAAAATATTCAGCATCATACTATTTCTTAGCATCTCTGCTGTTAACATTTTATCACCTCTTGCCTTAATTCTTGTCATAAGTTTCCAAATAGTCTTTCCTGGGCTTGGGATTTTGCTCATTGGTAAAGTGTTTGCCAACAACAGTGACAACAAAAAGTGTTATAATCTTTCTCCCTTATAAGGTATTCTTCATATAGCAGTGAAAGTAAATCTTTTTTTAAAACTTCCCCAAACCCCTAAGTAAATCATTTTTAAAAGTTAAATCATGATTTTTTTCAAAAGCCCCCAGTGGCTTCCCATCTCAAATAGGATAGAAAACATCATCTTTATCTTGGTTCTACGTGGTCTGCAGCTCACTTATCACACTTAGTCCTTATCTCCTGGCCTCACTAACCCATTCCATTCTCTTTTAATCTACTTGTATAGATTTAATCTACTTGTATACTCCTCCTTACTGTTCTCAAGCATATCAGGCATATTAAACCATTAGAATTCTTTTTTTGAGACAGGGTCTCCCTATAGCCCCAGCTAATATAAGACTCATTATGTAGACCAGACTGGCCTTGATCTCACAGAGATCCAACTGCCTTTTGCCTCCCAAGGGCTGGGATTAAAGGTGTGTGCCATCATGCCTGGAAAACCTTAGGATCTTGCACTTGTCATTCTCATCTTGAATGCTCTTCCACATATATTAGTATGATTCACTTCCTCATAATGTTCAGGATTTTGTTTAATTATCACCTCAGAGAGCCCTTTTCCTTAATCCATATAAAGTACTATCTCCCTCAATGGGATAGCATTGAAATGTCCAGAAGAATTCACACTCATGTTTGTTCCACTGGGTTTTGACAAGGTTGCAAAGAACAGTCTGTCTGCATGGAAAAAAAGGAAGTCGAATCTTTATTATACCAAGGCTGAAGGGATATCAGAGCTGTTAAAGGCTAAGGCTAACAACCAAAACATTATATCATGTATATTATTTAACTCAAATCAGATCAACAACTAAGAGTTTAAACTATAAAACTCTTAAAACAGGGATACATTTTTATGACCCTGAATTAGTTTCTTAGATATAATACCCAAACTACAAGCAACAAAAGAAAATATGGATAAAGGGGTATCATCAAAATAAAAAATAAAAAACTTAGTCCTTCAAAGGACTCCAAATAAAGAAACAACTGACAAATAGGGAAAATATTTTTGCACATCATTCATTTGATAAAAGAATTGTATCTTTATTGGGTAAAGAGCTGTTTCAACTAAAAAAAGACAACTCAATTTAAAGATGGGCAGAGGTTCTAAAATAGACATTTCTCCAAAGGAAATATACAAGTGATCAAAAAGTACATGAAAGATATTCAACTTCAGTAGTCATTGGGGAAATACAAATCAAAACCACGTCATACCTACCACATTGGTTATAAAAAAATAAGTATTTGTGGTGATGTGAAGACAGTGGAACCTTCATGAACTTCCGATGAGAATGTAAAATGTAGTTGCTTTAGATGAGTCTGACATTTCCTCAAACAGAATTACTATGGGAGCCAGCAATTCTAACCATATACTAAATGGAAATGAAAAATATAAGCACAATTTTTCTAGCCCCAAATGGCAACAACCCAAATATGTCTATCAACTCAGATTTGGTGAACAAATGTATTTCCATATAACGAAGTATTATTCAGCAATTAAATATATGCTTTATTGATTTAAGGTACAACATGGGTGAACCTTGAAAATGTAGTAACTGAAAGAAGTCACAAAGGATAACATATGATTGCATTTATATGAATGAACAGAACAGACATCTAAAGAGGCAAAAACCAGATTAGTGGTTTCTAGGGGCTGAGGGAAAGAATGGGGTGTGAGATCTTTTTTTATGGAGTGATCATTATATAACTCTGATCATTCTAAAAGTTACTTTTGCATTTTTAAATGGGTGTTGTGTATGGTACTTACATTATATCTCAATAAATGTTTAAAAAGTGGTTTTCCAACTGGGTGTGGTGGCAGATGCCTTTAATCCCAGCCCTTGGGAGGCAGAGACAGTTGGATCTCTGTGAGATAGAGGCCAGCCTGGTCTACACAGTGAGTTCTAGGCCAGCCTATGACTACAGGGATACTCTGTCTCAAAAAGACCCCCATCAAAAGGAGTGTTTTTTTCTTACTACTACTCTATATTCTTTTTGTTGGTACCAATTTTCAGTATCATACTTAAACACATATAATATACTTGTCTATTTGTCTCTTTAAAATATAAATTCCAGCTAGGGTATAATTCAGTGGTGGAGGACTAGGCTAGCATATCCAAGGCCCTTATTTCAATCTTCATCAGGAAAACTACACACATACAGATTATGTACAAAGTTTACATATGTTAATACACAATTCTAGTCTTAAGTAGCCCAGTTGTCTTGAATTTGCTATTTAGCCAAATCTGGCTTGGAACTCCTGATCCTTGCTTCTGTCTTCTGAGTGGTCTGTTTTGAGACAGTCTTATTTTAGTCCAGGCGGGTCTCAAACATGCTATGTAGTCAAAGCTGGCTTGGAATTCCTGCCCCTCTTATCTCTGTCTCTCAAGTGTTGGGATTATAGGTAGATGCCTCCGTACCTGACTTTAATTTAAATTTTTTAAAAGTCTTATTTATTTTGTGTGTATAAGTTTTATGCTTGCATGTATGTAAGTACACCCATGTTGTGCTGTGCTGGAGGAGGACAGAAAAGGTCTTCATATGCCCTGGAACTGGAGTTACAGGCATTTGTTAGCTGCTATGTGGGTACTGAGATTTGAATCTGAGTCTTCTTCAAGAACAGCCAGTGATCTTAACTGATGAATCATCTCTCCAGACCTTATTTTAAATTTTTTAAAATTTATTTTTATGCCAGGTGTGATGGTGCATGCCTTTTATCTCAGCAACGGGGATATCCAGAAGCAAAGGCAGGGAGATCTCTGTGAGCTCAAGGTCAGCCTGGTCCACATAACAAGTTCCAGGCCAGCTGGGCTACAGGGAGACCCTATCTCAAAAAAAGGCACTCCCTCCAAAATTTATTTTTATATGTATGAGTATTTTACATTTGTGTATGTAAGTGCTTTGTATCATGTAATACCCACAGAGGCCAGAAAAGGGCCTCAGATACCCTGAACTGGAGTTAAAGATGGTTGCTAGCTTCTGTGTGAGTGCTGGGAACTGAACCCAGGTCCGCTGCAAGAGCAGCCAATGATCTTAACCACCGAGCCATCATCTCTCAAGTGTATAATTTTGATTTTGAGACAGGTGTTATGTTGCCCAAGGAGGCCTCAAACCCATGGGCCAAAAGGATCTTCCTGCATCAGCCAATTGTGTGTGTGTGTGTGTATGAAAGTTCCAAGAAGGCAGTGCTTTCATTGCTTAGCACATAGTACGTATTCAGTATTTGTTGAATGATAGAATGAATGGAACTTAAGGTATCCAGTTCTTCATACCTTCTCACCCACAAAATAGGGGAAAAAATCTAATACTTCACTGAGCTCAGGAAGAACTAAATTAGCTGTTTTTTTACTGTTAAAACCATGTATATTTGAATCTATTCTGCTTTATGTACTCTGGCCTAGGTACCACAATGTCATCATAGCTAACTTTTCAGTTGGCTACTACTTGATTTCAGGTTAGGAATTTTGAAAGCAATGCATTAAAATTGTGATTTGGGGCAAAATAATGAATGACGGTATGCAGAAGACAACCCTGTGTTGCAAATGGGCTGGAAACTGTTAACCTTGCTGTAGTTCAGGAAGCAAGGGTATAAGCTAAACAGCAGTGCTTTAAAAATGAAGTCAGTGTTAGAAATGTTACAAAGTTATAATTACTATTGGTAATAACTTGGCTCTAGGGTATGTGAAGAGAGAGTTGTTCATTTCAGATCTCTATAAAGAATGGATTCTGTGGTTAAATAAAAATAATCAAACTAGTTTATTGAGATTAGGCCTTTCGTATTTAAACAGAAATTTAAAGAGATAACTAGATAGTCAACTATGGTGAACTATCACATACAAATGATGCTTAAAGCTTAGTAGATCAAAAATTAAGGTGGTGTCTTTGATGTTTTCATTTCCTTGGTCAGGTTTATTCCAAAAGTTTTTGTTTGTTTCTTTTGAGGCAATTGTGAATGGATTGGATTTCTGGTTTATTTTTGGTTGGTTTTTTTTTTTTTTTTTTTTTTGAGATAAGGTCTCCCTGTATCCCCAGCTGGCCTGGAACTTGCTATGTAGACAATGCTGACCTCTATCTCACAGAGATTCTCTTGTCTCTGCCTCCCAAGTGCTGGGACTAAAGGCGTGTACCACCATGCCTGGCAACTTTCTGGTCTCTTAGCATTTTCATTATTAGTATACAGGAAGACTACTGATCTTTTGTTTTTTTATAGGCCTGGCTGGCATAGAACTTACTATATAGATCAGGCTGACCTTGAAATCACAGAGAACTGCCTGCCTCTACCTACTGAGTGCTGAGATTAAAGGCATTTACCACTATGCCCAGCAAGACTACTGATTATTTTATTAATATATCCTGCCATTTTTTCTGAGTGTTTATCAGATCTAAGAGTATTCTGGTGGAATCTTGACCTTGTAAAATCCATGTATGGAATCAGATCATTTGAAAATGAGAGTACTCTGACTTCTGTTTTTATCCTTTTTATTTCCCTCTCTTACTATGTCAGCCTCAGAAATACAAGTATCACATTTTCTCTCATTTGCAGGTCTTAGATTTTATATAGGTACATCAAATCATATGTGTATGAATGACATGAAGGTAGAAGCAAAACTGTCTAGGGGAACAAAAGGGACTAATGAGGAGAGGGTAGGTAAAAGGAATGGTAGCAAGGCATGGGGGGAAGATGCTCAAAGAACAATGTATTTACATGAAAATACATTATGTAACTCAGTGTAACAAAATCAAGTTAAATTTAAGAAAGATTCAAGGTGAAAGTAACATTAACAGTCTTTGAGAACCTGTCAGGCTTGGCTCCAAGTACTGCTCATGTAATACCTCTCACAACCATTCTATACCAGATGAGGAAACTAAAGAAGCACAGAGAGTCACCTAACTTCTCCAAGGACACACAGTTATTAAAGCAACATGCCAGTGTTGAAACCCAGGCAATTTCACTGCAGAGCCAGTATTTATTTATTTTTGGTCTTTTTGAGACAGGGTCTTCCTGTAGCCCCAGCTGGCCTGGAACTTGTTTCGTAGACCAGGTTGGCATTGAACTCACAAAGAATTGCTTGCCTCTACCTCATAAGTGCTGGGATTAAAGGTGTGCACAAGCATTTTTTACACTTACTGCTATCCCCTCTTGAGATCATAAAGAAATAAAGAGAGAGGAAAACACTAGTTTTATCAAAGGCACCAAAACCCAAAATATCCCTAAAAATGACAGGGGTACATTTTTTTTTGAGACAGGTCTCCCTGTAGCCCCAGCTGACTTGGAACTTGGTATGTAGACTAGGCTGTCTTCAATCTCATAGAGATCCACCTATCTCTGCCTCCCAAGTGCTGAGATTAAGGACATGCATCCCACACCTGGCAATAAGAATAAAACTTTAAGAACTAGAGAAATGGTTCAGTGATTAATAGCACTGAATGCTCTTGCAGAGGACCCAGGTTTGATTCCCAGCACCCACATAGCAGCTAACAACCATCCTTAACTTCAGTTCCAGAGGTTCCAACACCCTCTTCTGACCTTCATGAACACTGAAGGACATGGGTGCATTTAAATATATGTAGACAATACACTCATATACATAAATAAAGTAAAAAAATAAATTTTTAAAAGGTGTTTCTAGTGGATCATCTACTACCAGTGTTTTAGATAAATCACACTCAGAATCACAGCATTTGATAACCAGTATTTAAAAGATACCCTAAAAAATTATCTAAATTGCCCAGGTTATAGAACTAAGAATTAGGGCCCAAGTCAAGCTCTCTTGACCCTGGGACAGACTTAGTTCACTGTTGCTACCATAGCATAGATACATATACATGTGCATAAAAATGCAGACATTTAAAAAATGTATTTTTCTAGCTTGGTTAGCATGTAGACAAACTAAGGCACCTCACATTACAAAAAATAAGTTTACCAAACCTTCTATCTTGTGGACTGTTCTTGTCTCCTGCTCTTCTCACTAGTCCAGGATTCCTACCCCCTACAATCATATTAAGGTTGTAATGTCAGAAACTTCAAATTCTTTTTTTTTTCTTTTTTTTTTGGGGGGGGGTATTTCATTTTTGTCAGTACAAGTGTTTTCATTGCTGGTATGTTTACTGGTATTGTGTAGTGCTCTTGAGAGTCAGAAGAGGGGAACAGAGCCCCCATGTGGGTGCTGGTCCTCGGGAAGAATAGCAAGTGCTTTTAACCCCTGAGCTACCACCTCTCTAGCCCTGCTTCAAATTCTTGGTTGCTTTCATCTGTCATTAAAAGAGATAGATAATATCTGAGTACTAGACGCTTACATGCTAAAAATATTAAAATAGCAGTAGCAAGAAAACTTGAAAGCCAGTTTTAAAAGTAGGACTTATGCTGGGTCTTCAGGGAAAAGTAATACTAAAACAAAAGGAAAAGCTATTTTGGACAAAGGAAATAAAGATACAGAAGTGCTGAGAAAAAAAAACAGTAGTCAAAATGGAAGAAATAAATTCCTGGACTGGAGATCTAGTTTGGTGGTATAGTGCCTGCAAATTTGCCATATCATCATAATCATCATCATTATCATCTAATATTCTACTTCCTCACCTTTGGAAGCTTTGCACAGTTCACATTCTCATTTGCTTCAAGTTTTCTTTATATATGTAACTTTATTACAGGATTTTATTTGAAATCTTTTAGAAGAATTTAAGTGCCTTATAAAACAATCTTAAAGTATATTTAAGAGCTGGAGGTATAGCTCAATTAGTAGAGTACCTATCTTGCATGCCCTCAGGAGGTGGACAAGATCAGAAGTTCAAGTTTATCTTCAGCCACTTGGTAAGTTTGAGGCCATCCTGAGCTATGAATTAGTCTTTCACGTCCCACTCTCGCTCCCTGCTCTCCATATCTGTGCATAAACATTATGTATATATTTTAAAATCTGCATGGGGACCACTGATGCATAGTGATACAGCACTTGATTAGCATGTGTCAGGCTACACAATACCAGTAAACATACCAGCAATGAAAACACTTGTACTGACAAAAATGAAATACCCCCCCCCAAAAAAAAAAGAAAAAAAAAGAATTTGAAGTTTCTGACATTACAACCTTAATATGATTGTAGGGGGTAGGAATCCTGGACTAGTGAGAAGAGCAGGAGACAAGAACAGTCCACAAGATAGAAGGTTTGGTAAACTTATTTTTTGTAATGTGAGGTGCCTTAGTTTGTCTACATGCTAACCAAGCTAGAAAAATACATTTTTTAAATGTCTGCATTTTTATGCACATGTATACGTATCTATGCTATGGTAGCAACTGTGTTTAGTCCCCAGCATTGCAAAATCTGTGTGCGTGTGTGTGTATTAGTATCTTGGGAGGCCTATTTCCTGAAGAAACTAAGTGTAGTGAAGTTTTTTTTTTTTTTTTTTTTTTTATAGTTGTTACTTTTTTTTAATTGTGTCAAGATCTGGATAGGTTGGTCTTAAACTCACTTGATAGCCCAGGTTGGCCTCAAACCCCTCCGGCCTCACCCTCTCAAGTCTTGGATTACAAGCAGTGTGTCACTTTATCTGGCTTAGATTTTTTCCTTTTGATAGAAAAAGACTTCTTTCCAGACAAAGTATACAGACACCTTTAAAACTGTGATGCTCTGCCTGTTGCCTTCCCTTGTCTCCTAAGTTCCTAATACATCTCTGAAACTTTAGAACTTCTAAAGATTTTGGAAATCACTAAGCAATTAATAATTCTGTGTCTGACTCTCATACTAAGACTTTTTTTTATTGTGATTCATTTACTCTGGGCTGTTGATAATTGCAACTCAAGATTTTTAACTTAGAATTAAAATTTAAATTTTATGGGGTTAGCACAATGTATTCTCTCCTAGCTTAACTTCTTAAATGGCTGACACTTGCCAGATACTATGTGGTAAGGATTTTACACACAATATTGCATCTCAAAATAACCTTTGTAATAGGTGACACACCCATCTTAAAGATGAAGAAAATGAGTCTCAGAAAGGTTAAACAACTTGCTGTGTATCACACAGTTAGCAAGTGGTAGAGCCAGAATAAGAAAGTCTACGTACTTAAAATAACATAAACAAGACAAGAAAACTTGAAAGCCAGTTATCAAAAAGTGGAATTTGTGGGGCTGAAGAGATGGCTCAGTGGTGAAGAGCACTGGCTGCTCTTGCAGAAGACCAAGGTTTGATTCCCAGCACCTACATGGTA
The DNA here is from genome assembly GCA_035773235.1 of Eospalax fontanierii. Classification (NCBI taxonomy): domain Eukaryota; kingdom Metazoa; phylum Chordata; class Mammalia; order Rodentia; family Spalacidae; genus Eospalax; species Eospalax fontanierii. The sequence goes on along the minus strand of CM069529.1, from coordinate 35,044,686 downwards.
GCTACCAACCATCTGTAACTCCAGTTCCAGGGGATCTGATGCCCTCTTCTGACCTCCACGGGCACTGCACAACAGAGGTGCACCTACCTACATGCAGGCATAATGCTCATACATATAAAATAAAATAATAAATAAAAAGTAGGACTTGTGGTAAGTCTTCAGGGAAGAGAAATACTAAGACAAAGAAATTTCGGACATTGGGAATAAATCCCATGCTCTACTTAACAAAATTTATAACAATACCTGATAGCAAAAAACTCTTAAGTGCCTTATGAAATATCAGTTCTTGTTGTCTAGCAGATCCATAGCCCTGGGCTCACTCTCCACACCGCAAAAAAACAAATATAAAAAAAGAAATTTACTCATTGAACTAGACCCTTAAAATGATTTTTTTAAAAATTAAATTATAGGTTCTATTTTTATTGTATAATTTTTCAAATTACAATAATTACTTTATTAGTATTTACTTAAATGTCCTCTAGAATCAGTAATTAAAACATGCCAAGTACCTCTACTACACATCCACAATACCTATCACTAGTCTCCCTTAATATCATTAAAATCCAAACAGTGCTATATTTATGACTGTGTTAGTTTCCACAGAAGCAAAATGCAAAATTCTGAGAAGAATGAGTCATTTTCATTAGAGTTAAAAAAAAAAGCTTCTTTGGTCACGGTATGAATCTTATTACAGAAACAAGTAATTTAGCCCAGAAATTTCTGAGTAAAAGGAACAGATTTTTTTTTTCTGTCCACCCTCCAAAACTAGCATACCTAGCCATCTGTCTGTCTTGTGACTCTCAGTGCCTGTGTGTAATGGCAGAAGGACCTTTGGCAAGTTTCAGTGTGCTCTTTTGACCTATCAAGATGTCACTTCCCTGGGACAACAGTGCCTCCTCTCCCTACTGGGCACCTACTACAAACTCCTTGTGATATACATAGAGAACATTCTAAAGTGGACACCTATTTCCATAATGTTAAGTGTTAAAAGTTCCCACATTTAGGGAACAGACTGGGAGGGGAGCTGCTAATCCAAGTTACTGGTACAGTGTGCTCAGCACATGGCAGTGTTGGGTTCAATCCCCAGGACCAAGACCAAAAGGACAACGGTTAAAAAAAACCACTGCCACCCTAGGCTCCTATTTCACATTTCATTTGAAAGAAATAAGTTGAAAAGGTACCTAGGAGGTACTGCTGTTATAAATTGAAAGTAAAGCTGTTAAAGTCCTGTCCCGTTTTCTAATAAAAAGTCAAAATACTTTCTTCACGATGTTCTCACCTGACTTCTTACTCAAAGGAGCACTACATCGCTGTCTCTACATTGCCATGCTGGCTCTACCATACCCTCCAAGCTGGAGCCTTTAGCATTTCAACTCTTTTGCAGTACCACCTCTATCCATAACATCATCCCTCAAATTCATCACCCTTTTGTTTTTTTGGTGTTGGAGACTGAACCCAGAGCTTTGCATATCCTAGGCAAGCGTTCTGCTCCTGAGTTACATCCCCAGCCCTCCCTCATCACTACTGCTTCAGTCTTCTCTGTCACTACTAGGTCCTAAGGAGTTCTCACTGCAAAGCTGACCTGTCTAATTCAACAAGTATTCCTTGAGCATTCTTCTAAAAGACACTCCAGGCAAAGTAAGGGTGGAGAATGGAAAAGAAAGAGAGGCAATTAAAAAAAAAATTTATTATTTTTATTTTATGTGTATGAGTAAATCATCTGTGTTTATGTAAGTGCACTCATGTCATGCAATGCCCTCAGAAATCAGAAGGAGACATCAGATCCCCTGAAACTGGACATACCGACAGTTCTTAGCTGCCATGTGGGTGCTGGAAATCAAATCCAGGTCCTCTACAAGAGCAGTCAGTTCTCTTAATTGCTGAGCCATCTCTCCAGAATGTGGGGAGGGGAGTTATTTTATGCAGCATTCTAGCTTTTATTACCCCACAATCCACATGACAAAATGTGGCACTTAGAGGAGAAATCTTGATTGTCAACTTGATGGGATCTAAAAATCAAGCAAACAAACTTCTGGATGTCTGTGTGGGGTTTTCTGGACTAGATGGGAAGAGCACCCTAAAATATGGTCAGTGGCTGGCGTTCCAGACTGAATAAAAAGAAGGGGCAAAAAAAAAAAAAAAAACCCATTTCCTCTTAGTAATCTTTTAAAATATGCTCTTGGGGCTCAGCAGTTAAAAATAATTGCTACTCTTGCAAAGGACCTGGGTTCAGTTTCTAGCACCCACATAGATCAGACACCCTCTTCTGGCATGGTACATACATAGCACACATTCACACACAATAATAAAAATAATAAAATTTAAAATATGCTCATCACTATACTACAAAGGGGGAAACAGAGGAACAAAGAGATTAACTTACCTGGGCTATTTTTTAACCATATCTCTTGATATATTGCAAATATTTTAAGATTAGCCTAACATAGAGTTAGGAGCCTTATTTTTTTTAACCCAAATACATTTCAAAGTTAGAACTTATGTATTGTTTTGACTAACTATATTACCTTTTCTAAACTTAGAAATATTAAGAATTTTTAAAAATTAAATACACTGGCAATCTAAAAGTGCTTTGGTTCTATTATTTCTTTTAAATAATTTAAGTACTATGTCAATTATTAACAGTCCAGGCCAATCACCTTATAAAAATACTGCCTCAGCTGTGGATGTTAAGATTTCATTTTTAAAATTTTAATTATGAGTACAGGTTTGTGCACACTTGTGCAGGTGCCTGTGCAAGCCAAAAGAGGACATCAGATCCCTTGGAGCTGGAATTACAGGTAGGTGTGAGCTGCCAGTCATGGGTGCTAGGAACTGAACTTGGGTCTTCTGGAACAGTAGTAAGTGCTCTTAATTGCTGAGTTCTCTCTCTAGCCTCCCCCTCAACTCCACCTCACCCCCCCTTTTTTTTGTCATGGTCTTACTGTGTAGTCTTGGCTGGCCTGGAACTCACAGAGATCCATCTCCCTCTGCCATTTGAGTATTGGGATAAAGGTGTGTGCCACAATGCCTGGCTTTTTTTCTTTCTATTTAATTATTTATATATATTTTTTACATAATTTAGTTCTTTAAATCTGAGAATTAGAAAAAGCTGCTCTTGGGGCTAGAGAGGTGGCTTAGTGGTTTTGAACACTGGCTGCTCTTGCCGAGGACCTGGGTTCAGTTCCCAGCACCTATAAGGCAGGTATCTTCTGTAACTCCAGTTCCAGGGGACCAGTGCCTTCTTCTGGCCTCTGGACACTGCATGACACAGGTCTTTTTACATATATACAGGCAAAACACTCATACATGAAATAAAAGTTTTAAAAAAATTTAAAGAAGAAAATGCTGCTCTTGAGATACAATTTTATTTTTTTGAGACAGGGTCTTACCATGTCTCCTTGGCTGGCCTGGAATGCACTGTTGAACAGGCTAGCCTCAACCTCAGAAATCTGCCTGCTGCTGACTTCTGAATGCTCTGATTAAAGGCGTGAGCTGTCATGCCCTGCTTTAATTACAGTTTTTGTACTCATTTTAATAAGTTTTAAAATTTTACTAAAATTCTAACTCATTTTTTCACTATAGGTCATGGCCATTGCACCAACTCATTATATCTGGCAACGAGAACGCTCTGTGCATCATAGTGGAGCTGTCAGAAACTACAACAGAGATGAAGTTCAGCTGCCCCGGGGACCTAGTGCCACACCAGTAGATTGTTCACTGTGTGGTAAAAAAGGAAGATATGTGAGATTGGGACTATCTTCATCATCATCTTCATCCAGTGACACAATAGAGCTAATGGAAAAACATTCTCAGAAATCACACACTTCATTATCAATGGACATAATAGGTGATCCTTCTCAAGCTAATAGATATTCTCAAGGTATGGTTTAATGGTAAAATAGAATTAGATTAATGCATATTCTTTATTGAGTTCTAGTCAGATTTTATAGCAGGAACATAAATTATATAACTGAGTTACGTTAAAATCAAAAGTTTTCTCCTTTTCAGTTATTACTTTTCATCTTCTGCCCATATCTATTTTTGTGGTAGCCTACATACACTAAAGGATTTTAACATGACATATTAAAATGGAAGTTATTATACCATGAACTCCAAGTATTAGAGCTTGAGGGTTTTTTGAAATGTTTATTTTATTTAAAAACTATTTTATGAAAATAAATTTACTTGTAATCATCCAACTATTGGTTCCTTCTATATATTTTTCTATTGCTAACAAAATTAGACCATACTATAGCCAGGACACCTTTCTTTTTTTTTTTTAACCATAAAACATTTTCTATGTCCTTAGTCTTTGAAAGCCTTATCATGACATGTATCAAAATTTATACATATATATAATTTTTGTTGGGATTTAAGTGCTTTTGAACAATATTATAGGAAAATAATGATATTAACCAGAAACACTATAATTTTCAAATTATTTTTATATATGGTATTTCTTACATTCCTTAATTGAAACACTGTTAGAATAATATTCTAGTGATCTTGTTTACTTATGATTTTAGATTTTCGCCCATCTGAAGTACTGACAGATTTCTTATAGTCCTTTCTAACTCCATCATGAGGAGTAAATAGACCTGCACCATTTCAGAAATTTTACCGTAGTCCTATAAGAATAGTGACTACTGAAGCTTTACTAAAGGAAAAGCTAACCTCTAGCTCTTGAAAGTAGATGTTGAGCCTTAGTACCTGTTCCATTCCTTGGACATAGTATTCATTTAACACATTTTACTGATGATATAGTTTCCTTCCATTTTTAAACTTATTTTTATTTTCTTATTTGTATGAGTATTTGCCTGCATATTATACCCATGTGTGCAATGCCCTCAGAGGCCAGAAGAGGGAATGAAGAGGGCGTTGTATCCCCTGGAACTGCAGTTAGGAAGTAAGCTGCCAGATGGGTGCTGGAAATCAAACCTGAACAGCCAGTGCTCTTAACTACTGAGCCATCTCTCCAGCCCTTAGTATACTTTCTAACTTTTCAACATCTCTAAGCACACTTTTTGTTGTTCTGCTCATATCTGACAGTAAATAAGACTGAAGGGGCTTGAGATGGCTTAGCAGTTAAGAGAAGTGGCTGCTCTTGCAGAGGACCTGGGTTTGATTTCCAGCACCCACCATTTCGGGGAATCCACTGCCCTCTTCTGACCTCTATGGGCATTGTGCAAGGAAGCACTTAAAAACATGCAGGCAAAACACTCAATTACACAGAATGATACACTCAATTACAAAGAATTGCCTTTTATCATTTGAATCTCCCAGGCTCTTTTACTTTTACATTTTTGGATCCTCAGAATAAGTTAAGATTTACTGGACACTTAAATGTCTCAGGCAATATAGTAAGCACTTTAGATTCAAAATATCAATTAATATTCAAAACCAACTGAAGGTTATTGTTATCTCCACTTGTCAAGTAAGGAAACTAAGGCTTAACTAACCTTGCCCAAGGTTACTAGAGGAATATTTGAACTCCAGTCTCTGACTGGAGCCTGAATTCCATGCTCTTGTTATACCTCAACTGCCTTCTGATAAAATCCTACTTTTAGCAATGAAAATAAGCTGTGACAGAAGTCTTTGAGCAAACTGCTAAGGAAGAGGTGGAAATATTAAGAACCAAGTTCTTTCCAAAAGGTTTATGGAGTTGAAGTAAATATTCAACAATTTGAACAGGTATCTAAAGAGAACAGAAAATAATCGTTATATTTTATTTAGACTAGCCCCTGTAGATATTCATAGTAGCCTACTCTATATTCTAGGTCTTGACATCCCAATAGGAAACAAGTGCATGAAGGAAGTAAGGTGCTCTGCCAATGAGGGTGCTTCAGGTAAGGCTGTGGCTCACTGGGTAAAGACACTTTGCCGCTAAGCCTGATGATCTGAGTTCAATTTTTGGGAGTTGTGAGCTAGAAACAGAGAACCAACTCCTCAACACACACACACACACACAGTCATAATAAATAAATGATATAGGAAGGAACAAGTATTTAAACATTTAAACATTAGTTATATTCTGAGTATATAGGGTTAACTGTAAAATCTTTTACAATATCAGACAGCATGTGACACAAAGAATATTGCTGAGCATGGTTGCAAATGCCTTGTAATCCCAGTACACAGGAACTGGAGACAGAATTGCAAACTGGAGGTAACTTCTGACTACATGGTGAGATCCTCTCTAAAAAAAGAACCTTGATAACTGACTGACATAGACAACAGACAAATAGATGATTGATAGATAGGTAAGACAGATCAAGCATAGTGGCGCACGTTTTTAATCTCAGCACTCGGAAGGCAGTGGCAGGTGGATATGAGTTCAAGGCCAGCCTTGTCTATATAGTGAGTTCTAGGCCAGCTGGGGCTATAGTGGAGACCTGTCTCAAAAAGACCAAAAAAGAGGGAAGGAGGGAGGGAGAGAGGGACGGATGGACAGACAGACAGACAACTAAAAATCTGCATTCATTTTCTTGGCTTGAGAGCATACAAAGTTAACAGGAGTCTGGTTAGTCTCTCACTGCCTTAGCAGTTGGTTCATCCCTACAGTGGCCTATGCTAGCATTTTCTTCCCTACAGTCTGCATAAGGTCAGAGCCACCTGATAGTTTGTAGTTATAAAAAACTCACACGGGGATTTGATGCTAGCTAGGCTCCTAGTTTTTATGTTAAAACGTTACCGTAATTATCAGTGCTTCCACTTCTCAAACAAAACAAAACAACTTCTTTTCAGGTAAAAAACATGTTTTCCTACCTTTAAAGTTTTTTCTTTAAAACATGTTCAAAAGCAAGCTTAACGTAAAAACGTGTGACATTTAAAAACAACAAAAAAAAAATGTTCCCTTCAAATAGAGTGAAAATTATCAAAAACATTTCACTTGAGGGGGATAATGTGGTATTCTTTAACAATCCAGAACCCTGGTGAATGACTGACATAGATAGACAATAGACAGATACATGACTGATAGATAAGATAGGTGGACATGGTGGCACCCAGCTTTCATTCCAGCACAGAGGCAGACACAGGTAAAGCTCTGTGAGTTCAAGGTCAGCCTGGTTTATATATCAAGATCTAGGCCAGCTGGGCCTATAGGAGATCCTGTTTCTCAAAATCAAGTATCAAAACAAAATAAAATAATGCAGACATATCACAGCTATCAATCTTGTGCTAGACCATTTATAAAGCTAATCACATTCAAAATTCAAACTGTATCCTCTCAGGGTTGGAGAGATGACTCCACCCTTAAGAACACTGACTGCTCTTACCCTGGCTGCACCCTCATGGCAGCTAACAACCATCTGTAACTCCAGTTCCAGGAGCTCTAACATAATTTTCTGTCCTTCAGGGGCACTGCAGGACATGGGTGTACTTATATACATGCAGGTAAAACACTCATACACACAAAATAGAAATAAAATTTAAAAAACACCTATCCCCTAAGAAGTCTTAAAATCGTATTCTAATTTTCATTTTACTGATGAAAAAAAGTCACCATCAGATAAAACAATAGCAACAAAAAATGGAAATCCAGCTCTATCTGAATATACACCACTTTCTGGTTTTGCTTGTTTTGTTTTGGGTATTGGGGCTTGAACCTAGGGCCTTACATGTGCTATGCTGATGTTCTACCACTGAGCTTATACCTCAAAACCCCCTACAGCACATTTTTATATGAAACTACTACTATTACTCATTATGTTGCTTTTAAGCCTCATGATACCTAGGCTGGTCCAATACAGATATTACCTGAAGACCTGAGATTTTGAAATAAAGCTAAGGGAAAAAAATATATCAAATCTTACCCCTAGCATAGATAGGCACAGAACATTTCATCTTAGATAACCTATAGCCAGTTTTTCTTAAAAATAAGTCCTTTGGCTGGGTGTAATAGAGCACACCTTTAATCTCAGCACTTGGGAGGTAGAAGCAGGCAGATCTCTGAATTCCAGGCCAACTGGGGCAGCAGGGAGACAAAAGACAACAATAAAAAAAGTCCTTAGAACTCTATTGTCATTATCACTGTTCTAGTCATCTACATTTAAAATCCTCACACTTACTAAAGATATAATCAGGGAGAGGGATATGGCTCAGTGTTAGAACATGTGGTTAGCATGCATGAGACCCTGGGTTCAATCTCCAGTGCCAGAAAACAGAGAAAGGCATGCAGATTATATAATAAAGGGCCAAGGGTGGCTCCCGCCTTTAATCCAACACTTGGGAGGCAGAGACAGAAGGATCTCTGTAAGACTAAGGCCAGCCTGGTATACATAGCAAGTTCCAGGCAGCTCTCTGAAAAACAAAAAAAAAACAAAACACACACAAAAAAATGTGATAAAGGCTATGCTCTATGGCTAATATTTATGCGCACTTAAAGACTCCAGAATTGTAATTCCAGCACGAGAGAGGCTAAGGGAAGAGGATCAACATAAATTCTAGGTCAGCCTGGGCAACATAATGAATCCAGGCCAGCCAGAGCTAGAGGTGAGAGCCAGTTTCCAATTATATAAATACAGAATTAACTCAGGTGAGAGACTTGGTAAAGGATTTTTCAGAGACAGTAACATACAGTAATAAATGACTAGGACATTGACTGATGATATGGTTTTTCTCAGGCAGTATGAACAAAGAAGGGAAAGGCCTTAATAGCGGACAAAAGCTAGAAAACTTATAGATTAAAAAAGAAAAAAAAATGCATAGATTGTCTCCTGCTATAGCCACTGAATCAAGAGCTTATCTGATTCTGTCTTTACAATATTATTTTTGTCTGCCTCTTTTGACTCCTAATCACATCATACACGTATCACTATAACTAAGTCAGCAGATGAAATAATACATGATCCAATATATACTTAAAGCCATCAGCAAACTGAATAACCATTACTGGTTAGGAAAGGTAGGTCAAGGCCTCTAGAAAGCAACTGGAGTCAGGTATGGTGGTAGCACATCTGGAGGCAGAGGCAGGTGAATCTCTGCACGTTTCAGGCCAGCTGGTGATAGGAGACTCTATCTCTAAAAAGACCAAAAAAAGAAAAAGAGAATGATCAATCCTAAATTTCTTAAGATCTCATAGTCTCAGAGTAAGATACACGAGTGTTAGACGAGAACTAAAAAAACTACCATTAAGCCAGACATGGTGGCACACACCTGAATCTCAATGCTTGGGATGTGGAAGCAGGAGGATTGGGAATTCAAGATAATTGGTAGTTTCATGTCTGAGGCCATTCTGGACTACATGAGGCCTATTTCAGAAAATGTAAAAACAACATTAGTCAGTTAGCATCTGTCTTAGAAGCCTATAATCTTAGTACTTGGGAGTCTGAGACAGGAGATCATGAGTTCAAGGGTAGTCTGGGCTACATAGGGATAGAATCTGGCCTATAAAATAGATTGTGATCGTAATGAGAGGATTTAAACTGGCTTTGAAGAACTATATAAAAATAAGTGTTTATTTGCTTATTCTTCACCTCAGCTTAAAATTAGACTGGACACTATGTTAAGAGAAATCTTGTACATTCTCTACTGAACACAATATGCTGAACAGAAACTAAGTATCCTACATGAAACAGGGCTAAAGGGCAACTTTCCTTTGCTTTTAATCCAGCCCTTTCTCCAAGTACATAATTAGGACCTGACACATAATAGGCAATCCAAACTATAGTTATACCTCAAACCAAAATGTACCACTAGAATTCTCTCCTCGGTTTTCTATTATAGTCCATGATTTTATCTTCCAAACACAAATCTAAGTATGTTACCCTTCATTAAATCCTTTGTGGCATCTCATTATTTAAGACAAAGAAACTCAGGTTGGGGAACTAGCATATACCAAAGACAGAGTTTGATCCCCAGCACCACATAAAACAGGCACAGTAGTACACTCCTATAATCCCAGCACTTAGGGAGTCAGGAGGGTCAAAAGTTCAAAGAAAACTTCAGATCTTGAGGCCTACCTGGGATACTTGAGATCTTGTCTCCAAAAAACAAAACAAAACAAAAAAAGATTGCTGGATAATATGGTGGTGTATGCCCTTAATCACAACACTCAGGAGGCAGGGATAGGGGATCTCTATGAGTTCAAGGCCAACCTGGTCTATATAGTGAGACCCTGTTTCAAAAACAAATAAATAAAATACGAACTCCTTAAAAGGCCTATAATCTCCTGCCTGCATGCCCTGATCCCTTATCTAGCCTCTATCACTTGATACTAGTCTTTTTTTTTTTTACTTTCTTTCCCTAGACCACTCAAATCTCAAATGCTACCGCTAAAGCAAAACCCTGAGTATGGCTTCACAGTATGTTGTGCTCTTTGGTACACAACAGTTTTTGTTAAATATGTGTATGATTATACTGTCCAACACTATATGGATTGTAAACTCCATAAATGCAGAGATTTTTAAGTCTTCTCATTTTATAAAATTTTATAAAAATATATACACATAAAATTTTAAATAGTTCTGGATTAACGTGTAAGTGCAGGAATGGTAGCACTTATCTGCCCAGACACTTTAAGACTACATTAATTCTTAAAATAATTTCAATTTAATGACAATTTCATGCATGCATATAAGTATTTTGAGCATACTCACTCCCCATTCCTGGGGAGTATCCCCACATCCTAGCTGGTATGTTGATGGTCTTAATCTTGTGCAGGAAAACACAGTTGCTGTAAGTTCATGAGCACAACACCCATGTTACATCCAGAAAACACTGTTTTATAGCACTCCCTCCCTCTCAGTCTCTGACATTCTTTCCCACTCCATATTCTTGAACACTTTGTGTGTGTGCGTGCGTGCGTGCGTGCGTGCGTGCGTGTGTGTGTGTATGAGAGATGGAGAGACAGAGGTTCCATTTAGGGCTGAACACCCAACAGTCATTTATTTTTAATACTCTGACCATTTATGAGTCTCTGCATTAACTGCTGCCCACTGAGAAAAGCTTCTCTGGGGGCTAGACAGATGGCTCAGTGGTTAAGAGCACTGGCTGCTCTTGCAGAGGACCTGGGTTCAGTTCCTAGCACCCATACAGTAATTAACAACCATCTATAACTCCCAATACCAGGGGATGTGATGCTGTCTTCTGGCCTCCAGAGACTTTGTACAACATGAATACACTTATATATATATATATACAGGCAAAACATTCACACACATAAAAAAACTAAATGGTTAGTTTAATAACAATCATGCCACTACTGCAATACATCTTCCCTTGAAGGTCTACCTTACAGTCCACCAATGAGTAAATTCACTGATGACTTTTCTTCTCCACTGGTGTGCATATCACCTTCTAGCACTTTGAAAGTTAGCCAGCACTGAAACATCTACATTTAAATAAACTAACCAAACTCTCGGTTTCTGTTTAATTCACAAAATACTGATAACCTTGAAGTTGTACTCATTTGAAAAATGTAAGTTCTGAAACAAAGTATGATACATAACAAGTGCAAAATAACTGCTACCTATGCATAATAAACCCTATTCTTAATACATGTGTCTAAAGTACATTTCTCCCATCACTTTTTTTCCATTAATTCTGATGTTCTTTTAACCTGGTTAAAAAGATTCTGTCTACAAGCTGCGTGGTGGTGTATGCCTTTAATCCTAGCACTTGGGAGGCAGAGGCAGGCAGATCTCTATGAGATCAGAGCCTGTCTGGTCTATATAGTGAGTTTCAAGGCAGCTGGAGCTACAGGAAGACCCTGTCTCAAACAAAACAAAACAAAACAAAACAAAAAAACAGCAATAATAGCAGCTTCTGTCTATATGGACCACACCATAAAAACCAATAAACCAAAAAGAAAAAGAAAAAGAAAACCAAAACCAAATAAAAATAATTGTTTTATCTTTAGAGAGTAGCTCAGGGAGAGTGTAACATGTACAAGGCTCAAGGTCCTGAATTCAATACCCACAACCAACAACAACAAAGTTACACCTTTGTTACTTTTTTGGGGGGGAAAGGGCGGTCTTTTTGAGACAAGAGCCTTCTGTAGCCACAGCAGGCCTGGACCTCTCTATGAAGACCAGGCTGGCCTCGATCTCACAGATCTGCCTGCCTCTGCTCTGGAATGCTTAAAGCACCAGATGCTTAATGCTTAATGCAACACCACACCTGGCTATTACTTTTTATTATTATTGCATGTGTATAAATATTCTGCCTGTGTACACCATATGAATGCAGTGCCCACAGTGGTCAGAAGAGGGGGTTAGATCCCCTGGAACTAGTTATGGATGGTTGTTAGCTGCTATGTAGGTGCTCGGAATGGAACCTGGTTCCTCTGCAAAAACAGCCAGTGCCATCTCTCAAGCCTGTTATTTTTAAGATGACCATGTCATTCTCATCAGTTTCTCCTCTACTATTTACTATAACCTGATTTCCTCTTGTTATGTATATTGATTTATCTGTGTGCCTGTGTCTGTTTGGGCATGCTTGTGGAGGTCAAAGGACAGCTTTCAAGAGTCAGTTCTTGCTTTCTCTTGGTTAAGGCAGGCAAGCTCTTTGGGGTTTCTTCTGCTGTGATGGGTACTCAAAGCTAGCAGCCCTGCAAGCTTCCATTTGTCTGTCTCTGCCTCCCATGTTGCCATAGGAATGCTGGGATTACAGCTGCAAACTGCCAAATTCAGCTTTTTTTTTAAACCTGAGTTATAAGGATCAAACTCAGTTGGTCAGGCTTGCATAGCTAGTGCTTTTATTAGCTTGACCATCTATTTGGCCCTTCATCATTATTTTTAAAGATTTATTTGTATGTTATGTGTATGAATATTTTGTCTGCATGTATGTTTGTATACTACATGCACCCAATGCCTATGGAGGCCAAAAAAAGGTGTTGGACGCCCTGGAACTGGAGTTACAGATGGTTGTGAGCCACTGTGTTGGTGCTAGGAATCCGACCCAGGTCTTCTGCAAGAGCAGTCAGTGCTCTTAACCTTTGAGCCATCTCTAGCTCCATTCCTCATTAGTTGTAAGAAATTAAAATATATACTAGGTCAGGCACAGTGCTGAATACCTGCAATCCTAGCATTTACGAGGCTGAAATGGGAATACCATGACTTGCTAGGCTACACAATGAGACCCTGTCTTAGTCTTTTTTTATGTGTGTTTTCTTTTTGAGAGAGGACCTCAGGTAGCCTGGGCTGGTTGTAAACTCCTGATTCTTCTGCTTTCTCTCCCAAAGTGCCAAGATTATAAGTACACACCACCATTCTCAACTTGTATCCCAAAATCAAACAACAACCTCACCCCCTCAAATCCAACAAAAAAAAGCATTTAAAGCCAGGCATGGTGGTACACACCTTTAATCCCAGCACTCCAGAGGCAGAGGCAGGTGAATCTCTGTGAGATTAAGGCCAGCCTAGTCTATATAGCGAATTCCAGGCCACCTGGGGCTACAGAGAGACCCTGAGTCAAAAAGAAGTTATTTAAAAATACAAAAATTTTTATCTTAAATACATTTATCTTAAGATTAATGTTTTATTTCTGTAGCCAGTGAGCATCAATCAAACAAAGAAAAGAAAACTAATTTTATGAAGAAAGACAAATCTATGGAGTGGTTCACAGGACATGAAGAATGACATGGTTCAACTAAAGCACCTTGGAATCATTAGCTACAAGTGCAAGACTTATCAACATGGGACATTTAAGCAGTTTTGTAATGTTACATATTTTTCTTTAGCTTCTGTTTTTTCAAACATATATAAAAGTTAAACAAATCATAATAATAGCTAAAAATACCAGTTTTTGACAGTAGTTGATTTTTAAGATAAAATTCTAATTGATACTTTTGTGTCTTCAAATTGATTGCTGTCATCTTCAGTACTCAGCTGTGGTTTACACTTCCTCAATGTGACAAGAAAAGCTAATTAAAAGACAAAAAAATTAAGGTTATAGCATTGCACTAGTTAGAAGAAAAAAAACATTTAGTATGGTCTGAATGAATACCTGCAATCCTAGCACTTACGAGGCTGAAATGGGAATACCATGACTTGCTAGGCTACACAATGAGACCCTGTCTTAGTCTTTTTTTATGTGTGTTTTCTTTTTGAGAGAGGACCTCAGGTAGCCTGGGCTGGTTGTCATACATTCCTGACCTGTATGACCAGTTTGCCAGTGTGCAGGTCTAGCAATGCAGGAAAATGATCCACATGGACAATCAGGATGTGACTCTTCTGTAACAAAAAACAAAACAAAACACATGCTACAACTCTATTGAATATTTTATAACTTGTTCACAAAACTGTTAAAATATTAAACTCTGGCCCTTTATTGTAAGGGACAGTGTTTCTCAGACCTGTTTCAGCACTACTTTACCAGTTACTGCACAGAAACAATTTGCCAATGATTACACAGTAACTCAAGTTACATATGGTTTTATAAGCAAATCACAAGTCTAGATCATAAATCAATGGATATCTGAAACCTTTTTTCATAACCTAAATAATGTCCTCATATAAGGCCCTAAACTTAGTTCCTTGAAGAATTCCAGCAGCAATTAATTTAACGAAATAGTAAAACACTCCATTTCAGTTTCTGTGTGGGAAAAAAAATCTGTAAGGAATATCTTTTTATTGTGTGAGTGTGCTATTGTGTGAATGTGTTGGTTAATATGCTTAAGAATCTATTATCGCAAACATAAGCACAAAATAAAACTGAAGCTCACTATGGTCATCCTCTTGAAACACTTCACTTCCAACTCGAATTTCTTTTTTGAAACTGTAATTGTAAATTTGAGTTGATTTTTTTCATTTGACTTTCTGAGGTAAAAATCCCATTTTTTTGTTTTGCAAGGCAACCCAAAACTTTCTGACGATCACTTATTTGCTCCCATGAGAGAGCAAGTTCACAGATGTGAATTTCATCTATAGTTTAATAACCAGTGTGATGCTTTCAAAAAGTGAAAAATATATTTTGACATTTCTATTAAAATGACTTTATACTCTCTTTAAGTTCACTATATTTCTTATCCAAATTTAAGTACTGTTACCTAAATTTAGATGCCATAGTTAAATCAAGGGGAAGAGATTAAAAAGGCAAGTTAAGGGACTGGAAAGATGGCTCAGCAGTTAAGAGCACTGGCTGCACTGCAGAGGTCCCAAGTTCGATTCCCAGCACCCATATGGTGGCTAACAACCATGCATAACTCCAGTTCCAGGGAATCCAATGCCCTCTTCTGACCTCCAGAGGCATTTCATGACATGGTGCACTTACATACATGCAGGCAATATAATCTTACACATAAAATAAAAAATAGTATTTTTTAAAGGTAAATTAAGCTGGGAAAGTAGTTCAGTGAGCGAATGCTTGCCTGGCATGCAAAAGGCCCTGGGTTCAATTACCAGCACTATCTTCCCCAAAAAAGGGCATTAAGGTCACAGTAGTTTCACAGACTAAGTTAAAAAAAATAAAGACCACAATTTAACTTTGTTGTTTAACATTACACTTCCAATATTTCAAATTGTCACAAAAAATGCATCTTATATTACTGTTTCTATAAAGATGATTTTTAAGCAGCAACTTAAATGAATTTCAGATGTGTCATTTTATAACAGTTTTATAAAATGGCATATACAATCTTACCCAGTTACAAAATGGTCATTTTAGGTTAATATTTGAAAAAAAAATTTTTAATTAGATTTATTAGGAGGCTGCGGCAAGGAGGATTGCTGGAGTTTGAGGCCCAGTCTAGGGTACAAAGTTCAAGTTCCAGACCTTCCTGTGCTATACAGTGAAACCCTATTCTTTTTTCTTTTTTAATCTTTTTGAGATAGCATCTCCTTGTAGTCTCAGCTGGCCTTGAACTCACTACGTAGACCAGGCTGGCCTTGATCTCACAGAGATCCATCTACCTCTGCTTCCTGAGTGCTGAGATTGAAGGCATGTACAGCCATGTCCAGCCAAACCCTATTCTTTCTGGCCTCTGTGGGCCCTGCACACGTGGCTATACAATACATACATGCAAACAAAACACTTATACACATCAAATAAAAATAAATAAAAAATAAAATTTAAAAATGTAAATTACAGATACAGGCTGAGGATGTAGCTCGGTACATCCTCGGTAGTACAGCACATGACACAAAAAAACAAAAACCCCACTCTCATGACTCACTTTGCAAGGCATACAGCACATTCACCACCCTATTTAAGATTTGGATAGAAAGCAGGCAAGGCAACATGAGGATTTAACATTTCCAAAGCTACCTGTGGGGAAGAATAAGCACTAGATCAGTCTGATTCTGTTTAAGTAGAGCATGGATTTTCTTTTGATTACGGTAAAATGACACACTTTTGGAAAGCAAAAAGGTTCATTTTTTTCATTTGACTTCACCTGAAAGGGATATGTCTATTATTATACAATTTATTGTAGTACTTACTTGACTATACATAAAAATCCTAACAGAATATCTTGAATAAGTAATCTTTTTTCAGCTAAATATATTTAGTGACTACAAAGATTCCTGTCTAATTAATACTGCCAATTTTAAGACATGCTATTACATTTAAAAAATTAGAACATATTTTGAGGTCTTATGAGTTTCCACTGCTAAAATTTATAAACAACTGATTCAGTTCAGCTTAGGCAATAAAAATTCACATTGTTTCTGGGTGTGATAGTTTATGCCTACAATCAGTACTCAGGAGGCTGAGGCAGAAAAATGGATACTAGGCCAGCCTGGGCTACATAGCAAGATCTTGTCTCAAACAAGACAAAACAAACAAAACAAAAAACAAAACCAACAAAAAGAAATTCACATTTCAAACTTTTTTTTATATTCAAAGGCAAAGCTCTGAATACTCATTTTAAGAAAATTTAAGAATCATGTCCCTTATTCTTTATTCGATTGTAGACTACAGGGATATAGACAGAAAAGATGCCACATAAGGTAACATTCACAAATGGATAACTCAAAAAAAGCTTAAGAATTCTAGGCACATTTATTCACTAAATAATAAATTATTTTATTTCTATTTTGTGTGTATGAGTATATTGCCTGCATGTATGTAAGTGCACCCATGTCATGCAATGTCTGGAAGCCAGAAGAGAGCACTGGATTCCCTGGAACTGGAGTTATGGATGGTTGTTAGCCACCATGTGGGTGCTGGGATTCAAACCCAGGTCTAGAGTAGTCAGAGCTCTTAACTGCTGAGCCATCTCTCTAGCCCTAAATTATTATTTTAAAAACAGCACTGGTTCTAAGGAGACAGCTCAGTTTCTTAAAGGCTTGCTGCCCATGTAATAAGGACCTGGGTTCAGACCCCTAGGCCCCATGTAAAAATCTGGGCATGGCAACGTGCACCTGCAATCCCAGCACTGAGAGGCAGAGACAGGAGGAAACTTAGAGCTTGCTGACCCACTAGTCTAGCCACATCAGTGAGCTTCAGGTTCAGTGAGACAGCGTATCTCAAAAAAAAAAAAGGTGGAAAGCCAGAGGAAGACACCTGAAACGCTCTGAGGTACCTGAATCTGAAGAGATCACTGCTACAGCAGTGGAGAAAAAATGGGAAAACAGTAAGAGATGAGTCTAAACCTAAGTCTCAAGGGATGTGGTGGAAAGAGTCAGAGGGAATTGGGGAAAGAGAGGTTACATGGTATTTTTCAAGTTTTAGCTTTACAAAGAAAGGGGAAAACCACTAAGCAGTTTTTAAATCCTGAAAGGATTTTTTTCTCTTTACTGAAAGGATTTTTTTCTCTTTAAGTCGGTTTCAGGATGAGCTGGTGTGTACAGAACTAACTCAATATACTCAGTATAAACTTTTATGAATGGCAGGCCTCAAAATCTACTTGGACCCAATTTTGGATGCTAGACAGAAAAATGATAAGTTGCATGGATCAACCACTCCATACACAGAAACCAGTGTAGTAAGTAGTTCTCAGAGGTGGAAGCCACCTTGATAACCCCATAGCCTCGCTATCCTGCCTAGAGTCTGCAGGACCCACTGTACATACATGGGAGCCTCTGGAAGGTCAGGTTCTATAGTTACAAGCTGTGATCTCCTGCCTTGATCCCAGGCTACTCATTTCTAGGTCTTCCTGCTTGATATTTTCTACCTGGTCCAAAACTACTGGATCACGGTAGAATGTAGGGACAAAACCACCAAAGGTCTTGGTCGTGTGAACAATCTGTTGGGGAATTTGCAATGAAGTAGTATTTTGTCCATGAAAGTATGACTTCAAGGCAAGCTGGTAAGAGAGACCTTGGCAAGGGCCTTCTCTGAGGAAAAAGGCAAAGTACACACATAGGATGGTTTAGGTACCATCTAGCCTGGACCTAGGCACAAAGTTGCATCCTGTTACCTGTGGTTTGGGTTCCTAGCTCACCAGGGTTTTGGACGTAACAACATTCTTTCCCCACAGAAAATCCACTCCAGTTGTCAACACATGTATAAGACCCTATCTCAGGAAGCTGGAGAGATGGCACAACAGCTAAGAGCATGTACTGCTATTCCAATGGACCTGAGTTCAAGTCCCAGCATTGTCAGGTGACTTACAACCACCTGTAACTCAAGTTCCAAAGCTAAGAGAGGGTCTCACAACGCTGGCCTCCTTGGGCACCTGCATTCACATGTACACACACACACACAATATATATAGGAGTGGTGGTGTACATTTATAATCCCAGCACTTGGGAGGCAAAAGCAGTTGGATCTATGAGATTGAGGTCATCCTGGTTTAGAGGGAGTTCCAGGCCAGTTGTGGCTATAGTGAGATCTTGTCTCAAAGAATCAAAATAAAAAAAAATAATAATAAATCTTAAAAAAAAAAAAAAACTATCTCAGTCAGGGCCTTTGTATTTTTTCAAAGACTCTAGGTTTACAATGCCATCTTATATTGTACCAGTCTCTTAGAGAGATGTCCTTGAGTCACAGGGCAGTCATTGAACACATTTAAACATCGATTCTGCTCAGGATGCTGGAGATGTTGAATAACATGACTGTAGGTGCTCGAAGTCTCTCCCTCCTGAGGATTTTTTTGCATGGGGAAACACTACTTTCTTGTCTCTTTTAAGATATGTCTGGTAGCAATGGAAGTTGGGAAGCAAATCACTGTTCTGGGCAGGGAATAAGAGAACATTTTATGAGTCTTCAGCTCAGTGTCACCTTCTCAGGAAGTTCTGCATAAAGCCTAAATGATCTGATTTTTTTTAATTAATTAATTTTTATTTTATGTATATGAGTGTTATGCCTGCATGTGTAAGTGTACCTGGGTCATGCAGTGCCCAAAAAAGGATAGATCCAGGATGTCGGATCCCCTGGAATTGTAGTTACAGACGGTTGTTAGCCACCATTTAGGTGCTGGGATTCAAACTCTGGTCTTCTGCAAAAATAGCCACTATTCTTAATTGCTGAGCCATCTCTCCAGCCCCAGTTTACAATTTCTTATAACTCTAGCTCCAAGGGACCTAAGCCCTTTTCTGACCTCTGCAGGCACATGTGCGTGTACATATGTAGATAAACAAACATACAAATAAATTCAAAAGTACACATTTTAAAAACTCAGGGGGCTGAAGAGATGGCTCATCAGTTAAGAGCACGGGCTGTTATTGCAGAAGAGAGGGTCTCACAACGCTGGCCTCCTTGGGCGCCTGCATTCACATGTACACACACACATATAATATATAGGAGTGTTGGCGCACATTTATAATCCCAGCACTTGGGAGGCAAAAGCTAACAATGGCACATGGCTTACAGCAGCTAACAATCACCCATAACTCCAGTTCCAGGGGATTCGATGCCCTCTTCTCTCCTCCAAGGGCACTACATGACGCAGATACACATACACACATGCAGACATAACACTCATACACATAAAATAAAAAGAAAAAAATTTCTAAGTTGTAAGCCACTTTATATGAGTGGTAGGAACTGAACTCAGGAGGTCCTCTGCAAGAACAGCAAACACTTTTTAACCACTGAGCCATCTCTCCAGCCCCCTGATTTAAAAACAAAAACTTTGTTTATAATCAAATAAACATAAAGACTGCCATCTTAAGGGGCAACAAAAGGTTCACTAACTAAAGGTACACGTAGCCAAGTCTGACAACCTGAGTTGAATCATCAAAATCCATTCAGTGGAAGGAAAGAACCAACTCCCACAAGTTGTTCTCTGACCTCCACACTCAAGCTACAACATGAATATGCCCACATATCGAATCAATAAACAAATAAATTAATGTAAAAAAAGACTGCCATTTTACCTAGCTTAAGTGTAAAACTAAGTGGCATTAAATATATGCTAATTAATTTTTAAACTCCATATACTAAAGACCTTAAGAATAAGAGAGGATGATGGTGCTTTGAAACTGCAAACAATAGAGGGTTTAACAAGTGGTATGTAATTCGAATCAAATCTGTTAATTATCTTGAGCACTCTATCTCAACAGCATCATTAGCAACTCAAACTAGAAAACCAAAGCCATCATTTTACCTTGAATTCTCTTGTGAAATCTATAAATTATAATCCTACAAACCAAACCAGGTGTGGTGGTCCATGCCTTTAATCCCAGCATTCAGGAGGCAAACACAGGCAGATTTCTATGAGATCAAGGTCAGCCTGGTCTACATAGTGAGTTCCAGGCCAGCTAGGGCTACAGAGAAACCTTGTCTCAAAAACAAACAAGACAAAACAAAACAAAGCAGCTTTTAACTAATGAACCTTCTCTTCAGTCCCTATTCCCAACTTAATTTAACAAACACTTCTCTCTAATCATAATTTTAAGTTTTTTTTAAGGCATGGTGTCATATAGCCTAGAATGGCCTCAAACCTGCTGTGTAGTCAAGGCTGGCTTTGAACTCCTGATGCTCCTGTCTTCTACCTCCCATGCTTGGGATTATAGGCAAGCACCACCAAATCCCATCTGATGTGTTTTTCCTGTAGGCTACCAATTCCCCAAATCCCACAACTGAAGTGAGGCATTAGGCTCAGTGCATATCTAATATTATTTCCAAATTATTATTTATCTTGGAATCACGGAGATTCGTTGTCCTCCATTTCTACTCCTTGAAATTATCCCTCATTCACAGATGACTTTGGAACCTGATTCAGTAGCTCCTAAATCCAGTTACCACCATGATATTAAAATGAATATACTTTGCAGCCCTAGAAAAATATAGCAAATATTGGACCACTGCCCATACAAAAGAGGTTGATCCTTCTTTTTCCTAATCAAAAAAATTTTTTATTACATTTATTTATTTATGTGTGTTATGGTGCAAGTGTGGCATCCAGGGGACAATTTGCAGGTATTAGTTCTCTCTTACCAAACTCAGTTTTTCAGGCTTGGTAGTCAAGCACTTTTACCCGTTGAGTCATCTCACTGGACTTGATCTTTGTTTTCTTCATTCTCAAAGTAATAACACAAAAATCACTTTAAATAACTTACCACATCAAATGTTAAAGATTTAATATTTACTGTTGCTTTTGAGATATCTTTATGAATAAAATTTACATTTTCTGACCATTCTTCCATATGACTTAGTCTCTATGAATCACATCAGTTTTTGTACTTCTGCTTAGCCAGATCATGGTGATCTTTTCTATTTCAAAACTTAGGACTTGTCCTTGGGAGTCAACTTAATTAAAAAAATAATTTATGATAGTTCACACTATTGTTTTATCTTATAAACTGTCAGGAACTTATGTTGCAAAAGTATTAAATGTATGTGGAAAAAAATTCAAATAGGTCAAGATTACGAAAATCTCTCCCCATTTCCAAACCCCTCTTGAGAGGCAGTCATAGTACCAAATACTTGCCCTTCTGTGCTATCCTTCACTCAGACAAGCATGCAAGGAACTCTCAACACACATCATGGCTAACCCACACTGTGCTTTTCTTAGCAATGTCATTTCAGCAATTACGGATGCACTGCATTCTTTTTACACAACTATTCTATTGTATAGTTGTGCCAGGATTTATTTAACCAGTCACTTCCTAACTACATTTAGCTGTTTCTAGGTTTAGTCTAATACATGTTCTTCAGGGAACACTCTTCGCCTAAGTCTTTGTAACATGAACTAGTTAGAAATGGAACTATTAGCTCAAGGGGCATGGTGGTTTGAATAAGTGTCCCCCACAGGCTTCATATCTGAACACTTTTCTCCCAGCTTGCGGTGCTATTCTGGGAGGTTTTAGGAGGTCTGGGCTTGCTGGCGGAAGCATGTCAGTGGGGCAGGCTTTGAGAGCATATAGCTGTGTCCACTTCCAGTCTGGCTGCCTCTGTTTCCTGTGCCTACTTGAAGATATGAGCACTCAGTTTTCTGCTCTGGCAATCTGTGCTGCCATGCCTCCCCACCATTATGGATGCTCCCTCTGGAACCATAAACTAAATGGACGCTTCCTTCTCTAGGTAGCCTTGGTCAGAGTGTTTTATCACAGCAAGAGAAAAGTAACTAATACAAGGGATATATAAATTTTTTTATTTTAAAAAATCTGTAGTTGTCCTGTAAAAACTTGGTATCAAAATTTATACTTTCAACAGTGTATTAGACTGCCCACTTCTCTACACCAATCCCAATATTTAACCAATGTTTTATCTGTGTCAACTTAACAAGTGAATAGTTATCTTTTTGTTCTTCTGAGACAAGGTCTCTCTATAGCCCCAGCTGGCCTGGAACTGGCTAGGTAGACCAGACTAGCCTGGATCTCACAGAGATCAACCGCCCCTGCTAAGTTAAAGAGGTGTGCCACCACGCCCAGCTGCACCTTATTTTTTGAACCTGGAGCTTACCAATTGCGCTAAAATGACTGACTGACCAATGTGTTTGGAGTTCTGCCTATCTCTGCCATCAGTGCTGATATTACAGATATTAATACTAATAGACTCCTTTACAAGGTGGGTAGAAGCTTACACACCTGAACAGAGAGAGTTACAGAAGTAACAATGATTTTACTTGAAAGAATGTAACACTCCTCCCATAAAATTAAAACACTTCTAGTTTCTCCAGCATCTTGGAGATATGACTTGGGGCAGACACCATGACGAGGGTGAACAGGAAGATTTCCAAGGGTGGTTATCACTCAGGAAGAGATGTGGTCAGGGCAGGGTTCAGAGATGAGGCGTAAGATACAGAATAGCTGACAGAAGCTCATATCTTCCCACTTTGGTAGTACTTTTCCTCTGACAGTCTCACAGATTTTTAAGTCTTGAAAACCAGTGTTGTCTGTTTATCTTATTTTTTAAATTCCAATATGGCCCCTTTCAACTGACCTGCTTGCAGTCATGCAGCCCTGGACGTATCTTAGTTTGGGGCTGTGATCTACCAGCATCCACTTCTTTAAGTTGATCAACCCAAAATTAAAGAAGGGGAAACCACTAAACACTTGAAAGGCTCAAGCCCTCCTAGGGACTTTAAATTTTCGGTTTCTAAATTCCCCTCTCATCTTGTGGGGAGCTTAATTTTTCTCCGTGTGTATATAAATGTGATTATCTTTCAATAAGAGTTTGTTTGCTTCTTTAAAAAAAAGTAAGAAAAGAGAAGAAAAAAGACCCCTTTCAAATGCTTTGGGGGAGACCATTTTTAGATAAAGACCTAATAGCAGACCCTGAGACTGGACAGGTGCAGAAATACCTTACTCATTTCAGACAATTACAGAGGGCATTTGAAGAACTGATATTCCGGTTTCCACTGCCCTAGATCATAACTCCACCGATCTCAAAACCAACTCTGGGGAACAAGTACTAATAAAAACTTGGAAGGAGGGTTTCAAGGTACTCCAAAGCAGAAGGGACCTTACACTGTCATACTGGCCACTCCAAAAAAGGTGGATTCATCTTTCCAGAGTTGAGTCTAGACTCAGGAACCAACACAGATAACAAAATACTCTCATGAGCCAACTAAAGATCTACAATTTTTTTTCAAAAAACAATCTAAAGGTAAAGTAAAACAATCTGATTATGATGGCTTCCACCCAGACTACCTAGGAAGATATGTACTAAAAACCAAGAATACGAATGTTCAGAACACTATTTCTATCAATAGCAGAATGGATAAACTGTAATTAAGCATTGGGGAAGAAGAGGTAGGAGGAGCAAGCATTCAAGGTTACTGGGTCTGGTGGTGCACTCCTTTAGTTGCAGCACTCTGAAGGCAGAGGTCTGTGAGTTTGAGGCCAATCTGGTCTACATAGGGAGTTCCAGGCTAGCCAAGGGTAAACAGAGAGACCCTGTCTCAAAGGAGTTCAAGATCATCCTCAGTTATACAGCAAATTCAAAGACAGACTGTATGGCTGCCAGGGGGCAGCCATGGGACCTAAATAGATCTATTACCATGGATCTGAAGAATTACCAGGGCATTTAGGGCTTGCATGTACAAAAGTGCTGATAGCACCAGCAGCTCTGATCTTACTCTCATACTTGTGAGAATTGCAGCCAAATGTTTACAGAACACTGAACAATAATAAAAGGGCTTGAATACAACAACCTAGCAGAATGAGATGAGCACAACATGACCTCCACAATGGTGGAGATCAGTACGTCTCATGAGAAACTAGAGGGATTACTGGCATTCTGGAGATATCTCCTCAGTTCAGCAAGCATTCTTGCATAAACTTTCTTATGAGACACAAGGCTCTCTAGACAAACATGCTCAAAGTTCAGTTCAGTTCACTAAGCATATGTTCAAAGCCATATGAACACTATTTCACAGTCCCTTCAAGGCTGGACTACACAAGACCCCCTGTCTCTCTATCTCTGAACAACAATAAGAAAATCACCTCTTATTCCTTCAGCTAAGATCATATATAGAATAGAATAAAGAGTATACAGCAACAAAAAATGAAAAAAAAAAAAATAGAGGGTTGGGAAGACAATTCAGATGGTAAAGTGACTACCACAAAAGCACAAGGACCTGAGTTTGGATGCCCAGCATCCATGTAAAAATCTGGTGCTGGGGCAGAGACAGGTGGATTCCTAAACCTCAATGGCCAGTCAGCCTAGCTCAATCAACTAGCTCTAGGTTTAGGGAGAAATCTTGTTTCAAAAATTAGTAATAGTAATAATAATACTGGTAATAAGGCAGAGCACTAACTAAAACACTCAGCATAAACCTCTGACCTGTGTGCACATACATATTATCACATATACAAAATGAAAGATGTATTCGATGGCTTAATTTCACACACAAATGTTGAGGAGGGGAGCAACGCACACCTGGTACCGGAATTGCTAGTTAAAAGTCATATATCTTTACTCTTTGACATCTAAAGGCCCAAGCCCATAGAACTCACAGAATTCCACAGCTATACTTCACCCATGTACCCTGTATGAGTTACATTCCATTCTTGTTCCTTCAGGTGTACTTGATGTCTCTCAACTGGGTTTCATATCTGTAAAACACTCAGAAGTTAACATTATATACACATATAAGGTCTAACATAGCCAGGAAAATCCCTTTTCATTTGCTGATATCAGCTGTTTTACCAACAGATTCAGGTTGCATACAATGGCATATAATCCATTTAGTGTCCTGGATTTCTTAGTCCTACACAGGGCCAAGGAGGAATAAGGCTTCTCTTGCCCCTATCGCCCCTGTTGATTCCTAGGGCCAGGGAGACCCTGAATCTGATTCCTGACCCTAGCCACACCAGTGGTCTCTCCATTGACAACATCTGGCTGTTGGGAGAGGCCCTGGCAGGGCAAACTGTCTCCATCCCTCGAATAGCCAGTCACAGGGGAGAAATGTACCCTGTTTACTCTGGGGGTTAGTATCCACCCCTGGGATAAGCTTCATCCTCTGTGTACCTTTTGTGAACCGTTTCTCAGGGCTCAAAACCTCCCAGAGCTGCTTTAAAAGCACAGAATTTGGCTTTTTAGCAATCTTTTCTTTAGGAACTTGGGCTAAACACAAGTCTTTCCACATTTGTCTGAGTAACCCAAGCAGACCTCCTTTTCTGTTTTGCCTCCCTTATACATCTTTTAGGTTTTTCTATTTTTCTACAGACATACTTCACATGCTGGTCCAGGTTGTTTAAACCTGTCAAAGCCTCTCCAGCCTTGTAAAGCTCCTACCCGACTAGGGAATCCAGTAGGGGCACTAAAGTTCCACCAATATCAAGGTCCTTGTTCAATGAAGTTCCTCATTAGATCTCTAGTGAACACAGTCCTATCAGGGCCAGTGAAAGGGCTACTGTATATTGCTTTCTTCATGCCCAGTTCTCGTAACAGCACCTGTCCTTCTTGTATCATACTCCAGCTCCTAGAATTCATGGGGGTCTCCCCTATGATGATCAAGTGTCTCCTGTGGCATGCACAAGCCAGTTCATCAGCAACTGCTTTCCCTTGTGCCAGGTTATGCAGCTTAAATATCAGTATTGAAAATAATTTCATCTGCCCCCATGTCTCACAGCCTTACAAGTCAGGTAGTTAAGTGTTCCCTCCTGGTTTGTTTGAATGTCTTTCTTAGCTTCAACAGTTCCACTGCTGAATATTCCTGCACTGGGCGCAGCGCTTGGAGAGCTCCTGCGGGCCCTGTTATGGTGCTGGCGGTGGGTGGCGCCAAGTGGGAGTCGGGATGTCAGTGCAGCCGCAGTGCAGCAAGTAAAGCTAGGCTGTGGTTAATACCCCTATCAGCATGTTGAACTGTAGATTTTCCCTTCCTTTGTATCAAAGGTCAAACTCAGGGGGCTGTATCCCCAATTTCTAGGTCACTTCCTCCTTCATCACTGCCTGATTCTTCCCAGGAGTTCCAGGGTTTAGGGTCCCAAGATAGGTCCTGCATTCTCAATCTGACCTGGGTTTTTGTTCCTTTCTGACTTAAAAAGTGGCAGGCTAAAAAGTTCCATCTCCTTTTCTCTTTGATCCAGTTTGCTAGCAAGCTTAGTGGCTAGTATCGAAGAAGCTAGGCTTATATCTTTCTCTCAATTTAATTTGTCTTTCACACTTTGAATTTCCTCTTGTGTTAAGACCTCAGCCTGAGACTGCCATCTCTCACTGGACCCTCACCCCACAGCCTCCTCCATGGAGTCTCCAGCATGTGCTATCACCATCGGTATCTGTCCATCCATCTCATCTGCTTAGGCAAGTTCACCTTAATTACATATTTCACTATAAACCACCCCAAGCCTGCGATGGTGGCCATACACACCAGTCCTATGGGGATAATCCACCATATCAAAATTCCTTCTGCCCATACTCTTTCCTTTGCTGATTCCCGTATTAACTGAGGCTCCATAACTCCTTTTCATGGGAGCATTCTTTTTGTCAGTCGGTCCTGCTTGACTATGCCATCTGTTGCATGAATTTTCTCATGGTGGGACCCAGCATTCAGCCTTGCCCCACCCCCATGTTTGAACTGACTGAACGAATAGAGAATGTTCTTTAGAGAGATTAATTTATTCCATGTTACTTACAAGGTGTGCATCCCCAGACAGAAGGAGGGGGAGATTTCCTATGGCTGAGCCTGCATTTTGATCACGGGAACTCTGGAGTGTGCGCCCAAGATGGCGACCTCGCACTGCACCCTCCCCAGCCTCCCCTGTGTTTCCGTTAAGCCTCCCCACTTAAGTCATTGGTTACTCAGTTGTCAGTCACACCTGAAGCCCAATTCTCATAGCAGACAGAGAGAAAACTGCTTTTTTTACACCACAGAAGCACATGGGGCTGGAGAGACAGCTCAGCCCTAAAGAACACTGGCCGTCCTTGCAGAGGACCTGGGTTTGGTTCCCAGCAGGTGGCAGCTAACAATGATTTGTAACTCCAGTTCCAAGGGCTCCAACACTCTCTTCTGGCTTTCCCAGGCATCATACAAGAGTGCACTTCATGCATATAAAATAAAAATACTTTTTTTTAGAAAGAAAGGGGCTCATATACCCCAGGATAACCTCAAACTTGCTATATAGCCAAGCTTGAACTCTTGATCTTCCCACCTCCCACTTCCAAGTGCTGAAATTACAAGAGTGTGTTACTGCTGACATTTATACTTCTCATACCAACTGAAATAAAATGATTACAGAGAAAATTCACTGAAACAACAAAGAAAATTCTGTTCATGTAAGAGCTATTTTTTTAAAAGAATGAACTTTTAGTTTAGAATTACAGTTTCAGGGCATCTGGGGTATAGCTGAGTGGTAGAGAGCTTGCCCAGCAAATGTGAGGCCCTAGGTTCAAACTCAGCACTAGGGGAAAAGGATATTAGGAATAGATTAGAGGACCCAATTGCCAAACACTATAATTGGAGGATTGTTTTCAAGGCAGCAGAAATATTATAGATGACAATAGTAAACCAGACTTTACTAAAACTACCACATTCAGGGTTTCTGCAACTGTGCAAGCTCTTTTCACATATTACTGTGTTTATTCAGAACAGTAATAAGACCAGAGGCCTCATCTCCATAATAAAGATGAGAGGGGCTGGGGATATAACTCCGCATAGAGTGCTTTCTTAGCATAGTGAATGCCCTGGGATCCATCCCTACCACCACCACCAAACCCCTCTCCCTGCAAACCCATGAAGAATCATAAGTTATGTAATTTGCCCAGAGTCAGGAATGGTGGCACACATCTTTGACCCTAGCACTCAGGAGGCAGAGGAGGGCAGTTTTCTGGGAGATCCAGGCAAGTCTGGTCTTCATATTGGGTTCTAGGCCAATCGGAACTATAGAGGCCCTGTCTCAAAAAAAAAAAAAAAAAAAAAAAAAATTCCCAGTGTCTTGCCACTAGGAAGGAAATGGGAAGGTCAGGAGTAGGACTGATGCTGAGCTTATAGAGATCTTGCTATCAACCTTTGACCCAGCTGCATATAATCCTGCCCCGGTTGCACATGGTCTTGAGGAATGCTAGAGCATGTAAGAGGTGGAAGGTTCACTGGAGTTGGAACTCCAGTGATGGAGCTTTAGAGTAGCCACCCATGCTCAGAGGAGCTTTCCAGTGGTGCACTGGTATGTAATCCCAATAAACTTATTGGCTCACCAAATTAGACTTGGATGGAATTCTTTCTTTAGCATACTGGTGTCCTATTGGAATGAAGAGGCATTTCTGTGCACCTCCACGGGAAAATGAACACAACAGAAACACAGGACTTAGTGCCTGCTAGACAAATCTGCTATCACTAATCCTCTGCCCCTAACCCTATGATAAAATAGGTCTGCAAGATGACTCAGTACGCTGGCTGATGACCTGACTTCGATTCCCATGATCACACAAGGTGGCAGAAGACTGACTCTTCAAGAGTAATCCTCTGACTTCCACAGACACACCTGCACTCATATACATAAACAAAATATTTTAAAAATACTGTAACAATGATATTACAAAATTCACCCCCAAAGAGTTCAACATTCTCTTAAGTACTGAACGTGAACAATTAAGAGCAATGGAGAACGAACGTTAAGTACGTATGTGCTTTGTGAGTTCACATGACTTTAACAGTAAACTGGCATAGTCTTCATTATAGATAAGGGAATGGGAACTACCAAATTAGGTTCTAGTTGTTTCTTTCAAAACTTAGCAACATCTTGACGTGTTTAAGCATTTACTTATTGGGAACATTGCAAACCCAAACGTTCTGAGAACATTCATCAGGACTATGGTACTCCATCAGTCGTTGCCTTTCCGGGAGCCAGGACACCCCTGATCCTCCCCCTCCCCTTACCTTTGGATACGTTATGGTAGGCCCTCTTCTCATCAATAATACATAGTATTCCAAACGCTGGCCTCCTCAGCAAGAAACGCATCCCCGAGGAGCTTGCCCTCCCGACCCCCGTTACTGTAAAGTGTCCGACGTCGCTCAACCTAAATAATTTCTTAAATTGCGTTTCTCGATTCCTCACTTCAGCTAAAATCGGCTCCCCAGCCCGAAAGGGACCGTCTCTGGAAGCTGAGCAGGAAGAAACCAGAAGCTCCTCGGGTTCTGTCCTGGACAGGGATTGATTCACAGCGGGCGGGCACCTCCCGGCCCGGGTCTCCACTGCAGTCCTCCCTCCGCGTCCTCAGCCTGAGGCTTTCCAGGGACTAGAGGAGGCGGGTTCGGGTGCTCGGGACGCAGGGAGGAAGCGCAGGCGACGACCCGCGCGCGCGCTCCCCATCACGTGCGTGTCCCTCCCCAGACCTGCAACCCAGGACCTGGGCTCCACAAGGTACTGCCCAAAGGCTGTGCAGGAATGAGCCGGCAGCGAGTCCACCTACCGAGGAGCCACAGCTAGGAGGCCAGCGACCAACTGCGAGCAGGACGTCGTGCGCAGGCGCAGGCGTGTGACGTAACGGGAGCCCCGCCCCCGCTCCCCGCGCGGGAAGAACGCCTGGGAGCTCCGGGAGGCCCCTGCAGTGCGGCGCAACGGGCGAGACTCGGAACCTCGCGGGGTGGGTGCTGGTCCCGGGAACAAGGAGACCTGTAGAAGCCACTGATCCTCCTCTGCCAGCCGCCCGGGTCGGCAAGATTTAGGAAGACAAGGCTTGTCCGAGCTCTGGGGAACTTGGAAAGTCTCCTACCAGGTTTAACTGGCTAGTAGTGGTGCACACAAATGTCACCCAGTCACGCCCGTGGAGAAACTAGCCCTGAGATGCGCCAGTCGGACGGCAGAGCGGGCGCTGTCTGCAGACCTGCAGACCTTACCCTTCCCTGGCCAGTCCATCTCGAATGGTCTGGGGCCTCTTGCCTGTCCTCAACCCCTAGCTCAGAGGACTAAGGTGACAGTATTCACTGTGCTTATTCAGCGGAGTTTAAAATAACTGTTTCCCAATCCTGGTGGCGCACGCCTTTAATCCCAGAACTCTGGAGGCTGAGGCAGGCCGATCTCTGTGACATCAAGGCCAGCCTGCTCTACATAATGAGTTCCAGGCCAGCTGGGGCTACAGGGGAGACCCTATCTCAAAAAAGACAAATTTAAATAAAATAAAATAAAACAATTGTTTCAGCTTCCCCTAAGATAAATAGACGCTTCTTAAAACAGGAAAGCATAGGGCTGGAGAGCGCAGCACCCCATCGTGCCTAACAACTGTAATTCTAGTTCCAGGGGATCCGACGACCTCTCCTGACCTCCACGGGCATTGCACGACACGAGTGCACCTACTTACATTCAGGCATTACACTCATAAAACAACAACAACAAAAAAAATTAACAAAATCAACTATTCCTGCTTAAAAAAAAAAAACCAAAAAAAAAAAAAAAAAAAACAGGAAAGCATATGTTGGGCATCCAAAGTTAAATATCATTAGCCTGTCTGCTTGCCAGTAATTCATTTGCCAAAGTTTGAAGACTGAAAAATACGACGGACATCATATACTGATTTTAAATTTACAACTTAGAAAGCAGCATTTCTCTTCTATTGTAAGAGGGAGGTTAAAGGTCCTGGCAAGCTTCCTTCCCTGACAAGACAGCTGACAAGTGGAACAGCCAGGGTTCTCTACTTAGATCAAAGAAATTCAGCAGCCCCTTGCTCATTATGGGGTGCAACCTTACTAAAGGCTGCTCAAGGGCTGGGAAGATAGCTCAGTAGGTAAAGTGTTTGCCTTACCTGAGATTGATTCCCAGAACCCACATGGTGAAAGGAAAAATTTTGGATTGTCCTCTGACCCCAACACTGGTGCCATGGCATAAGTGCCCACACAGATACACACACACACACACACTTTGACACACACTAAATAAATAAAAATTTTAGACCAGGCATGGTGGTACAACACTAAAGTAGTAGGGAGACAGGGAGATTCCTGGGATTCAGCCTAGTCCACTAAGATCCGGCCAGAAGAAAAGAAATCCTGTTTAAAAAAAAAAAAACGATATCAGGATATCATTCCTAGGTAATAACACCTGAGATTGTCCTCTGACCCCACCCCCAAAACTAGTCCAAGAGTACAATAGGGACCTGGAGTGATGACTCAGCCATTAAGAGCACTGGCTGTTCTTGCAGAGGACCTGGGTTCAGTTCCCAGCACCCACATGGTGGCTAACAACCATCCTTATCTCCAGTTCCAGGGGATCCAATGCCCTCTTCTGTCCTCTGAGGGCACTGCATGACACATGACAGGCACACATGCAGGCAGTACACACATATCAAATAAAACTAATAACTAAAATATTTTTTAAGTATAATGGAATTCAAAATACAAGTGCAAGTATTACTGAAAAGGCTATGGATTCAACATGATTTTGGCTTACCAGGGTTTTGTTTTTTTTTGAGACAGGGTAGCCCCAGCTGGCCTGAAACTCTCTTTGTAGACCAGGCTGGCCTCCATCTCATAGAGATCCACCTGCCTCTGCCTCCTGAGTGCTGGCATTAAAGGCATTCATCACCACTCCCAGCTACTAGTTTGAGTTTTTTTGTTTTTATTTTTGTTGTTTTGTTGTTGTTGTTTGTTTCGTTTGGGGGTGGTTATTTTTCTGGTCTGTTTGAGACAGAGATCTCCCTGTAGCTCCAGCTGGCCTGGAACTGGCTATGTAGACCAGGCTGGCCTTGAACTCCCAGAGATCTGTCTGCTTCTGCCTCTAGAGTGCTGGGATTAAAGGCATGTGACACCAGGCCAGACTGTTTTTTTGTTTTTGTAAGCGGAAATGTTTCATTCCGTCCACCTGAGCCTCCAGAATAGTTGTGATTTACAGTGAGCCCACTACACCAGACCTGAATTTGGTTCAGATTTGATAAAATACATTTTGTTACTACTTTCTGAGACATGAATTAATACTTCATAATCTATGCCATATTCCACCATCAGAATCTCTCTCTTTTCATCCTAAAAATGAATAAAACCCAATTTGCATGTCTTACTTTGGGTTTCCTTTAGCAGTTTGTTTGCTTGGTTAGTTTTTTTAAGACAGTTTCTCTTTGTAGCCTAAGCTGATCTCAAATTCAAGATCCTCCTGCCTCAACTTCCTGAGTGCTGGGATGGGGTGCTGTGCCACCACATCCAACTCTGGTGTTTTCTTTTTCTAAAGAGATTGTAAATTTTCCTGGATCAAGTGGTTTCCCCCTGCTTTTTCTCCTTCTTGACTTCCTTAGAAAAAGAGTCATCCTTGGATCTAAGATTCATGAAATTAAGGAGATTATCACTGCCTAATATAGGTCTGAGTAGGAAACTCATGAATTTTAATCCCTATGATAGTTATTTTTTGAGACAGGGTCTTCCTATAGCACCAGCTGTCCTGGAACTCCATATGTAGAACAGGCTGGCCTAGATTTCACAGAGATCTATCTGCTTCTATCTCCTGAGTGCAGGGATTGATGGCATGTGCCACCTTCCCCTCCTTCCCATGACTGTTTTAAAAGTTACCATTTCTAGTTTATTATTTCCTGAAGATTATTAAATGATACTTGACAGTTCAGAAGGAGCAGAAATTGGAAAAATAAGGTCTATTGAAAAGTATAAGAAGAAAATTTACTACCCCCTCGCCCCCCCCCGTACTGGAGATTGAATCTTGGGCCTCTTTCATGCTATGCAAGAACTCTTACACTGGACTACAGTGTAAGCCCCCCACCCCTTTTTTTTTTCCTTAAAGCTTTTACTCTGAAGGTCATGGAAAAACCTTAAAGGCCATATGAAAAGACGGAAGTGATCACAGCATGAAGATAACCAAAAATGGTGCAATCAGCTAACACTGAAGTTCCTTTTTTTACTTTCTGTTTTGAAACAGGGTCTTACTAAGTTACCCAGGATGGACTTGAATATGCTCTGTAGCTCAGGAAGACTCTGGACTTCCAAGTAGCTGGAATTATAGACCTGTATCACCAGGTCTGGCATATCTTTTATTTTTTATGCAGGCTGTAAACCCTTTCTATTATTTGAATAACTCCTAAATTACTATATCTTGTCCAAAATATATATAATGAAATACACAAATTACATTATACATTTTTATAAAACACAATTATTCCTTATTTCATTATGACCATTTTAGTGCATTTAAACTCTTAAGAAAGTTATGTAGCCTTTCTGGTCCTGGCTAGTTTTCTTTCTGTTTTTCCTCTGAAATTGCTAATATAAATGCTTAAACTATTCTGGGGCTACAGGGAGGCCCTGTCTCAAAAAGACAACAACAAAAAAACAAATATCTGTCAGGAAATACTATGGCCACTAGGATGGAGAGATGGCTCAGTGGTTAAGAGCACTAACTGCTCTGACAGAGAACCAGGGTTTGATTTCCAGCACCCACATGGTGGCTAACAACTATAACTCCAGTTCCAGGAGACCTGATGCCCTGTTCTGACCTCTGAGGGCATTGCAGGAGATAGGTGCACTTACGTACATGCAGGCAATATACTCATTCACATAAAATAAAAATTATAAAATATGAAAAAAAGAAAATATATCCCAAGGGCTGGAGAGATAGCTCAGCGGTTAAGAGCACTAGTTGCTCTTGCACAGGACCTGGGTTCAATTCCCAGCACCCACATAGCAGCTAACAACTGTCCTTAACTCTAGTTTCAGAGGATCCAACACCCTCTTCTGACCTCTGCAGCCACTGCACAACATGGATGCACTTACATACATGCAGGTAAAACACTCATACACATTCAATAAATAAATCAATATTTAAAAAAGAATTTAGGATTAAGTTTAAAAAAAACTCCAAGAATTCCTTCATTTTAAAAGTAATTTTATATCATTTTAGAGAACTGAAAATAAAGATTGAGATAAAAAGCTGCATGAGGGGCTGGAGAGATTGCTCAGCAGTTAAGAACACTAGCTGTTCTTGCAGAAGACCTGGGTTTGAATCCCAGCACCTACATGGTGGCAAACAACCATCTGTAACTCCAGTTCCAAGGTATCTGATGTGTTCTTCTGGCCTCTTTGGGCACTGCATGACACAGGTGTACTTACACACATGCAGGCATAGCACCTGTATACATAAAAATAATAATTTTTTAAAAGAAAAAGACATATTATGGCCAGAGCTGAGGCGGTAGCTCTGAGGTACAGCTCTTGTCTACCAGGTTTGAGGCCCTGACTTTGATCCGCAAGACCACACACACACACACACACACACACACACACACGCACACACACACCCCTGAACTGACAGCCAAACTTTCAACTCTTCACTCATATCCTACTACTACTAGTTCTGAGCAAATTCTTTAGCAGTCTCTGCCACAGAGATGCTTCAGAGAGAATGATGTGTGCTCCATGTAGACTTGCTGATCTTAAGGTGCTTATGGCTAACCAGCCATGTCCAAATGCCTTGCAGATACTTGAGTATGTAGGTAACTCTCCACCTGCTTCAAACTTGAGTGGTTTTTCACTCTTTACACTGGTGTTTACAGCCTTTTCAAAATGTTCCCAGGCTACATTTCTTCTAAAGACACCAGCTGACGGGTAACAGAACTATTCTCCATTTCCAGAATATGCCCATACTTTATTTTTAGTTTTCACGCATTGCTCTTGTAGTAACTTCTGCTTCTTCTTGGGATGCACCTTAAGAAAATCCATTCATTGGGTCTGGAGAGACGGCTCAGTGGTTAAGAGCACTAGTTGCTCTTGTGGAAGATCAGTTTTTGATTCCCAGCACCCACATGGCAGCTAACAACGTTTTGTAACTCCAGTTCCAGGGGAATCCAACACCTTCTTCTGACCTTTGTGGGCATTGCATGGCATGGGTGCACTTAGACACAGACCGGCAGCACATTCTTACACATCAAATAAAAATAATAAATAAAATATTTATAAGAAAGCCCATTGACAGGCTGGGAGTATAGCTGGTTGAGTGTTTCCCTAACTTGCATTTAGTGGGTCCTTGGGCCCAGGACCACTAAAAAAATTCCATTCATACTTTTAAGTCTACTTCATCCTTTCTTTCGGTACTGAATCAAACATTTCCATCCTTTAAATTTTTTTAATAGTTTGCTTACATTTCTTTTATGCTTATCTTATTCTAATTTGAGCATAAAAGTACCCAATAAACAGGTAAATTATGTAACCACTGATTTTATTTGTTCTTCAAGGAAGAAAATTAAAAAGGAACTGTGGAAGATGTCCTATGAGCAGAAGCAATGCAGCTTTGTACTAGCTTAAGAAAGTAACTTTCTAAATCTCTTTAAAGCATTTCCTGCAAAAGAACTTGCCTGACAGTCCTACGTTCTACCT
Source organism: Eospalax fontanierii (assembly GCA_035773235.1). Lineage (NCBI taxonomy): Eukaryota > Metazoa > Chordata > Mammalia > Rodentia > Spalacidae > Eospalax > Eospalax fontanierii. The sequence goes on along the minus strand of CM069529.1, from coordinate 35,008,670 downwards.
TATTTCTCTTGTAACTTGCACTTTTCTTTATTTCCATCACACACTAACAATTGAGATATTTTGGCTACAGTGTCCTCCTGGATCTCAGGGAGCTCTTGAATTCAAAGAACAGAATTTTTAGTCCACACTGTATCCCTAAAGTCCTAGCATTGGGATGGGTGGAGGACAGTTGCAAAAGAAACTCATGGTCTTTCCTCTTAAGTGACTTGCCTACAAAATGCATTTGCTTGTGATGCAACCTGGCATAGGAAAATGAACTAAAGCCCAGGGACACATCCAAAGTTACTTTACTAAGGATTAGTTTCTCTGTTCATACAACAGACAAGAGGATCACAAAATTTATGTTCTAATATTCATTAAATAGGTATATGTGTGAAGATGCCACTAACTTTTTAGAAAATATACCTTTTTTCCAATTTCTATAATCTATTAACATTCAAATAAGGAAGAAAAGTAGCTTTTCATATGTTTTAGGAATAGCACCATGAACAATGAGTTGTGGAAAATCAGAGGCAGGAAGTTTGATTTGATAGCATTTATGGGGAGCAAGCTATGTGTAGAGATACTATACTCTGTGTGATGCTGAGTGCAAGATCAGCTCTGAGTGCAAGATCTCCACAGCCAGATCTGGATGATTAATGGTTCAATAAGTATGGCAAAGGCTATCATGCAGCTCAAAAAAATATTTTGTGTATGTCTGGATGTGCACAAGTACATCTATGTCATGCAGTGCCCAAAGAGGCCAGAAGAACACATCAGATACCTTGGAACTGGAGTTACAGATGGTTGTTTGCCACCATTAGGTGCTGGAATTCAAACCCAGGTCTTCTGCAAGAACAGCTAGTGTTCTTAACTGCTGAGCAATCTCTCCAGCCCCTCAATCTTTATTTTAGTTCTCTAAAATGATACAAAATTACTTTTAAAATGAAGGAAATCTTGGAGTTTTTAAAAACTTAATCCTAAATTCTTTTTTAAATATTGATTTATTTATTAAATGTGTATGAGTGTTTTATCTGCATGTATGTAAGTGCATCCATGTTGTGTAGTGGCTGCAGAGGTCAGAAGAGGGTGCTGGATCCTCTGAAACTAGAGTTAAGGACAGTTGTTAGCTGCTATGTGGGTGCTGGGAATTGAACCCAGGTCCTGTGCAAGAGCAACTAGTGCTCTTAACCGCTGAGCTATCTCTCCAGCCCTTGGGATATATTTTCTTTTTTTCATATTTTATAATTTTTATTTTATGTGAATGAGTATATTGCCTGCTTGTATGCAAGTGCACCTATCTCCTGCAATGCCCTCAGAGGTCAGAACAGGGCATCAGGTTCCCTGGAAGTGGAGTTATAGTTGTTAGGCACCATCTGGGAATTGAGCCCGGGTCCACTGCAAGAGCAGCCTGTGCTCTTAACTGCTGAGCCAACTCATCAGGGTCTTCTGGGAGGTTGTTAAATAAAGAACTCCTGTTATTTCCATTTAAGTTTTATAAAATTACTGTATCACTAAATAGTAGTCTTTACTCCTTTAATTACTTTTGGATTTTTCAGTTACATGCATCATTTATCATTGGCTTCCTAGGAAACAGTTGAAGATTCAGCTGTTTCACACCATTACCTGCCTTGAGCCCACAAATATAAACATATTTTTTCTATCTGCATTTCCCAACACTATCTTAGTATTTTAGTTAGATCACTATTCAGTGATTGTATAATTATGGCCATATAATCCAATTCTATTTGAAGCTGGATTATGTGTTTCATTGAGCCACATAAAATAGCTTCTTAAATATATTGTGTGTGCAAATCCATGTGTGTGCCTGTGTGGAAGCCAGAGGACAAACTCAGGTGTCATTCCTCAGGAACACTGACCATCTTCTTTGAGAAAAGGGTCTCTCAGCTCACCAGTTAGGATAGACTGGTTGGCCAGTGGCCCCAAGGACCCTCTAACTCTGCTTCCCCAGAGCAAGAATTATAAGCATGCCACCATGCATGACATTTTATTTGAGTTCTAGGAACTAAACTCAGGTCCTTATGCTTTCAAGGCAGGCACCTTGCCAATATAGTCATCTTCCCAATCTAAAATACCTGTTTTAATATTTGAAATGAAGCCAGGCCTGGATACAGTTCTATGATGCCAGTTACTCAGGAGGCTGAGACAGGAAGATTTCCAGTATGGGCAACTTAGTGAGACTGACTCTCCAAAAAACAAAAATATCAAAGTAAAAAGAGGCTGACTGGGGCTGGAGAGATGGCTCAGAGGTTAAGAGCACTGGTTGCCTTGTAGAGGACATGGGTTCAGTTCCCAGCACCTACATAGAGGCTAACAATCATCTGTAACTCCGGTTCCAGGGAATCTAATACCCTCATCTGGCCTACATGGGCAGTGTACAACATAAGTACACTTACATACCCTCAGACAATACACTCCTACACATAAAATAAAAATAATAATTTTTTAAAAAGGGGGGCTGGTGATACAGCTCAGTGTCTACCATGCTTGCCTATCATGCATGACACCCTAGGTACAGTCAATACAACCAACCACAAAACAGTTTAAACACTTGCGATGTCCTGAGGTTTAAGACACTAATAATACAGTATAATTTTTTTGTCTTTTTGTGATCGGTGTGAGTCGACTTATTTTACTCTGGTTGTATGTCTCCATTCACGACCTTCAATCATATTAGTTACACTGTTATTTTCATCTCTTTACATTTCTCACAGAGACTTTGGATCTGTTCCTTTCTATCAGCTGATCCTTTGTTCTCTAAGATAGCCCTCACCTGGAGATTCCCTTGGCCTCTGACAATTTACTAAATCCTCTCTTCCTTTCTCTGATTAATTCACTATTCTTAGTAGAGGACATCATCTTTCAATCACTTCCTGAGAAGGAGATTTTAGAAAGCAAGATCTTTGATACCTGATACATCTGAAAATATCCTTATTCAATTCTCACTCTTGACAGCAAGGTTTTCTGGGTTAGAATTGCTTTTCCTCAGGGTTTTGAAGACATTGCTTCATTATCTTCTAGCTCTCATTTTCTGATAAGACAGATTCCATCTGATCCCTGGTCATTTGTGTGTATCCCCGTTCTCTCTCTCTCTCTCTTTCTCTCCCTCTCTCATCTCTTCTCATTTGTTCACAGTGATGCAGCATTGTTCAAGTCTGATTTCACCCACTATATCCATCATTTGTGGGGTATTTCTTTTTTATTTTTTTTTATTCAGTTTTCTTCTCCTCAGCCCTCAAACAACCGTTCTACTTGGTTTCTATATGAGGAACTATTTTAGATGTCATACAAATCATGCAGTCTTGTTCTGTAATAAACATACTCAGTATCATGCCCTCTGGATCCATCCACATCGTAGCATATATAAGAATTTTCTTCTTTTTAAAACTTATTTTTATTTTATGTGCATGAATGTTTTGCCTATGCAGACGTAAGTGTATCTGTGTCATGAAATGCCCATGGAGGCCAGAAGAGGGAATCAGATCCCCTGGAACTGGAGTTAGGGTTAGGGTTAGTGTCATTTTGATAACACAGTGAACACAAGTGTGCACGTAATCTTTTTGAATTCAGTTCTTTTGGATATATACCCAGACATAAGATTGTTAGATCATATTAGAGTTTGGTCTTTCCTTTTTTTTTTTTTTTTTTTTTGAAACAGGGTCTCATTATGTAGCCCTGGGTAGCCTGGAACTCCTTGATATGTAGACCAGGCTGACCTGGAACTCACAAAATCTGCCTGCCTCTGCATCCCGTGCTGGGATTAAAATGGGTAGGATTAAAAAGACCTAGTGGTTTTAGGTTTTTGAGAATCTCCATACTGTTTTCTTTGTCTTCTTTATATGCTGTGTTCCATGGTAGCTGTACAAATGCACGTTCCCATCAACAATGTACAAGGTTTTCCTATTCTCTACGTCCTTGACAATACTTGCAATATATTTTTCTCAATAATAACTATGCTTGCAGATGTGAGGTGGTATCGTAGTTTTGATTTGTAGTTCCCTGATAATTAATGATTTGAACATCTTTTCATATGCTTGTTAACCATGTTTCTTCTTTGGAAAAATGTTGATTCAAGTTCTTTGACTATTTTAAAAGGAGATTGTTTTGTAGGTCCTCCTGAAAGTTTGCTTCTTTCAGTTTCAGTTCTAGAAAAATCTTTTCTTTAAAATTTTGTTTTTCGGGGGCTGGAGAGTTGGTTTAGTGGTTAAAAGCACTGGCTGTTCTTGTGGAAGACCTGGGTTCAAAGCCCAGTATCCACATGGCAAGTAACAATCATTCATAACTCTAAGTTCCTGGGGATCCAATGCCTTCTTCTGTCTTCCATGGGCATTGAACAACATAGGTGCCCTTATATACATGCAGGCAATACACACATAAACACGAAATAAAACAAAATTGTTTTGTTTTCTCTCTTTTTTTTTGAGACAGGGTCTTCCTGTAGCTCCAGTTAGCTTGGAACTTGCTATGTAGACCAAGTTGATCTTGTTCTCACAGAGATCTGCCTATCTCAGCTTCCTGAGTGCTGAGATTAAAGGTGTGTACACCAAATGAAGGAAAAAAAAAGTTTTAAAACATTTATTATTTATTTATTTATTTAGCGGAGATCAGAAGACAATTTGCAGGAGTTGGTTCTCTCCTTCCACCACGTGGATCCTGGGCATTGAACTCCTGTTGTCAGGATTGGCATCAAGTATCTTTATCAGTTAAGCCCTTTAACTGGAGCTTCACTGGCCTATGAAAGTCTTTTCTGAACACGTCCTTTAATCATTTCTTCCTCTTTGTTTTCTCTGGTCTCTTTCGGGAACTTTTATAATCCAAACATAGTACTCTGGAAACAGTCCTCCACTTGTCTTTGCCATTGTAATTTCATTCAAAAAATGTTTTGGGGCTGGAGAGATGGGTCAGTGGTTAAGAGCACTGGCTGCTTTTACAGAGGACCTGGGTTTAGTTCCCAGCACCTAAATGGCAGCTAACAACTGTCCCTAACTTTAGTTCCAAGGATCTAACACACTCCTCTGCACTCTGCAGGCATTGCTTGATGCGGGTGCATTTGCATACCTGCTTGCAAAACATATATTACACATAAACTAAAAAATAAACAAAAATTTGAAAATAATGTTCTAAACCAGGCATATGCCTTTAATCCCAGTGCTCAGAAGACAGAGGCAGGCAGATCTGGCCTAGAACTCATTATATAGACTAGGCTAGCCTTTGAATTCATAGAGATCCATCCACCTGCCTCTGCCTCTGGAGTACTGGGATTAAAGGTATGCACCACTATGCCTGACATAAGGGAAATTTTTTTAAGAAGGGAGAAATAATAGAATATATGCTGATGAGGAAGAAGTGGAGAGGTAAAAATGGATGGTGGAACAGAAAAGAAAGATTTTCTCAAAATCTTTGAACAAACAGGCCTTGAACAAACAGGCAAGAGGAGATAGAGCCTATATCTTAAGTGAGAGGTGGTCTTTGCTGTGAACACGGACAACTCATCGACAGTCCTACAAGAGTAGTGCAGGTTAGGGTGGACTGGTGGTCCTGGGAGCTTGTGGAAGTTCTTTGGGGACTGCTTTTGTTTTTTCAGGAACTAGAAGATGGAGTCACCTACAGAGAACAAGGACAGAAAGGACTGAGAAGGAGGTTTGAGCTGATAGTGTTATGGTGCTCAGGCCTCTGGTGCTCAGACTCTGATGTTCCAAATCAGACAAATTTGTTTAACTGGGTCAGTGACTGCACTCTTTGGACTGAGAATTAAAGAGCACAGCACCGGGAGGTGGGATTACAGACTCACTACCTCCCTACCTCATTGACACACTAGGTATGTTATTTAGCATCCATCTATTTAGCATAACTTAAGGTGAATCTGCCTCCTTAGGGGTGGTACTATGACCAAATGATTGATCAGTGAAACTGAAATGGGGTTAGTGTTCCTCAACAGATATCCTGAAGATTTAGTCTATCCCAGTTGATTTTCTGGGGCTATTTGCCACCTTAACAATAGAAGATGTGAATATGGGAATGACTGGCCTAGGGAGCAACTGCTTGATAACCTAGAAGCACTGACTCTTCCCATGTGAATTTAAAGTTGGTAAACTGACAACAGAGCTGCCATACTTTTTCTATAGCCACTTGTAGGTGAGAGTTAGACTTTACCAGCCTGCAGTTTTACCAGGGACATACTATAAGACGGGAAAGAGGGGAAGCAGTTAATGGTTTCAATGACAGAAGGAAGTGCAGCCTTTGGGGAGAAGGGCTGAGGGTTGGTGAAAAGTCGATAGGATCAATGGTAGAAATACAGGCTGTATTTTTGTGAACTAGTGAACTAGAAAATATCAGATTTGTCCATAAGAGGCTGGGTATAGCAATATTATGGAAGTGGTAGAGTTATGACCATTGATCTGAGAGGCTCATGCAGGGTAGAAGCCAAGATCATGGAAGGGAAGCAGGTCTGGAAATTGACATACTTGAAGATGGAAGGGTCATCTTGGTGAACCCGATGTAGCATTATTGGTTAGATGGGAAGAGATAGAGATGTTCACCACCTCCTAGTTGTATACCCAGTTTTCCAATCTGAGAAATAGATATACGGATAGTTTCTACCTTGTAGGGCTGTTGTGGGCACTAAATGAATCAGTGCACATAAATGCCTACAATAGTGCTTGCCATATAGTTAATACACAGTAAGCTTTTTATTTGCATGAACATCACTAAGAAAACTATATTAGGCCTTTCCTGCTCTTTTATAACAAACATCCTTGAAAAGTGACCAGTGACTTTGATCTCACAAAGTTCACTGGTTCTTAGTCATTGACTTATAGTATTTGATATGGCTTTAACATGTTTAGCTTCAGAAATTGTCCTAAATTTTGGTTTTCAGGGAATCTTATTCTTCTGGGCTTTCACCTTGCCACCCCTTCTCAGTCTTCTTTGCGGGATCCTTTCTTCTTTTCCTGACTTCTTAGCTTGGGGCTAAATTCTCTTCCTTATTGCCATTCAACATAACCTTTCCAGTTGCTTGGTTTTAAACACATCTGTTTGTTCACACGGCCAAAATTTGTATCACTGCTATCCAAGCCTCAACTCATATAATCATAGTGATGGTTTGCCCACCCTTTCTCATCTCATCTCTCCTCTCTTTTCTTCTCCTTTTAAAATCTCTCTCTTTCTCTCCTATTAGATGTCTCTATCACTTTACCTTATTTATCCCCTACTTCCCAGGGTTGGAGTTACAGACAGGCTCCCCGGATTTTATGTGGGTGCTTGGGATCTGAACTCAGCTCCTCATGCTCACACAGCAAGCATTTTACCCACTGAGCCATCTCCCCTTCTATCCCTCCCTCTATCACTCTGTCTTCTCCCTTCCCAACCCTCCCTTTCTCTCTGCCTCCCTTTCTTTTGACAGGCTTTTACCACGTAGCTCAGGCTAGCTTCAAACCATGATCCTACTGCTTCTGCTTCCATCCTCTGACTACTGAGATTCTGGGATTACAGGTATGTACCACCATCTCCAAGTTGCTCAGGTTTTAAAGTCAGAAGAGGGAATTGGATCTTCTGGAACTGGAGTTAAGGACAGTCGTTAGCTATCATGCGGGTGTTGTAACTGAACCCACGTTCTCTGCAAGAGAAGCCAGTGTTTGTAACTTTTGAGCCATCTCTCCAGCCACTTAAAGTCATCCTTTAATTATTTCTTCTCCACATCCTTCATAACCAATCCAAGTAGCACGTTCTGCTGGATCTAACTTCAGACTTTATCTGGAATTGACCACTGTTAACTAATCTTATTGTGTTTTTATTTGGGGGGAGGGCTGAGACAGGGTCTCTCTATAGCCTACCTGGCCTGGAACTGACTATGTAGGCCAGAAGGGCTTCAATCTTACAGAGCCTTTTCTGCCTTTGCCTCCTGAGGGCTGGGATTAAAGACAAGCCCACCATACCTGACAATCTTACTGCTTTTATTAGAGATCTGCCCACTATTCTCCTTTGTCCTGATTACTGGTCAACCACCTTCTTTCTCTACCTGGCCTCTCTACTTTCATTCTTGTTCCTTCTGAATTCAGCTATTACTTGATTTTTCTAGTCCTCGCCATCTGCCCTGAGTTTCTCTCTCTCTTTTTCTCTGGCTCTCTCTCTCCTTTTTTGAGACAGCATCTTACCATATAGCTCTACTGGCATGGAACTCAGTATTTAGATCAGGTTGTCCTGGAACTCACAGAGATCTGCCTGCTTCAGCTTCTTAAGTGCTAATATTAAAGCCTTTTCTTTCAAGGTGTCAGGGTTTTTATGCCTTAGAGTATTTGCATTCATTCTCTGTGCATTGACTGCTCTTCCTTCTGACCTTTGATGACCTGAGATAGACTTAGCCTAAGAAAACTTCATTTCCTCCAACACTTCATGTTCTTGCTTTCTCTTTACAGTAGTTTGCACTTCCTGAAACACAGATTCGTTTATGTGTTTACTATCTGCCTTCCTGTTTAGAATATGTTTCATGATAGCAAGGGTCTTGTCTCTCACAATCATAGATGTATTTCTGACCTAGAACACCACCTGGCATACTGCAGGCCTTCAATTCGTTTAAGCTGCTGAAATGCCCAGCAGACATCTCAGTTTTAGCATTCCTAAAGAAACTGTCGCTGTCTTCCTCAAATCAGCCATTTTTCCTGAAATCACTGTCAAGCGAATATTCCAAGTGCTGCTGGAAGAGCTCAAGGAGTTACCCTTGACCTTTCTTCTCTGACACTTGCCACACAAAATGCTGTTCATCACACTTTCTCTCTCTCTGTGACTGAATAATAATTGCTACTATTATAATAATTGCAGTACATGATTGCAGCCTGAGACTTTTGCAAACAGTAGTCACAGTCTTGGAGATTATAAGTAATTATTTCTCTTAAACATTTCGTCCAGACATTTTATACCATATAAACATTTAAAGCCAGGGCCTCGCTCTGCTGCCTGCAATCATTTCTATCGGCCCTTTTCCTTCCCAGAACAAGTTAGCAAAGGTACCCGCCGGCCACCGTCCTCCGGGAGAGTCCCGCTCAACGCTCGCCTGCGTCACGACCAGCCACTCCCTAGGCTCCCTCCGCCCCACTTCCTCCCTGCAGGCCCCGCCCCGCCCCGGTGCGCCTGCGCACGGGCGAACACGTGGCTGCCGCGGAGCCAGAGCAGCAATGGCGGCGGGTGGCGGCGGTAGCTGCGACCCCCTGTCGCCGGCGGGGGTCCCCTGCGCCTTCTCCCCGGACAGTCAGGCCTACTTCGCGCTAGCCTCCAGCGACGGTCACCTGCGGGTGTGGGAGACGGCCAACAACAGGCTGCACCAGGAGTACGTGCCTTCCGCGCACCTCAGCGGTACCTGCACCTGCCTGGCCTGGGCGCCAGCGCGGCTGCAGGCCAAGGTAGAGCGAAGGGACGCGACGGGGCGGGCGACCTCGGGCCGGCCTGCGGGGCCCAGAGCTCGGGGCCGGGCGGCGCGTGCCCTCGCGTCGCGCGTGGCCCTCGGCGGCCGGAACCCGGCGGCGCGGAGCATGGCTGCCGCGCTCCTGGGCCCACGCCGCCACCGGGAGTGCGGCCTGTCCCGAGCGGGCAGAGAGAGGGCGCGGCCGGATCCCGCGGTGTCCATGCGGTCTGCGCCCCGCAGTCGCTGGGCCGCCATGTTCCCCGAGGCCCCTGGCCCCCCAGGGCGGCTTCTCACTTCCAGGCCTGGCTCAGCCGCGTTCCCTCAGCGGAGCCCGGCTTTTGACAGAGCCCCTTCTCCCCGCACCTTGGGACTGTCCTGCTCTTCCGCATCCCTTATCCAGGGTATTGGCTTTGCTTTGGCCAGTTGGAATGAACAAGTCTGTTTTCTTCCTTCCGGGACCCCCTTTCCTCGGATGCCGGTCAACACGTGTTCTCTTCCACCTCTACGTTGTGGGACTCTCACTCTCCCAAACTCTGGACTAGGCTCCTTTTCGTTCTCAGCTTTTTGACTCTGTTTGTTTGTTACTGCTGGGGTTCAGAATTCTAATCTACCCCCTCTCCTGAAGTTTGCATTAGGTTATGGAGATAAAGTGAAATAGTATAATGGTTTGATTTAATGAACATGAGGTCAGGTCCAGTGATTTCCTCCCTTGTCCCTCTTAGATAGGAAACTGCCGAGTTAGGGAATCTTTTGCTGTCAGGTAAATGCTGATCAGTGTTGAGTCACTCGATTACATCTACTCCAGTTCTCTCGCACGTGGTTGCTGCAGTTAGACAGTAGGTAGGCAAACGGATCCGGAAAGCATCAGGTGTCCTGAAGTACTTTGCTGTCGTGGGTGTAAAAAGTTCTAAAGCTGGTGTTTGGGATAGATCTTAATCCATCTGACTTCCAGAGAGAACTTCACCTAAATCTTTGCGTTGAAAGTTGGGCTATAGCTAACTTGCTGTACTTTGGGTATGTCTAGGTATTTTATCAGATTTTAAGCTACATTTCCATTCTTTGGGTCTCTTAAATCGAACACAATATTTAGACTTGTGAAAAAAGTCATAATTGTCATTAAAATCGCAGTCCTCTGCATAGTTTTAAATTATAAAGTTGTTTTCTTTGTAATTTAAAAGTCCTGTAAAGTGGTATAGTAGTAACAAAAATACAGAGCAGTGGTTGAGTACGTGCATGTGCCCAGACTGTCAAGTTTGAATCCAGCCTTTGTTATAAAGTAATAATTGTGCTTTTTGTCCCCCATTTATAGCATGCGGATAATCAGACCTACCTCATAGAGTAGTTATGAAAGGTAGTGTATTTAATAATGCTGAAGACACTTTGAATACTTATGGTGTCTTAAGAGCTCTTAAGCATTACTGCTATTGGTATCTTGGATTTATATAGTTAGTCCTGCTAGGTAGGTAAAACTAAGCAACTTTGAATAAAGCCCAAATGGAACTAGGGCCAGAATTCATGTCTTTAAAACTCAGTTCCTGGATATCTTCAACAGTTAATATTAGATTGGGCAAACCGTGCCATTTACTTTGCTTTCCTGTTGACTTCAAGCATGTTATATGCCCAAGTTTCAAAAGTCATACTTTAGATTTTGTGTATATATATATATATGTACCACTGTGATAACAGTAGAAATGAAAATGTTTGATTTCAAGACTGGGACTCAGCTCAGACTTTTAGTCATTAGGTTGCTTTAATTTGAGGGGCTTCATGGAAAGTGGATTTGGGCTCTCACTAAAACAAACATGCTGAGCATGTAGTATAGAAGAAGAGTGGGTGCTTAGCATGTGCAGGTGGGTTCATTCCCCACCAACCCCTTTCTCCCTAAGTGTTTATAGGTTTCACTTTTCTTTTAATCTTATGCTGTCATTTTTGGCTATGAAATGTCCTGAAACTGCTGATTTGAAACTGATTGAGGGCCGGGATGTAGATCAGTGATATTGTGCTTGCCTAGCACATGAAAGAAAGGCCCTGGATTTAAGCCTCAGCACTACAAAACCAAAAATCAAGCAGAAAAGCTGGGAGCACTCAGTTGAGAGTCAGGGCTAAGGAAGAGAAATGAGTTAACCAAAGCCTTGATCATTACTAGAGTAGTGGCCACTAAGATCACCATGCTCTTGACTTCTATCTAGTCCAGTGCCCTTATACCATTGCCCTTGCATTTTTGTTGTAGAATCGAGAGCTGGGAGAGTTGTGGAACTATCAGTTCCCAACATCCTGGGTGTGTGTGCCTTTGAAAGGATCAGTTTTACTTGGAAAGTTTGAGAGGCAGCTTTCCTCTATTAAATTTGCACAGTTTAAAGCTGTAGAATTAAAGGTCTGCTTTTTTTTTTTTTTTTTTTTTTAAATTGTAGACTGAATCAGTTTGTGGCAGCTTCTTCTCTGGAGTTTAAAACATAGTATTTTAAAATACTCTCATCTTATTCAAACACTTTTTATTTTACATCCTTGAGCCTTAAAGTATGAGGCACAAAAAAGGTGTTATTATGAAGCTCATATTCTCAACATTCTGTTAAGGTTCTGGCATGTCGTTTATTCTCCAACATGAAAAAAGAGGTAATACCACCTTTCCTGAATCCTCAAGATTAAATGAGATAATATATAACTGCTTTAGTAAAACCTGGTACATAATAGTTAGTTATGAATCAGTGAATGTTTTGTCTGGACTCATTTAGTGTTGTGTTCCCCAGTATAAATCAGTTCATAGGAGTACCCTGTATCAGGTTTTGTAATTGGCAGCTTGTCATCACCTAAGGATGGACAAAATGTGTGATTATACTCCTATTGTGGGGGAAGATAAATCTGTGCTAGGTTTCTTGGGTAATAGGTTAAGGTAGTAGTTCATAAATGATTAAAAAGCTGGATTGCTTTTTCCTGGTTCCAGAGTGGTAATTCCTTTGCATTTGATAGCTTTAGAGTTTCTCTGGTCTATATTTGTATTTGAAGCTTTATATTTGAAGCTGAGGTGTTAATGGCAGGTTAGAACCACACAACTGAGCTACCAAGGAACTGATCCTGATCCTGATCCTGATCCTGTTAACTTTCCCCCTCTCTTAGACACATTTCCAGGCCAGTGGGCAACAGGGAGACCGTGTCTCCCAACAAACAACAGACAAAAATAAAACAAAACTTGATCATAATTTTCAGTGTTTAGGGGTCAGTTTTGAGCTTTTAATGGATTGTGAAATAAGTGAGTTGTAACAGCATTAAATGAAATAGAATGGAAAATAGAGTTGTCTATGCTAAGGACAAATTTTTCTATGAAACTTATATATGTGTCATTTATAGGAATGAATGTTTGAGTGTGTATGGGCCTCCATATGTGTATGAACTTTTTAAAGAGAAGAGGATTTTTTATTTAAAATTTTATGTTAGGAGTGTTTGGTCTGCATGTATGCCTGGTGCCTGAGGAGGGTGTCTGATTCTCTGGAACTGGAGTTAAAGATGTTTGTCAACTACCCTGTGGGTGCTGGAAACCACACCCAGGTCCTTTGCAAGAGCAGCTGTATTCTTAACTGCACAGCCTTCTCCCCAGCCTAAAAAGTCACTAATTACTGACCAGATTTGGTCTTCTTGTCTCCTAGATATACTTCCCCCTCCTACCTCCCCCCTCCTCCTCCCCCTCTTCTTCCCTGCTCTGTCTTCCCCTCATCTTTGCTGTTCCTTGACAATTCACACTCCCTTAGCGTTCTGATTACCTTGGCCAGATCTTGATTACTTTCATCAGACAGGTTTTTGATATTTATTGCTTAGCTTATGTTGGAAATTCTCTTTACTCTTAAGGAGTCACATTTTTTTATTAGTCTTCACTCCTGGTATGTTTGTGTAGATTTTCCAACCACGTATATATCTCAGCCAAATATAGATCTCAGCCAACCTTTCTCATTAAGCATTTACATGTATAATCAATATTCACTTGATGATATGCTGTGCTCTTGAGGGAACATCTGCAACAAGTAGAAGAAATAGTTCACATTTACTGTGTCTGTGACATGGTGTGACAGTTTCAGAGAAGCAAGAGGTTTCTGGAGGGAAAATGTGTAAAATTCAGGGAGTATGTTGTACAGATGGTGCAGGAATCAGCACCTCTGACTGTGGACTCGGGAGTATTGTGTATGGAGTAGTACTTTGAACTCTAGATTTCAGGCTGGAGAGATGGCTCAGTTGTTAAGAACACTTACGTTTCCACCAGAAGACCAGAATTCAGTTCCCAGCACCACATCCAGTGATTCACAAATGTTTGGAATTCTATCTTCAAGGGATATCTGATGTCCCCTTGTGGTCACCATGGGCACCTGTACACATGTGTACACAAACACGGCACATGCGTGTAAACGAAATCTTTAAAAACCTTACTAGATTTCACTGTTTGACACATGCTTATATAAATCCCTGATTTGGTTACTGTGTTACATGTTGGGTAAGTTCATCTCCCCATCTTGGTAGACATGGCCATGGGTAGCTATGAATAGCTTTTTTTCTTTTCTTTTTTTGAGACAGGGTCTTGCTGTAGCCCCAACTGGCCTGGTACTCCTTATATGGATCAAGCTGGCCTTGATCTCACAGAGATCTGCCTCTTCGCAACCCCTCCACCTCCTGGGCTGAGATTAAAGGTGTGGGTCATCATGCCTGGCTTAAGTAGTTATTTGTATGTGTTGCTGGGGATTGAATTCTGAGCCTGCTAGGTAAACCCTCTACCACTGAGCCTTGCCCCCAACCCTCTCTTTACTTTGTTTTTGAAACTAGGTTCTCTCTGTAGTCTCAGCTGGCCTGGAACTTGCTTTGTAGACCAGACTGGCCTTGAACTCAGAGATCTGCCTGTCTCTGCTTCCTGAGTGCTGGGACTAAAGGCGTGCACCACTGTGCCCAGTTTATTTCTAATTTTTTTGTATTTAATACAAATTCAATCTATAGTAAGGCTTGTTTAGAGCTACCATGCTCAACTCAGAGAAGAGAATTTTTATTTTCTTTATTTTAGACAAGGTTTCACGTAAACCAGGCTGGCCTTAAGCTTTCTATGTAATGGAGGCTAAAGGTGTGTGAACCACCATAACATGGCCCACACAGAAGAAAGTTTAAGGTAGGACATACAGATTGAGTATCCTTAATCTGAAATTCTAGGAGTTTCCAAGTTAAGAGGTTTTGGATTTTAAAGTATTTGCATTCACTTTACTATCTGAACATCCCTAATCTGAAACTGTTCTAGATTTTCAGATTAGGTATGTATGACCTGTAGTAAATTAATATCCACCCCCACTACCTATTGTGAAATAGATGTTTCTATTCATATGCAGAAATCACATTTGTCTAACACAGAAGCTGGGGTGTTTCTTTCTAGCAGAGGCTGCCAGACTGTTAATGTTAGCTTTTGAATTTTCTTGTAACTCTTTTCGATTTATTAATGTAGATACGTTTCTAAGGTGTTGGAAAAAAATTACTTTTTTAAGTGAAAAGTTACTTTTTGTTAAATCTCTTGCTTTTTGTTTTACCAGTGTCCTTAGCAATCAAATTCTCCCAGTATAGAGCATCCCTTTAAGACAACTGAAAGAACAAGTAGGAAAGAGAAAAAAGATGCTTTAAAAGTCTACTGTGATTTATTTATTTATTTAGACAGGGGCCCATGAAGCCCAGACTAGTTTAGAACTCATATGTAGCTAAGGATAACCTTGAAATTCTGGTTTCTGGTGGGTCCTAAGAACCTGCCAAGTGCTGGGATTCCAGGCATGCTGCTACTATTTCTTCACCTCTTGTATTCTTTCTATGCTGGCAACATTGTAGCTTTCTTCAGTGGTTCTTGTATTGGGCAGATTTTTGTATGTGTCTTGGACTTCCTCTTTGCTACAGAGCAGTATCTTGAGCTAATAGGATCTTCATGCTAAAAGAATGATATTCAGCATTTTCTTATGCTAAAATTAATTAAGTGCTTATTTATATATGCTGTCAAGCTCTAAAAAATACATGGAAGTTCTAAAGTTGTCAACATTACAAGTTCCAATGTAGTTGAGATATTGAGATCCTTAATTTTTCTTGTCCTTTTTCTTGGTCTTTTTCAGACAGGGTCTCCCTGTAGCCCCAGCTGGCCTGTAGACCAGGCTGGCCTCCCATTTACTGAGAGAAATCTACCTGCCTCTGTTTCCCAAGTGCTGGGATTAAAGGCATGTGCCCCTACTCCTGGCTGTCTTTTTTTAGAAAATTTGAGTCAGGGTCTCATATACCCAAAGAGTGGCTTTGTGGAGTTTTTTTTTTTTTTTTTGAGATAGAGGCTTACTTTGTAACCCTGGCTAGCCTGAAACTCACTATGTAGACCAGGCTCTTAAACTCACTGAGGTCCACTTGCCGCTGTCTTCTGAGTTGGGACACCTACCTGGCCTAGGGACAGAATTTTTAAAGTGTCTTTGTGGGCTAATGGGCACAGGTATTTGTTAATGATGTTTGGGGTGTGTGTGTGTGTGTGTGTGTATGTATATGATGTATATGTATGTGTGTGTTTGAAATACTCAATTAAAATGTTTTTATTTTTTCTAGGAAAGTCATCAGAGGAAAAAAAGGAAATCAGAAGCTATAGGAACGAGTGACCAGGTCGACTTATTGGCTCTTGGTACAGCAGTTGGTAGCATTTTATTATATAGTACAGTAAAAGGAGAATTGCACAGTAAATTAATAGTAAGTGCATTTAAATATATTTTATATGAAAGACATTTCAGAAACCGATTTTTAGAGATTATTTAAAAATGCTTCAAGATGCTGAGATTGAGACTAGAGAAATGGCTCAGTAGTTAAGAGCACTGGCTGCTCTTGCAAAGGACCTGGGTTCACTTCCCAGCACCTACATGGGTGCTAACAGTTGTCCTCAGTTTCAGGGAATCTGACACTCTCTTGACCTCTGACGGCACTGCATAATCAGGTATACTTAAATATCTGCAGGCAATGTACACATCACAAAAAAATATAAATAATACTTGTTTAAAGAAAATACTGAGATTGTTGTACTGTATGGAGGGGCAGTTTTCTGTCCTAAGTTAGAATAAATAATATTCTATATAGTATATAACACTGTCCCTCTTATGGGAAAGAGTACAGAGAATTATTGACTAAAGTAAAATAGGAAAAGATCAGAGGAATACCTAGATACCACGGTATCTAGCTTTGAGAAGTGTCTTACCTGTTTGAGGGGAGTGAAGGAGGCACTTGGAGATACTGTTGAAACCGAGACATTTGGGGAGCTGATTTACTTTGTAAGCACTGCCATCCTTTGAGAAAGAGGCCCTTGGACTTGGTCCACATCTCAGGGAAGAGTGTTCTAGCTACTTGGTATCACCGAAGGGAGGGGATGAGGCATGTTCCCTCAAGGCTAGGAAAGCTACATATTGACTTCAGCTGCTGCTGGGGGAGTTGGTACTGCCCGAGTGAAGAAACCAACTGTTGGGTTGATGTAAACGGGGAACAACAAGAAAAATCCAGCTAATTTGGTGAATCTTTTTTTTTTTTTTTTTTTTTTTTTTTGGTCTTTTTGAGATAGGGTCTCCCTGAAACCCAGCTGGGTTGGAACTCACTATGTAGACCAGACTGGCCTTGAACTCACAGAGATCCACCTGCCTCTGCCTCCCAAATGCTGGAAATTAAAGGCATGTGCCACTATGCCCTGTGATTTTGTTATTTTTGAAAATTAATAGATTATTTGTATTTTATGTTATGAGTGTTTTGCCTGAATGTAAATGCCTTTGTACCACATGTGTTCTTGGTTTCCTCAGAGGGCATCTGAGCTTCTGGAACTGGAGTTTCAGATGGTTTTGAGCAACCATATAGGTGCTGGGAACTGCACATGGATCCTAAGCAAGAGCAGGAAGTGCTCTTAACTGCTATATTGCTAATCCCCGTATCTGGTTTTAAATCTGCCTTTAGAATTTGTCTCACTTAGGCTGAAGAGATGGTTGATAAAATAATTGTCTTGCAGGCATGAGGACCTGAGTTTAATCCCTAGAATCCACATTATAAAAGTCAGGTGTGGGCATGGTGACATCTGGACGACAGAGGCAGAGGCTGAGGCAGGTAGAGCTCTCCGATTGAGGCCAGCAGAGTGGTCTGCCTAGCAATTTCCAGGTCAGCAAGGGCTATAGGGAGACTCTCTCAAACCCAAAAAGAAGAAAAAGTCAGATGTGGTGGCGTTTTTAATCTCAGCACTGGGGAAGGCAGAAGTAGGCAGATCTCTGGGATTTGCTGACCATTCAGTCTCAAAAAGAATGAAGAAAGTGATGGAGCTTTGGAAGAACACCACCTCAATTTGTCCTCTGGCCAACAGTCTCATGTGGACCTATACAGACACATGTACCCACTCCACAACTGTCTCCAGTAAAGATGATAAAAGTAATATGTAGCTATAAAAATGTGAAGTTTTCATGTATAAAAGGGTGTTGTCCCTTGCCAAATGGAAGGGGTTCTTGTTTGGGCTCTTACATCATTATACTTAGAAAAAAAATAAAAGCAGAGTTCACACATTGTTATGTGATCCTTACCACATGAACACGTTTAGTAATACCTCAAGAAATACTGATTTCCTTTTTTTGAGTCATGGTCTCTCTATGTTGTTTGGGCTTGTCTAGAAGTCACTCTTTAGACCAGGCTATCTTCTAAATCAGAGTTCTGCCTTGCCCTCCCTCAGGAATGTTGAGATTAAATCCATTTCTCCAGCCTCACTTTTTATTTTTTTAAGATAGTATATTGCTTTGTAGTCCAGGCTGGCCTCACACTCAGTCCTCCTGCCTCATTTCTGACAGATTTTGGAGGATATTTTTTGAGTATTTTGTATACGAGGCATGTGAGTGTAATCCCAGCACTGAGAAGGTGGAGGCAGGAGGACTGATTTTTTTTTTTTTTTTTGGCCTGGGCAGGTATGGATGCATGCCTATAAATCCCAGTAATATGGGAGGCAGAGAGAGGAGGATCTCCACAAGTTCAAGGATAGCCATGTCTAGATACAAGTTCTAGGCCAGTCACAGCTATGTAGTAGTGAGCCCTTGTCTCAAAAAGAAAAGTTTAGACTTTGTCTTGAGATCACTAGTTCTTTTTAGTACTGCTCATATCTTGTGCTGGCATTTCTGTCCACAGCAAATGACCTTTAGGTTTAGTATTCTTGGAGTATGTGGAAGTAGGTTTTTCCTGCAGAGGAAAATAAAAAACTAAAATTTTAAAAAAGATTTATTTTGCTTTTAATTATGTGTATGTGTGTATAGTATGTGCACAGGAGTGCAGGTGCCCATGGATTCCAGAAGAGGGCATCAGACCTCCAAGAGCCTAGAGTTACAGGTGGTTGTGAGCTGCTCTTTGTGGGTGCTGGGGATTGAACTCTGGTCTTCTACAGGAGGACCATGTGCTGCTCCTAGTCACTGAGCCATCTCACCAGCCCCAAGAGGGTTAACATTTTAATGAAGTTCTGGCTGTTTTATCTCATTTTTGATGCTGGAAAACTAAAATGGATAACTACAGATTAAGATTTTAGTTAGATTAAGGACTAGATTTATGTCTAAATATTTGGTAATGATTTCTGGATTCCTGTTATATAAAATGATTTTTCATTTTTTAAAATCTGCAGAGCGGTGGACATGAAAACAGAGTCAATTGCATACAGTGGCATCAAGACAATGGCTGCATATATAGTTGTTCAGATGATAAGCATATTGTTGAATGGAGTACACAGACGTGCAAAGTAAAGTGGTGAGTAGTGGCTGTGCCTAAGAGTGAAGATTGACCCAGTGACTGGAAACACATTGAATTTGACAGATCCTGCTGTACATGATGGGGATGCACACACTAATGAGGTTACATGAATGGTTCTTTGGTTGTTTAGTCAAATTAGACATTCAAAATTTTAGCACATGAAAGCTAAATGTAGATTGTTGGGAATGGGATGGAGGGAAAAGAAAGCTAAATGGTACAGAGTAAAATAAATGTACAAGATTTCAAAGTGGCACATGGTTACTTGTCACATCAGTAGTAGAACTGGGAGGGGCTGATGGAAGCAAAGTGGTTTAAGTTCACTTTCTAGGATAGATAAGATTTGGATAGGGGGTGGTAGGAAAGCCTTTTCAAGGATGGGCAAATGAACATAGTGATATGGCAAGAGCAAAGGCCTGCAGACAAAGTGAAAGATTAACTTGGAAATGAGTCAACTAGTTTAGAGGCTTGCATACTAGAGGATAATGACTGGTAGGGGATGAAAGTATCCTACTGTTAAAGGAAATATGGTCAGAAGGGAGAAATGGTTTGGGAGCTTATAGACAAATTGAATTTGAAGTCATTTGGAAGACAAGACCCAAAAGACCAGGGTGGTAAGGGAGGCACTAGGGGCTGGAGGTGCCAGTGAAAGAACTACAGCCGACCAGTGTTTGCAGGCCACTCACTGACTGCATGCTGGTGACTGGTCAGAAACACCTGCAGAGAATCTGATCCAGTGTGCTGGGGTGGGGCAGGTGTACATGTTCTCTGTATGAGAGTTCATTGTCCTTCATCTAAAACTAGGTATGTTCTTGGGGCTCTTCAGCACATTAGACATGCCCCTGTATTTAATCATAACTTCATGGGGGTGGCTCTGGCCCTGTTTACAATTGAAGTAGGTTAACGAAAGGCCTGACCTCTTTCCCACGAAAGTAATCTGTCTCATAAAATAATTGAGTTTCTAGCTTCATTTTCACAATATTCTTAACACCACTGTTAATAGATTTCTTCCTCCCATTTTAAATACTGTGTACTGATTTTCTACTGTGGAAAATAAGATTTAACTGTTCTTCCAATTCTCCATCCTTTCATTATTTGGTCTCTCATGATTTACTTCGCAGTTTTCTTTAACATGACTACTGATTGTTATAGCTGAAGCTTGTGCAGACAAGTTTTTCTTTGGTATAAGATTTTGCTTAGTCTCATGTATCCTTGTCATTTGTATGTTTGTATATTTTCTTTTAGGGTCTCACATTATAGCCCTGGCTGTACTTGAACTCAGAGATCCTCCTCTCTCTACCTCTGCCTCCTAACAGTTCATCATCTTATGGTGGTATAAGTGGTCTTAGTTATTTTTAGACACATCCATTATGAGTTATATGTGTTTCTTAGAGTACTTTGACTTCCTCGGCCTATTGAACAGCCACTGACCTGAATTTCATCAGCCTACAGAAAAAAATTCTCTTATTAGATAGAACATGTTTTCCCTAATGCCATTTCCCCCTCCTTTTTGGTGAACATGTTAATTTATAGTTTCCAGAGAAAAAGTTACACTTGTATGTTAAACTGAGATTTTGCAGTGTCTTTAAATCTACTCTTATTATTGATTGATAATTTGTGGATTAAGAGCTTTAGGTTAAATTGTCCCTCGAGATTATTTTTTTTATTTAAGATTTATTTGTAATTGTATGTGTGTACATGAATACAGGTGCTTTAGAGGCCAGAAAGGGTGTCAGATTCCTGTAACTGTGGGTCCTGTGGGTCCCGGGGGCCAAACTGTGGTCTACTACAAGAGCAGTATGTGTTCTTAGCACTGAACCATATCTTTAGTCCCTAGGATTGTTACTTTGTCTTTAATTTAAAAAGATTAAATTACATTTATTGTGTGTGTGCGTGTGTGTGTGTGTGTGTAATTCTTAAGGCATGCATGTGGAGGCCAGAGGACAACTTTGGAAATTGGTTTTCTTCTTGCCTTCTACTGTGTGGGTCCTGGGGTTGAAGTTGATTTGTTCAGCTTGGCAGCAAGTGCCTTTACCTGCTGATGCATCTTACAGGCCATGCCTTTTGTATTTGAGAGTCTGCTGTAGCCCATGCTGACCCTGATCCTCATGTGATCCTCATGTCTCTGTTGCCAGGCTTTTCTTATTGTAGGTGTACACCACTATGCCCAGCTTCCCTGTACTGCTTAATTAAATAAGTACATTGGGTTTTTGTAGGAACATCCTACTCTTACCTCTCCAGACTAATTTTTAAAAATTTTTGGCCCTTTTCTCTTATTTTTCCATTTATTTTTGTTGTTACATTTCTTTATGACTTTGAAGGTAATACAGGGTCAACATTTTTCTTTTGTCCTTATACCATCTCTTTGAGGGTTGCATGTTTTGAGTTGTTGGATCCAGCCTCTGTTTACATGTTGGAAAGCATTCTTCAAATTACTGAAGATCCTTGGCTTCTTGTTGGAATGTGAGAATGAAATATTTAAGAGTTGGTTGGCACCAGGTGTGGTGGTGCATGCCTGTAATCAATCCCAGCACTTGGGAGACAGAGGCAGAGGCAGTAGATCTCTGCATTCAAGGCCATAGTTTCAGGCAGCTGGGGCTACAGGGAGACTTTGTCTCAAAAGACCACCAACAAAAAAAGCTGTCTGGAAATCTAAGGGGTGTATATTGGGATTCATTGTAGAGCAATCAGAAAGCCTTAAGACGTCAGTTTATATAGATTGTTATTCTAGAACCTATCGTATTCCTCAGGGAGAAGGCTACTTCAGTGCTTTCTAAACTTCAGTTGGCATACGTGATCGTATGTATGTTACTTGTGTAGAGAGGTCTGCTGTAGTAGTAGGTTTAGTAGACTGGGCCTTGGGAATCCAGTACTGAAAATTTCTCAGGAGAATTAGTTATCAATTTCTTAGGTGGGGTGGGCCAAGAGGGAACATTGATATTCACCTCCCTGGTGTTTTCAGTGCTGAGTGAGGAGGGATTTAGGAAGCTTCTCAGATTACTCAAGGCAGTGTGGGGAGCACATTTGTGTGTGTGTGTATGTATGTGTGTGTGCATGGAGGCCAGAGGCTGATGTGTATATCAGTGTGTATGTACATGTGAATGCATGTGCACGTGGAGGGCAGAGGCTGACGCTGAGTGTCTTCATAAATGACATCTTGTTGGCTTATTTTGGAGGAGGGAACAGTTCGACTAGATTGGTTACTTAGCACACACCAGGGATCCTCTTGTCTGCTTCCCTAGTGCTGGGGTTTTTTTTTTTTTAAGTTCATGCTGGGGATTGAATTTAGATCTTCATTCTTGCTGAGCAAGCATTTTACCTGGTAATGAGCCATCTCCCCACCCTTAGCCATGTGTTTTTAATCTATATCAACTTAGTGAATCCATAATGAATAGCGGATTTAAGTGAGCTTTGAAGAGGTGGAAATTGGTAGAAAAATTTAGAAGATTTAAGGGAAAGGTTCTTTCAAATTAACTGTATATATTTCCTTGCTACTAGTGAGTTGGAGTGGTTTCTGTTTATCAATTATTTATATTTCTTATGAATTGCCTTTGTATATCCTTTGTTTTCATTTTGGGTTCTTATTAATGCAAAGGACCTGTTAATATATCCTAAGAATTAACTCTGTAACATATAATTTTGATACACGAACAACCAAGTTCCTTATTGCCTATAACATTACTATGTGCAAAGACTTAGGTTTATATGGGTTGATCCGTACAGATTCAGGTTAGAAATAACCTTTTGGGAATGCAGAGAAGCTATTTGTGTTGCCAAGGGAATTAAAGACTAGCCTGCCAGAGAAGGCAGGAACCTTTATGGAAATAGGATCAAAATGAGGAGTCCAACAAGTATGGTAGTTTCCTAATTATTAACAAAGTCCACCTCATGGCTACAGGATGCATAGCTTCCTATATTATATTTGTAAACTTTTACCTACCTGTTTCCTGATATGCTGTGAGATTTTTTATGCCCGTCCTGTCAAAGAGAGATTGGTTATTATGAAAGGACCCTGTCAGTGACCTGGCTTTATTTTAGTGGTATGTTTGGGATTATTAACCTAATGTCAGTTTTGGGGAATGCAGTTGGTTAGACCTTAGGTTGTTTTTGTTTTATTTAAAGTTTATTATTATTTTATTTTATGTGTGTGAGTGTATTGTCTATATGTGTATAAGTGCACCCATGTCATGCAGTACCTGAGGAGGTCAGAAGAGGGCGTTGGATCCTTTGGAACAGGAGTTGGGGATAGTTGTTAGCCACCATGTGGGTCCTGGGAATGCAACCTGGGTCCTCTGCAAGGGTAGTCAGTGTGTTTAACTACTGAGTCATCTCTTCAGCTCCCTATTTTATTTTTAAAATATTTTATTTATTACTTTTATTTCTTGTGTATATGAGTGTATTGCCTGCACCTGTGTTGTGCAGTGCCCAAGGAGATCAGAAGAAGGCAGAAGAAGGAATACCTTGGAACTAGAGTTATGGATGGTTGTCACCTGCCATGTGGGTATTGGGAATTGAACCTGGGTCCTCTGCATTAGCAGCTGGTACTCTTAACTGCTGACCCATCTCTCCAGACCCTTAGGTTGTATTTTTAATGTCTGTCTTGTTTTTTGTTTATTTTCTGCTTGGAATTAAGTTTTCCCTGTTCATCCTTTTGTTTTTCTCCACAATGCAGCAAGTGGAAAGGAGACAATAGCAGTGTGAGTTCCCTGTGTATCAGCCCTGATGGAAAGATGTTACTTTCAGCTGGTCGAACAATCAAACTATGGGTTTTGGAGACCAAAGAAGTCTACAGAGTGAGTGAATCATATTGTTTCTAAGAATGGAAATTATATAGAGCAAGTATAAAGTTTTTTGAGTCATAGAATATTGGTTTTAAGAGTATGGATTCTAGCTTGATTTAGTAAAATGCTTGACTTATGTAAGGCTTTGGGTTTAATTCCTACACCACCAACCCCCCCCCCCCCCCAAACACACTTACCTAAACTTGGTAGTATGTGTGGTAGTCTCAGTACATGGGAGGTGGAAGTAAGAGGGTTCAGATGTTCAAGGCTAGCCTGGGCAGAAAAATAAGACTAGTCTCAAAACACATAAAGCCAAAAGAAATTCTTTTATTTGCAGATAGAATACAGAGAATTACAGTGCTGGGGATGTAGCTCAGTTGGCAGAGTGCTTCCCTAGCTAGATCCATACATTACATGAACAGAATATGGTAATACATGTGTGCAACCTTATTAGCACATGGAAGGCAGAGGCAGGAGGGTCAGAAGTCTTGGCTACATTGCAAGATCAGCCTGAGCTACATGAGACCTTTTCTCTTAAAGTTGCCAGATAATTTGTTTAAATAGTAGAATTAATAGAACAAAATACCTTTCAAATATGACTCATTTATTGGCATTATAATTTCAGATAATGGTCACAGATGATTAAAACTAGTTAAGTGGAATTTGAATTTGAAAAGATCTGATAACATTGATAATAATAATTTTGTACCTTGTAATCAGCATTTCATTTCTTTATAGTATTTCACTGTGGAGATTTAGGGTTAGGAGTTAAAAACCTGTTGTACTCAGGGGTTACTGAACTTTTGGTGCTGTGATGATGCCTTAAAATTGTGGTTTCGACTCACTGAGAGTAAATGAAGACCTACAATTCCTTGGCTGTGTCTGAGCACCTGAGCATCCCTTTAAAAATGGAAAGGATTGAGTGCTACATGGTGGTGCATGCCTGTCATCCCAGCACTTGGGAGGCTGAGGCAGGAGAATTTTGAGGTTGAGGTGAGCCTGTGCTATCATAGTTAAAGGACAGCATGACTTATGTAAGAAGACCCTGTCTGAAGGCAGGGCAGAAGGAAGCAGGGGGAAAGATAAAAGTGAGTAAGTTTTAATTGAGAAGTAGGAAAATTGGTTATGGGTTAGAGTCAGGATTTAGAAATGACACCTCAATTTTCACCTTAATGTTCAAGTAGATTTTTTTTTGTTTTGTTCTGTCTTTTTGAGACAGGGTCTCCTGTAGCTCTAGCTGGCCTTGA
Source organism: Eospalax fontanierii (assembly GCA_035773235.1). Classification (NCBI taxonomy): domain Eukaryota; kingdom Metazoa; phylum Chordata; class Mammalia; order Rodentia; family Spalacidae; genus Eospalax; species Eospalax fontanierii. The sequence continues at coordinate 34,983,477 of CM069529.1, read as the reverse complement.
ACTCACAGAGGTCCACCTGTCTGCCTCCTGAGTGCTGGGATTAAAGGCATGTGCCACCCCCTATCCCCAAGAAGATGTTTTTTTAAGAAGTGAAAGGATTAAAGCACTAGTAACTTTGTGCTTAGAATTAAATTTAACTCTTACTGTGTTTTAAGGCTCTATTGTAAGATATGTATAATATAGCTTGTTTATGGTACATGAGGACTTTAGTTTTCATACTACTTTGAATCCATCCTCTCCTAAATGAGATTTAACTTCCTCTAGCACTTCACAGGACATGCGACACCAGTTTCATCACTTATGTTCACTACTGTCAGACCTCCTAATGAGAGCCAGCCTTTTGATGGAGTTACAGGTCTCTATTTCTTGTCTGGAGCCGTACATGACCGGTTACTTAATGTCTGGTAGGTAGCTCTTTTGGGCTGGGAAGAAAACTTTGATTTGAAAGAATCTGTCACAGTTTAATATAAATAACTATGAGTTACTTACTGTATTTAACTTTGGAATTACATTGATTTAGAATAAAAACAGGTCTTTTGAGAAAGTTTTAAGAGACTCCTAATAGTCTAAGGGTAGGACGCCTTTCATTTTGTTAGATTAGACAGTACCCTTTCATTAATGCAGTAATGTTTATTTCCTGAGGGTTTATTGAGAACATAACATTCCTTGACTGATTTTGAGACTCCCCAGTAGCTTTCCCCCCTAATAATTGATATTACTAATTACCTTTGAAATTACTTTTTTTTTTTTTGGTCTTTTTGAGACAGGTCTCCCTGTAGCCCCAGCTGACCAGGAACTCACAGTGTAGACCAGGCTGGCCTTGAACTCACAGAGATCCTCCTGCCTCTGCCTCCAGAGTGCTGGGATTAAAGGCATGCACTGCCATACCCTACTTGCAGTTACTTTTAAAGGCAAAAACCTGTTATAAAGAGCCATTGAAGCATGTTTTAAAACACGGATTATTCATTATTTTAATTTTTACCTAGCTTCACTGAGGTATTAAAGTATACAAATTGGGGCTGGAGAGATAGTGCAGTTGGTAAAGTACTTGCTATGCAAACCTGAGGACCTGAGCGCAATCCAGAGACCCAACTTAAAAAGCTGGTTGGGGGTGGAGAGATGGCTCAGCAGTTTCGAGCACTTGTTGCTTTTGCAGCAGATGCAGGTTCAGTTCCCAGCACCCACATGACTCTTAATTCCAAGGTCTTATGCCTTCTTGTTTTCCTTGAGTATTGCATACATATGGTGCATACACATAGACAAATACTCATTCATAAAAATTAAAATTAACATTCAAAAGAAAAAGAAATCTGTGATGGCCTGCATTTGCAGTTCCAGAGCTAGGAAGGCAGAGACAGGCAGATCCCTATGGCTCCATGGAGAGCCAGCCTAGCCTCATCAGAGTCAGGCCAATGAGAAGATCCTGTTTAAAAAGAAAAAAAGGTGGGCAGTTCCTGAGGGACAAAAGCTGAGGTTAGCTTTTGTCTCCATCTGTACCCAAAAACACAGCACATTCTTGTGCATTCATAAATACACAGAAACTAATAAAGTGTAGATTGATGATCTTGTTATATATGTGTATATATGTGTGTATTGTGTCTTGAAAACCTACAAGCAAGATACTGCATATGTGCATTCTCCCAAGAGTTTCCTTATGTCTCTAGGCTTGTTGATAGATTTAGATCATCACAAATAGAATTGCTGTGAGAATTTCTGTACAAGTCTGTGTGTACTCACAGGTTACTTCGTTTTTCCTGGATAAATAAGAGTGCAATGACTGCATCGTATGCTAAATGAATATTTATTTTATGATGCTGGAACTCAAACCTAACGGAACATTTATTTTTTAAAGATATTGCCAGTTTTTTTCAAAGACGTACTATTTTGTATTTTTTGTATTTTCACAATGTTAAGAGAGTGCTAATTTCACATTCTAATCCTTAGTTTGATAGTTAATTTAAGCTATTCTAATAGATGAATAATGGTATTTCATTGTGGTACATTTCATTTTTAAAATGCCTAATGAGGTTTATAATCATTCTTCTGCAGTATGTTTATGCAGTGATTGCAGTATTGAGTTTTTCTTTGCCTATGTATGCATATAGTTGATTTCATTCATACTTGTGTTCTGTCAAGTACCCATGAGTATTGATTTAGTGAGCACTGAACCATTTTGGAGAAATATAGAGTTACTGGGAATCTCTGTTCAAATCTTTTTTGTTATCTAATCGATATATTGCCTTTGTTTTAGTATTTTTCTATTTATTTCTAGTTAAAGATGCTCTACTGGGAATGAATGTATTTACATTTTTTTAATTTTTTAATATTTTTGAGTTTTTGTGCATTTCATATCATATATTTAAGTTTTTTTATCACATTTATTTTGTGTATATGTGTGTTCATTTGCATGTCAGGGGATAACTTGTGGGAGTCAGTTCTCTCCTTCCATCATGTGGGTTTCTGGGGATTGAATTTAGATGTTAGGCTTGTTGCCAAGTGCCTTTACCCACCAAGCCTTCTCTCTGGTCTGAGAATATATTTTTGATTAGCACTGAACTCACTGGATGTCATACCTAGATAAAATTTACCTTATATGTATTATATCTCCATAAAGGTAGCCTTGGACTTAGAAAAAGTATATAACACTTCTGTACCATGCTTACTTTAAACACTTAAAACCAGAAAAATGACACAAAGTAGATCCCTTGTTTTTAATATGTAGAGCTGAAACACAGTAGTGTGTGCCTGTGTGTGTGTTTGTATGTATGTGTGTATCTGTCTTGATCAAACTCATCTGAGAAAAATGTTCATTGCACAACTGGAGTTTTCATGGTCAGTTATGAAAAACTAATTTCGGGCTATAAATTTTTTTGAGACAGAAAACAATAGAGAATACTTCTGTCATAAATGTATTAATGCTTTGTTTTCCCAAGCAAGCATACAATATGGTAGTGACATAAATGGTTTTCTTATTTGCATTTTGCTATTGGGACTCATTGCTGTGATTCCCTGTTGAGCAAGTCTGTCCTCTTATCTAATGGCTGCTTTTATTATCTAGGCAGGTCCGGTCAGAAAACAAAGAAAAGAGTGCAGTGATGTCTTTTACTGTTACAGATGAGCCTGTCTATATTGACTTGACATTATCAGAAAACAAAGAAGAGGTAAGTGACTTGATATTTGAGAATTGGTTTTATGTTCTACAAAAATTATGGGGCTGAAGAGATGGCTCATTGGATAAAATGCTTGCCAGGTAAGTGTGAGGGCTGTACTAGGTTGGATTCCAGAACACTCGTTAAAGCTGGGTACATGTGGTGGCTCTCTGTAATTCCCGTACTTAGGAGACAAGTATCACTGGTGCAAGCTATAGGTTCAGCAAGAAATTCTGCTTCAATAAATAGAAAAGAGATTGAAGAAGATACGTGATGACTTTTGGCCTCCATATGAATACACATGTGTCTGTACGTACCTCCACCCTCCCATGCAAACATGCTTATACAACATGCTTATATACCATATACATATAAAAATTTAGCTATTTAAATTTTTTTAGATATTTTTTCTTTCTTTGAGTATTGGTATATTTATTCACATATGTATGTTCAGGCTCACATGCCCATGTACACATGGAAACCAGAGAAGGACATTGTGTGTCTTGCTCTGTTACTTCTCTGCATTACTCTATTAAGGCAGGCTCTGTCACTGAGCCAGGAGCTAGGCTGATGAACAACAAGTACAACAGTTTTCTGTTCCTCCTTCTCCCCTCTTTCTCCTGCCCCGCAGTGGGGTTAGAGGTGTATACTTAGAGGACTTGCACTCCTTTTTATGTGGATTCTGGGAATTTGAACTTAGACAGGTTCTCATATTTAGGCAGAAAACACTTTTATCCTCTGAACCGTCTGTATGTCCAACCCTGAGACACAATCTTGTTATGTATCCTTGTTTAACCTGGTACTTCCTATGTGCCTAGGCTGGCCTTGAACTTGTGACAGTCTTCATGTTTCAGCCTCGCGAGCCCTGGGATTGCAGGCTTGTGCCACTATGCCTAGCTAAATGATACTTTTGTTCTTTTTTTTCTTAAGGCAAGTTCTCATTTATCCTAAACTGTCCTTCAACTCACTTTGTAGCTAAGGATATTTTTGAACTTCTGATCCTTCTCTCTCTATTTCCAAGTATGGATTACAGGTATCTACTGTTACATCCAGTTTATGGGGTGCTGGAGATTGAACTCAGGACTCTATGCATGCCAGGCAAGCACTCTGCCAATGCAGCTATAACCCTATACTCTACATCCTTGAACTGAGTGTTATTTTAAAAATCAAACTGTAGGGTTGGAGAGATGGCTCAATACTACCCAAGTTTGGTTCCCAGCTCACATGGTGGGCAATAACCGTCCATAACTCCAGTTTCAGGGGTTCTGACACTGTTCTGGCCTCTGTAGACACTGCATGCATGTATTGTGCTTATGTACATGCAGACAAAACACATACATTAAAAAAAAAATAGTGTACATATTAGGGAGTAACCCAGAATATAGCCTAGGCAGTTAGGCTATGCCACAGGGTTCCTCTGTCTCTTCAGTGCTGGGATTATAAGTGCCTGCTACTACACCTTCTCTTTATATGGGTTAGATTCTGAACTTAGGTCTTTATACTGGCATGGCAAGTACTTTAACAGATTGAGCTGTCTCCCCAAACCCCTTGTAGGCTTAAAAAAAAAAAGATGCTTAGATAATAAAGTGAATGATGGATCAAGAAATCAAACTCAGACATGATATAGAAATCTAGATGGTGATATACACATAAAATTCCAAAACAAAATCTTGATTTTGATCTTATACAATCCTATTTGTTGTATTAATTGTTAATAATTTGGGGTTAGAGATCTGTTACTAGAACTCAGGGAAAAAAATCTTTGCTTTGACAGCTTTCATATATCTAAACCTTGAAAATAGTTAATATTTTAGAACATCTCTCCTTGAGATTTATTTTATGTGTATGAGTGTTTTTGCCTACATGTATGTAAGTGAACAGTGTGAGTGCAATGGCCTGGGAGGCCAGATGTGGGAGTTAAGAACAGTTATTAGCTGCCATGATGATATTGGGAACTGAATCTGTGTACTCTGGAAAATAACCAATGCTCTTAATTGCTGAGCCATCTCTTGAACCCCAAGATTTCTTACCTTTAAATATAACAGTACATACTTTTTAGGGTTTTGACAGTGCTCTCACAATGTTGTGTTAACTGTATTTCAGTTTCTTTGGATATATTAGTGTTTCTTTGAATGCTTTCATTAGATTTTATGACTTAGAATACAAATGACAAGATGTTGAAGGTGCTAAATGTTTATAAAGCTTTTGTTAAGGAAGTTCTAGAACTTAAAACATTATATTCCTAGCTCAGGAGACTGATGGCATGGGTTGGAGATAGGAACTTCCCAGGAGGCTATGAGAGAGGACTCAAGGATTTTGGCAGTGGTGGGAGCCGGAGGGGGGCGGGTATCAAGAGGAACACTGAAACACTGAGACCGATTACTTGAAGTAAGGAGCTTATTAGAACACTTGCTAACACTGCACAGAGGCAGCAGTGTGGCAGGCACTCAGAAGAGAGGAATCAGTGCTCATGTGGCAGAAGTGGGAGTCACTTATCTTCTTGAGGATGGGGCAGGTTTTATAGTACGGGCCTGCCTCCATCTCTGATTCATAGGCAAGAGGCAGGCAGGCGCCCAGGGAGCAGGATGTTTGGCCCCTTTGGTGTATACTCACTTTGCTAGGTGAGAAATCTGTTCTGGAGAAGTCTTGTCAGTGAGGGACTGACAGTGACTTAGTTGGGTGCCTGTGAGGCAAAAAAATGCTGCTGCAGATATTGTGGCCTAAGCAGCTGCTGGGTTCTAACATACAGTTCTTACATACAGTAGACATTGGAATTCATATGGACCCTTCTCCTTCCCAGTCACATATGGAAAATGATATTTTCCACAGTCCTGACTCCTGTGACTGGGAGAATTCCAGGTCCATGCTCTTGGCAGAAACTGCTTATCTTGGAGGCTACATTCTCCTGTGCCGTGTTCTTGGCCTAACTTTTATTTACTATCTTAATAAGAACAACATTATTGTTTTGTCTGAGATAATTTTTTTTAACGATTTCTTTTTCTTTAAGATTTATTTTGTATTTTATGTGTAGGTGTTTTGGCTGTATGTATGTATATAAGTATACCACATGTGTGCAGTGCGTGTTCAGCCCGGAAGAAGGTGTTGTATCCCCTGGAATTAGGGATCTACAGTCCTGAGATTATGATTTCTTTAATGGCTCATCAGCATTTAAGAGTACTGGCTGCACTTGCAGAGGACCTAGTTTTAGTTCCTAGCACCTACGTGGTGGTGTGGTGGTATGCACCTGTCTGTAACTACAGTTCTGTGGTGATCTGATGTCCTCTTCTGGCCTCCACAAGCATTGTACGTATGTGGTACACTTACATACATGCAGGCACAATACTCATACACTTCAAATAAGTAAAATTTTTAAAAATTATAAAAAATGTTTTTGTGTTTGTGTGTAGGTCTGAGTACAGCTTTTTGGAGTTAGTTCTCTTCCATCTTTTTGTGGTTCTGGGCTGCTTTACCTGCTGAGCCATCTTTCTGGCTCAAGAACATGATTTTTTAATCTATCTACTGTATTTTTTTTTGTTTTTGTTTTTTCTTCCTCTTGTTATTAATGGGATGGGACAAGAGTTGAGTTTTCATGAATTAAATTGAATACAATAGATAATTCACTAGTGTTAATGAGCTTCATTTTTCTTTTAGCCTGTCAAGTTAGCTGTTGTTTGCAGAGACGGTCAGGTCCATCTTTTTGAACACATATTAAATGGGTAAGTAAGAAATGGCTAAAGTCAGAAATTCCTTTCTGTTCCCCTCTTCCCTTGTTTTGTAGTCTCGATTCCTCATTCTTTGCCATTATATTACTATTTCATTCGATTTTTTTTTTTTTTTTTTTTCCTCTTTTGAGACAGGGTTCCACTATGTGGCCCTGGGTGGCCTGGATTTAGCTATGTAGACTAGGCTTGGCTTGAACTTAGAGCTGTCTTCCTCTGTCTCCCAAGTTCTGGTTTAAAGGTGTTCACCAGCATGCAGAGTATGAAAGCATTCTTAACTTCTTGTACATATGAGAGAGAACATGAAGAACTTGAGTTTTCAGGGTCACACCCACTTCATTTCTTTGTGCTCAGGAGAGTGGCCTTTTATGATGTGCATATAGTAAATATTGATAACTAATAAGTTGTAAAAGAAAGTTGATCAGTTGGAGAGATTTGCTTGTGGTTTTTGGTGATGCTTTATTCTGTTCTCTATGGTATTGCCCCTACCTATGGGGATGTGGATCAGTGAAGCATGGCTGTGCTGTTTTTTTTGGTAGACAGAGGAGTGGTGGTGTAGGCTTTGTCACAGTCCATGCTTTAGGAAGGTAGGGTCTGGGGCAAATCCAGTAGATACTACATAAGGCCTCAAAAGCCTAAATGGTTACTTCTAGCCTGTTACAGAACAAGTTTGCCAAACCTTGCCTTACACTATTAAATATACTCTTAAATTCATTTATGTGCATAAGTCGGTTGAATTTTGAAAAGGTTTCAAACTTCTGTTTTCAGTTGATACTGTTTTAAAGTCAAATATAATCTCCTTATGAAAGTTCAACACTTCTTGTACAGTATTCAGGAAAGGAAACCAGTCATTGCATCTGCTTCAGTTGCTCTCTCCTAGAGGTAACTGCTAACATTCAGTGAAGCACTTCTGGCCTTTATTTACATTGTGGTATGTCTGCCTGGGAAGTGTAACTAGGCCCTAGAAGTCTTTGGACTTGGTCAGGATTTATGCATTTCTCCAGGAGCACAGGGAGGCCATTGAAGGGTTTGAGCAGAGGATGATAGGATTTAACCCAAGGTTCCAAACACTTGGTCTCCATTCTCTTGAAAATAGCTTAAAGAAAATTCAAAATGGTATATAGTTCAGGAAGTAGAGATAGTTGTAGAGCCAGAATACTAGAATGAGAGAGTTGGAAAGGAAAGGTGATACTGTGATCTTTTTTAAAAATATATTTGATGTGTATGAGTGTTTTGCCTGCTTGTTTGCTTAGTGAATCCATGTTGTACAGTGCCTTTGCAGGCCAGAAGACGGTGTTGGATACTATGGAACTGGAGTTACAGATGGTGGTTAGCTGCCATGTGGGTCCTGGGAACTAAACCTGAGTCTTATAAGTGCTTATAAGTGCTGAGCCATCTCTCTACCTCCTGATAGTATAATCTTTAAAATTGAGACTATAGACAGTGTGAGCTCCTGGGAAAAAGTGGCAAGATATGTAGAGTAAGAGGAATGTGTGGCTGGGATGCATTGAAGTGCGGCATGGTTCTTGGAGGTAGGAGCCAAGACACCAGCATTTCAGAAGGATCTCCAATTTAGATGCTAGATATGGGAACCTCATAGAAAGCTATTCACTAGGAGTATAATTGTAAAGAAATTGCAGTGGGCTAGAGGACTCTTGAGCAAATTGGTGGGGAGCAATGATCTGAAAATGGCACCTGGGTGGAGCAGTGGCCAGTTTTGCTGGCATTGTAAGGTTTGTGGGGTAAAGGAGGACAGATTGATGTTTTGAAGTGTCAATGAAGAACAAAAGCATACTTAAATAATGTCCAAAGTCCCTGGCACAAATGGTGTGGGTGAGAAAACAGCTACCACTCAGCAGGAGGACTGCAAAGATGAGCCAGAGTAGGCCTGAGCCTGCACAACAGACACAGAGGGTGTGGTAGATTCTGGAGCTACGTAGCAGAGGTTGTGAGGCTTTGAGAGCTGGAAGAGATGGAACTACCTGTAAGAGAGTGTATGAGTGAGTCTAAATCACAGGATGCTCAGATCATTTGCGATTGTGTGCCCTCCTTTTAGTATTTACAGTGTGGGACACAAGGTGCGTGTGAGTTTCAAGGCTGGTGTTTGTAGGGCGGGTGACATTTTGAAAAACACTTGTGTCTTTCTGGCTGCGCGTGATGGTATCATGGAGGTTAGGAGAGAGTCACGTTTTGTGATTTGATGGCAGTTTCAAGTCCTCTAATTTTTCTCTTTCTTTTTCCTTCATTTTTAGACACTGTAAAAAACCTTTGACTTCAAGCTGCACAATTCAGATTGCAACCCCAGGGAAAGGCAAGAAATCAACACCAAAACCCATTCCTATTCTAGCAGCTGGCTTTTGCTCAGACAAAGTGTCATTATTGCTTGTGTACGGCAATTGGTTTCAGCCTACCATTGAGCGAGTGGTACGTAGATGCTTCTCTGGAGAAAACAGTTTAGCAATAATCTGTGTATGGGAAAGAGTTATTTAAGGGGGTCACTTAGGCTCTTTAGAAAGTACAAGACATTCTCCTGTAATTAAAAGAACCTTCACTAGGTTAATTTGTAAAGACTGTTTTATTCCACCCGCACAGTTACATTTAATGTTACCTCTTCCCTTCCGGTTTTGATATTTTTAGAAATCCAATACATGTACATGCCCTCACTTTGAACTCACCACATTTCAAGTGCCTGATAGCCACATATTTCTACTGGGTACTGTGTTGGTATGACTTGAGTGGAAGTTTGCCTAATTGTATGACTCTTACAACCCTTAGGTGTGGCATCCATTGAATTTTCTAAGTGACTTGTAATGGGTAGTGCAGGAGCAGCAGTTTTGTCTAGAGAAGTTTCTTTTCATACTTGGTGATGTCTGGTAGATGATTTCTTAGGCTTTTATCTCACCATACCTCTGCTTAGTAAGGCCCCCAGAGAGCCAAGCATGTTCTGTTGAGTTTATTAGAGAATGTTTTCTTCCTTGTGATGTCGGGGGTTGAATCCAGAACTGCTTGTTCTACATAAGCAGTGTACCACTGAGCCATATCTTCAGTCAAAAGAATACATTAATTGCTTGCTTGTTTGATTGAGGCAGGCTCTTGCTTTGTAACCCTGGCTGGCCTGGAACTCACTATATAGCTGTCCATGGGCTTCTTGTAGGGATTCTACTGCCTCTGCCTCCTGGGCTCTGGGATTTCTGGTGTCTGTAGCATGTCAACCCCAAGAAAGACTTTGGAAAAGTTGGTTATGTATATCTAGTTTAATAAAACAAGGAGAAACTTCAAGGTGGAAATAGGCCTGCATGGTGTATGTGAACTCCCTTTCCATATATGCTGTGGGTATCTGTTTGCTTTGTTTTTACAGATATTAATTATATAGGCGTATAGAATTACATATAATGATAAACCTTTCTTGGAACATATGTAACTTGCTGCATATATGGCCCTCTCCCCTCATTCAATATTGGGTCATTACATTCAGATCTCCTTCATCAGTTTGTTAATCAACAATGCTGTCTTTGACTTGCTTATAGAAAGAATAACTTTAACAAATTTTGGAGTAGGGTGCATTAATTTTGTGTGGGGATTTTTATTAAGAATGTTAACCTGATGTTTTCTTTAAATTCTGTAAATGAGAAGTTTGTTGACCTTTTAAAACTGTTAAGGGCTGGAGAGATGACTCAGTGGTTAAGAGCACTGACTGCTCTTGCAGAGGACACTGGATCAAATCCCAGTACCCATATGGCAGCTAACAACTATTCATAATGCCAGTTCCAGGGGATCCGATGCCCTTTTCTAACCTCCATGGGCATTTCACAACATAGGCGCAGGCAATACACTCATACACATAAAATAAAAATAATAAAATGTTTTTTTAAATTGTGTTAAAAATTCCAGCAGTTAATGAATATGGGAGGTATACATTGCCACCAGTGTCGTCTTCATACCTGTTTCCACAGCTGCCATCAATCTGAGTGGTGATGGTGGCTAACAAAGTGCAATCATTTGTTTTATGTGTTGTTGTTGCTTGCAGTTGCTTTGATTGACAGTTTCCCTCCCCTCTTTCCCTCTCTTTCCATCTCCAAAACTTACTTCCAGGCTTTAAACTCCAAAGAGACTCATATATGTTTAGAAAGAGATATTTCAAATTGCTGGGCTCCCAAAGTAGAAACTGCTATAACAAAGGTGAGTACATTATTAGTTGGATGTTTAGAAGAAAAGATTTAGTTACATTGAATTGGATATAGTATTATGCGTAGGTTGACTTCATTTATTTTTTTCTCCCTTCACTTGAGATAGTCTTACTGTGTACCCCAGGCTAGCCAGAAACTCAGAGATTGTTCTGCCTCAGTGCCAGAATTATGGATGTGTACTATCGCATCTTGCTTCTTTTTGCTCTTTGATATCCTCTATAATCTTGCCTTAGAAATTTTGAGATTATGTTTTTAAATATAAGCTTTTTAAAACTTGGTTTGTTGATTGAGTCCGTGGAATTGTGACTGGCAGTTAAAGACCTCGGCTTAGTTCTTCCCTGACTACATTCATGGTCATCTGGACAGGGAATGGTCTGTGAGTAAGTGTTAATGTCAGACTTTAATAATGTTTTTCAGTCTTAGAATTTAAAAGAACACGGTTTTGTTGAGGGTAAAATCAAAACACAGTGGAGCTGGTTTATTGCCATTCTGAATATCATTTGTGCTGTTTGGGATATAACTTGCTATCACATGTGGATGCCGTGTTTGGTGATAAAATGGGAAGGGAACGCCAAATCATGCTGTGATGACATCCATATGGTTTCGCATCTGGCTGAGTTTCAGAGATGACACCTTTCTCTTGGCTGTCTGAGCTGTTTGGCAAAAATTGAATTCTGGAGGGTCATTGAAGGAGTAAATTAACAGTTTTAAATCAACACAGTCTTGTGTATAATTGTAGATTTTGATTTTCTTGGTTTTACTCTTAATGAGATGCTACAAACTTTAAAACTTAAAAATGGCCTTCCAGGTCGTTATAGTTTGTTATGAATTCCTGTCATGGTAAGTAAACTATATTGTATATTCTAATAGAGTAGCCCTTTGAAAATTTACCTGTTTCCTCATGAGGGAAGCTGAGAACTAAGGCATCATTTCTCTTCTGCATTCCTGATCCTGTGTGCGGCAGGTGAGAACACCAGTGATAAATTCTGAAGCAAAAGTTCTGGTGCCTGGGATTCCTGGACATCATGCACCCATCAAGCCTCCAGCAGCACAGCCCACGGAGATGGAGAACAAGAGGAAGTTAGGGAATAGTGAGGTAATGTAATCACTTTGCCCACATACTAGGATTGAGGTAAAGAAAGCCTGGGAGGGTGAGTAGAGCCAAAGTAAAAATTTCAGAAACTCGCTGAGATTACTGCTTATTGTCTTGTTTTTCCAACCTAAAATTAAGTTCTGGTCATTTGTTAACAGCTGGGTAGATAAAAAAATTGAATAGGGTAAGCCAGGGTTTGCTGTGATGACCTCCATTGGGTTTCGCATGTTTCTGAGTTCCAGTGATGCCTCTTTCTCTTGGCTGTCTGAGCAATTCTGGCTGGTTATGTCCTGGTTGGTCTCTCAGAGGTGAATGGTCATAGTAATTTTATTTATTCCTTCATCTGGGTGTGTTTGTGTGCCCACGTGCATCTCCTCCTCCAAACCCAATCCCCTCCCTCCCAACCCCAAAAGCATGTTGTCGTCAGAGGGCAACCTGGTGTAAGTTGGTACTCTCCTTCTGCCATCTGAGTTCTGGGGTTGAATTTAGGTTGTCAGACTTGGTAGCAGGCATGTTTACCTGCTGAGCTATTTACTGGCTCAAGTTTATATTCTTGATAGATTTTTTTTGTTGTTGTTGTTGTTGTTGAGATAGGTCTTCCTGCAGCACTAGCTGGCCTGGAAGTTGCTGTATATACATTAGACTGACCTCGATCTCAAAGAGATCCCCCTGCCTCTGCCTGGGATTAAGGGCATGTCACTACACCTGGCCCTCTTGACAGATGACAGATCTTTTGTTTCCTGTCACAGATCTTTTATTGTATTGATGCTGAAGGATAGTAAGTAACATTTGGAAAAGCTTAACTCTTTCATTATGCTTTATTGGTAAGATGCCAGGTTTCTGTAGAGTATTGAATCTTCCATAGAGGGGTTTTATGGTTTATATGTTCCAACCATTTGCCTCTTAAGCATTAGTTTTTTCATGAGATTGGGAACTTGGTTTATAGCTGTTTTCACTTGTCTCTCACAGTATTGCTGTGATGATGAGATTCTTTGGGAATGAGAATGAGTTTGGAGGATTTAGTTATGCCTTGTTTGAGTTTGTTTGCAAACCCTTTTAAACCCTGTCAGGTAATAGATGTTTCTCTTCTGTAGGCTACCATCGAAGAGCGCCTGGGTGCCATGGATATAGACACAAAAAGGAAGGATGACCTTCTACAGACAAATAGCTTTCCGGTTCTTCTCACACAGGGCTTAGAAAGTAATGATTCTGAAATGCTAAATGTAAGTATTGCAGCAGATTTTCAGTGAACTAAGACGATTAGTTTGAAAGTATTGATAGTACACATTCACAGAATGAAGTCATCATTAAGATAGTTTGTAAAAATGCTTTGTATACTTAGTCCACTGTATGTGGCTTGGTGGCATTATACAGACAGTCACTAAACTACCATGGAATTGTATTGAATTCTCTTGAACCTGGAATGCATTTTCTCATAGAAATACTATTTTGAATTGTTGGGTTCTTAGGCTTAAGTTCATAAAAGCCTGTATAAAGTGTAGCTGAATTATAACACTCAGCATTCTAGATCACTATTTATATTTTTTTCTGTAGGAAAATGCGTTCCTGAGTTTTTACTCTGGATTCCAGAAACTTATTTCCCCCTGGCCGTGAGAGGGGGCAGTGAGGTGGAACCTTGGCAATGGGTAGGAGTTTTGGGGGCAGATTCAAGAGGGTTGGGGTTATGTTGTGAACTGCTTAGAGAAAAGTTCTGGAAACTCTTCTAGCACTTAGGATTTCTGTGTAAGTTGGTGACTGCTTGTATGAAGCTATTCAATTTGGCCCTCTTAAATTCTGGTCTACACAGTGGGCTACACAGACAAGTAAATGAATGACAATAGGATTTAGGCACTGCCTGATGAGATTAAAGCAGTTTTCATGTAAGTGTTTTTTTAATGACTCAGCAATATTTTCTGTAAGTGTAGATGAATCTTAAATCTGTAACATGTAAATTCTGTCTCTGATTTTAATATATTTAATATTTGTGTTTAAGGTAATTTTGTATAAAGAAAGAAACAACTACTGTAAACCTCAAATTACTTTTAGAGTAGTTGGGAACAAATGTGTTTTGTATGAACTTTAGTTTATTGTGCCATAGAAATCTAGTTGAGGATTTGATGAAAGTTGGTAGAAAGTAATTGACAATATGAGATGTAATGTCATTTACCTGCCTATGTGACTGCATTGTGGTAGAGAGTAGTACAATGGATCAAGAGTAGTTTCATAAGGACACAGAAATGCCTGCCATTCTGTCACATTTTCTGCACCTGCCCACCTCCTCTCAGGTTTATGGTGGAGCAAATCTGAGAAATATGATTTTATCAGTGGACATACTTCTATTCAATTTAAAAACTTAAAAAATGTAGGCACAGTCTATACTCACATTTAACAAAAGTTAGCAGTATTTAAAAAATTTATTTTGTTTTATTATGTGTGAGTGCAGATGGGTGGTCAGAAACCCGAAAAGGGGAAAGTGGAGTGTGGCGGTGCACGCCTTTAATCTCAGCACTCAGAAGGCAGAGGCAGGTATGTCTCTGAGTTTGAGGCCAGCCTGGTTTACATTGTAAGTTCCATGTTAGCCAGAGTTATATAGTAAGATCCTGCCCCCCCCCCCCCAATCAACAACAACTAACCCCCACCAAACAAAAACTATAGAAAAGTAAAAGAAAAAGTGGTCAAAAAAAATGAGGAAATCCCAAACAAGTAACTTCTTTCCTTGAAAAGGCAGTATTAGGCCAGCTGTAGTAATACACACACACACACACACAGTAATATATACACAGGAAGCTGAGGCAGGAGGATTGTAACTGATGCCAGCCAAACCAGAGCCTCAGACATGCTGCAGGCAGGAAAATAATGTTTATACATAATATCAGACAAAGAGTTTGTATCCAGAATATGTGAAAAACACTTAACAAGGTTTAACTTAAAAATGATAAAGTTTTGAACAGACACTTAAGAATTCAAATGTAGACTGACATGATAGCTCACTCCTTTAGTTCCAGTACTTGGGAGGCACTGGCTACCTGGTCTGCATAGTTCCAGGCTATCGGAGGCTACAGACAAACCCTGTCTCAAAAAGCCCGCCCCCATAAACAAAGAAAAATAAGCACATGATGCAAGCTTTTATTGTTTTTTTTTTTTTAAACATTTGTTTATTTGTTTAGTATGTGTGTGCATGTCTAAATGTGTGTGTTATAGCAGGCACGTATAGGTCAGGAGACAACTTTTGGGAATTGGTTCTTTCCTTCTACCATGTCAGTCCTAGGGAACTCAGTATGTCAGACTTGATGGTGAGCACTTTACCTGCTGAGCCATCTTGCCAGCCTAAACGACCTGGGTTTGGTTCCCATCGCCCATAGAGTGGCTACAGTGGCCTGCAACTCCAGTTCAGGACGTCTTATGTCCTATTCTGGCCTCCAAAAGCACTGCAAACATGTGGTGCACATACATACATGTAGGCAAACACATAAAAAACAAAAATCTTTGAAAAAAATCTCAGTGAGATGGTATGACATAACTATAGCTTAAAAATTTTTTAAATGACATGTGTTGTCAAAGACACAAAACAGCTGAAACCTATGTCTTGCTGATGGCTCTGAAGCCACTACCTTGGAAACCAGATTGGTCATTAGAGGAATATCTCATCAAGTGCCTTCAATGTTACTGTTAAGTTAATAATCAGCACATTGTGCTTTTAACAGTGGATTTTTTTTTGTTGCTGCTTTTGTAAGTGCTGGGGCTAGAACCCAGGGCCTTGTGTGTGCTAGGCAAATCCTCTCTGGTTGAGTTACGTGGTCTGATTAAGTTAGATCTTTGGCCTGTTTTTTGTTTTCTTGAGTCAGCATATCTCTGTGCAGAATTCATGATACTCTTGCCTTAGTCTACTAAGGCCTGGGTATTTTATATGTGTGTATATTCAGCCATTTTCTTTTAAGCAGTACTAGGGATTGAATCCCTGGGCACTTGCTAGGCAAGTGTTCATCTTATATCCTCAGACATTTAAAATTTTCAGTTTAAAGACAAGAGTCCCAGTAAGTTGCCCAGGCTGACCTAGAACTTGTGAAATCCCCTGCTTCAGCCTCGCTGGGATTGCAAGTTTTTGCAACTGGGTTTTACTTAAATGTTTTGCTTTGGACTTCTATATTGGTATTTAAAAATGAAATTTTAGATTAATCAAGAGCTATTGAATCAGGACTCGGTGATTGTGTTTAAAATACAGGTAATATATATGTTTACATATATATTGCCTATGAAAGAAACCTTGTGTTTTTTTTTTTAATAACATTTGATGGGATCACAAAAGCTTGGTGTAAAGGTAGTTTTACAAGTAAGTAAAATCTGATTGGAAGTCTAAAAGGATATACAAGGAATTGAATCAAATTGATTAGAAACCAATTTTTTGTATTTTTTGCCTTTGGTAACTCTGCTGCTTATATTTAAATGTATTTAAGGGGAAGGACCTAAAAATACTTTTTCTTCTCTTTCCCTTCTTCCCTTGTATCTGTGACATATCTCTAACTCTGACAAAATGAAAGAATGCCCGAAGGATATAGCTTCCAGGGGCCAGAATCAGGACTGCTCTGCGCCTCTGTTCCCTTTTCTTTGTTATTTAGTTTATGTGTATGAGTGTATTGCTTGCATTATGTAAGTTCACCCTGGTGTGCAGTGCTCATGGAGGTTAGAAGAGGGTGTCAGATCCCCTGGAACTGGAGTTACAGATGGTTGTTAACTGGCCTGTGGGTGCTTAGAACTGGCCCCGGATCCTCTGCAAGAGCAGCCCATGCTCTTAACCCCTGAGCCATCTCTCCAGCCAGTGTTCCCTTTTCTAACCCAGGGTAGAGCTGAGTCTTTCCCAGAGATCTAGCCTTAAAGGACTTTGGTTGAAGTATTTATTATGTGATTTTTTGATTGGTTTAAAATTTTATCAAAATGATGACAATTTAAAGAGGTTTCTTTGCTGGGTGTGGTGACTTGCACCTTTAATTCCAGAGGCATTCTGATCTCTCTGAGCTCAAGGTCAACCCGGTCTACAAATTGAATTCCAGACCACCTGGGGCCACAGGGAGACCTCATTTCAAAAAGACCAAGTGTGTTTGTGTGTGTGTGTGTGTGTGTGTGTGTGTGTGTGTGTGTGTGTGTGTACTGGCTTTGTTCAATGCAGCTAGCAGTTTATTTCCCTGGTCTGTTTCAAATAACTTTTAGATACAATTTTCCATGTAGTGTCCTTAGTTTGTAAGTATGCTTATTTTAATTATCTCTTTTTTTTTCCACCCTTGAAGAAAGTGCTTCAGACTAGGAATTTAAACCTAATAAAGAAGACTGTGTTAAGGATGCCTTTGCATGCTGTCATCCCATTGCTGCAAGAGGTAACTAGTACTCTTTCCCCTTAAAGTGCAAAATCTGGATCTAGAAAAATGAACTTTTAATATGTAAGGATGCAGGATCTTTAGAGAAGAAAAGAGAGATGGGTAGGAAGAAAGTGCTTGGGTAGAAAAGGAAAATTGGTGAATTTCTGAGACATAAAAGCAAATATGTTGGGCATTTTTACCTTTCATTTTCTTCTAGCAGTGAAGGTTTATCTCTTTACGTAGAAGGCATTGGTAGGTTAAAAGTGAACTGTGGAATACTGTGTATATAGAATCTTATCTATATGGGGATTGAACTAGAAACCCCAACAATGAGTCTCGAAATTCTTCCTTTGATTTGTGTGTGTGTGTGTGTGTGTGTGTGTGTGTGTGTGTGTGTGTGTGTGTCTTGTGATGTACTCTTAATATAACATTAAAACTATTTTGTAAATTTTGATTTTCTCTGTTTTTTAGAATTTTGTGTTGGAGAGGGCATAAGATTATTGAGATCAGCCTTGTAAGAATAACTTGCACTGTTCCTACAAGTGGTTGTCCTGTCTTTGCTTAAGTAATTCTGTTTAACTGCATTAGCCAAGGAGTAGGAAGAAGCTAGGTATAGATGGGAGGGTGTGGGAGTGACACTGGAAACCCTGAGTACCACCACAACTCATTTGAAACCCAGAATCTGAGTTCATTTTGGGTGCCAGGGAAGGCACCTTAGGCATATGTTGTACTCGGTTAACTTGGTACACATTAGTTGCCCTATGGAGAAATCTTTATATCCTTTATAAGTACACATAATTCTACTGAAACATTAAGAATGGGTACTAATTATTAAAAATTAGACCCAAAGATAAAACTAATACTTTGTGATTATAAATTATACTTGGGTTACATTTGTTTTAACATGGTGATTTGTCTTGTGAGAGTGACTTTGTTAACAATGTAGGGTGTTTTGTCATTGGTAGAAGGAACTTAAAGAAGCATTCACATTTATTAGAAAAGTCTACTCATGTTTTAGGTTATTGTCTACTCCAAACTAAAAATTGCCCTTTCTGTATTTTTTTCCATATGTTTCTATGTATTCTTTTAAATGGAAATATTCTTTTTTTGTTTTTTGTTTTGTTTTGTTTTGTTTTTTTTTGAGGCAGGATCTTTCTATAGCCCCAGCTGGCCTGGAACTCACTATGTAGACCAGGCTGGCCTTGAACTCACAGAGATCTGCCTGCTTCTGCCTCCCATGTGCTGGGATTAAAGACATGTGCCACTATGCCCAGCGGAAATACTATTTAAATATCATAAAATTCACCCTTTTCTAGTGCATAATTTAGTAATTTTTTTTTTTCATATGTCCCGAGGATGTACAATTGTCATTCTTAACAGACATTGTATACCCATTAGTAGTGCCTCCCTACTTGGCCCTCTCCTATATCTCCAGTTACTAGCAACCAGGGATTTGCCTATTCTGGACTTTCATATAAAGCAGCCTAGATTTCTAATCAGGTACTCTAATGAGTTCATATATATAATATTGGGTGGAAATAGATTGCTGGGTAGAATAACTTTATATAGCCATCATTGCATCTGGGGAATTGATGGGGACAGATTGCCTGTGAAATACAGATGTTAATAGTGTTTTTTTCTCCTTTAGCTTACCAAGAGGTTGCAAGGCCATCCTAATAGGTAAGCTGTTTAGGTAACTTAAATTACTTTGCTGTTATTGATGTTTGAGAAAGAGCCTCACTATGTAGCATAGGCTGACCTGAAACTCAGCAGTTTCCTACTGCAGACTCTGCAGGAATTGTAGTGGTGTGCCACTACTATGCACTTAAATGCTTTGTTTTTGTAAGTAGATGAGAGGTGATTATCAAGAGCATCAATGACCAGGCTCGGGGTGTTGCTCAGTGTTTGCCTGGCAATCTTGAGGCCTTGGATTCCGTCATCTGACTCAAATCCTAAAATTCGTTAAAGTGTTATTACGTCCACTCACCATTTGAATTGAGTGATTCGTATTCTTAAATGATTTTATTTTGGTTTTCTTTCTAGAAAACTTGTATGTACCTGGGTGTAGTGGTGTACATCTTCAATCCTAGCAGTTTAGAGGCAGAGACTGGCAGATAGATCTCTGTTGAGATCAAGGTCAGCCTGTCTATCTAGGGAGTCCCAGGCCAACCAGGGTTACAGGCAGACACTGTCTCCAAAGGAAAAAAAAAAGAGGGGTGGAAACAAAGAAAGAAAAACACCAGCTTTTATCAGGTTATTGGCTTTTTTTTTTTTTTTAAATGTGAGTGTACCCCTGTCGTGCAGTACCTGCTGAGATCAGAAGAGGGCGCCAGACCCCCTGGAATTAATAGTTACAGATGGTTGTTAGCCGCCATGTGGGTGTCAGGAATCAAACCGAGGTCCTCTGCAAGAGTAGCAAGGGCTCTTAACTGCTGAGCATCTCTCCAACCCTATTAAATATTTAAATAGGAAGTGGATGTCTTAGAGATATTAAGCTTTTATAATATGATTTTGATATCTATAATGTATGGTTTTTCATTTTCTTAATTAGCCTCTGTGTGTATGTGCATGTGCTCCCACAGATACACCTGCCATGTGTGTGGGAGCCAGAAATTTACTTGGGTGTTTTTTTCTATGTCTCTCCACTTTCCTGTTTGGGACGGGTTTCTCTGATTCACTCGCTGGTCAAAGAGCCCAGGTATCCCTCTTTCTGTCCTCCCTGAGGGTCTACGCAGGTACACTGAGCCATCTCCCCACCTCTCTCCAGGGTTTCTTTCCTTTTTCCTAAGGCATTATTAGCTGTGCAAACTCACAGCAGAGGAAAGCTAAACAAGTATTAGGGCAGCATTACTCAGTTTTGTTCTGTATTTACCTTTTAATGTTAGTGTGTAGGGAACTTTGCTGTTGTTTCTAGTAGTGAATAAGGTGATAGGTTCAAATGTAACTATCATTTGTGCTCGTTTGCATGAAGATTGTTGCTGTGGTATTAGTAAAGCACGAGCTTTGGTCTTGAATTGTTTTAGATGAAGGGATTTTTTCTTTCCTTTTTTTTTCAAGTTTGAACCTTCAAAGGATTAGTATTTTATAGAAATGTCAGTTGGACTCAGTGACAGAAGGACAGGGAAATACAGTACTGGGTGGTTTATTGTGATCATCTTCTAGATTTTATAACTTCTATATTTTTTTAGATTATGGAACATTAATTTACTTGGATTGTTTTTTTTTCCAGTGCTGTTTTAATGGTTCAGTGGCTGAAATGTGTGTTGACGGTTCATGCGTCATACCTATCCACGGTAAGTTTGGCTTTGGTAAAGATTGCAAACTAAAATTTTCCTTCTGTGATTTAACTACTACATGCTTCCTTTACAGATTTTCTTCCTCCCCTTCCTGGGAGCATTAAGACAAACCCTTTCATAATGACCCTAATTGTGACCTTTAATAAACTGATCTTTTTTCACTGGGAGATTTTTTTTTTTTTTTTTTTTTCCGAGTAAAAAAATTTAGTAACACACCTTTAATCCCAGAGACAGAGGCAGGTAAATCTCTGTGAATTAAGGGTAGTGGTGACTGGAGTGGCTTAGTAGCATGCTAGAGGTCATGGAGCCATCAAAGTAAACATTTGGACCTAGAACTCTGGCAGAAAACAAAGTGACATTAAACCTTTATTACTTGCTTAGAACCAGGAAGAGACCTTTCTGGAAATCTCTTTTAGAATCAGCTTAGATGGCATATACCTGAGCAGCCATCTTTTAACATTCAAGACTGTTGCAGTATAGACTAAAGTGTGGGATAGAAAGGGTCACACAGACAGCACTTAGCAGTGGTTGAGAAAACAGCCTTTCAAAAACTCTTTATTTCTTGCATATCTTCTTATGTTCAAATGTCAGAGAAATAAGGCCAGTAAAGACTAAATTAAAGGGTAAAGTGTAGGGTCCCTTTGCTTCTACAGGGACATATAAAAAGACTTTCTGTTTGAGTATCTTCAGCATAACAGGATTAATTAACAACAGGATCTTATTATGCTATATATGCAGTCAGCTTTGCCCTCTGTTGCTCTGTGAGCTGGGAGCAGTTTTTGTTTGTCCTTAGCCTCATGCTAAGGGTCTATAATATACTGTCATTGTTGGGTAAGATTCAGAGGAAAACTCCCTTTGGCCCAGAGATGTGTGATGGGAGTATTTTTATTATTATTATTATTGTTATTTTTAAGGGTTATTCCTGTTGCTATAGCTGTCCTGGAACTCACTATGTAGACCAGGCTGGCGTGGTACTCACAGAGATCCACCTGCCTCACTTCAAGTGCTGTGAGTAAAGGTGTGGTCCACCATGCCTGGTCTTTATTACTTACTTTATATTGAACTTATCTGAAATAATTTATCAGTATAAAAGCATTCCACCCTGCAGTTCGCCCTACCTCACAATTTTCTCCCTCCTAACCTTGTTATTTTTTTATTAAATTACTATAATTTTTTGGAATTATTTTTTCCTGCCAGGCCATCAGGGGTCTTCTGTGAAAATTTATGATGTATCTTGACTGTGTCCCTGGCTTCCACTGTCACTAGAAGTGCTTGTGAGAGGCCTAACTAGTGCCAGCCAAATGTGAGCTGTATACTTGCTCTTTCTAGAATGTGGTAATCATAGAAAGTATTCTTCTTTTTTTTTTTTTTTTTTTCTAGTTGCCTGACCTGGTACACCAGCTGGGAACACTCTACCAGCTAATGGAAAGCAGAGTCAAAACCTTCCAGAAACTCTCACACCTTCACGGAAAGCTCATTCTTCTAATCACACAAGTAAGCAAATAAAATTGTTTCCAGCTAAAACTTGGGTATGGCAGAAATGGAGAGAAAAATGAGAACTGTTTACATGGGTTTAACATAAGATTTTAGTTCCATAAGCACTTGGTAAACCAGAACCCAGACTTTAGTCTGAAAGTGTTACCTGTTAGTTGTAGTACAAAGCTTGGTTTTACCTATTTCACTTGTATTCAGACACTTTCCCAGCACCCCCCACTTGACAGGGTCTCATGCAAGCCCAGGCTGGCCTTAAATTTACTGTGTAAGTAGGGCTGACTCTGAACTCTGATCTCTTATCTCTTATCTCTTGAGTGCTAGAATTAACACACACGCATCATGGTGCCCAGTTTTATGTTGTGCTGGAAATGCATATTGGGAAGCACTCTACCAGCTGAGCTACACCCAGCTTCCTCACCATCGTATTTTAATTACAGGGTTTCTGTGCTTAAAACTTTAGCACAGAAAGATACTCTAATCACTTCAGATGTTTTTGAACTCGTGTGGAGTAATTTTCCCAGTTTTGCTTGTTCTAATTTGTGTCCAGACCATTTGTTCTAGTAGGGGAGGGTGAGTAGGCAGATGCGGGGGAGCTGGGTATGGTTCTTGGGGTAGGTGCGTAATTACTTCATGATTTTATTGTCTTATAGGTTACAGCATCAGAAAAAACGAAAAAAATGCCTTCCCCGGAACAGAAGGCAAAGTTGGTGTATGAAGAAGGTAAAGGCTGGGGAAGGGTAGGCTAGATAGATTCAGTGTTTGATAGTGACTGGGTTTTGTTAACCTTTGTAGAAATCTAAATCAGGTATTTTAGGTTAATGGGTATTGGGAAGGACTCTACCAGCTGAGCTACACCCAGCTTCCTCACCATCATATTTTAGTTCTTGGGGTAGGCATGCAGTTGCTTCATGATTTTATTGTCTTCCAGGTTACAGCATCAGAAAAAAAGGGAAAGGGTAGGCTAGATAGATTCAGTGTTTGATAGCAATTGGGTTTTGTTACTTTTGTAGAAATAATCAGGCATTTTAGCTTAGTATTCAGAATAACAGGCTCCATCATGGCATCCTTATAACGTATGTTTCACTATACTTTGTTTTCATTTGTTCCCCTCCCCTCTGTACCTTCTCCCCAAACTAGTTAGTCCCCCTTCTGCTTTTTTATTGCATGTGTACATTAGTCTCTCTCTTTCCCGTCTCCAGTAAGATCCCTACCTCTGCTCTCCTGATCCCCTTTTCTAGTTTTATGACCTGCTCAACACACACATTTGCATAATTTCTAAGGAGACACACTTCTTTTTTTTTTTGAGACAGGGTCTTCCCGTAGATCAGACTGGCCTCGATCTCACAGAGCTCCACCTGTCTTTGCCTCCCAAGTGCTGCGATTTAAGGCATGTGCCGCTGTGTCAGACCCACATACATACTTAAAAAAATATATTTATTTATATTTTGCTTCCATGTATTTAAGTGCACCCATGTCATGCCATGCCCCTGGAGGCCAGAAGAGGGTGTTGGATTCTCTGGAACAGGAGTTATGGATGGGTGTTAGCTGCCATGATGGTGCTGGGCACTGAACCCAGGTCCTCTGCAAGAGAAGCCAGTGCTCTTAACTACTGATCTATCTCTCCATTCCCAATACATGCATTTTAAGCCTAATTTCTTTAAGCAAGAGCATTCATGTGAAATTGTGTTTTGTTGCATCTTTTCCTTACAGGCAGTTTATATACATTATGAATCAAGTAATGCCTTGTTAACAGCTGAAACCAAAGACAGTCAAGAAGAGAACATTTTACACGAATTTGTACAGTTAATTTGTATTCGTAATTATAATTTAAAAAACCAATTTAATTGAGATCATGTTCAGGGATCCTGTGGAGTAATCAATTATAGAAATGCTTGGGAGTAGTTCTCATGCTGTGTTCTGTCCTCTTTGGGTATTAAACAACACATGTGCACTTACATACATGTAGGTAATACACTCATACACAGGAAATAAAAATAAAGCAAAAAATAAAAAAGAAGTGCTTAAGTAAATATGCCATTGCCAAGTGTTTGATTTAAATAGTGCAAGGTGATAGGGTGTCAGTAAGTCATGTTAGCAGACTTCATTGGATTACTTTAGTAGTCATGTTAGCAGACTTCATTGGAGAATACAAGTTATTATCTTCATAAGTATAGAAACGAGTTCAGAAATTTACAGTACACATATCTGAAATCTTAACAGCCAAGGAATTGAAAAAGAATTTCCTTGTCTTAAACCCACATCAAACACTATACATAATAAAACCATTCCTACTAAAGGCAGGAATGAGACAGTAATTTACTTTTTATTGCTTCTGTGTCAAGAATTCTAGGACTTTGAACTTGGCATGTATATCCTTTTGCACACAGTAAATAAAACAGAATCTTCAGTCAGCTGTTAGTAATAAGCCCTATGCAAATAAGCTGGAGTACTGACAGCAAGATCAGCAAAAATGATGAGCATTATGACATGCCAGCAGTAGCTAATATATTCAGGAAAAATGAACATTGCAGCATTCAAAACTATGAGTACCTGAGCATGTGGAGATATAAATATCTCCATATTTACATATATATGTAAATAATGAAATAGAATGTTTTGGAGAACATTGTAAGTATCAGTTTGAAGAAGTTTAAAGGTCATCCTATAATTTTCAAAGGGAAAATCCTATATAGTAAAGTTGCCTATAATCTACCAATTATCTGTGATGTAGATGAATAAGGTCAGGAAACTTGCCTGTCAGGTATCAAGATTTAACCCTAAAAGATCTGTAGAACTTGGTGCAGCTGTGTGGATGGTGTGCTTAGTGTCAATGAAGAAGGTCACCTTTGCAGTTGCTGGAAGAGTAGATTAATTCATAAGGTGCAAAAGACTATGCTTGTGTCGCATTACTCTTTCCTTTTTATACCTTAAAATGAGCATAGGGTGTATAGATAGAGATGATTTTGGAGGGAGGAAACAAATGACCAATAAATATAAAAGGTAACTGCTTTATAATAAAGTACAAATTAAAATATACTGTGATAAATTTTAAGTTGAGTGACTGAAAGTAGGTGTTGGTAAGAATTCAGAGGAAGGGGTGTGTATTTGCTCTCTTTAAAATTTTAAAACATTTATTTATTTAAATTTTTATGTATATGAGTGTTTTGCCTGCATGTATGTAAGTACACCACATGTGTGCAATGGCTCTTGTAGAAGTGCCCTGGAACTGGAGTTACAGACAGTTGTGAGCTGCTATGTAAGTGCTGGGAACTGAACCTGGGTTTTCTGCAAGAGCAGCCAGTGCTCTTAACTGCTGAGCCATCTCTCCAGCCCTGTTCTTTTTAATTAAAAAAAAAAATAATAATAATTTTGGGTTTTTGAGATTCCTGTAGCCCCAGCTGGGCTGTCACCTGCTGTGTAGACCAGGCTGGACCTCACAGGGATCCTTTGCTTGTTTTCCTTGTGCTGGGATTATAGGTGAACGCCACTGTGCCTGGCTTAAAATCTTTTAAAATTATTTGTGTGTGTGTGTTTTGCATGCATGTAAATTAAGTTCACCACATGTGCACTGCCCATGGAGGCCAGAAGAGGGTGTTGGAGTCCCTGGAACCGGAGTTGTAAGCTGCCATGTGGGTGCTAGAAACCAAACCTGGATCCTTTGCAAAAGCAGTGTTTTTAATCCCTTAGCCATCTCTCTAGCTCTTTTGTTTTGAGAGCAGCTTTGTGTATCTTCTCTTTCATCTGGGTACTTAGAGGAATTTACCTTAGTGATCAACACTTCTCATGGTCAGGGGATATGTGAGCATCCCCAAGGCTTTTCCATAGTCCATCCACTTGATGTTTTCTAGGCAGTCTCTTCCTTGATGCTAGATTTTCTTCTTTTAGTTCAAATAAAACAGTGTAGCCCCCCCAAAATGAATGAAGAAGCAGATGTGAGATGTTTGTAAAAATTAAATCTGTGCAACTAAGTAAGTTATTTTTCACTTTGGGAACATTTTTCATTAAAATATAGCAAATTGACATTACTTTTTAAAATTGCATTAAATATTTTCTAATTTAAAAATTGAATTTAATTTTTAATATAACTATCTATAGACTTAACCCATATAAATAAAAACTTTTGGGTTCCTCATTTTTAATAATAGAGAGATGGCTCAGCAGTGAGGAGTGTATACTGCTCTTGTAGAAGTTTGAGTTTGATTCCCAGCACCCATGTTGTGCAGCTTAACTGCCTGTAATTCCAGTTCCAGGGGGAGGATCTGATACCTGGCCTCCTCAGGCACCTGCACATACCAACACACACACACAAAATTCTAAAGTATCTTAAAAATAAAAGGATGTTAAGACAAAAAGCTGGAGAATAATAGCTTCAAAACAAACATGTAAGGAAAATTGTATAAATTTTTCCATCACAATCTTATTTATAAAATATTTTAGCAATTTCTTATAAGTAGTCTGAGTCTTCATTAGTGGACAGTAGTTCATTTTCCACACAATGTAGCACAATAGCGAGAACCATGAAGTAGAGGCTTAAGTTACAATGTGCATACACTTGATTATAGAACAAGTCATAAAGCAGCATCTCCTTTGTACAGTATCAAGCAATATTAGTGAGATCAAACTGTTTTAAAGCCCACAAAACAATATGGGCTGATTATTCGTTTAAAATGTTTGGGTCCAGAAGTGTTTGGGATTTTGAGGTGTTAGGCTTTCTCTGTTAGGCATTTCTAATTTGAAAGGAAATCCAACATGCTGCAGAATCTGAAATGCTAAAGTTTTCACGACTACACATGTGTAATTCATGGGTATGATAAAGTTTATAATTGTCCAACAGCATATATGGTAAAACTCAGATGGTGGTTTCTTTGTAGGCACACTGTCCTTCATTCACACGTGGTTTATTTTCTTCAGAAAAAGTGAAGACAGAAAGAGTTCTAATCATTTAAAGACTAGGAACACTTAAGTTTTTTTGAGTAGCAGTGGTGTACCTAATCAGTTCCTTAATTTTCTCCTGGGTCCACTTTTCTTTTTAATCCAAGTATTTCTAAAATCCTGTAGCCTATTTAGACCAGGTTTTAAGCTTGACTCTGGCATTAAATCTGGTTGCGAGAGCTCAGAGTTTCTTCTCAGTCCTTTAGAAGTCCTGATGGTGGAGGCTTGCTGGGGAGATGCACACTTGATCTCACAGAATGCCCTCTGTGTGGTTGCAGGTTTGCTTCCTTTTGGGTCGTTTAGCTTGCTCTTCTGAATGCTTGTCCATTCCTTTGCATTGCGTGTGGAGTGTGAGACTGAGTGAGGTTTCAAGTCCAGCACCTTTGTGGGGTCCTTCAGTACAGATGTGGTCTCATATTGCCTCATTGGGAGTCACATTGTACTAGTTCTTACATTAGTGACAGGTCAGCCATTTCCCATGTTTATTTCCACAACCACAAAGTTTACATAGTTAATTTCTATGACTGGTACTTTCACTATGAATTAAAAACAATGCACATATTTTCTTTTCAAATATATTAATAGACTAGCCTTTTTTATATAGAAATCTTATGTAGAAATTTCATTTTTGGTGGTCCAGAAATGGTTGAAAATTTTTTGGGGGGTGGTCTTTTTGAGTCAGGATCTCCCTATATACTCAGCTGGTCTTGAACTTGCTATGTAGGCCAGGCTGGCCTCAGACTCACAGAGATTGGCCTACCTCTGTCTCTTTAAGTGCTGGAGTCAAAGGTGTGGGCCACCTTGCCTAGCTTAAATGGTTAAATATTTTAAGATGAGATTTTAGAGGGGTTTTGGTACTTATCTTGAAGGAATAATCTATTTTCATGCAGAGAAGAATATTACCGTTAGAAACTGAATGTGGTGGTAATATACCTGTAATCCCAGCACTTGAAAGACCGAGGCATGAGGACTGCAAGTTCCAGGTCAGCTTGGGCTACATATACATAGCAAGACCCTGACCCAAATCATAAAAACAACAAATAATATTAATTGAATGATGCCTCTGAAATGATTGGCGACTGAATATAAGTTGTTTTCCTATGGAGTCAGTTGAGAAATCTTTCCATGCTGCTGAGTTTTCAGTCCTGCTGTTTACAGAATTAATGCTTTTTTTTCTCCTACAGAATCTTCTGAAGAAGAGTCTGACGATGAGATTGCAGAGAAGGACTCTGATGTGAGTGCTGATTTCTGGTGTAATCTGCTCTTTTTGCTCTATAAGAACGAGCTCCTTACAAATGTTTTCCTTTGATATTTCTATCAGGACAATTGGGATGAAGATGAAGAGAAAGACAGTGAAAAAGATGAGGGTGTTGATGAAGACAGTGAGGGGGAAGATGCTGAGGACAAAGAAGAACTTGGTGAGGACAGAGATGTGTCAAGTGAAAAAGAATTAAATGGGGATTCTGATTTAGAGCCTGAAAACGAGAGTGAAGAAGAATGAAGACAAAAGCCAGCCAGTCAAACTGTGAACTCTGGCTCATCTTGCCCAATGCTGCCGAGTCCTCCCAGGGAGGGCTGTCCTGTGCCAGGAGACCAGAAGCTACGGCTTTCAAGTTCACAGTGGCGATTCCCACATCTGCCCTGAGTGCCCCAGACTTTAACTGTGTAAATAAGAGTGTTTCATTCAGATGTTAATAAACTTTACACAGTAAATAGACACATTTTCTGCAATGTACTGACATGAGTGTCCAATATCTGCTCTATTTTTATAATATGATACTCTAGTGTGACTGGTTCGATCAGAACCTGACTTAGGTGAAGAGAGATATACCCCATAGGTTTCAGGAACTGGCCGCTTGTGAAGGAGCCTGCGCTTACCTCAGGTTGGTATTTCATCCAGTCCAGATGCCATGTGGCACTAGTGAGTAGTTTTTAATCTGGCACACCTAATTTGATACAATTTCATAAAATATGAAGAAATGACTAAAAGCTAGAGTAAAAATGGTTGTGATTTAAAGAAAAAAACAAACAAAAACAACCCTCAGTATCTCCAGTTTGTCTGTGAACTGTGGTAATCTGACTGGAGTCAGATTGACTATTTGGAGTGCTTCCCCAAAATAACCACTTATTTTTTAAACTGTCATGTGAAATATTTTTTTAAACAAAACAAAATAATGGTAATTAAAGAAAGATTTAGCCATATTAAGGATTTTCCTTGTTTGTGGATTGCTTGTAAAGACTAATCAGTGTATAGCTTAGGAGAGCTCAACCTGCAACTTTTTAAAAACTCAGTCACAGCTGCTTTTGAAGAGGTTTCCATTTTTATTTAAATTACTAATGGATCAAAGAACATTGGTTTATTTTTTTCTTTGGTTTTAGATATTAATGATAACCCTGTTGGAATTTTTTTCCAAAAAAGCTATTTTTATAATTCAGTAATTTAATGTTTTTCCTTCCTTTTCATTCCCACTCTTGGCAGTGCGAGGGTCTCTGTTTATCTTTAAAATAATAAATCTTACTCAAGATTTTTATGTATATACAAATAAGTATTTTGGTGCGCTACACAAGCTTTTTCAAATTACCAGTAATTTGTCTTGTTTTTAAAGAACGAGCTAGTACTTGCTTAGTGTTCACTAGAGGATGCACAGATGGAGGCTCACCTGTACAGAGGGCTGGGTAGATGCATTTCTTTTCCCGCCTGTGAATATGTAAGATATAACCATTATCTCCGAGGGACTTAACATCAGAGGCAGAGCAGGTTTCTGTGCTCACCTGATAGAGCTGGAACCAGGGAAACATCTTGGGGAAGCAGTTTGAGCTAGCTGCTGGTGCAATGTACAGTTGTTAATTGTCTAAATGGAGCTGTTTATGGCAATTTAATACCATTCTCTTTGTAAAGTGAATAAATACTAATCTTTACCCAGTGCGTGTCTCGTGGTATATGTAGAGAAATACAGCCACGTATGTGGGTGTATGGTGTGAATGTTTTAAAACTGGTTTTAAAGTAGCATTCAGGTCATTGCTTTCAAGGCTTGGTATGTAATGCAGAGTTCACAACTGTTGAAAAATATGAATTTGTTTTTTTAGGAAAAATATTTATCAAAAGAATTTTTATGTGTATGGGTATATTGCTTATATGTATGTAAGTGCACCTGTGTTATGCAAAGCCTGTCGAGGCCAGAAGAGAACATCGGATCCCCTGGAACTGGAGTTTTGGACAGTTGTACCCGGGTCCTGTAGAAGAATAGCAAGTGTTCTTAACCACTGAGCCATCTCTCCAGCCCAGTGAATTTGGTTTTAAAGCAGTGTCAGTTATGTGGTTGTTTCTTGAGGCAGTCATTCTAACTAGGTTGGGTTGCAACTACATATCCCAAGTTCTAGTGATAGAATAGACATTAATGCACTCATTAATTAGGTATTGTGAGGAATGATAGCAGTATATGGGAATACTGTACTCACTTTTTGACTTTAGAAAAATATTGAGTTAAATTGGACCTGCTACAAAAACAACTTTCAAGTCCTAGAGTAATTGGCTATCTTGTTCTACCAATAGAAACAACAAAATTTGGGCATGTGTTTGTTTTTTTTTTTTCTGGGGGTGGGGTGGAGTCGGGGTCTTTTCTGCTTTTCTATTTTTGCTAACCATTGTTAAATCTGGTCATGCATCATAGCTGCCTGTCATGTGCTCTATTAAGGTAGAGCATGCTCTCTTACTTTGTGTGTGTTCTTGATATCTAAGTGAATTCATATAAATTAATGTTGTACAGTTCCTTAAGTTGTGAGTTGGCCTGATTGTGGGTATAGATAACTATTATGTGTGTGTGTGTAACCCTACCCCCCGAAGCTGAGAACTTGTGTTTGCTAGGCAAGCAGTCTAATACTGACCTAAAACCCCTAACCCTGTGCCCATATGTATGTGAGTATATGTCGAGGCTTCAGGTTTGGGGGTTCAGAACCATGATGCAAAGGCCAGAAATGACATTGATGTGTGCAGAATTGTTATAGTCCCTGTGGAGGATATATGTGCTGTATTCACTTAATCACTGATGCCTGCTCTGCCAGGAATTGGTTGTTTCATAGATATTGCTGAACAAAAGCAAAAAAAAAAGTCTGGTTGTGATTTGGATAACTATCCCCAAAGGTTGGGTCTGTTTCCTTCCCCAGAGCCCCATCCCCTTGGTGTTCTTGGCAGGTACTGGAACCTTTAGGAGGTAGGTGGGCCTAGAGGAAGATCCCTGTGTCATTGGGGTCATTTCTTCAAGGGGCTGTGGCACCCACCCTGCTTTCTTCAGTTTTGCTTCTTGGCTCATTAAGGAACCTTTCTTGGTGTTCTCACCCTGAAAAAGAAGATCCTGTGTTTGACTGAAGCCTTCGGATCTCTAAGCCAAAATAAGACAAGTTTGTTGTCTCGGAATAACAAGGAGTTAACATTCTACTATGGAGACAGTGGCAGTAAGTGGTGTGTGCAAAGCAGATTTTATGTGGTGTGTTAATTGTTAATGTGGGATAAAATAGGAAGGGAGTTAGGATTGAAAGGTGCAGGTTGCAAACAGTCTGGTTATTGAGGAGAGACTTGAACATAGATCAGCACCAGATGAGTCAGCTAAGTGTGTTCTTTGGAGGAATCTTAGCAGCTTGAGTGAGAGCCTAAGGGTAACTCATGCTGAGAGGTCAGTATGAGGAGCAGTGAGGGACAGTGCAGCTGAGGTTGGGTCAGAAAGTGAGCGCAGGCCCTGTAGGCCATTGTAGAAGCTGACTTATGCTCTGGAACGGGCTGTGGCATTTGAGCAGAATTCTCAACTGAGAATTCAGTATCCCAGGAAAGAACTTTCTAATAGGAAGAAGCCTGCCTTTGTAGTAATGGAGGAAAATGATGATGGTAACTTGGACCAGGGTGGGAATTGGGAAGAAGTGGTTGGTATTTGGGGTTTGGAAGTTTTCTGTGAGGTGCTATTATGGAAAATTCTAATAGGCATTCACCCAGGGGAGAGTTGGAAAACTTGGTTTATTCTTAGTCATGCATGAGGTCCTGGGATTAGCAACAAAGGCTTTGATATTTTCTGGGCCTCAATCAGAAGTGTAAATGGGGCTTAAATAGGTCTTTTAATGTCATCACTTTATGACTGGCACCTGGGTCCTTTGGTTCTTTACTTTGATGTGCCATGTTATCTAAGAAAATTCCTTCCTGAGTTCACCTGATCATTATAGTTCACAAAGTAGATATTCCAGGCATGGGTCAGGACATCTGCTGTCTTTTGATCTATAGCTAGGACAGGCTAATTAGGCTAGGAATCTGTCAGACTAGCTTGCAATTTACAAAAACACACCACGGACAGGGGTTTACACATCTGACACGTTTGATCTATGTTTTGAGGGGTTAGTTGGACCAGGTGCTTCATTAAACCATTTGGAGAATTTTCTGTTTTCATATTTTCACATCTGTATCCTTAGTTAGACTTGGTGAGAAGAAAGCTTCACAGAGCGTCAAGATACTGCAGAGTAATAAAGCATCACTGAGTAGGGGCTGGAGTGCTGGCTCAGCAGTTAAGACACCGTGTGCTGCTCTCTTACAGAGGACCTGGCACCCATGTGGTGGCTAATAGTTGTGTGTAGCTCCAGTTTCAGGGTATCCAACACCCCCTTCTGACCTCCATGGGCATTGCACTTACGTAAATGCAGAAATACACTCATACACATAAAAATAATATTTAAAAGATCAGTGAATAGTAAAATCACAGAATTGCATTTTCAAGATACCTACCTAGTAAGTAGGATGAGGAAACTTCAAGTGGCCTGAGTATAAGGACATTATACAGGAAGACAGTTAATGTGGATGTAACTATAAACTCTGAATGGCCTAAGCTTACAAGGACATTATGTAAGAATGCAGTTATAAGACTATAACTTTCTTACCTGTGTGACAGCATTCTTCCCTTTGCACTGACCATTTTTTCCAGATGGGACCCCGACCATTGAAATTTGCATCTCCTTAGGCACCACTGAAGACTGCTGCCTAAGGTGTGTGCTAATAACTTAACAGACTTTGCAGAAGATGCTGCCAGCTAGTTAGCTTGGGAGATTGGGATGGAGGTGGCAGTTTGACATTGACATGGATGTAACATTCCCTCTGACTGTGAGTCTCCTTGGGGAGTGATGAGAATGGGAAGGGCCTGCGGGTGCTCCAGTATTGCAGGCTGAGAAGCCCCAGGGGGCCAAGAGGGACCCTGAGGCAGAAGGAACTGACATTGTTTCTTACATTCTCTGCAGATTTGAATTTGTGACATGTCTCTGCTGTGGGCTCCGTCAGCTGTGATTGGCAGGATTCCTTATTGAACTGTCCCAGGTTACAGTGGCTTTAACATTGCTATTTAAGTGACCATTTGTTGATCCCTTTTTTGAAGGCAGTGCAGACATAAAATTCAATTTTCTTTTATTCTAGTGTAGTGGCTTGGCTTACGTGGCACCTCAGCAGTATCTCTTGTTGACTCAGCTGTACACTGGATCACAGAGCAGTGGTGGCATGAGAGTTTACATGGTGTTAATGGATTAGCAGGCTTAATTCAGACAGGAAATTGAGAGCATAGGATAGATTGTGTGCTGTGTATCTGGTATGAGCTGACCGGATTGGAAGAAGCAGACTTGACTACTCAGTGGATTTTCACATACATCTGGGAAATTTTACTATGAAAACATTTCTGACAATTGTAAGTCACTGCAAAGGAAATGCAAAATGAAGTATGCTTGGATATGTTATGTCTTGTGAGAAGGAGAATGCCAAATAAGAAATTTGAAAGTTGCCTAAGCAGTGTGGCAAACGCTTCTGAAATCCCTGCGCTGGCGAGACTGAGGCAGGAGGACCCTGAATTTAAGGCCGTACTGGAAACATCTCCAAAACCAAAAAGTTACCTAGTATGTTCTAGGTATTCATGGCTTAAAGGGGAAGGAAATTCTCTACTTTCTGGGGGCTAAAGCTTAAGGGAAATTCTTAGAGCTTAAGCGAAATAAATAAGTATTAAATCATTTAGTCATTGGCTTGCCTCACAGCACTCACTGTGACCTGACCTGGTGAGTGATGGGAATAGGTGGATCTGGCATTGGCAGTCACTGCACGGAGGCTCTACCCTTGTGGCTTTCTTAGCCAGCCTGGGTGGTCATGATATTCCAAAGCTTTACTGGTTCAAAAAGTTTGTCTTGATGTGTAGAGCTGATGGATTGTCATGGTTGAGTTGGGCTGCTTGTTTACTGTGAGATAAAATGCCTCCCAGGGCAGAATGTGCTGCTGTGCCCAGGTTATAGAATCCTCTCAAAAGACCACCAGGGAGGTCAAATCCAATGCAAGCACAAAGGGTCTTTATTACAAGCTCGAGCTCGGTCCACAACCCAATGCACCAACGCCGTGGGCGGAGGGAGAGTGGCCACGAGGAGAGGTAGGAGGGGCTTCTTATAGGTTTTAGACAAAGGGAGGAGGGGGATTTGCCGTGCTCCCCCCAGGTTGGTCACAAAAGCCTGCGCGCGCCAGACCTGTCTTTAAATTGATTGGTTATGAACACCAGAAATGGGTTGGAGCATGGGGGTCTCTCATTGGTGAGAGTCGCCTTTAGGTCAGAGGAATGTGCTGGCCATTACCTAAGTACATCGCAGGCTTTCGTTTATACCTCATTAGGTCCTGTTGTTTCCAGGCTTGCCTAACATGCCTGGGCCTGTCTCTCTTTGTCCACAGAGCCTGAGACCTGTAATAGTCCAGTTGGAAAGAGGGATATTTTGTGGTTTTTCTTAGGCCTCGTCCTCATAGTGCATATGGGGTGGGGACATGTCATCTTTCTATTCAGGAAAGGCAAAGGAAGTGTTTTACCGCTGGAGGACGGATTTTGAATGGGGGCAGTGCCGCAGTGCCAGAAATAAGCTGCAGGCTCTTTACAGGTGCGGGGGCAGCTGTGCTCCCTCTGCTGTTGAGTTTTGACATCTTAGGAGCTGTGCTAGATGCCTTCCCTTCACACTGACCTTCTTTTGCTATCAGGACAGTGACTTGACTGGAATTTGGGTGCACTGGGTCTCTTCAGGCATCAGTTTAAACTTGCATATAGTTATACCTAAGGAGCAAACTTCATAGATTCAGATAAACTTTGATCTTATTAGTTATTCTGTCTTACATAGTTCCAACGTTGTATAACTTGTGAAGTCTATTCAGGAAGTGATCAGCAAGAATATAATTCAGTTTATCGTGGACAGAGACTAAATTGAGGGCCAGAAGCTGGAGAAGCAATTCTGGGCTCACAGCTCAGTATGTAGAATGGTGGGTCTACTTTATTTCTCCCCTTTCTATCGTGTGAGACAGGAGAGCAAGCACAGCGCCACCCGCCTCAAGTGTGCTCCAAAGACCCAGTGAGACGGTCTCTCAGGGAACCCTGAGCAGAGCGCAGGGCCTACCTAAGGGGTTATTTTCAAATCAATTGATTGTTAAACAATTTTCCAGTATGGGAAGAAAGGGTAAGGGATGAGTTCTAGGGAAAATCCCTTTTTGTCTCTGAATTTTAGAGAAACTTAAACTACTCTTTAGGTAGACAAAATCCCTCTCTTCTAAAGGTGAATTTTCTTTAATTTCTAAAAATATTTTGTTTTGAAAGTAATGACCTTATTGAAGAGATTTTGGAAAATGCCAAAAGGTGTAAAGAAGGAAGCCTAAGGAATAATATAACCATGTATAATGTCTTGGTATGTCTCCTTTCAATTTTTTCTGCTTTGCATGAGTGTAAACACATGAAATTGGTTTAATGCTCACTAACAATTATGAAATATTTTATTTTTTAAAATGTGTTATGAGTGTATTGCCTGCATGTACGTAAGTGCACCTGTGTCATGCAGTGCCCACGGAAGTCAGAAGAAGGTATCAGAGCCCTTGGAACTGGAGCTACAGATAATTGTTAGCCAGCATTTGGGTGCTGGGAACCAAACCTAGGTCTTCTGAAAGAGCAGCCAGTGCTCTTAACCACTGAACCATCTGTCCAGTCTCTCATTAGCAAGTTTAAAAAATTTATATTTTATGTGTATTGGTGTTTTGCTTGAATGTATGTAAGTGCATCTGTGCGTGCAGTGTTCACCGAAGCCAGAAGGCATCAGGTCCTCTGGCACTGGAGTTACAGATGATTAGTTGTAAGCTGTTATGTGGGTATTAGAAACTGAACCCTGGTCCTCTGCAAGAGCAACCAGTACTCTTAAGTGCTGAGCCGTCTCTCCAGGCCTGTTGTAACATTCATTTTATCACCTTCACATGATGTGTTTTATTATTTATTTATGTGTGTCTTGCTAGCATGTATGTGAGTGCTCCTGTGTCATGAAATACCCACAGAGGCCAAAACAGGGTGTTGGGTCCCCTGGAACTGGAGTTATGGATAGTTGTTAGCTTCCATGTGGGTGCTGGGAACCAAAACTAGGTCCCCTACAAGAGCAGCTAGTGCTCTTAACTGCTGAGCCATCGCTCCAGCGCCACATGATGTAGTGCTAATTACCCACTAGAATATCAATGCCTGGTTCTTGGTGTTTGAATGCCACACTTTAAACATTCTCTTAATTTGATATAAATAATGCTACAGCAATTTTTTAGTGGTACATTTTTCTTAAAATACACGAGGTTTTAAGGCAACATTAAAAAATGACATATGGGGCTAGAGAGATGACTCAGTGATTAAGAGCACTGGCTGTCCTTGTAGAGAACCTGGGTTCAATTCCAAGCACCCACATGGTGACTAACAACCATCTGGAACTAGAGTTCCAGGGGAATCCAGTGCTGTCTTTTGACCCCCGCAGGCATTGCACAACATGGGTGCACTTACATACTGTCAGTATACTCACGCACATCAAATAAAAATGATAAAATATTTAAAACAACTTTCTGGAACTAGGCAGTGTTCTTAACTGCTGAGCTATCTCTCCAGCCCCAGAAGACTCGTTCTAAATGTGAATGGCACCATTCCATGGACTGGGGTCCTGGACTGAATAAAAGGAGAAAAACTGAGAACTAGCATCCTCTTTCTGTCCTTCCTGACTGCAGACACAATGTGACCAACTGCCGAGGCTCCTGCGACCATGCCTTCCCCACAGAGAGGGACTGCATCCTCAAATTGTGAGCCAAAATAGACCTTTCCTTTCTTTTGTCAGGCATTTTGTTACAGCAACTGAAAAAGTACTTAATACAATACACAGCATAGAACTGAGCGTTTTAAAAATGTGCTTCGGTGACTGTAAGTATATTCACATTTTGAACCATCTCTCCCATCCATTTCTAGAACTTTTTCATCCTTCTAAACTGATTTTTATTTTGTTTCTTGAGACAGAGTTTTCTTGTAGTCCACGCTGGTCTGTAACTTACTATGTGGGCGAGGCTGACCTCCATCTCACAGAGATCGCCTGCCTCACCTCCTGAGTGCTGGGGTTAATATGACACTTG
The DNA here is from genome assembly GCA_035773235.1 of Eospalax fontanierii. Lineage (NCBI taxonomy): Eukaryota > Metazoa > Chordata > Mammalia > Rodentia > Spalacidae > Eospalax > Eospalax fontanierii. The sequence continues at coordinate 34,945,812 of CM069529.1, read as the reverse complement.
CTAGAAAACTGAAATTCTCCAGCCTCCCCCCTAGCCCCTAGCCATTGCCTTCTACTTTTTGTCTCTTTCAGTTTGAGTACTCTGTCTTAAATAGATATGTGTATATTTAATTTTTTACATTTTTTTTATTATTTGTGACTCAAATGGTATCATACTGTATGTAGCATTCTGCAACTTAACTTATTTAAAATTTTTATCTTATGCATATGAGTGTTTTTGCTTGCATGTATGTAAATGCACCATGTGTGTGCAGTGCCTGCAGAGATCAGAAGAAGGCATCAGATCCCCTGGAACTGGAATTAAGGATGGTTGGTTAGTGCTGGGCACTGAACCTAGTCCTCTGCAAGAGCAGCCAATGCTCTTAACCGCTGAGCCATCTCTCCAGCCCTGAATTTAACTTTTTAAAAACAGTATACTTTGGCCGGCTTTTGTATTCACCTGCATCAGGATGAGTGATGGGCTGCAGTGCAGAATACTTTGCCCCACCTTGGAGCTTTGGACTGGTCGATGATGTCAGGGTTGCTTCAGTTTCTCAGTAATATATGGAATGTTCCTGGGACCTTTCCATGTTTCTTATGCAGCTATGCCAGAAGCTTTCTAGGGGTTGTATTAGCTACTGTTCTTGTGGTGACAAAATACTTGACAAAAGAAACTTAGGGGGAGAATGGGTTTGTTTTGCTTCATGCTTTGAGGACATAGTTCCATCAGGGCACAGAAGCTTGGCAGCCGGGGCACGAGGCATCCCATCAACAAGGTGTCCACGCTCAGGAGGGAGGGAGGGGGAGAGAGAGAGAGAGAGAGAGAGAGAGAGAGAGAGAGAGAGAGAGAGAGAGAGAGAGAAGAGTGCAGACGCTCAGCTTGTGTTCTCTCTCCTTTCCTCTTTATTCAGTCTGGGTTCTCAGTTCATGAGGATGGTGCTGTCACATTCTAGGAGGTCTTGTCCTCAGTCGAGCCTCCCTGGAGACACCCTCACAGACATGGCCAGTGTCTCCCAGGTGATTCTAAATCTGGTCATTGACGAAGAAGATTAACCATCACAGGTGGGCATGGAGAGGTAGAGCCCTGCTCAGAACTTCTCTGGATTCTGTCCAGTTGCCTCTCAGTTTGGCTGCAACAATTTTCAGGGATTTCTTACATAAAATCACTCTCTTCCAAATTCAAAATACATTCTATGGGAATTTTGATGTGATTTAGGATCAGCCAATGGGTTAATTTATGAGAACTGATTTCATGGAACAGCACAAATGTTTACTTTTCTCTTTGTTTGGAAGAAATTATTATCATTAATTATTATTTTTATTTAATTTGAGAAACCATAGCTCTTGTTTTTACCTCTATAGAGGTGGATCAGAGCCTGTGGTATTTGCCAGTTCTTAACCTCATGAATGATTGTGCTTATTTCAAACTTCAGTTAAATAGGCTAGAGGAGGACTGGGATCCACATGAGTAAGAAACTGTTTGGTGGTGAGGATTCTTTCATAGCTCTATGCTCTGGACACGGGTGGCTGCTTTTGGAATGTCCTTGGGAGTGTGACTCTGGTACTTATAACTTAGGTGAGGGGATGGGTTGGGAGACATAGTTGAATAGATGACTATGTTATGAGATAGAAACAAGTAAATGTCACTAATTTTTACAAATGAAGGGCTGTAGAAGCCACAAGAAAAGACTGATCTCAGTTACTGACCAGGAAGGCGTTAGGACGTGAGAGAGGGCCTTATAGGAAGTAGGAATATTCAAAGGAAAAGCAAGGCTACATCGTTGCTTGGTAGATGCATTCTAGAAAGTTGTAATCCAAACACCGTAGACCTGGAACACTTATAATAACTGAGATCTCTAGTTCTCAGGAGATTTCTAGTTGCAAGTAACCAAAATGAGTCTTCATGAATGGAGTGCATGGCAGTCTTTTCAGGACCCAGCCTTCCTTTCCCTTGTCTTTGGATTTTACAGTCCACTTCTGTGTGCTGCTCGAGTTTGGTGAATGCAGTGGAAGCACCTTTGCTTAGAACCAGGGGGTTCCATGAAAGTTTCTCTCAGCTTCCCTAGGCCTATCCAGGCTGTCCTGGTTTCTTTCTTTGGCTACAAGTGTAAATTGTCAAAATCAAAATTGACCACTAGGTGTCAGGCTTGCTTCGTGCAAGTTTCTTATCCCCGTGGTGCTGGTGCCGGCTGAGCCCTCTTCCTGTTTACTCCCCTGCTGATGCTGTCTCTGAGCTTTGGGGCGCCAGCCTTCTAGAGTTGGCCAGAGAAACCCTACAGTGCTTCCAACTCTTTTTTTTCTGGATTGCATCCCGGTTTGGAGGACACTGAGGAGAGCTCTGGGTGGTGGATAGCACCTCCATCTTCCTTGAGGTGGGCAGTGCCCTGTGGAAGTTGGCCTACCCACATCCCGGACCTGGACACACTCCTATAAGAGTTAACTTTAGCAAACCTCCTGCTGGCAGAGGCAGCATTGCCAGCTCTTAGTCGGCCACAGTCACCAGGCACGGGAGACTTCATGTTTCTCCTCATTCCTTAAAGAGTGAGAATAAGGAAGCATCTGCTCGGTATACGGTCACAGTGATATTCTCACATGGTCTTTATCCATAAAAACTACGATTTAAGGGCTGGAGAGATGGCTCAGCAGTTAAGAGCAGTGGCTGCTCTTGCAGAGGATCTGGTTCCGTTCCCAGCACCTACATGGTGGCTGACAGTGATCTGTAACTCCAGATACAGGGGATCTGATGCCCTCTTCTTACCTCTGCAGGCATTTCATGACATGAGTGTTCTAAGATGTGACTGGAGGCCCCAGTCCCCAACCTCCCCCCAAGCAGTTCCAGTACAGATACCTTGGCGATTCCAGCCAGACTTTCAGAGCCCATTGGGATCTGAGGAAGGAACTGACTTTTACAACTTCTTGGATAAGATTCCCAGCCCAGGATTCACAAACAGCTGTAAAAAAGGATTGCTTCCTGGCCAGAAGTTTACCTTAAATATCAATCAGATGTCATGGGACCCCCAATTCCCTTCCTATAAAAGGGCCTACTGACCAGCTACGAGGGGCTAGGGGCTAGAGGCTTTTGGCTGGCTCTCCCAGGGAGTTCTCCATCCAGGCACGCCAGCCAGGTTCCCCAGAGCCTGAGCCCCAAGATGAGGGAGCTAGTCTCCCCCATCTCTTTGGGGAGGCTAGCCCCCCAGGGGGCTAGCATTTCTCCACTCCCCAGTGCAGAGAAGCTAATCCTATCTAGTCTTCTCTTAATAAACTGGTCTTTGTAGCTCCCAGTAGAATCTCTGGTCCCTCTGTCTGCTGCATCTCTTGAACCAGACCTTACAAGTGTACTTACATACATGCAGGTAAAACAGTCATACACATAAAATAATATATATTTTTGGTCTTCTTGAGACAGGGATCTCCCTGTAACCCCAGCTGGCCTGGAACTCACTATGCAGAACAGGTTGGCTTCCATCTCACAGATATCAACCTGCCTCTGCCTCATGAGTGCTAGGACTGAAGGTATATACCACCACGCCTGGTTCAAAGATCTTTTTGATATTCATTTCTGTTTTCCTTCTGCGAGATAAGAAAACATACTCTGTATTATTTGACTCTACATCTAATGAGACTTGTTTCATGGCTCAGGATACAATTTGTCTTGGTGAATATTTCTGATGCCTGTGAAAAGAATGTCTGCTCTTTTGGATAAACTGTCTTATAAGTATCAATACATGAAAAAATGAAAAAAAAAACAGGATAAAAATCAATAGCTCAAATTATTTGATAGTGTTGAACAGAGTTTTTACTTTTATCCTATCAACTATTGAAAGAGTTCTGTTGAAGAATTTGAATAGAAACATGAATTTGTCTATTTTTATTTCAATTCTTCTAGTTTTTACTACATATGTAAAGCTTTGTTATTGGGCACAGGTGCATTTAAGACTTTAAATCTTGGGGCTACAGAAATAGCTCAGTGGTTAAGAGGGCCTGGGTTCAAATCCAAGAACCCACGAGGCAGCTAACAACCATTTGAAATGCCAGTTCCAGGGGATCCGATGCCCTCTTCTGACATCCTCGGACATTGCATAACACAGGTGCACTTACATGCATGCAGGCAATACACTCATAAAACATTATAAAAAGATTGTTAAATTTTGATTAAATTGACCCTTTTGTCATTATGAAATGTTCCTTTTCATAAATATTTCTTGTAATATCTACTTCGGTGTTATTTTAGCCACCCCAGTTTTCTGGAGTGTTGTTTATGTGATATATCTTCTAGTCTTTCAATCTACCTGTTTTAAAAATATCTTTCTTGTGAGCAGCCCATAACTGCATCTCACTTAAAAAATTACATTCGTTTATTTTCTGTGTGTGTACGTGTGGGCGCCATGGAACCTAAAGGACAAGTTTTGGGAGTCAAATCTCTCTCCTACCATGTAGGTCCCAGGGATTGAACTCAGGTTGTTGGGCTTGGTGACAAGTCTCTTTACCTGCCTGAAGCATCTTGCCAGCTTACATCTCACTTTTCAATCTACTCTGATTCTCTTTTTTATTTGAATGTTTAGACTATTTATGTTTAAAGCAATTGTTAGTATGATTGGGTTTAAGTATACCATCTTGCTATTATTTTATATCTGACTCATCTTTTCTTTGTTCCAACTTTTCTCTTGGTCTTTTTTTCCATTCTTCTTTGTGGTTTCTTTGAATTGCATATTTAAAGAATTCCACTATTTTCATTATTGGCTGCTCAGCTCTATTTAATTTTTTCGAGTAGTGGCTCTGGAGTTCTATACACTTTCCAGTGTGGGTGACTTTCTAGACTTCCAGTGAGTTTGCTGAATTATCAGCAAGGACTCCTTCCTGACTAACTGGGACTCAGCTGTGAAAACTATGGGAACCATTTGATTCACTGTGTTTTGGCAGCTGTTAGTCTTACTTCCTGGGATGTAACCTTCCACATTTTACCATTTTATTTTTACTTGTGTGCATGTGTGCATGCAGGGACATGTATATCATGGCATACATGGAGACGTCAGAAGACAACCTCAGGAGTCAGTCCTTGTCTTCCGCCTTGTTCAGTATGGTCTGTTGTTTTTCTTCTATGTACCCATGACTAGCTGGCCTATATCCTCCTCCCGCCTTATTGTGGGAGCATGGGGATTATGAAGCTAGTGCTATGTGTTTTGGGGATTCAAATTCAAGTCCTCATGCTTGTAGAGTAAGCACTTTTACCCACTGAGTCACCTCCCAAGTCCTACACATAGCTTTTAAGTTCCAGTGAGTCCAAGGCACTCCAATGCAGATTTTTAGGAGAATTTTTGTTTGTTTTTGTTTTGTTTTTCTCTCTCTTTAGAACTCCTGAAATCCAATTTGGTCTCCTTAACACAGCTAGACTGGAACTCCTATTTGCTGTTCTGTGGACTAGAATGCGCCTTCTTGCAGAAAGCAGGGGCTCCTTTGGCTTCATTTCATGTTTCCCTGCTCTCACGGGAGTCATAGTATTGCCTTATTGTCCAGTGTCTGAAAGGAACAGTTTCATAGATTTTATCCAGTTTTCCATGGGGGGGTGAGATCTGGTCTATGTTATTGTGGTATATCAGCGGAAGTCTCACTTAAAAAAAAAAAAAGCAAATAAAAACCAGGCATGGTAGTACATACCTTTAATCCCAGTCCTCGGGAGGCAGAGGCAGGTGGATCTCTGTGAGACTGAGGCCAGCCTAGTTCCAGGTGGGCTAGGATGAGGGTTACCCTGTGAAAAACACAGAGATAGTCTATTAAGAAAGGTACGCCCCAGGGCCTGTAGAGATAGCTCAGCAGTTAAGAGCACTGAATGCTCTTGCAGAGGAACTGGGTTTGATTCCCAGCACCCACATGGCAGCTAACAACCATCCCTAACTCCAGTCTGCCCTCCAGGGGCATTGCACAACACAGGTGCATATACATACATTCAGGCAATACATTCTTACACACAAAAATAAATAAAATATTAAAAAAGAGGCATACCCTAGAATGGAGTGGCCAGTGAACTAGAAAAAGACATATTCTCAAAAGCCTTACTTAATTTTTGAGTATTAGATTGTTAGGCCATCTTGTTTATGTGCATTAAGTCTTCTTTATAGTAAGCTAAGAATGCATATAGTCCACATTCACAATAGGAAATCTTAGCTGTAGCATGGGCCTGTAATACTAGCTACATAAGGAAATCGAGGCAAAGCATCATATGTTTGAAGCCTGTGTGGACTTCATAGCGAGTTCAAGGCCAGCCTCAGCAACTTAGCAAGATCTGATCTCAAAAAAAACAAAATAAAGGGTTGTGGATGTAGCTCAGTGGTAGAATGCTTACCTAGTGTAAGGCCCTGCATCTTAAAGTATCAGTGTTAATAAAGTCACCTTGGTGGCTAGAGATGGCTCAGTGGTTAAGAACATTGGCTGTTCTTGCAGAAGACCTGTGTTCAAATCCCAGCACCCACACGGCAGTTAACAACTATCTGTAACTCCAGTTTCAGGGGATCTGATACCCTATTCTGACCTCCGTGGGCATTGCATGACATGGTGCTCTTACAATCATGCAGGCATAACACTCGTACACATAAAAAATTAGTAAATAAATAAAAATCACCTATAATCTTCACCTGTAAGTAAGCAAAATCAATGTTTTAGCATACATTCTTCCAGACTTTTCTTTGTGATTATGTGTATGTAAATACAGAAAGACTGCATAGCACACCAGGGTTTACCTTGTAGTTGTTGCTTGCTCCTCAAGGAGAAACATATTCATTTTGTTCTCTATTATGACACCCAATGAGTTCGCAGGAAAGCATTGCATTTCAAAGATGTTTGTAAGACTAGACAGAGAGATTCAAACTACATTTGTTTTGTTTTTTTAAGTCTAAAGGTCTGCAAATGGACAAGTCTGCAAGAGAGACATTTATTTTTTTAAAAATCTATAATACATTTTCAGGTTCATAAGGTGCTCTTTCTTATTTTTTCTTTAAAAATCTGTTTTATTATTTTTATTTTATGTGTATGAGTGTTTTACCTGCATGCATATAAGCGCACCCATATTGTGCAGTGTCCTCGGAGATCAGAAGTGGGCGTTGGATTCCCTGGAACTGTAGTTACAAATGGTTGTTAGCTGCCATGTGGGTTCTGGGAACTGAATTTGGATCCTCTGCAAGAGCAGCCAGGGCTCTTAACTGCTGAGCCATCTCTGAGGCATCTTTTTTTGGAAAGGTAAGGTCTCATGTAGTCCACGCTGGTCACAAACACTCAGTGACCTCACTCATAACCTGCCTGCCTCTGCCTCCTCTGTGCTGGGATTACGGGAATGCATCACCTGATTGCTTTTTTAATATTTATTTTTATTCATGTGTTTATGTGTGTCAATGTGAATGTATGCCACATGGGTGCAGGCACCTATGGAAGCCAGAAGGGGGTGTCAGATCTCCTGGAGCTGGAGTTGTAGGCAGTTATGAGCTGTTCAGCTTGGGTGCTGGAAACCCAACTTCTGTCCTTTGGAAGAGCAGGAAGTACTCTTAACTACTGAGTCATTTCTCCAACCCCAGCTATGCTTGTTTTTATTTTTATTTATTTATTTGTGTTTGAGATAGAATCTCACTATCGAACCCTGGCTGGCCTGGAATTCACTATATAGACTAAGATGGCTTCAAACTAAGAGATCAGCCTGTCTCTGCCTCCCAAGTACTGGAATTAAAGATTTGTGCCATCCTGACTGACTTGTTTTTTAAAGTGAATGAGCAAAAACAGATAACATTATTAAATGGATTATCAGATTTCAAGAAATTTTGTACTTTATTAATTTGGAGCTTTGAAAATATTTTTAAGGGGCTGGAGAGATTGCTTAATGGTTAAGAGCATTGGTTACTCTTGCAGAGGACCTGGGTTCAGTTCCCAGCACCCACAGGGGTGCTAACAGTCATCTTAACTCCAATTCCAGGCGATCTGATACCTTCTTCTGGCCTCCTCAGGTACTGCGTGACAGGGGTGCACTTACATGCATGCAGGCAAAACACTCATACACATAAAAATAAATAAATAAATATTTTAAAAAGCAAGATATATACATCACCCTGCTTTAAAAAATTATATAAATTCAAGCACTATGGCTTTCACCACAAAATGTCCTTTGCTGTCCCCAACAGAACTGGCCCTGGGCTGGCCTAGCATACTTTTTCCTGTGAAGAAAAACCATTTTGAAAGTTCTGGAGTTTGAGAGACCAGTCCCAAGTGCCAGCCTGTGGCCTTTGGCAAGACATTTGCCATCTGTAAATGCCAGTTTTTCATCTACAAGATGAAGATAAGAGCACCACGAACAGGGGCTCTGGGGATGAACTAAGGTCGTGTGCCATGTATCCAGGGACCAGCCCAGATGCAGCCTCAGTGCAAACTGCAGAGATGTGGTGAAAGCAGTTCCGGACCACAGAAGCAGTCAGGCATCAAATACACACCCATTTCTTTTCCCAATCCTTAGTTCATCTGAAAGGTTTGATTTTGTATTTGAATTATTAGTATTTGGTTTTTGAGACAGAGTGTCTCTATATTGCCCAGGTGATCCTGGGCTCAAACTGCCCTCCCGCCTCAGTCTGCCAGGTGCCAGGGTTAGAGGTGCATGTCACCGTGCCCAGCTGTCCAGTGTTAAGAATACTCACTCCCTCTGTCTTCACCTGTTTTCCAGCTAACACCTCTCTTTTATATAATTTTTTTTTCATAACAGTGAATTCTAGATTTGTCTGCTGTCATTATCTGCTTACTGTTTTTAGTAACACAATACTCCAGGCTGGATAAGTTATAGAGGGAGAAGGTTTACTTTGTGTCCTTGTCTGAGTGTGCCTCAGCCTGGGCCTCTCTGTGGATCTCTACCTGTCTGTGGCTCCGTGAAAGTATGCTCTTTATATTCAACTGGTGACTGACAGGCTCCAAAATTGATTTATATCCATGGTTACTGTCACCTAGGCAAACAGGGAGAAAGAAGAATTTTTTTCTTTCCATTCACATCAAACAGAGCCAGAGCCTAGAAACCATCAGGACTGCTCTCCCTCTGGCAGGTCATGGCTGGTTCCTGTGGGAAGATGTATGTGTCCTCACTCAACTGTCCCCTTCCCAGGGAGCCTGGGCTGAGGGTTTGAGCCACTGGGGATCAGAAGCTTGGTGGCACAGAACTTGGAGGTGGCTCCTCGGGTAACCCTAGAGCTGGGAAGTGCTTGTCAGTCACTAGAGCAGGGGTTGAAACCGCTAGGCTAGGCTTCTGTTAGTGCCTTTTAAGGAAAGGATTTGGGGGGTGTGCGGGTATAGTAAACTTCCTTGTGGTTAGAAGACGTTCCCTCTCTTCCAACCTTGAGTCTGAGGTTACGTCTTCCCTGAGCTGTTTTCCTCTCTGACTGGCTTTGCTTCTGATGGTGACTTGGGAGGAGAGCGATGAGGAGCTTCTGGATCTGCTGGAGAGAGAGACAGACACGTGAACAGATGGAGATTTCTTTCTGGGGATCTGACTTTTCTTGATAGTAGTACCAAGCAGTATAATATCATTATTTGAATTAAATAATAAATTTGTTATTTGGTTATGTTCAAGGTCTGGGCCAGTTGCCTTGAAAATCTTGTTGTGTTGTGTTTTTTAGACAGGATTTTCTTGTAGTTCCAGCTGGCCTGGAACTTGCTATATAGACCAGGCTGGCTTGGATCTCACAGAGATCCACCTGCCTCTGCCTCCTAGTGCTGGGATTAAAGTATGTACCACACCTGGTCCTTGAAAACTTTGAAACACATTAGAGCAGAGTTTACAACAGGAGTTCTTTAAAACTCTGATCTTCAGAAATCTTCCATGAACGAACAGGTTGCTTCAGTTTGGAAATTGCTTCACACCCTAACCGTATACTGGAGAACCTGTTCTGGTTTCAGTTCTGTTGCTGACAGTAAGCAACTTAGAGAAGGGTTTGTTTCAGCTCAGGATCCCAGGTTACTGTTCATCACTGCAGGGGAGTCAAGGGGAACCCGAAGCTGCTGGTCCATTGCATCTACTGTCAAGAGCAGAAGACTACATGTGTGCATGCTTGTTGCTCAGCTGGCTTTCTCTATTCAGCCCAGGGCCCAAACCAGGGAATGCTGTCATCCACTTTCAGGCTGGGTCTTCCTACATCAATTAGGGAAATCAATACAATCCCCAACAGACATGCCCACAGGCCAATCTGATCTAGACAGTCCCTCATTGAGATTCTCCTCCAGGTGATTCTAGATTATGTCAAATTAAACAATTGGACAATTAAAACCATCCCAAGGTTCCAATTCCTAAAGCGTGCTAATGGCTCTGAGAGATAAGAAGCTATTACAGAACTATTTAATCCCAGGATTCCCAAACTTCCCTCACTAGAAACTTCTCTTATTTTGGCTTTCACATTTATTTCACATTTGGAATAGAGCATAGGAACACTCAGAGTCCAGGGGATCCTCCATGTTCCAGAACCTCTGAGCTCTTGGAGGGGCTGGAAGATAGGGAGGGAGGGTAGGGGAAGGTGGAGTGGGAAGAAGCTGGACGTATAGCTAACGTTCTGGAAGATTGCCTGACTTTTTGAACATTTTTCAGGGTGAGGGACCGGACATCTCCTTTGAGTACTGATTGTTCGAACTGCCTATTAAAAGTTCATCTTCTGCTACAATCCTAGCTCTGGAGCTACATGGAGATTGTGTGTGGTTATCCCATAGGCCGTGAATGGCATCCTCATGGTCCTCTGTGTTCATATTCTCTGTCTTTAGCATTGCTTATGAGATGGTTCTACAGCCCCTTCTGGGGTTTCTGGTTTCTAGTGGGAAGACCATTTTTTTTTTCATTCATGTTATAGTCCTTCACAGACAATGAGTCCTCTCTAGTTGCTTTTAGGATTCCATCTTTGTCTTTATTTCTCTGAACCTTGGCTATGGCATACCCTTGTTCCTTTGGATGGGTGATGGCTTGCTGATGTCCTTCGTCGGTGTAGTGAGGAGAAGCAGATCTCAAGTACACTTGACATTTTTTCCTTTGTATCTACTACCAGGCTCCAGTCCATGTAGGTCCAGTCTCACCCACTTGCTTGCCTTGTGTGTTTGGAAAACTTCATTCAGATCCACACCAAAGCTGTGATTTGGGTTCACATGGGTTAGATTAGGTTATCAGTGCAGTGAGAGAGGATGCGCCAGGCTTCCCATGTCAGCCTTGGTGTTCTCCTCAGCACATAAGTCTCTGACAGTCCGAGTGATGGGAATGATTGTTTCCCTCAGAAAGCTGTCTGCTTCAACTCACAAGCCAGCCTCCCTCATCCGGTCTAGAATGGTAAAGGCCTCACAGCACGGTTCGCGGCAGAGCTGGATGGTTGCTTGATCCAGTGGCTCAGAATGACCCTACCTCTCTTCCTCTACACTAATTCTTTAGTTCGTTTTTTATTTATGTGTCCGTTCATCGTGTATTTGTGTTTCCTCCCTCCCTCCCATCCATCATTTCCTGACCTATGCAATCCTTCTGTCCTCTCCGTCCCCATCTCATCCTATTTATTCTGACACATCCATCTGTCCCATCCTGTCCTTCTCTTCCATCTACCCCATCCTCCTCGTCATATGCTGTTGAGGATAGGCATCCTCCCTCAGACCCTTCTCCTGTGACTGTGGGACAGGAGTTGCTCTTCTCTGACACCTTTTTTTGGAGGATGGGGGGAGAGGAGAATAGGCAATCCCCGGCATCTAGCAGGGGCGAGCAGTTGGCTTCATAAGTCAGGCTTGTAGGGTGGGGGCTGTGGCGAGAGTGCAGGGGTGAGACTGCGGCGGTCAGTCTGCTGCAAGGACAGCTTGGAGATGGTGCCACTTGCCACTACTGCCCGTGTCTGCCTGGGGAGTTGCATGTGGAAGTGAGGAGAGTCAGCACCCCTCTCCAGAACGGGGCATCCTGGGCCCTGGAGACTGCCCGGGATCTGAGCCTCTCAGTCACCAGTGACAGCTTAGAAGCCTAGGGAGAGCAAGGGCTTATCAAAAGCCACAGAGTAAAGTCAGTGACAGAGTTAGGAGTGGAACCAGCTCAGCTGTCCCCTTGTCTGGCATCTGTGGCACTGCTGCAAGCAGCTTCTCTGTCTGGACTCAGTTGCTCCTGACAGGCGGACCGTGGGGCAGAGGCGCAGGGAGATGCAGCCTGCGCCTTCCACCTCTCTGCTCCACATGCTCTGTGTCCTGTGAGCTCCAGCCTTGCCTGGGGCCATCCTGCTTTGTAGTAGGACAGTACTACCCGAGAGGGTCAGAACTCGCCAACCCACAATGTACGGCGTCCAGGGTCTGTAGGCTGGAGGTAAGGCCTGGTCCTGGGACAGTGGTGAGCACTGTAAGAGAAGAGAAGTTCTTAGACACTAGCACTGCTTTCCCACTAGAGTCAGACCTGCATCTCTCTCATTCTGTGACAGCCGAGCTAGTGACAGCTCCCAGAGGTACAGATGTGTCACCCTAACCCTCATGAGTTCACCATGTGTGGCTGGCTGACTGGGCTGGAGGCCAGTGGATAAAGGGAGCTGGTAGGGGTTGGTGGGTTATGTCTTGTAAGGGGTAAGAAAAGCCTTCATGTTGAGGGAACAGGAGGAGAAAGAGGAGCCCAAGCAGTGGCTCTAGGGCCAGGCATAGAAAAAGTCCCTGAATGGGACAGAGTTCTTACTCTGAACCAGGCTGTGTGGTTAGGAGGCTGTCCTATATAATACGCCACAGCACCAGGTGGCACACATGCTGTGTGGGGAGATGTGCTCAGAATACCTGCATCTTCCTGTTGCTGGACATGGAAGCTTATCTCCTTCATGAATGAACGAGAGGCAAGGGGACCCTTGGTGACATGTTTGTTGAGGGATCAGGCCAGAGTGGAATCATCTTCCACTGACTAAATCCGCCAGCCTGAGAAGTGATGCATGTTGGTCACTGAGACACTCTTGAGAGGTTTCGGGATAGACTAGGCAGTCCTGGGTGGACGTGGTGGAGGCTACTTACTCACAAGTGCCTTGCTGAACTTGTGACTACATGTTAGGTGGTTTAATTCATCCATTCAAGTGTCATTCAAAAGCTGTGTCAGAGGTAACACAGACCTGGGCCAGTAGTAACTTGCCAGGCCTCTCTGCTGCTCAGCTCCCGAGGGCAGCCTGTGCGCCCTCTCTTCTGTGCCTGACACAGAGATGACCCAGGTCACCCTAGGGAATCCTGGGATTCCATCATTCCCAGAGGAGAGTGCTGCCTGGAGGCAAGGGTTAGAGGGGCAGAGAGGAGCCAGGTCTGCGGCCATGAAAGATCCTGTGGGGGCCTTCCATTGGATCTGGGTTCCAGAAGCTGTGGGCTGGGATGTGTGGCTGAGTCTGGGGATGTGTAACATTTGACTTCCCGCTGGCAGAGCTAAGGGACACCGAGTCCTGCCTGTTCCATGTTCTATCTCCATCTGTCCTAGTTTGCCTTTAATTGCTTTACCAAAACACTCTGAACCAACACCAGCTTGGGGAGGAAAGGGTTTATTTCACTTACACCTCCCAGGTCACAGTTCATCACTTAAGGAACCAAGGTAGGAACTCAGGGCAGGAACCTGGAGGCAGGAGCTGAAGCCCAGGCTATGGAGGAACGCTACTTACTGACCTGTTCCCCTGGCCCCTTCTCAGCCTGCTTTCTCATACAATACAGAACAACCTGCCCAGGGGTGGCACCATCCACAGTGGGCTGGGCCCTCCCACATCACTCAACAATCAAGAAAATACCCCGCAGACATGGCCACAGGCCAGTCCAATGGAGGCAGTTCCTCACCTGAGGCTCCCTCAACCCAGGTGTGTCAAGTTGACACTAAAGCTCTGCAGTGCACCATCCTTGTACAGTCCCATTGGTCACTCACTCATAAGCTGCGTAATTCATCAGGTTTCAGTTTCTCCACCTGTAACTTTGGCTTTCTTCATACCTGTATCTCAAGGAGAACCCAGACCCAAACAAGAAGTCCCTCCACATGGGTCACTATTTGGTCTGGAGAAGCCCCTCATTTCTGAGCTATGCTGGGAGAGTTCTGGAGCGCAGCTGCTCTGTCAGCTTCTCCCACAGAGAGCTGGTGCCCTCTGGCAGGGCCAGTTCTCTCTGTGGGCAGTTAGAGTTCTGTGTCCTCACTGGTACCCTCCTCTACCTCTGCTTCTGGGAAGCTGCTCCTTAGAGGGCCTCAGGGGAGGTCCCCACGGGCCACAGAGAGGAAGGCACTGCCCTGGGTGTCAGTGACTCAGCTGCTGGGCTTCCTGGAGGAGAGGACAGCCTGCTCTAGACTCCCCTGCTCTGTGTCCGCCCAGCTGGCTCTCTCTAAGAATCTGGAGGAGCCACCTGGAGAAATTCTCAGTCTTCCGGACGGGGGCTCTTTGCAAGGCTACACAAAATCAACAGGACCTCTGTTCCTCCTCTGTGTGCCTTGGAAGGTGGGCTGTGTAGATGCGGGAGAGCAGAGGTGGGGGTAGCTGCTGTCTGAAGTAGGCATGATGGCTTAGGAGCTCTACAAAAGTGCTGGGGGCTCAGTGAAGAAGCTTACACAGACTAACTAAAAGGCTTTGAATTTCTCAAAGGTTGGGCAACAGAACCTGGCTGGAGAGGAGGCCACAGGCTTTCTGCTGTGCAAGTATTTCTGGAGCAATACTGCAGGGCTTACTTTGTGCTAGGCAAATCCTGTACCTCTTCCTGGTAGCTATTTAATCCCTGCAGTAACTGTGATGTTAGTACTATTTTATACCCATTTTATAAATGAGGAAACTGAGGCCGAGAAATGTTAAGTCCTGATCAGAAGATGAAGGACTGGAAGTAGCCGCCAGGAGCAGCTCTGTCTGCTGCCAGTGTCTGGATGCTTACAGGGTTTGGCCTTTTGCCTCTGGAAACAAGCTGGTGAGCAGAACCATGCTGGGCCCAGAGGCCATGAGCACAGGGTTTCCCCTGTTCCAATCTTCTCTGTGCTTCCTGGTGCAGCCATCACGTAGTTGGCTCTGGCATGTCCCCCCCTCCCCCTTCTCTCTCTGTCTTTCTCTGTCTCTGTCTCTGTCTCTCTCTGGCATCCATGGCCCCAGAGGACAGGTCAGCCCACTGGAGTATGCGCAGCACCTGAGGGAAACACAGGGGAATGATACCAAGGGGAAGAGTCTTCCGCTCTGCTTCTCCCCCACACAGGGACTTGGGCTCCTTCAGAGAGCCGTTGCCATGCAGCAGTGTTTACTCAAGACGAGCCTGGTAGAGAGCAGGAGTGTGGCAGCAGTGGCTGCGGCTGCCCAGCATCGGCCTGGACGGGAGGCTGCGGCCCAGAGCTCCGAAGCTGGGCCCGGGCTGGGGCAGGCCAGGTGGGTGTTCTCCGCTCTTGCCTCCCTGGATTCAGGGGCAGAATTGTCTCAGAGAGACTAAGGACCCTGGATTCCTCCACTGACAGGGGTTTGGTCTCTACACAGAGAGGTGAGAGATGATGCTGTCCACTGAGCTGGTTGGAAGGGAGATGGGAGGGCAGGGCAGCACCTCTGAATTTCTTTAAATGGTCAGGGGAAGCAACAAGGCTCTGACCTGGAGCAAACACAAAGGTCGCAATGTTAGGAAACACATCAAGCCGTGACCCAGGAGGCTGTGTAACTGTGGCAGTTTCTGCCCCTCTCTGGGCCTCTGTGTATCATCTCTACACGAGAAGGAGAATGCACTTGCTGCATTCTGACTGCTGTGAGCCAAGGAAGTAGGACTGCCCTGGGCCGTCACCTTCCCCAGGGTCATGATAAATCTACCTCAGCCCCAGCTCTCAGGGGTGCTGAGGGCAATGGTGCCAGCAAGGGCGGGGTGGCACTGTGCTTGGGGATGTGGCACCAGGCTATGGTGCGGGTCTTGCAGAGGCTCTTTTCTGGGTTTGAAGTCTAAGCTCGTGCTGGCTGTGTGGGCCTGAGCTTTGCTTCTCTGAGTCTCAGTTTCTTGGTCTGTAAAGCTTCTCCTGGCCTTGTTTTGAGATGAGAGGCAGGTGGGCAGTTGGCTTGCTAGCCTGTGGGCTGAAATGGAACTTGCATTTTTGATGCTGTCAGCCTAGGAGTGGAGGTCAGTGTGTTTCTTTCTTGAACTGACTTGGTCCCCTGAATCTAGGGCTTTGCCAGCCATCGTCTCACAATGGTGGGGGATCTGGAAGGGTGATTTTTGTTTTATTTATTTATTTTTCTTTTTTTGAGACAGGGTCTTATGTAGTTCAGGCTGGCCTCAAATTTCCTAGGTAACCAAGGATGACCTTGAACTTCTGATCCTCCTACATCCAGCTGGGGCCTTCTTTACCCCATTTTTCTCAGCCCCCTCCAGTGCTCAGGCTGTGGGCGCCATTTTCCTCCCGCTGGCTCGTCTGTTCCTGGAAACCAGCCACCTGCCGATGTTATTTCTCTGAGGTTGGTCTTTGAGCCGCAGGCTTAGACTCCAGGGCAGCTGTCTAGAAGCTGAGATTTCCTCTTGATCTGGTTCAAACTCTCTCTTCTTGCCCTCACTCACCTTCCTCTTTAGTCTGGGATTTCCCTTCCATCCAAGGCCAGAAAAGTGTTCTATGAAAGCCCAGAGTCCCAGGCAAAACCCAGCCGGTGCCCTGGAGTGACACATAGACGACTCTGATCTTATTCCAGGGCTTCTTTCTCCTTTAAGTTCTAGTTGCTATTATTGCGTGTGTATGTATGTGAGTACGGATGTGCCACCACACAGAGGTGGACATCAGGAAATAATTCCAGGAGTTGGTGCTCTCCTTCCACTGTGGATTCCGGGAATTGAACTTAGGTTGCCTGGCTTGCTCTGCAAGTGCTTTTACCCTCTGAGTCATCTCGTTGGGCCGACAGTTGACTTTCTCATATTGGGCCTTTGGAAAAGACCAGAGCTGGGGCTGAAGTTACCTGAAGGTCTTGCTGGAAGTTAGATGGGAGCCCTGAAGATAGTTCTGGAATGTGATAGAGGCTGAAGTCATGGTGGAAATAATTTGTTTCAACTTTGCTTGGATGGATGTCTCATCCCTTTCCAACCTCTTCTGAGCCTCTGTGAACCTGCAAGTGTCTATGGATGGTTTGAACCCCAGTGATTGGGGAGGGTCCTTGGACAGACAAACCATGCAGAAGGCACTCCAGGCACTGCTGTGCCATGGTGACCACTGGGGAGGCCTCGGTGGGGAGATGGAGAGGAAGTTCCACCATCCCCACTGAGGACTTGCCAGCTGGTGGCCTCCCCATGCCTGGAGCAGTGTGCTCCCAGGAGAGGCACTGGTGCCCGATGGCTGGTTCCTTGGGTATGTACTTGTGCCCCCCTGAAGTTCATATTTCGTCCTTGATACTCAATAGATTGGTGCTAGGAGGAAGGCCCTTGGTAAGGGCCCTGATCATTAGGTTCAGAGGAGATCATGGTGGTAGAGCCCCAGGAGGGAATTAGTGCCCCCATGAGAAGAAACCTTCTTTTTGCCATATGGGGACACAGTGAGAAGAGCCCCCTGCAGCCTAGAGAGCCCTCAGCAGACCCTGAATCACCCTGATCTTGGCCTTCCAGCTTAGGAATTCTGTGAACTTACATCTGTTGTGTAAGCCCGCCTATTCTACAGACAGACAGTAACTGACACCTCTGTACAAAGGGAAGCAGGAATAGCTGACCTCTAAGTCCCTTCTAGCTTACAATTTAGTGGCTAGTACAGGCAACTATGTTCAACGACTTGTATGTGTTTTGATTCATCTCTCATTTATATTTGCATCAATATGACACAGAGTATGAATTCTGTAAATGTGGATAGAGGTTATGAATCCTTTTGTCATGAGGGCCACGGTTCACTTGTACAAGTCCTCCTGTGAATTAGAAAAAGATGCCTCTACTCATCATTAAAAGACCATAATAATTGTCCAGATCTGTAGTGTCTGAAATAGGAATATCTCCCTTAATTATGATGCCCTTGGGCTGTGCCCATCCCAAACACTGCACTCCTGCTTGTCACTCGCCTTTGTTGTCTTTCAAAAACAGTTTAAATCCAACTTTCTCTTACTCAGACTTTTCTGTTTTGTTTCAGTACTGGGGATCAAACCTAGGACCCCATGCTTGCTAGCCAAGCTCTCTACCATTGAGCCACTTCCCAGCTCTTTCCTGTGGCTTTTGGACCAGTGAGTCTCATATCACAGTTCCCTCGGTGAGGGCTGTTCTAATTCCATGGTCCTGAACTTGGGTGTATTCAGCTTGTCTTCTCTTATCCTAGCTTCTCCTCTCATTCCCTGAACACACACACTGGGGTCACATCTCTTGGCTCTGAGGAACATAAAGAGCAGCAGTGAAGGTGTTGTTCAGGGTTTCTGTGATGTCATTGCAAGGTAACTGCCTCCTTACAGACTCTACTCCCTTGATTTATTTATTTTTATTTTATGTGTATGAGTATTTTGCCTACATCTATGCAAGTGCATCTTGTCATGCAGTGCCCGTAGAGGCCAGAAGAGGGCGATGGATCCTTTGGAACTAGAGTTAACGGATGACTGTTAGCTGCTATATGGGTGCTGGGAATTGAACCCAGGTCCTTTGCAAAAGCAGCCAATGCTCTTAACTGCTGAGCCATCTCTCCAACCCCAGACTCCATTCTCTTAAGATGGGTCTCCTGGAGCTTTTCTCAGCAAGGTGGCATCAGACTTGCCCCAGGCTGCCTGGTGTCCCCTGTTCATCCTGGGAACAGAAAACCTGGGAAACAAGTGGTTGTCAGGCTCTGGCAGGAGCACCTCCACCTTGCAACTTCCCTCAGCCAGGCCTCTGCGGCCTCCTGCCCCAAAGGCTTTCAACAGGCACAGGAGTTGTCTCCCCGAACTTCAGAACCTAGCAGAGCAGTTGTTAAACAATGGCCACTGTTGATGGCGAGCTGGGAGGGCCAGATAGGGCATTAAATGCTTATTTTTTTTCCATTTGGTACTAAGGATTATATCCAGGGCCTGAAGTATGCTAGACAAGTGCTCACCACTCAGCTGTTTTCATTTTGAGACAGGATCTTGCTAACTTGCTTAAGCTGGCCTTGAACTCATTATGAAGGCCAGGCTGGCCTTGAATTTTCTATTCTTCTGTCTCAGTCTCTCATGAGGCCCAGTTATCTCTTTCTCTCTTTCTCACTTTCTCTCATCTATCCATCCACCCATCTTTTATTTATTCTTTAATCTACATTGATTCTGTTCATCTCCAGCTCCTCACTGTCCTTCCACATCCCCTCAGCACCTACCAACATGCTCCCTTCCCACCTCTATGTCCTCTCTTTTGTTTTTTAGCCCCCTGATTCCCATTAGTTCTGCCTGTTGGAATGTTGACTGAGCTTGTTGACTTGATCTTGTGCAGGTTGCCACAACTGTGGTGAGTTCATGAGAGCAGCATCCACGTCGTATCCAGGAGACAGCATTTCATAGCTCTCTTCTCTATATCCCAGCTCTTAGGTTCTTTCTACTCCTAAGTCTTGGGGAGATTGATACAGATGTCCCATTTAGGACTGAACCTCAAGCCAGATTTAATTTTTTTGAGTACTTTTATTCTTTAAAAAGATTTATTTTATTATTTATGTACTCTTAACAACCTTGTGAGATAGATGTTATTATTTTCATTTTGCAATGAAGCAAAGGCTTAGAGAGGTTTAATAATCTGCCTGAGGTCACATAGCAGGCTATAGCATTTAATCCATATTTGTTAGCTCCTGAATGAACAGTATGAAATTCAATATTCTATGACCTCCTTGGAGGTCATTGACCTTGCCTCTTCCACTGCAGCTCTGTAGCCTTGATCTGGTTACCTCACCTCTCTGAGCCTCAATCATCTTATCTATGAAATGAGAGTCATAACACCTACTTTCTTGCTGTATTTCTGTCTTTCTTGGAAGTATGTAGCACAGGGCCTAGTTCACAGCAATGCTGGACTAAGGTATATTTTATTTCCTTCATTTAGTTTCTTCTTGCCGAGAAGATATTCCATCTTGAATTCATTCATTTATCTACACTGCCAACATTTGTTGTTACCATGTGCCAAGTGTTGTGTTTGGTTCTTTGTATCTCCTTGTATGTATGCGCAGATGTGTGTGAGAGTGCATCACGGCAGGAATGTAGGGTGAAGCAAGGCTATTCTCCATATGGCAGACAGGAAACAGCACAGGCTGTAAGGAAGGGACTGAGCTTCCAACATCTTCTTTGAGGTCATTCCCTCAGTGACCTCCTTTTTAGGTCCCACCTCTTAAAATTTCCATCACCTCCCAATAGCCACCCTCCCTCCCTCTCCAGTGACCATACCATACCTTACCTTCTTGACCATGTACACTTTCGAGGGGCTGTCTATTTACTACATCTGCTTCTTGCTCTCACACCTGCTCCTCACCCACAGCCACTTCCTGTCCCCAAATGCACAGCGGTCCCTCTTGTTGATCCCCAGATGTCCCCTTATGGTCTCCTCCAGTCGCCCTCCCTGGTCTCTACACCCGTTCACCTCTCTGCCGAGCTGTCACTTCGTACCCTGTCTATTCCCCTGGTTTCCTGACTGGTGGCTCTCAGGACTGTCATTTCCACTGACACCACTGTTCCCCGGGCTGTTCCCTGGCACTTCATCCCCAGCAGATTTTATAGAAACTGCCCCTTAGACCACTGACTGTGATCTAGCCCAATTGTTTTCTGCATAGTTCCATCAGGACAGTGTCTCTCTTGGCCTGGGACCTGCTCTGGATTCACCATCTCACAGTGAATGGTAATCTATACCTAGCCATCACACCAGAACCTTGAAATCGGTCTAGATAGAGTATACTCCCCTCCCACAGCTACCTTCACCTGATCAGTTACTCAAGCCTATTGACCGGCTCCTCCTCTCTCTGACACAGCATGGTCCTAAATGACGCCTTGAGCCCTCTCTCCAGGATTTCTCCGTCCATGCCTTCCTTCTGCTGTTGTTTGGGTCTTTGTTTCCTATCTTTTTTATAAAAATATTTTATTTATTATTTTTATTTTATGTGTATGAATGTATTGCCTACATGTCTGTAAGTGCACACATGTCATACAATGCCTGAGGGGGTCAGAAGAGGGCATCAGAGTCCCTGAAACTGGAGTTAAGGATGGTTGTTAGCCACTGTGTGGGTGCTGGGAATCAAAACTCGGTCCTCTGCAAGAACAGCCAGTTACTTTTTTTTTTGACAGGGGGGTCTCCCTGTAGCTCCAGCTTGCCTGGAACTCGGTACATAGAGCAGACTGGACTTGATCTCACAGAGATTCACCTGCTTCTGCCTCCCAAATGCTGGGATTACAGGTGTATGCCACCATGCCCGACTTCTATGTTACTTTAAAAATTATTTATTTTTATTTTATCTACATGAATATTTTCTCTGTATGTATGTAAGTGCAATATGTACATGCAATTTCCACAGAGGTCAGGAGAAAGCATTGGATCCCCCAGGAGCTGGAGTTATGGACAGTTGTTAGCTGCCATGTGGGTGCAGGGAATTGAACCCAGGTCTCTGCAAAAGCAGCCATTGCTCTTCACCATGGAGCCATCTCTCCAGCCCTCCATGTTACTTTGTGGCAGAATCCATCACTGAACTTGGAATTTTCTGATTTGGCTAGACAAGTTGGCTAGCACACTCCAGGGATCCTTCTCTCTCTGCCTCCCCAGCTCTGGGATTACAAGCGTGTATCATTATGTCCAGATGTTTTACATAGGCTCTGGGGATGAACTCAGGTCCCTCCGCTTGCACAGCCAGCACTATACTGAATGAGCTATCTTCCCAGTCCAATGTTGTGCCTTTGTTAACTGAAGCTATACTAATGCCCCCATGTACTGATTACTTACTAGGAGCCAGACCCAGTATTAGGTGACAATCTGATTTTATTGAAAGGGTACTGTGCTGGATAGCTTGAGTGTCAACTTGACACACCTGGGTGGAGGGAGCCTCAACTGGAGAATTGCCTCCATTGGACCGGCCTGTGGCTATGTCTGTGGGGTCTTTTCTTGATGAGTGCTGCAGGAGGGCCCAGCCCACTTGGTGGGCAGCCTGTTTTCTATTGCGTAAGAAAGCAGGCTGAGCATAGGCCAGGGGAGTAAGCCAATTAGCATCATTCCTCCATTGCCTGTGCTCCAGCTCCTGCCTCGAGGTTTCTGCCCTGAGTTCCTACCTTGGACTCCCTGATGAACTGTGTGACCTGGAAGATGTAAACAAAATAAATCCTTTCCTCCCCAAGTTGATATTGGTCAGTGTGTTTGGTCACAGCAATGGAGAAGCTAACTAGGACAGATACTGAAGCCAGCCAGGTATTATCTCTGTTTCTGCCACTGTAACTTTGGAGTTACAGCAAAAACCACATTCTTGTAGCCTGTTCACTAGAATACTCTAATTCAATGGGATGGGGCTGTGGTGGGGTGTCGGAATCTGTAATTTTAATCAGTCCCCAGGTGATTATGATCTTTAGCCATGGTTGAGAACAGGGATAGACATAAATATGGCTTAGAGTATGTACCTAGAGTATCCATAGAAATTGTATCGTGTATGGAGAGAGAGAACGGGGGGTGGGGGTGGGGGACCTATAACTCTTGCTGCCTTCAAAACCCTGAGTTCCAGCCTGTGGCCTTTAATTTGTGCGTAGAGAAGCCCCGAGCCTTCCAGGGAAGCAGCCACCTGGCCAGCCTCTCCAGCCTCTTTCCTACCATGCTCACTGAAGTTTGGACTGTTGGTCTCTGAAGTAGAAGCTTCCTCACTGCTTTGGAAGAAGTGCTGTGTCTCAGACTGTGGCTGCTGTCACCACCATGCGGCTAAATCCTTCTTATCCTGGAATTCACATGAAGGGAATGCCTGAGGAGAGTTCTCCTGGGAAGGAGAGCCCAATGGCCAGAGGTGCTAAATAGGAAGACAGGGCTGGGTCAGGACTGGGATAGGGTAGAGCGGGGCTGGGCAGTTCACCAGCTGCCTTACTCAACCTGTTGGGTCAGGAGTTGCCAGGTACTGCTCTGCCTTCTGGGTGGGGCTTGTGGTAGGCTGGCTTCCAGGCAGAAGGTGGATTCCTCACTTCCTGAGCTGGGATTTGTTGCTCAACTAAAGGAATCTGGCACAGTATCCTCACTTGTCCCAGATGGTACCTGGAGGGAAGTGCTCCCTGGAGTGGACACTGGAGATGCCAGTAGCTTGAATTCTGCCATTGATGGGATCTGGCTGTCCCTGGTCCCCACCTGTCACCCTGTTTCAGCAAAGAATGCTTAAAATTGTGTGGACTCACAGAGCCTGCAGTGAGATCCCTGTCACAGGGAAAGTGAATGGTTAAAGGCAAGAGCTGAAGGCTGAGCCCGAAGGACTACTGGAGGTGGGGAAGAAATTCAGAGTGGCCAAGCTGAGGTGATCACACTGGTCAAGGTGGCCAAGAGGACAAGGGGTGACTTGTCCAATGAGGTGAGAGAGAGGGCTGTGCGCTTCATGCAGACTGCAGCAGGCCCGATGGGAAGGTGAAATGAAGTACCATTTGCTGGAGGGACCCCGCCAACACCCCAAGTTTGAGTCGAGACTCAACATCCATCACAGGCTTCTAGGCAGTCAGCAAATGAAGGGCTCTGGAATAAAATAGAACGTGACAGAAAAGTACCAGAGTCACACCTTCATCAAGCGCTAAAGGTGTCTACTGTTCAAGTGACAAGGGTGACAGGTTGATTGGGTTCCACGGATATGCCTAACGAACTGTTCTTGGAAGACTTGGAAACTTGGACATTTCGGAAAGAGTGCAAAGGTCAGAAGACACCGGGATATCCTGGGTCTGGTATCAGGTCTCCTGGCTATGGCCAGATTTTAGCTCCAGAGGTTCTCTGCAAAGTGACTTAAAAGTTTCTCTCTCTCTCTCTCTCTCTCTCTCTCTCTCTTTCTCTCTCTCTCTCTCTCTTTTTCTCTCTCTCTTTCACATAGGCTCCTAGATGTCACAGGCAAGAACCTTCTGGACCCTAGCCTCCATATGGCCTTCCCCACCCCGGGCATGGGCACCCGTGAAGATGTCCCTCCAGGTAGGACCCGAGGTGTCTGACAGGCTAGAGGCCTTCCTTGATGTCACCAGGGGTCATGCTGTGCTGGGGGAGCAACCGGGTCCTCCCTCACTGTGTCCTGACGGTGGCTATCCCGGGTCCTCCCTCACTGTGTCCTGACGGTGGCTATCCCGGGTCCTCCCTCACTGTGTCCTGACGGTGGCTATCCCGGGTCCTCCCTCACTGTGTCCTGACGGTGCTGCCTGTTTTTTAAAAAAAAAATTAAAAAATAAAATAAAATAAATTAAAAGATGAAAAATCATGCATTTGTAACCATCTAAACTTGATGACAAAGACATTTATATACCAACTTAAAAGATGTGAAATGATGTCTGGCCTGTTTGTCCTTCTTTATGAGAAAGAATCACATTATAAAACCTTGGCTGTCCTGGAACTCACTATGTAGACCGGGCTGGCCTGGAGCTAACAGAGATCCACTTGCCTCTGCCTCCTGAGTGCTGGGATTAAAGGTGAGCATCACCACACCCAGCCCTTTTTTTTCCCAAAACTTTTTTGGAGGCAACTGATAACTGCTGGAAGAGGGAGTCAGTCTTGTTTAAGGGTGCAATTCTTGATAGGTTGACCAAGCTCCAGAGCGTGGACCCATACTGAAGAGCATTTGGGGATACAAGTTTGACTCTATAAGCGTAGATGAATATATATGTAGCTATGAAATTGGCAGGGAGTAATCTAAATTTGATCAAAATATATTACACAAAATTCAATAAAAAATTACCCCCCCCTCCAAATTATTTTAGAGAATAGAGAAGAAAACAAAACAAAACAAAACCATCAAATAACCCATAAAACGTCTTTTGGTTCTCCTTAGTTCTTTGAGCCCTGTACCTCGGGGGCAGGTGACAGAAGGAGACCCTCAGAGTAGGGAAGTAGTATTTTAGCATCACCTAGCCCTTCTGGGAACCTGGGGCCTCAGGTGCTCCAGGAAAACAAAATTGCATCCCTGGGGCCTGCATCCTTGGTGGCCTGCATCTCTGAGGGCCTGCACCCCTGTGGCCTCTCTGGGAGTTTGCATCCCCGGGGGCCAGCAATCCCTGTGGGACATGCATCCCTGGGAGTTTGTATCCCTAGGGATCTGAATCTCTCGGGTCCTGTGTCCCTGGTGGCCTGCATCTCTCGGGGTGTGCACCTTGGGCTCAGGGAGGTTCTGGGCACGAGGTAGCAGGAGGTGGGGGTTGCTAGCATTGCAGCTTAATTCCTCCGCTCTGAGTGGATAACTCCGTGGTTCTGGTTAACTGTGCTTTCTCAAGGCAGCCCTCTTGCAGACTTGTGGCTGTTTGAGAGCTTGCCTGTCCTTGGGTTGCATGTTAGTAACAGTTCAGTAACTGAGGCCTGAATTACAGGGTCTCAGGGCTTATGTTAAATGACTCCAAGAAGATTCATGATGTGGAAGAGCTGAAAGCTCCCTGACCACATTCCCCTCTGCCCTTCAGGGCTGTGGAGCTCCTCTGAGGTCCAGCACTTTACCAAGGTCTTCCAGATTACCACTGTCAAGTGCACTGAACACTTTGTTTCTGTCACTGAGGACACATCTTGTATTTACCTTGAACCTGTTAATGGGCATATTTTATTTCTCTAATGGAAAGCCCCTTGGTGAAAAAGGCTATGTTTGCTCACCTCTGTACCTCCACTGTCTGGGTGGTGCTCAGCACACTGAAGGTGCCATTAAATGCTGGTTGAATGAATAACTGAATGGACTGAAGTCTGCATATGAGCATGACTTTTTCTGAAATATCCAGCTTCTCTGTTTTTGATATTGTCAGCCCTCCACTGAACACACTTGTTGGATTTTGGAGCCTGATGGAGGTGGTCTCTGGGCAGATGGCCTTTCCTGAGTATTTAGGAATTCTTATCCATGCCTTGATAGGACTGCATATAGATCACCTCTCATTCCCTGAGGCTCTCATGACATGAGTCTCATTAGGGTTAAGTGTTTCATAGGCACTGTTGATGAATAAATGGCCCTAGAAAGGACCAAAATGCAGAATGACTGGAGTTCACCAGGCATGTGGCTAACTAGTCTGAAGAAGCAACACTAATGAGTTTGCTGGTGCCTGGTGCCACCCTGGGCCCTGACTGCCAAGCGACTTGTGTCTCTGTTTCCTTTAGCCTCCCTGCAACCTGTGCCAAGTGTCTCGCTAAGCAATGAGAAACCATCTCAGCTTTTGAGTGGACATGTGGACCAGGATAGCCTCAAACTTGATGCTCCTTTGAAGGATTGGAAGGCCAGAAATGGCTACCCAAGGAATCTTGGAGCTCTGCCCTTGGGGCCCCACTCCCTGGCTACCATCCCCTTACTTGAATCAGAGGCCAGCAGTGTGGCCCGAGACACCATTCAGATCAAGGACAAGCTCAAGAAGAGGCGGCTCTCAGAGGGCATGGCGGCATCTTCAAGAGGTGAGTCCTGCCACCTGTTCACTCTGAGGTCAGGAATCCCCAGGGCACCGAGGTATTCAGGCTTTCTAGGTTAGTGGACACTTGCTAAGGGGATGCTGCTCTTTGGGATAGGCAGGAGGTGGCAAGGATAAAGTATAATAGACATGCTAGAAAGGGGTGGCCTATTCTTTTAGGCTAGCTTAGGGGTGTCAAGGCAGCTGTACTCCACATCATTAGCCGAAAGAGAAGAGGAACAGAAAGAATTAATTGGCCCCTGTCATCTGGCTGACCCTGGCTTGACATTTTACTGAAATAGCGCTTTTGAGTTTTAGTGACTATATCATTTCTTTCACATCTCTGACCAAAATATTCAAAAGAAGCAATTAAAGAGAGGAATTTTGATTTGTTTGATTTATTTTGATTCACAGTTTCAGGAAGCATGGTGAGAAGGCATGGTGGAACAGGGTTCAGGCATTGGACATGTGTTTTTGGAGGCTGCTCACATCAAGGCAGGCCAGGAAGCTGAGCACGAGGCTAGAATGAGGGACTGGGCTCTAACCATCAAAGGCCTGTCCCTAGCAGCCTCCTCCCTCCATTCTGCAGCTAGGGTTCATCTCTAAAAGCCTCCACTGATTCCCAAAATAGCAGTATCAGCTGGGGAATAAGTGCTCCAAGCATGAGCCCATGGGGGACATTTCAGATTCAAAGCATAGCCGTGAACATCAGGAACACAGTGTCGAACTTGCCATGGATCACACAGCTTCTGTCCAGTGTTAGAACCCGCTGTCCTCTCTCATAACCTAAAGCTGATCCTGTCTTTCCACCTGCACTACCTTTGATTTTGAGTGACAGTTCTACCGAATTCTGTTGGAATAGATAAGGACACTCAGTGCCCTCTGCTTGCTCAGTGTTCTAGTGAGTGTTGGCTGTGGGGCTGGGGCAGACCCGCTCTCTCTTCTTATCATCTCAGTCAGCTCACAAGGGACGGGGGAGGCCCAGGAGGCCCTCTTCATGCCCCATGCTCCAGGCACTAGCTCGTTCCCACTCCACCCTTACTCAGCTTCTCTGGATCCTGGAGGAGGCCCCAAAGGAGTTCCTCTGAGGAGCACCATTCCCCGAACCACCTCACAGAGGCTGCTGAGGGTGCCCAGACCCATGCCTCCCATCCAGAGCATCCCCACCACCCCCGAGGCCAGCAGTGCCAAGGAGAAGGAGCTGGACCCTCCTGCGAGCAGGCAGGACAGCCAGGACTTGAGAGCTGGTGCCCAGGAGGTAAGGAGGTTGCACAGCTCTGAGTCTTTCCTCCAGTTGTCCTTCTGCCTGTCTTTCCTTCCTTTCCCAGCCCCTGTCCCTGTGCCTTATGCATCTCTGCAGGTGTCTCAGGGCTGCCCTCAAGGTCAGGCTGGCATTGAGAGAGGCTCACGGCTCTCATTTCACTCCCTCCCCTTCTAGTACCCCAGGCCTTCCACAGCTGATCTGGGAGTTCTGGGTGGCCTACAAGACCATCTGTCCTAGAGTTGGTAGTCCCCAGGCCTTCCCAGGTGTTCACATCTCAGAGTCCCCCAGCTTTCTGGACCTCTCTGTTTAAATGAATGAGTTCGCAGAGAGAACAGAAGGCCGGGCTTGGCCTCAGATCTGGGCTCCGGTTTCTGCTCTGCTCCTCATTCCCCCTGACCTTGGACAAAACACCCCCTCTTCCTGGGCCCCATTTTGTATATCTACACAAATAGAATTACATGTTTTGGAGGGTCCCCTCCAGCTAGCTCTGATGTTCAAGGATGTTTCTCAAATGGGAAGAGAGAAAGAGAGAGAGAGAGAGAGAGAGAGAGATCCTTCCAAAGAGTAATAAAAACAACACAAAAGCTTGCCAGTCTCCCTACCTGGAATGGTTGGGAAACAATGAGCTTTCAAGAGGGGGTAGGACGGGGTTCTGAAGAAAAAAGGGAGCCAGAAGGTACTTCCCAGCACCTCTTCCCCAGATGGCTCCTGCAGGAGACAGCATGGTGAGCTTCTTAGGAGCTGAGCATCCAGCTGGACGCTTCCCTGAACCAGAACCCCCTCCACTCCCAGGTGCAGATTTCCAGGCAATACCTGCACTGCAATGATGAGGAGATGCACAAATCTCTGGGAGGCATTGTGATTCCACCCATCCCGAAGGCCCAGGTGCACACGGGGACCACGTCCTGTAGGCCTGGCTCCCTTCCCAGCCCCTTGGCTCCAGGCCAGGCCATCCTTATTGGATCCAGGCGCCCCCCTACACGGTAAGAGACCAACCTTGAGCCTGCTTGTAGCGTCCCTCCTACCCTCCTCACCCCTCTGGCTCCCTAAGGCCGAGTTACCAGCGCAGCTTTGAGCACCAGGCTGGGAAGGGTAAGATTCCTCTATCTGCGAGCCCCAGACCCGGGGAGGCCATGGCTTCGTTCCCGGCGCTTCTCTGATTTTGAGCTGCAGCAGACTGGGTGTGATGATGTAAAATCAATGTCCACAGCTGCTGTTTTCTACTTTCTGTCTTTTTTTTCTGATTTTTTTTTTCTTTTTTTAGAAATGAGATCTCTCTCTATAACACCTGACTGGCCTAGAACTTGCTGGCTTTGAACTCACAGAGATCCACCTGCTTCTACCTCTTGAATGCTGGGATTGAAGGCGTGTACTACCATGCCTGGCAATTTCCTAGCTTCTTTCTTTTTAAAAAAATGCTTTTATTATTTTTATTTTATGTGTATGAGCATATTGCCTGCATGTGTGTAAGTGCACCCATGTCTTGCAAGGTTCTTAGAGATCAGAAGGCATTGGATTCCCCTGGAACTGGAGTTATGGATGGTTGTTAGCTGCCATGTGGTTGCTGGGAATTAAAACCGAGCCCTCTGCAAGAACAGCCACTGCTCTTAACTGCTGAGCCATCTCTCCAGTCACAATTTTCTAGTTTCTTATTACAGTTGCTATAGAGATGAGTAAAATACAAATTATTTTCGGGCATGATTGAGTTCATGGTAGATCTTTGTTATTATGTGTTCTTTATTCCTAACTAATAGATACTAAAAATATAACTCTGTGTGTGTGTGTGTGTGTGTGTGTGTGTATGTGTGTGTGGTATGTAGGTTTTCCACAAAACTTTTTGACTTAAAAATGGGTCTTCATACACAGAAGAAATTGAGACTCAGTGGGGCAGAGGCCCTGGGTTATAATGAATCTGCTTATAAGGAGGACAGGCAGAGGTTTCTAAGTGGCTACCAGCATCTCCCTGGAGGCCCATGCTCTCACTGGGCACCTCTATTTTCTCACTTTTTTTTTTTTTAAAAAGGGTCTCCCTATGTAGCTCTGATTGGCATGAAACTGACTACATAGACCAGACTGACCTTGAACTCAGAGAGATTCTCCTGCACCACCATGCCTAGTCCTTCCACTTCTTGCTTCAGATGCTGGTCTGCATTAGAGAAAGAGGAGGATGCACATTGTCATGGCAACACGGGGCTCTATCCCACTGCCTCCTTATTTCCACTGAGGTGCCCACACTTGCCTGGATCTTTGGATCTTAGCATTTTCTTTGGTTCCTTGTGCCTTCTGTTCCTCACAGGTTGCCACCGAGGGGTAGGAAGGGTGGCGTGTGGGGATGCCTTCTTATGACAACAAATATACAGAAGCTCCCACCTGGTTCTTGTCCCTGGTATTCCCTCTTCGTTTACACTTACAGCTCCTTGACTTTACTCAAGAGCTCCTGACCCTTGCTAGCCCCTTGCTGTCCAGTCTCATCTTCCATTTTCAACCCCTATGCAATTCTTCTGAGACTTTCATGTTTATTGGCCTCCTGGTGCCAGCCGCTTTGAGAGGAGCCTCCTTGGTTTGACCTTCAGGGAGCATCCTCACTGTCTTCCTGAGCAATAAGATCCATCCCACTCTTCCGTGGGTGTGCTGTTTCCTGAGCCGGAGCCCCACTTCCTCTGTGGTTCTTCTTGGCAGTCTGGTACCCCAACTCTGCCCTTTCATCCCTGCTTCACCTCTTCTGTCTCTATGCTGGCTTTCACCAGTGGCAAGGTCAGGAAGTGGCTACCTCGGCTCCTGTCACATGACATCGTGCCCTCAGACTGCCTGGCCACCTCACCTTCTTCCATCATTTTATTGATTTAACTAACACATCTTGGATACTTGAATTGACTTTATTTCTTTTTATGTTTTGTTTATTTTATTTATTTTGTCTTGTTTAAACTCATTCTATTAACTTAGACATAGGCCATGCCACAAAAGCCTATGATGTTAAGTTTGGTGCCTGGCGTGAATTAGTCACCGAGTAAAAATCTGCCTTGAACTGCCCATATTTGACTTGGATCACTCTTCTCTGACTCTGGGACTGTCTAGCAAGTGGGTAGAAAGTTTACTTTATTGCCACTTTATTCATTCATCCATCCATTCATTCATCCATCCATTCATTCACCCATCTACTCATTTATTCACTTAGAAACTATTAAGCACCTACTATGTGTCAGGTACTTTGGAAACCAGGGTGAATAAGACTCCAGGAGATGAGATGGATTTTGTGGAAAGCACCTAGTTCAAGTCCAGTGAGGTCAGAGGTGAGATAGAATTCTGCCTGTCATGTTGGGAGCTCAGTAGAAAACCATCTAAGGCAGGTTGGGAAGATTTCTTAGAGGGCTTTTGAAAGAGGGCTAGTGCAGAAGAGTGGCAGGCATTTAGGGAGCTTCAAAGAGTGTGCTTCCCTGTCTGAGGGACCCATGCATTCTCACCTGAATAGGTGAGCTTTATCTTGAAGGAAAGAAGTGCATTCAAAGGCTCTTTGGTGTCGGGGTGAGACCAGCTCTGATTTCAAAAGGCCACCATGTGTCTAAGGAGATGGCTTAGTAGGTAATGCACTTACAGTGCAAGCATGAACTGTAGTTCAGATCCCTTGAAGCACATAAAAGCTGATGGCCATCATGGAACACCTGTAATCCTAGTGTGTGAGAGGTGGAGACAAAATAGTCAGAGCAAGCTGGCTAGCCTGACTACCTCTGGGTTCAGCAAAAGACCCTGCCTCGATGTGGAGATGGATGAAGAAAATACTAGATATCAATCTTGGGTCTCTGCAGAAATGCTCACACATGCGCACTTGTGTATATGGGGGGTGGTGAGATGACTGAGGGGATGGAACATCTGTCATGCAGGCCTGAGAACCTGAGCTCTATCCCTGGAACCCATGTAAAGGTGGAAGGAGAGAATCCACTCCACAAAGTTGCCCTGTGACCTCCTCATGAGCACATAGCACACATGCACCCTTTCCTCACATCATATGCACACAATGATAATACATTCATTTATACAAACAGGCAACTATAGCAGCTATCGAGTAGTATGGGCAGCACAGGCTAGGGCAGGAGTTATCCAGGATCTAGGAGGAGAGATCCTAGGCCCCCCAGCAGGGTAAAGTCAGAGGCAAGGAGTCCGGTATAGGACAGCAGTTTCTTTGTGGTCGACCATATAGCCAGAGAACCTCCCAGAGCTGTGCCTAAACCCCCAGCCTGGTCTGGTCTGGTGAGTACTCAACTAACCCTGTATATGTCACTCTGAATGGGATGCCAGCCCAGTTCCTTTATCCCCCATCTCACCGTCTCCTCACCCTGGAACCAACCTGGGCTTCTTGTCCTAGTGTTTCTGGCTTACTGGCTTTCACCAAGTTCTTTTCTTTCCCTGTCTTTAAAGATTGGCTCGAGAGAATGGGCCTCTGGAGAAGACCCCCAAATCTCTGGGTATGTATTCCTGTCAGTACTTCCCTTGTTTGTTCTCTGTGTTCATGGACTGGGTCATGGAATTAAGCCAGAGGAGACCTATGGGCTCTCAGGTCAAGCCTCTCATGGGTGGATGGGGAAGCTGAAGTCACCATATCTTGGTGATAAACCTGGGCCAGCAACTAGGAAGGCAGCAGTGTTTCTAGGCACCTACTCTGTCAGGCCCAGGATACACATCAATCCACGTAGCCAAGATGAGGGAGATGTGCTGTCCCTTTTCGACAGTCCCTGGCTAATCAGCTCAGTAGGTAAGGCACCTGGAAGGGTGTTAGGCTGTTGCCCAGCAAGCTCTGGGACAGGATTCTGAGCTGGGCCTGGGAGGCAGGCCTGGCAGGGATACCCCAATGGCAGCTGCTTCTCCTGGCTCCCTAGCTCAGCTGTGTGCAATGAGCCCAGGATGCCTGGATTGATGCATATAGTATCTCAAATGTCCTTATGACCTATTCTTCCGATGACTGGCATGGGAGTTTGGGCCAGAGTCCATGTCACTAGGGGCCAGTGAACAGGGACAGGCTGCTCAGACAAGGCTTTGGAGGTGTCCCTTAGGGATGTGGTAAGGAAATAGGTATAAAATCTTAGAATGTAGTCTGTCTCTGGCTGTTGCTATGAATTACATTACCCAGTACCATGCAGTGGGGGCTGTTCTGCTATTGCCCCCAGTCTTGTGGCATCCTACAGACCTTGTCCTGGTCAGTTGGGTCAGCTGGCCCGTGACACCTGTGTCCCACCTTTGACTTTTGACTTCCTACCTCCTATTTACTGCAACTCTTTTTTTTTTTTTTTTTTTGTGACATGGTCTCCTTGTAGCCCCAGCTGTCCTGGAACTCACTATGTAGACCAGGCTGGTCTAAAACTCACAGAGATTTGCCTGCCTCTGCTTCCTGAGTGCTGGGATTAAAGGTGTGTGCCACCACACCCGGCTTTACCCCAACTCTTAATTCTTCTCTCAGCCCCAAGCAGAGGAGCCCTTCATGAAGGCATGGGTTAGGCAGAGGACCTAGTAACCAAGGAGCTGTCTAGAAATTCAGACTCAAGATGCCTTTTTCAGTCTCCGCCATCTCTAGGTGGGAACCCCAATCCCAGAGGACCCCTGGTTAGCTGTGTTTCTCAAGGACAGTGAGTGTTCAAATTTATAGACATGAGAAAATTAAGGAGCTCATCTCTATTCTGTCTTCATGATTAAAAAAAAAGTACCTTTAAATCTAGTGATTGAGAAAGTATAGAGGATTTTATGGAACTGATATTGTCTGGAAATAAATTTGTATTTTATTTATTTATTTTTAAAATTTATTTTATGCATATGAGTGTTATGCCTCATGTATGCAAGTGTACCTGCGTTGTACAATGCCCATGGAGGCCAGAAAAGGGTGTCAGATTCCCTGGAACTGAGCTACGGACAGTTGTTAGTCACCATGTGGATGCTGAATTGAACCCTGATCTTCTGCAAGAGCAGCCAGTGCTCTTCTCTTAACTGCTGATCCATCTCTCTATCCCATAAATTTGTATACTAATCAATCATAAGGTTATCTAAAGGTCACTAGACCTCAGCTTTCCCATTTGTGAAATGAGAAGGTTGGACTATTGTTCCAAAGTTCTCTGACCCCTCCCTACTCTGTTGGAGTGCTATAAAATAGTCAGTAAGCTTGTTTTATTTATTTTGTTTGTTCCTGACCCTGTTTTCCCATTCTTTTTCCATCTTAGAATAAAATCTGTAGTGCTTTCTTCCTTTCTTCTTTTAAAACAAATTTTATTTATTATTTGTATTTTATGTGTATGAATTTATTGCCTACATGTGTGTAAGTGCACCTGTGTCATGCAATGCCCACAGAGGTCAGAAGAGGGCATCGGATTCCCCTGGAACTGGAGTTACAGATGGTTGTCAGCCGCCATATGGATATTGGGAATTGAACCTGGGTCCTCTGCAAGAGCAGCCAGTGCTCCTAACCCACGGAGCCATCTCTCCAGTCCCCAGTGGCTGATTTCTAAAAGAATGAATGATTGAATAAATAAATGGCGAATGATGTGGTCCTCACATCTCACAATGCTACTCTGTAGAATAAATCTAGCTTTTTCATTCGGGGAAGTGTGAGCCAGGAGGACTGAGGGTGGAGGGCTGGCGTAGTAAAGTTCATCAGTCACAGGGTCAGGGATCCAGTGGTGGTCTGGCGTTCTGCTGTCCTCAGCTCCATCTCTGCTCTTGACTCCTTAGAGCCAAAACCTTTGGTCCCAGCTGTCAGAGCCAGGTCTGCTGCAGTCTCTGAAAAGTCCCTGGCTTCATCACAGTCTGCCTTTACGCTGACAGCCTCCTCCTTCAGCCATGCCAAAGAAGCCCACCCCTTGCTGAAAGAAGAGGACCAGAAGGAGACCAGCACCAAGGTATCAGAGCAGAGAGAGGAGGAAGAAGTTGAAATCTAACTGGATGAGTGCAAACATGCTTCTGGAATCTGCTGTGTGGGGCCAGTTGATAGGAAACAAGACAGAACTAAGAATCAAAGAGGCTGCTGCCCCGAACACTTAAGGTCTGGGCCCATGGACCATTTGGGGTTAGGAGCTGCAGAGAAGAAGAGAAACAAGGAAGGAGCTGAGGACCATGGTGGGGACTGGAGACAGGGAAGGGCGCCGATGGAAGGGGAGGAGGAAGGACAGAAGGTCACATGTGGGTTAGAGGGAAGCAGGATGCTGGGAAGAGGACAGAAGGCTTAGATGAACCAGGCTGAGTAATTTGAACTGACCCCCAAGATAGTAACTGAGAGGCAGCTGACTCAGAGGCTGATGGGCCAAAGCTGTGCTTGACGGGCTGACAAATACCTTGTACTTGCAAGGTGATCTTGGGGAGGTGGCTTCTCTTCTCTGGTTGGGACAAATTTAGTCAAACTTGGAGAGTCATTGTTGTGAGACCCCTGGGCTCATTCTTTGAAACAGATATGACAGCTCAGCTCAGGAAACAGATCTCGAGGGCCTGCCCTGAGCATGCACTATGTTATGGGGATGCTGTATTAACAGTAACAAGGGCCAGGCTGCATTCTAATGAGGGTGGACCTGAAAATTCTACGGACAGCACGACTTTATCCTCTAACTCACTGCAGCTACTTACTGTGGTTGTTCCACAGGACTAGGTATTGCAGGTCACTCCCCACCCGATGTTAGCCCAGCTCCAAGGTCCCACTCACTCACCGCCATCTTCTGTTCTGGCTCCATCCATCCATCCAGTGCTCCAGCTCTTGCCTTTGTGCAATACCATCTTCCCCGAAGCTGGATCATTCCCAGCATCCCACTGGTTCTCCATTAGCCTTTTCATCTTCTTACGATGAAAGCACACCCACACTACTGCCTCTCCTGAGTTCACTCCAGGCCGAGGCCTCATCCCCACCGCCCCACTGAGGTCTCAGATGCAGCCACATCTCAGTCGTCTGCGTCACCCTGGCAGCAGCTTTTGACTCAGCTTGTGATGCACCTCTCTTGATTTTCCTCCTAGGGACTGAGATGAGAGGGGGCACTCTATCTTGGCTCTCAGTCTTTCTGAAAGGTAGTTCATTCTCTGCGTTCCCTGTGGGCTCCTCATCTTCTTAACCTCGAGGCATGAGGTCCCAGGGCTCTGTTGCTGACCTCTGGGCTATTTAATTACACCAGTTGTGTGCTACAGTACTTGGCACCAAGTACTGTGTCTAGACTAAAGACGGTCAAAGCCCTCACCACCCACCTTCCCCTGACCTCCAGTATCTCCATTTGATCTAATCAGGCTTCAAACTTTGAATCCCCACTTCACAGGGTCCCTACTCAGTGAATGCAATTCCATCCTTTTAGCTGCCCAGGCTCCAAATCTTGGTCCCACCTTGGCTTCTTTCTCTTTCTCCCCGTACCTTGTCCATTGATAGAACCAGCTGTCCGTGTGAGGCTGAAGCATGCCTACAGACTGCCTGTTCCACTGTTCCCATGCCCACGGCCCTGGTCTATCCCATCCCCGCTTTGGCTCAAACTGTTATTCTGTAATGGTTCTCTGTGCTCCTGCCTGCTCTAGATTTTTCCTGGGCAGTAGTCAGCACAGTCCTTGGAAAATGGAGCTCTGTGTTCTCTGAGTCCACAGGACGCATCACTGGGGCGGCTGGGTGAGGCACACAGGGCTCTTCATTCCATTTTTACAACTTATTTTTAAAAGATTTATTTTTATTTTATGTTTATGAAGATTTTGCCTCCATGTATGTTTGTACATATGCCTGCCTATTTCCTGCAGAGGCCAGAAGAGGGTATGGGATTCCTTGGAACTGGAATTCTAGACATTTGTAAGCCGCCATGTGGGTGCTGGCAACTGAACCCAAGTCCTCTGCAAGAGCAGCAAGTGCTCTTAACCACTGAGCCATCTCTGAGTCTCCTCTATTGTTTTAAATTTGTTTTTTGCTTTTTTTGAGACAGGGTCTCTCTGTAGCTCTAGCTTACCTGGAACTTGCTATGTAGACTGGGTTGGCCTTGAACTCATAGAGATCAACCTGCCTCTGCCTCCTGAGTGCTAGGATTAAAGGCATGAGCCATCATGCTAGACTCCCCACTATTTTTAATGTTAATTTTCTATGTGTATGTTTTTATGTGTCTGTGTGAGTGAATGCCACATGTATGCAGGTACCCACAATGGTGAGGAGGGGGCATTGGATCCCTGAAGTTGGAATTGCACGTCATTGTGAGCCATGAGACATGAGTGCTGAGAACTAACTTCCCATTCCTAGGAAGAGCAGTACATACTCTTAACCACTGAACCCTCTCCAGCTGCCATTTTTACATCTTTTTATGAGGCTCAGTCTGTTTCAAAATAAGATATTATGAAAATACAGCATTTGGAAATGTCACTTCTCTGAAATGGAAGGTGGATCCTGTCATGTCGTGCTCAAGACCTTAAATGGCCTTTGTGTCCTTCTGAGGAAAAGCTCAAGCCCTTGGCATGGGCTGTAGCAATCAGTATGAGATGGATCCTGTCACCTCTTGGCCTAGCGGCTTATCCCTTGCTTTGACTCAGAGTGTTCCACCCAAGATAGTCTCCTCCAACCTCAGGGCCTTTGTAGGTACTCCTCTGCTAAAACATTTCTGACCTGGCCGCTCGCTTCATGTGTTTTCACTCACATTTTGCTGAAGGGAGGCCCCCTTATTTAAAGGGTTTAGGGGTTTTCTTATCTAAAGTCAGAATCACTGTCATCTTTGTGTTTTTACTTTTAGCTTTTTTTTTTTGGTTTAAAGACAGGATTTCAGTTTGTAGCCCTGGATGGCCTGGAACTAACTATGTAGACTAGGCTGGCTTCATGCTTAAAAAGATATGCCTGCCTCTGCTTCCTGAGTGCTGGGATTAAAGGCATGAGCCACCACACTTGGCTAGCATATTCTATATTTCTGTATGATATTTCCGATTATTATATTATTTATTGCCTCCCCCATCTCCATGAAGCTCTTAAGGACCAGGACTTGCTCTTTTTTGTTCCCTCTGGAACAGTGCCTGACATGTAGGAGGCACTCTCCTGTTTGATTAGCTGAATTAATGAAGGTATAGAAAAGCTGCTGGAGTTCCCAAGGTCAATAGAGTTTTTCTTGAACTTGTGCTAGATCCAAGTCACCATTTCCAAGTCTGCCCAGGAAAAGATGCGACTGAAGCAGCTGAAAGAGATGGAGTTGCACCGGAGGGCAAAGGAGCCGGAGCCTGAGCGAGAGCTGGCTTCCCAGGGCACGGGCCCTCGGAGAACCTTAGCGAAGGAAGGTATTGGAGCACCGTGGAAGCCTCTGGTCAACAACTAGTCTCTCAACCTTCCAAAAGAGGGGTTACCCACAGCTTTCCACCCTCCCCACCCTGAGACAGGACAGGGAGTCATGCCCTCTTCTCTCATCAGACGCGGATGCTCCTCTCTCCGCAGGACCTCGGGGCCAGGGAAGCGGAGAACTGACTCAGCCTAGGACGTTTCCCACAGGCCTCCTTCCTCTTCGAGGCAGTGGGACCCTGTCTGTGCCCACTGGACTGAGCAGCCCGCACAGAAACAACGTTGGCATGATCCTGCGGAAGCGGGCCAACCGAGCCTCCTTGCCCAGCATTCCCGTCAGCAAGCAGGAACCCAGCTTTGCCCGTCATGCGTCAGGTGGGGTCCGACTCCGCTCCAGTGCTGCCTCAGAATGCCCTGCTGCACGAGAGGGAGGGCCTTGGCTGCCTGTCTTTGGCCACTGCCCATGTTCAGCTTGGGCGCTGGGTAGGGTAGTGGTAGGGCCAGTGTCTGGGACTCATAATCATCTGTGGGCCAGGCTAGGGGAACCAAGATCTCACACCTGTTTGCCCAGCTGGTTTGACATGTTCTAGAGGAGGCACCGGTATACCAGCACCAAAGACGTGACAGGTGCCTGAGGAAGTAGAT
Source organism: Eospalax fontanierii (assembly GCA_035773235.1). Lineage (NCBI taxonomy): Eukaryota > Metazoa > Chordata > Mammalia > Rodentia > Spalacidae > Eospalax > Eospalax fontanierii. Next base: position 34,907,277 of record CM069529.1, on the reverse strand, counting down.
CCGGTAGTGCGTGTGGGAGATCCTGGCTGCTTGCTTGTGGCTTCAAAATGTCACGGTTGGCCAGGGCTGGCTGGCAGCTGGAATCAGGGGATCTGCAGGTCTTAGAGCAGGTACCAGGGAACAGGGCTTGCTCAGCTCCATCCTATTTTGCCTCACTTTTTTTTTTTTTTTGTAGACTAGGCATTTAAATGAGCCTTATTTTTGAACTGATTTTGTTACTAAAAAAAAATTCAAAATTATCCATCTGATTCAGAGTTTCTTTCAGTGTCATGTGGTAGATAATGTTCGCTGACTAAAGCATAGATTTAGCCTTATAAATAATGCTGGCCTGCCTCCCTTTCTCATTTATTCTATCTCTCTGACCATCAGATAGAAAGCCTTAATTTGGGACTAGTCTTTAACATCTATCATCATCATCATCATCATCATCATCATCATCATTGTTTGTGTGACAGGGTTTATGTAGTCCAGGCTGACCTTAAACTTGTGATCCTCCTGTCTTAGCCTCCCAGGTGCTGGGATTGCAGGTGTGCACCACCATGCTTGGCTTCATCTTTATTTTTTGTGAACAAAGAGATCCATGTTTAGGCTCCAAGACTTTAGAAGCTAGCTGAAATTTTATAGCTAAGGGTTTAAATATCATTCTCCTTTGACTGTAAGCATCCTAGTCTATGATTAGTAACTTATTATAGTTTACTTATTAAGGTAGTGCCATAAAATTCCTTTGAAATAAATTTATTTAGGATTTAGAAAGAGGCTTGATTTGAAGAAAAGTACAAAGTAAGTAAAAATTATAGGTAATTAAGAGATATCATGGGCTAGGGGTTTAGCTTAATGATAGAGCAGTTGCCTGGCATGTGCAAGGCCCTGGGATTGATCCCCAGCATGAGAGAAACAGATGATAGAGAAAAATAGATAAACAGAGAGTGAGAAAGAGAGGATGAATCATTAAAATGATAACTTAAGAACTGGTATTGGGAAATATTGATCTATTTAATCCAACCCATTCTCTTGGTAGGCAATAGAACTAAGACTCAGAGATCCAAGTTACCCAAAGTGATGGTGGGCCGAAGGCCTAAGACTTTGGCTACCGAGTTTTGATCCACTGTGTCTGTTACTGTCTCTTGTTATTTAAGATATGTATGCTCGTGAATAGATGGGTAGGATTACGAAGAGGCAACATCTTACTCTTAGGACCTTCCTGGAGCTGACTTTGAGTCTCTCTCTTCTTCCTTCTCTTGACAGTCACACAGCACTGCTTAAGTTGCTTTATCAGTTACACTTGCAGCAATTTTTTGGTCTGTCTGAAAATGGTGGAATTTCAGTGCTCAACACTTGATTGTCTTGGCCTTCCTAATGAACCTCATGAGACTCTGGCCTTTCTCAGGAGACCAGGTGCATTTTAGATGAGCTCGGCTGTGACTCCTTAGTTCTTTCTGCATGTGTGTGCAGAGAATGGAAATTCCTGGGCCATTTGTGGCAAGGTATACTTAGGAGCATTGTGGAAAAACTTGCTAGGGGAGTGGTAGGCTAAGATGAAGTCAACACAAACTCTAGAGGTTAGAGGCTGGAGTGGCCCCTGTGGGGTTCTGTGTGTGTGTGTGTGTGTCTGTGTGTGTGGTGTATGTGTGGTGTGTGTGAAAGTAGGGAGGGTAGAGGGGCTGGCTTTCTCAAGAACTTCACAGATAATGGTAATTCATATCTGTGTTGCCCCTGAAGGACAGGGAGGCCCGCAGAGTGTGCTGTCACGATCAGCTAGTAGACCAGTTCATGTGATGATGGTAGGGTCAAGAGGAGAATCTTTGAAGGTCTTTATGACTGGTTTTAAGAAAAGGGCCACCTCTCTGTTCAGATGTGCTCAAGACCAGCTGGGGCTGGTGGTGCAGGCTTATAATCTCAGCTATTCAGGAGACCGAGGTAGGAGGAATGCATATTCAAGCCAGCCTGGGCACATTAGTGAGACCTTGACTTAGAATAAAAAGAAAAGAAACCACTGCTGATTCTGTAGCTCAGTGATCGAGTGCTTGCCTGGCATGTTGGAAAGCGACAGGTTCATCCTCCACTACCACACATACAGTCACACAAACAGTCACACATAGTTGCACATCCAGGCCCAGGGTCTCCTAGGTGTGCTAGTTCTTCGTGGGGTGGGGACCAGGTAAACCTCAGAGTGGAACTAGACATGTTAGGAGAACGGTCCTGGATGCATGGTGGAGGAAGGGCTATGGTGCATCTCTGGAGTTCCTTCCTGTTCCTCCAGAGCTTTTCCCTGCCCCCTGCCTTCCTTCAGCCATCTGCCAATGGAGTGCTTTCATGCTCAGGCAACCTCTCAAGAGGAATGGTCAGAGGGAAGGAGCAGAGGCTCCTGGGTGGGAGAGAGCTCAGAGTGCCATTTTAATGAGTAGGGAGCATTTCAGTGAGTGTCATTGAGTCACATCCCAACCAAGACAGAAAAGACTGGGAGTGAGTCATGGACACAATGGGCTTTGTCATGTGACTGACACCAAGCAGCATGTCCTAGGCCGGTGTGTTTATAATATAACAATAAAGTTGTCACTGGTATGAACAATAGGTAGAATGTAAGGGGGAATAGAGACCCAAGTGCTGGCTTTGAATCTACTCATGGTGGCCTGCACCGGGTACCAGGCATGGCACCCGAGGGCTTGAAGGAAGAGCTGCTGGGGTGTGCTTACCTGTTCTCCTGGGTGAAGCTTCCTGTTTCTCTCCACTGAATGCAGCTAACTCATTACCTGCTGTGCTTACCTTGGGCTCTCCTGAGTGGGAGGAAGAGGAAGAGGAGATGGATCTGAGAACCTTCAGGGAGTTGAGGCCCTTCTCAAACCCGGAGCTGGGCTTGATAGATGCCCTCCAGTGCCTCAACAAAAATGACTGGTGAGGAGGCATCTTCCTTGTGTACCCTGTGGCCTGGGTTGTATGGAGGGTGAGCCAGTTAGGACAGTTGCAGAAGAGCTCCTGCCTCCAACAGCCCTCTTCTCCAACCCTGGGGTCCTGCTGCTATGGAAGAAGTGTGTATGTGTGTGCATATGTGCAGGTGTGTGCACGCATGCACACTTGTGTGGGTGCATGTTTGTGGTGTCTCTTAAGTCTTTGTATATGCTCTGGGCCCCTCTAAGTGGCCCTTGCATTGTTCTGTGACATGCCAGAGCCAGACACAGCTAGTTATGAATTTAACTATGGAATATACAGACTGAAGAAGTCGTCACTATTTTATTTTTCTAAATCAAGTTTATGTATTTGTTTTAAGACAGGGTCTCATGTATCCCAGATTGGCCTTCAGCTCACAGAGAATGACCTTGAACTTCTGATCCTCCTGCCTCTGCCTCCTGAATGCTGGGATGACAGGCATTTGCCACCATGCTCTGCTTTTGCAGTGCTGGGAGAATCAAATCCAGGGCTAGGCAGGCTAGCTAATCCCGATCTAAGTCAAATTTTATCTGGGTGTCCACTCACTCTACCAATGGGACCTAAGATCTTAGCCATGACTAAAGTGATGACTTGGGGCCCAGAACACTCATGGACGTCTTCCCCATCTTCAGTCCTCACTTTAAGCATCCTCTCAAAGGTGTCACTTTGTGTCATAGATCCAGACATATCCTGAGTGTCTCAGATCCAGGCACTGCTAGGGTGAAGAGCTAACCAGGAGTCCACAGAAAGGCAGTATTGAACTGTTAGGATTCCAGGGCTGGGGGTCACCCCTGAAACCCTCCCTCTGAGGCCACGGAATCTGCTGGGGTTGTCTGCAGAGGAACAGGACTCCTGGCTCCTTCCCTCCTGTGACAGGCCTGGCCTTGCTTCTCAGGCAGATGAAGGAGAAAGGCCTGGTGAGCATCCAGCGCCTGGCAGCTTGTCACTCGGAGGTCCTTGGTGTGAGGCTGCATGACGTGTCTTTGGCAGTGACTGCAGAGGTGAGGCCTCCCTAGCCTGTGTGCTCTGCCAGCTCTCCCAGTCCACTCCCTCTTCCCTGTGCAGCTGCTCAGGTGAGTTACACAGAAACCATGAGTGTCTGTGGCTTCCCCGGGCATAGGCGTCTCTGCTTATTTCTCAGCCTCTGGTCACCACCTGTCCTTTAGATTGGAACACTGAGACCTGGGGTTTCTTTATTCGTAATCTTTGGGAATTGAAACATTTGAAGTCTCATGACCCATTTGTCACAGCCTCCACTGTCCTCTGTATTCAAAATGCCTGAGGAAGGATGGAATGTTCTGGACTTGATCTCCAACCTTGGGCTGGATAGCATTTCCCAAGGCCTGGAGCTCAGCCTAAACCCCACCCTGAAAGGCAGTAACATGAGCTTGATCCACGTAGAGTCTGGTACACACCCTTGGGAGCAGGTTGCTCTTGTGAGGGTGGGTGAGTTATGAATATAGAAGACAGCGTGTTTGCACAGGCTGGATGGTGTCACGTGGTTGAGGGTTGGCGTCTCCCTCTACAAAATGAGTGTCATATGCCTCCTAGCAGCTGTGAAAAAGTAGAGAAGTTTTTGAATGCGCTGAACTAGTTCCTCTCTTGTGACTGTGACAAAACACTTGAGGAAAGATTTATTTTGGTTTGTGTTTCTTCTGAGTGATTTCAGTTCATTATGGTGCAGAAGGCACGGCAGTGAGAAGGGTCCTATGCATGGGGACGGGGTGTGAGCTACAGCTGGTTCAGACGATGGTAGATACAGCAAGTAGAACGCTAGTCTGGACCTGGGGACAGGGCTGTCACCTTCACAAGCCTGGCCTTTGTGACCTACTTCCACTGTCTAGGCTCCACCTCCCGAAAGTTCCACAGCCTTCCAGAAGAGCACAGCCAGTCAGTGAAGAAGCATTCAAAATATGAACCTGTGGGGAAAATCAATTTTGAAACATAATATATACTTTGCAGATCAAGTATGCAATTTTCAGATGATGATGAAAATGTAGTTAATAGTTATCATAACAAAATATGGCTGTTCTTCCCAAAGACATGGAAAGGTTTTCATTTCCAGTGTGGCCAAGGATGAGGGTGGGGGTTTGGGGTGGGTGAGAAAGTGGGAAAGGAGGCAGCCTAATGCTCGTCTTCTATGTATTCCGTCTTTGGGAAGGTCCAACCATCCTGGAGGTCCCTTCTCCTCTCTTTCCAAGGTCACTAATCTCCGCTCTAAGGTGTCCCGCTTGGCCATCAGCACCCTGGGAGAACTTTTTCAGGCCTTGAAGAAGAACATGGACCAGGATGCTGAAGAAATCACTCGCTGCCTTCTTCAGAAGATGGGGAACACCAGCGAGTTCATTCAGCGTGCAGCCAACAGGGCCCTAGGTGCCATGGCAGAAAACGTGACCCCTGCCCGCGCCCTGGTGGCCCTCACCTCTGCGGGTGTCTAGTATGTGCTGCCTGCTGCTTGGGGTGTGTGTCAGGGGAGAGATTCTGGGATATGAAAGGATCAAAGAAGGATGGGAGAAAGGGACAGGGAGAGAGGAGGCAGAAACTGCACCTGCAGAGGGTTTTTTGGGATGTTGGGGATCAGGGTGCTGAAGGTGCCCACTGCAGGGTTCACAGCAAACGTGGAGGGAGGAAGACCCTGCTTCCCAAGGGCTCCTGCTACCATTTCTAGGCCAAGCTGGAGAGAAGGAGGTGAGTTCAGCTGGAAGGGGGGAGGGGTGCTGCCGTTCTTCACAGGTCAGGGAAGTGCGTGGTGGCCATGGTAACTCTTGGGAGAAAGGGCTGCAGAGCCAGGCGCAGCTGTGCCCCAGAGGCTCCTTTCTCCCCCAGGAGAGCAGTGTTTCCTTCTGATGAAATGTAGTACCAGTCAGGATAGCCAGGGGCAAAGCTGGCCTCTCTTATGAGAGAAGAAATTGGGTTGTCATTGAAGTCCGACTTACATCCCTTCACCTCACAACCAAACCAACACCAAAACCAAAGGCATTTTCCAAACCATTCCTCCCACAGGGCAAAATATGTATCTTGCCCCAGTAAGTCAGTCACCACAGTGTGGCTTAGGGCCTGCTGTGTTGGCCAGCAGACCCTGGCTGTTGCCAAGTGTGACCCACTCGTAAGTCTCACTGCCTGAGCTCACATCCTGCAGTGGGGTCACCTCGTTGGACCTCTCTCCTCACTGGTGGAGATAATAATGGTGCCCATCACCTGAGGTGATTCTGAGAACTCAGGGAATGGTACCTGAAACAGCATTTGGGAACACTTACCTAACATTTACTGAGCACTGGCTCTGGCTGAATGAACTGGGAAAAATGATGCTTTTTGTAGCTTTTTCTCGTTGCCTTAGCTTCCTCATCTGCTGAATGGTAGTGGCAGTTCACGGAGTTGATGTGAGATGGCAGGTGAGAGGAGCCAGCACAGTGCCCGACACAGGGGGTATGATAACTGGTTATTGTTAGCAAGAACCAAGTCAAGTGTCCTTTAGAAGCCCAGAATAGAGGTCCTGTGTTCAGATCTTCTGGGGACCTTGCCAACATGCACATTCAACTTTAGCATGAGCCTGTGGGCCACACTGAGTGAGATTAGCTCAGGACACTTTGTGTTCCACTGAAGTAGCACACTCTGTGTGTGTGTGTGCGTGCGTGTGTGTGTGTGCGTGCGTGCATATGTGCATGTGTGGGTGCATGTGTGTGGTGTCATGCGTGTGCATACCTGATGGGCTGTGGACACAGAAGATCTACTTGAAAGAGGTCCATACCCTGATGGGTTTCTTTTATCAGATTTCAGATTCTGCCTATTCTACCTGTTGTAATGACCAAATCACCCAGTTAAGTTGTACAAACCTGCACTAAACTCTCACTAAGTAACAGACATGTGCTAAGCACCAGCACGAACCTGGGAGACACAACAGAAAGGCAGTGTGTCACCCATTCCCAGGCAGCTAGCAGCCTGAGGGGTGCGACTGTATTTACCAGTGGATCAAGCAGGTTCCCCCTTAGAGACGTCTAATTGTGCCTGTGGAACTAGGGTAGAAGAGACATTGATTGGGAACGGTTTTCCTAGGTGGAAGAAAGATTGGGACACGTGTGGACAGAAGGAGTTCTTGGGCTGGAGAAGACCCTGTGAACGGTACACACAGGCCCGTTTAGCGAACATCATCTCGATTCGTGACCTGTTCTGCTCTCTTTCTTTGTCATTGTGGTCAGCTTTAGCCCTGTCGTCAGGATATGACTGCTGCTTCCTCAAAGATGCCCCCAGTTCACAGGGAACAGATTTTAAAGCTATGGCTGTCATGAACATAGGTCTGCCGTCTACAACCTTAGATCTGAGTGCGTGTTAGTCTGGGCCCCTACACCCTCACTCTATGATCAACCTCTTGGCTGTGATTGTGTTTTTTTTTTTCAGTCATCGGAACCCTTTAGTCCGGAAATGCACTGCAAAGCATCTCTCTGCCGTCCTAGAGCAGATTGGAGCCGAGAAACTTCTTTCAGGAACTAGGGACAACACAGACATGCTTGTGCACAACCTGGTGAGACTGGCCCAGGACTCTAACCAGGACACAAGGTAGGGCAGGACTCAGGCCCAGGTATGGCCAAGGTAGCCAGCTCTCCACCAGGGCCCGGCTCCACAGCTCACAGCTCAGCTTCCTCAGGGTTTTGCAGAGGGACAGAAAGATGGACCTGTTTAGACAGTGGTTGTGCCTCCTGCCTCCAGTTTTTTACCTTCCCTTCCCTCTCCTCCTTTCAAGGAAGCTCTGTGTCCACCTGACCCAATTATTTTTTTGGTGAGATGGGTCAGATATTTTTGCAAGCGATGTTTCCTGAGTGCTCTTTTCGCTGTTATTGATAATGGCAATGAATAAGGAAAATTAAGCCCCTATTGTGTTGAAGTTTACCTCCTATTTGAGGAAGACACATAAATGAATAAATGCACTGAGCATTTAAGAAACAGGTAAAGGGGCCAAAGACAACTAAAAGAGGGAGATTGGAGGAGAGTGACCTGAAGCTGAGGGCCAGGGAGTGCTGGGTAGGGACAGTGATGGCTCACCATTCTTTCAGAGTGTCTTTTCTTAATGACTAATGACTTTTTTATATGATTGCTAGCATTTTGATTAAAAAATACTTCTGGTTTCTCAGTGGGGAGAGAAGCCAGGATGGAGGAGCATAACACCATAGTCCTGGCAGAGGGACTGGAGCTTGGGGCCAGGAGAAGGACCAGGAGAAGGAGGGCATTAGATCTGTTTTGAAGGCAGAGTCAACAGGATGTGTGAGGGTTTCAAAGACACTTCAAAGATGCCTCTTAGGCTGTAAACCAAACAGCTGGGTCAATGGTTGCTATTTACTGAATTTTGGAGAAGATTGCTGGTAGAGATGGAAATCAAGACCTAGTATCTCCCTAAGACCTAATGTCCCTCACCAGATGACACCGACCGCTTTTCATTTCCCTTTTTGGTACCCAGTGCCCCTGGTTTCTGAGTCACTGTACTTCCTGCTTTTCCTTGCTCCTTGGGGCCATTTCTCCCTCCTGTCTGTCATCTGAATGGAGGTGGTTGTGGAATGTCCTTGGTCCTCTGTCTTAGTTTTGTTTCCTGTTGCTGTGATAAAATACAGCTGTCAAAAACAACCCAAGGGAGAAATGGTTTACTTAGCTCACAATTTCAGATTATAGTCCATCATTTTGGGTCACTCAAGGCAGGGGAACTTGAAGCAACTAGTCATATTGCATCTGCAATCAAAAGCAGATTGTACTGAATTAATGCATGCATCCATGTGCTCAGCTTGCTCTCTCCCTTTCGTTCAGTCTTGGGTCCAGTCCATGAAATGGTGCTGCACACATCTAGTTAGGGCTCTTTCCACCTCAATTAACCCAATTAAGAAAACCCCTTAATGGGCATGCCCACAGCTCAGTTCCTCATTGAACCCCCTTCCCAGATGATTCTAGATTGTGTCAAGTTGACAATTAAAACTAACCATCATGGCATGGCACCTGTGAGAACCCCCCCAATCTGCCAGGTAGGCCCTTCAGAATCCCTCCCCAACTCCCACCAGCCAGAAAACCCTCCCTCTGCCACCGTCATCACCCCGGGACTGTGCAGCACACATGCAGCCCCAGACCCACAAAATTAATGAATCTCTCAACTAATACCAGAGAAGCTTCTTCTTGCAGCAGATGTTGATCAGCACAGAGACCTACAACTTGTCATCATGCAAAAAATAAGAGACTGTGGAGTACTTAGGCCTAAATGGGATGTCTGTATCATACCTTTTCCTTCCAAGACTCAGGGCTCACTCTGGAAGAGGGGGCGGAAAGACTGTAAGAGCTAATGGTGGTGGATAAATACAAGGAAACTGTGTTTTCCAGGTGCAGCAGTTGCACACACGAACCCAAAAGCACTTGTGACAGCATGCACAAGACCAACCCAGGAGTCAGAGTCGCAGCATGGGGAGGGGAGGAGGCGGGGAGCTCCAGCCCTAGCTGAGGAGCTGTTGGCAATTGATGGCTGCTGGAGAGGGAGAGATAGTTTTCTTTAAGAGTGTGATCCTGGGTACGTTGACTGTACTCCAAGAGCTTTTGGGGAACTTGATGGTTCTTAAAAAACAATTGAGAATGCTAGAGGAAGGACTTAGTGGTTAAGAGCACTGTCTGCTTTTGCAGAGGACCCAGGTTTGGTTCGCAGCACCAACATGGTGGCTAATAGCCATTTGTAACTCCAGTTCTAGGGGATCCAGTGTGCTCTCCTGGCCTCTACAGGCTCTGTACACATGTGGTGAGTTACATACATGCAGGCAAAACACTCAAACAGATAAAAATACATAAAATATAACAAAAAAATAATAGCTATGAAGCAAGGGGTGGCAAGGATGTGGGAGTGAATCTGAGAGAGATGGGGGTGGGCTCTGAATATGGTCAAAATACATTGTGTGAAATTCTCAAAGAATCAATAAAAACATTATTAAAAGCAGGAGTAAAAAAACAGACAGAAAACCCCACTATGATCATATCCTGTCTCCTCCTCCTTTATGGCTCCCTGACCACCAGCAGACTCTGCAGTATGCCTGTCTTTCCCTCCAGTCCAGACCCTCTTGAGCACCAGCCTCTTACCTCTAGTACCTCCAGGGAACCAGTCCCCACATGTCCCACTATCATCTTCAGTGCAAAGTGTCCCTAAAGGGACTCACTGCTTTCCCAAGCTTGCTTCTCGATAAATGCTGTTTTTGTTCAATGCTGCTGTTATTTGCCAAGTCACCCAAGATGCAAAATGCTTGCATTCTTTACTGGATCCCAGACAGGTGTCCTCCACATTGTAACATCTTCGAAGTTGGCACACATGTGTCTTCCAGTTAGAGGCCTCTCAGAGCTGCTGTGCACCAGCCCGAGATTATTACCTGGGTTTTACTATTTGCACATTTTCACCTTTGGTTGTTGAGGCTCCTTGTATGAAACTGTGAATTAAAGACTGCACCGTGGGAAGTATGCTAGGAGCTTTTCTTTGCTTGCTGTTTATTTTTGAAAGTCATTTTGGGTGCTCTGCAGAGAACTGTTAGTTAAATTCTGTTTAAAATGTCTTGGAAATGTTATATTGTTATTCGGCATTGAAATGAAAAGTTGTGGTAATAAAAAGTTATGTGTCGCACTAGGGCTTCGCTGAGATCAGCAAAGCAGCCTTCACATTGAAGGGATGACCGAATTTTCTTGCAAAGCAAGAACTTTACTTACTCCAAGGAAAGAAATGACCTCAAGTCATGTGACCACTGTTCCTCTGGTGGCAGTGACAGAAGGCAGTGAAAACTGTCAGCAATTTTTCTTGTCCTGTTTTTATCTAGTAGAAAATAATGATGCATTTTATAATCAACAGTGGAGTGCAAACATTCTAGATGCTTCCTGCTCTACCTCCAACTGGCTTGGAAACCCTGTAATTTCAACCCCTTTATCAGCTCTGGAACCCGACTGCCCTTTCTGACCCCGTTCCCCTTCTTATTTCCGGTCTTCATCTCTCACCTGGGTGACGATGGTGGCCTCAAAACAGGTCTTCTCCCCACAACCCACCCGCTTGCTGGAGACATTTTGACTAACATGAATATCTGGTCATTCCTCAGCTTCCCATTGCCAGTAGGACAAAGCCCAGCTCCTTCACATTGCTCTAAGCAAGTCATAACTCCTCCTCTGCCTGTTCTCTTCCTGTGTCCAGCCCCATATTCTCTAACTGTATCTGGCTATTGTGTAAGACTATTCTGTAGATTCTAGAATGGCCCTCCTCCTTCTTACTTCCTAGTCCTACCCTATTTATTGGCACTCATCCTTTGAGTGCCAATCCAACGGTCACCTCTTTTATGAAACCCTCTTTGATTACCTTTCCTAGCCAGGGCTGTTTACCAGGCAGAGTTGACTGTTCCCTTTTACGTTGTCCCACTGTCCCCTTCCATAGACTTCTAAGTGTCCTAAACTAGAAAAATATTAGAGACATATTGGTATAACCATCCAGCAAAATATTGGGTAGCTATTAAAAAGGATGCTCATGAAGAATATTAAATGAGCTGGGAAAGTGATTAATAAGAAAGCAAAAATGCTGGAAGCAAGTTGTCCCTGCATTCTGATAGCCATTAAAATGTAAATGCATAGAAAAAGACTAAAGAAATATATAAAAATTTAATAGTGATTTTCTCTTGGCAATGGCATTATGGATGATGTTTATTCTTTTATGAATCTAATTTTTAACTGTGTAGGGATTGCTTTCCTAATTAGGAGTATGCAAGCCTCTCTTGCTGTAATTGGGAAAGTTGTATAAATCTGTAGAGCAAATTTATTTGGCCTCTCAGTGACTGTTTCTTCATTTTGCTGTTTCTCCTATGGCAGATTTTATGGCCGGAAGATGGTGAATATCTTGATGGCCAACTCGAAATTTGATGCATTTTTGAAGCAATCCCTCCCATCTCATGACCTGCGGAAAGTCATGGCAGCCATTAGACAGAGGGTGAGTCAATGGCACACAAGTGGCAGTGCCTGGCAGCCCTCGCATAGGTCAGGGGAGTGTGTCAGGAGTCCAGAGGCTCCCGTGGCATCATGACTCCTGACAAGTGGCTTAAATTTGCTCTCTGTCCTCAGTGCCTATATCCAGGTCTACTCCTATGCACCTCAACAGGGCCTCCTACCTTCATGTGTTAAGTAGAGATCTGGATCTCCGCCCAGCTAACTCCGGGGCTTTGGGCTGTGACCTGGGAGCACTTCTGGGGGGAAAGGTTTAGCCCTCTTGTTATGACGTCAGGCCACTCCTTTTGGTTCAACTTCTCTGTTTGTTTAAGGGAATACAAGATAATCAGGAACTTCCATCTGCCAAAGGCTGCAAGGGGTCGAAGAGTGTGGTGGTGTGTGAGAACAAGCCAAGAGAGGAAGGGTATGGCTGCTCTTATGTCTCTGGGGCTCCATAGTCAAAACTGCCAATGGAGATGTCTTGTTTATCTACTGTCATGGGCTGCTCTGGGGTGGACCTGGGTTTGCATTTCTAATGGATAGACATATAGGATGCTTTTGCTCACCCACTCTTAGATAGACCAAATCCTGAACTTGGCAGCATCTGCCTATAGAGGATAATTCCTGTAGTCTTGGCTGAGAGAAAGCGATTCTGCCTGTGTAGATGGGACTTGACTGGGCTCCCTCTGTAAGCTCAGCATCTCTTTGTTCACTTAGATGTCTTTTTGCTACCCGATTGGCCAGTCTGGGACTTGTTCAGAGACAGAGCTGGAACATAGACAAGAAGGACGTGGCCTGAGGGTTGGAGGGTGGCTGCTTGGAACAGTTAAAAGCCAAGAAGGAATCCTCTGCTTGACATTTAAAACCCTCCTGCCATATCCTGGGAGGATCACAGCTGACCTTAGTAAAATGCCAGGGAAGGTCCTGCTCACCTCTACAACAGTAGCTTCCTGTATTCTCTTACCGACTCTCTCTCACCAGACCAGATCAGCCCCTGGCCCCTGCCCCTCCTCATCCATTTTCTCTCTCTGCTGGGATATGCCTTTGCTTATGCTGGGCCCAGCACCTGCCTCTGGATTCTGCAAGATTCAGCTCATCTGTCACCTTCCCCCACATGCGGTCTCTGACATTGGGTCTCTGTATTCTTGGAATGGACAGCTGCCCCTGTATTTTGTATCTCTGCGTCCCATCTTTCTATGAGATACTCAAGACAAAGATAGTGTTCCTCATGTCTTTGTTTCCAGGACCCAGCGTAGCTCTTGGCGTTCTGTAGCAAGAATGTGGGAAGCAGGAACAAATGACAGAATGGATGGTTTTGGAACCTGTTGGGTGGGACTAGGTATAGGGCGGGAGCTCAGTGAAGTGGCCCTAGCTTTGAACTACATTGTAGGAGATGAGTCCTATGTGGAGCTACTGTACCGTTGGCTGGAACAGTCCAGAGGCTCTGATGGACGTGTGATCTCAATGTAGGGGAGCAGGGTTTCTCAATATACTTCTGGGTTCTTGGAGGAGTGTGAGAGTATCTCACCAATGCGGTGCAGGATATGGATGTCAGGCAGGAATGGGGTATGATAAACTTCAGAGTCTTGACTCTTCCCCTATTCTTGGATTAAATGTACCCTGCTGGGCTGGGGCTGGAGTAAGCTTCTCTGTGGCACAGCACTTGTCTAGCATGCATGAAAATCCAGGTTTCATCCATATCAACACACACACACACACACTCACACACACATACACAAACACACACACACTACCACCACCACCACCACCACCATACCAATGTTTCACGTGGTATAACCTCACTTCAGTCTTCCTTATCTGCAATTACTTGCTTGTCTTCTGAAAAGAGAGTTTAAAAGGCAGGAAGAGAGAGTCTTGCCTGTTGACCAGAGGATGGAACGATCGTATTGTTGCCCCTTGAGGAAGAGAGACTCCTAGAGTTTCCAAGGCCAGTATCCTTAAGCACCATTTAGAGGAGAAGCTGGGGTTGGACTAAGCTGTAGGTAACACTGCTATTTCAGCTCTACTTGGCAGTGGGATGGGACATGGGGCGAGAGGCGTGTTCATCCCCTGGGTTCTTCCCCAGGGGTCAGCGCCTGCTTCCACCTAGGCTTGGCTGCAGTGGCCCTCGGCTGATGGGGCTGCGCTCGTCTGTGCGGGGTGGTGTGGAGATGGTGGAGCAGCTGCGGGAGCTGCTAAGACTGCTGGAGGCCAAGGAGTTCCAGTCACGGATGGAAGGTGTGGGGCGGCTCCTTGAGTACTGCAAAGCTAAACCGGAGCTCATTGCTGCCAACCTGGTCCAGGTGAGCATGGCCTACAACTGTCCTCTCTGGTTTTGTTTTGTTTTTTTCCCCCATGGGTGCCAATTCAATGTGGATAATTGAAATTGGTTTGGTGAGAGTGTTCAGGGAGCCTGCTAAGTACTTACTTTTCAGAAGGCCTTTGTAATGCCAAAAGACTACCTGGATGTGACTGAGGGGTTGAGCATACCTTGGAAATGCTCAGAGATTTCCTGGGTGTCTACCATACCTCTGCCAGGAGCAACGGTAGAGGGCACTATGGCCAAGGTCTTGGGTCAGTTCTGGGTAGTTATTTATAAAATATTTGGGATCAGACACCATGGCTGGATAGGTGTTTAGGCCCCGAAGGATGGACAGGTTGGAACAGGCATAGCAATCACAGGCTGAATCCCAGGGTACATGCTTATTTCTTCTGGGAGTTAGGATGTCAGGCAGCCACTGGCAACTAGAGACTCAGGCTGTGGACCTGGTATCCATCCAGGTTTCTTGCTAGCTGTGTGAACTGAGCCATTATCATCTCTGAGCCTTAACTGTTAATGGAAGAGTGGAGGGTGATAACGAAGCAGCATGGGTTACTGAGGCCATCAGTAGAGATGGTACAGAGAATCTAGCTGGATGCTCTGAGTGATTGGCATGCTCCATACACACCCTCCTTTCTTGCTATTCTTCATCTTTAGGAGTGTTTTTGTATATCGTGGGGACCCCTCTCAGGGAGATGAGAGGACTCCAGTCAAGGCCAGTTGATTGGATGGGTGAACTCTCTTCCTTAGCTTGAGTTCCCATGAGCTCTCATGTTTTTGGTTCCCTCATTAGGTCTTTGATGCCTTCACCCCAAGACTTCAGGATTCCAACAAGAAAGTGAACCAGTGGGCCCTGGAATCCCTCGCACAGATGCTCCCCGTCCTCCGAGAGAGTGTGCATCCCGTGCTGCTTTCCCTCATCACCACGGTTGCAGACAACCTCAACTCTAAGAACTCTGGGATTTCTACTGCTGCCTCCGCTGTGCTGGACGCCATGATGGAGAGTCTGGGTGAGCACTCCTCTGCAGACCCCATGGGGCTCTGAGAGGTAGCTGACTTGGCATCCAGGGCCCTGGGTTGGCTGTTCTGAGGCTGTGTAGAGCAGGTTTTGGCACTGTAGGGCCACCATTCTTCTGAGCTGGAGGCTTCTCCATTAGGAACCACATGGCTGAGAATGGAGGTGATGAGAGAGGGTCTGGTCTAGCTTCCTTGTAGTCACTCGAGGGACATGATTTTCCCAAGGCCACAGGGTACTACATGGGACGAGTGAGGAGTGCTTGGCAAGGTTCTGCTGGGTCATGGCTTGGTGATGGACCGGAGAAAGGGTAGAGAGACACTGAAAGAGGAAAGCGAACAGAGGGAAAAAGGAAGGATTTGGGGGGAGCAATCAGGAGAGGCAAAAACGTCTTTAAAAAAAAAATATTTTTGCTAAGTGTGGCATACACCTTTAATCCCAGCACTTGGGAGGCTGAGGCACGTGGATCTCTGCGAGATCGAGGCCAACCTGGTCTACATAATGAGTTCCAGGATAGCTGTAGTTACAGGGAGATTTTGCCTCTAAAAGACCAAAAATATTTTTATTTTAAGTGTATGAGTGCTATGCCTGCATGTACGTAAGTTCATCCGTGTCATGCAGTGCCCGGGGAGGTCAGAAGAGGGTGTCAGATCCCCTGGAACTGGAGTTACAGGTGGCTGTTAGCCTCCATGTGGGTGCTAGGATTCAAATCTGGGTCTTCTGCAAGAGCAGCCAGTACTCTTAACCACTGAGCTGTCTCTCCAGCCCCATGGGCAAAACCTTTTTGGCTCCCACATGCTTTGAAATAACACGTGGACTACTTGATGTATCTATTTCTGTTCCTTTCATTTCCTGATGGTTAGAAGTTGATATTTGACAGCTCTCTAAATGGAAGGGAAAGTTCACAACTTCAAGTGTGCTGAGAAAGTAGTACCTGAGTAGTTTTATGCCAGGCTAGTGTGAAGAAGTTGGTGTCTGAAAATGGCCTTTGTTTGCCTGTTACTGTGTGTCCAATGTGCTCAGAGTTATGTCTGGTCTCTGGCATTCACAGACCATCCCGGGTGAGGCTGGAATCATCCCTCCACACACTCACCCTTCCTCCCTCCCCATGCTTGGCCTAAGCCCAGCTCCTGGGCCTGGCACAGCAGCTGTGTCCTTGGCTAGAGACACCAAGAGGAGTTTCAGTTACAAATCAAAGACCTGGTCAAGTCCTTCTCTGTCTCTTGAGTTCATAAATTTTGTCAATTTCCACATTTCATCTCAGAGGAAATTTATGATTTGCTGAGTTTGTTGCTGTAGAACAAACAATATAAATCGAGTTCTAAATTATGGCTTGTTCTCAACGCTGCTCTGGGTAAGTGAGATTGCTGTTGCCAATAACCAAGGCTCTTGGTAAATCACCTCGGGCCCTGGATTTATTAGGAAAACCTACACCAAGCAAAATGGGCTTTTGGTCATTGGAGAGGATGAGCACTCATGTCCAGGGAGAGGACTATTTTAACTCTTCCTCCTCCAAAGCTCTCAGTTTCTGTTCTCTGGCAACCTTCCTGAGTATGGTGGAGCTTTTGACATTAGAATTTGATGTCTCCCATAGTCACAAGACTCAGGTAGCCTCTGCCTGAGGCCTTGCTGTATCTACTTAGGATGGGCACTGTGGAGAGTGGTAGACCTGGAGATGGCCTGTGTATCAGTCTATTTTCAGCTTCTATAACAAAAATCTCCAAGGCTTGGAACTTTATGATTAAATTTAATTTGTGGTTCAAGAGCATCATATTAGTTTCTGCTCAGCTTTGGTGGAGGCCCAATGGTGAACAGCATCACAATGGTGGATGCTTATGCAGAAGAGATTACATGCTGAGAGGGATCCAAAGATCAGGAAGGGGATGGCTTTGATTTTTTTTATAAGAACCTACTCTTGGGATTGGGGAAATAATAGCTCAGTGGATAAAATGTTTGTTGTGAAAGTGTGAGCACCCAAGTTCAGATCCCCAGAGCCCACATCAGTTGGCATAGGGCAGCATATGGATCTGTCCCAGAGCTCCTATGGTGAAGTGAGAGGCAGAGATAGAAGACTGCCTGAAACCTGTTGGCCAGCTAGCCTGACAAAACAGCAGTGAGGAGCAGGAAGCCCTGTCTCAAACAAGGTGGATGGCGAGGACTGGAATCTGAGATTGTCTTCCGACCTTCATATGTATGCTGCGGCATGAATGCAGCTGCACTCACATATGTGTGTCTGCACATAAACACACACAGATTAAAAAAAAAAGAACACATTCTTGTGGGAAGTAATTCACTTCTTAAGACCAGCATTAATCTCTTGCAAAGGTAATGCCCCTAATCATCTTACTACTTTCCACTGAGATCCACTTCCTAAAAAGTCTCACCACCTTCCAACAATGGAGATCAAACTCCTAACACTTAAACCTTTCAGAAGACGAACTACACCCAGACTATAGCAACCTTCTTTGAGGATTTGACCACACTGTGAGCAGGGTTTTAACTACCAGAAAGGTGCCTATGAGTCTCTCTTCGTTTTGGGATAAGGTCTCCTTGGATGCTTCTGGAAATGGCCCCTCTGGTCTAGCAACTAGAAGCTTTGGTATAGGTGTGAGGGGGCTGTCTTTTCCAATTCCCAGATCAGTGCTGACGTTGGGATGGAATAGTGTTGACCTCAAAGGGTTAAATGGAGTTCAGTAAATCCCTGACAAAAAGTAGAGCCCACAGGATGAATTGAAGTCCATTGTCTTGGCTCCACGTGCTGTTTGAACAGGTGTGGGGATGAACAGTCTGGGCCAGTTGGCTTTGATGTGTACCCCACCTTCTCAGCCTAGCCAGTAGCACTGAGTTTTTAAACATGACATTTATTTTAATTTTATTTGTATGAGCGTTTTATTTGCATATATGTAAGTGCACCCATGCCATACAACGCCTGCAGAAGTCAGAAGAGGGTGTCAGATTCCCCAGGAACTGTAATTACAGACAATTGTCAGTCACCATGTGGGTGCTGAGTACTGAACTCAGGTCCTCTACAAGAGCAGCCAATGCTCTTAACCACAGAGCCATCTCTCCAGCCCCAGCAGCATTGGTTTGGAAAGTGTTATTCGACTGTGATGTGACAAGCTGACTTCTATATCCATGAGGACCAGAGAGCCATGGGGATTTAGGTTAGTGACCTGGAGAATTTACCTCCAGCGAGTACCAAGGGTAGAATCAAGTTGTCTCCAAGAAGGGCTCTCCTTTGCCTAGCATGATAAGAACTGCAGAACCTGGGGCAGTGGGGACAGAAAAGTGGTCCAGGTCTTCCCAAATGACCCAGTTAAGCCTGATGACTGTAGTAGTCCCCTGGGCCCCTCTTGATGGAGGAACTTTCTTTCAGGCCTGCTTCTTCATGGTCCCCAGGGATTCTGGGCTCCAGGCTGGATGGAGGTAGACTGTTAAATACTGGGCAGTGCTTAAATGTGGAAAGTCTCAGAGGAATGGCTCAGCATGCTGCTGTTTGTTTCTTGCCAATTGCAGGGCCAGAACAATGCCAAGTGAGGCTGCCATCTTCTGGCACAAGGTCCAGATGGCACAACTGAATGTCAAGGCTGGCCTTCTTCTTAGGCAGCTTCTTAAGATCTTTCTTGAGTGTGGAATTCAGTGATAATGTAGACTCATCAGCCAAGATTATCTCTTCTTATTCCCTGGTTTTCCTGAGGGTGGGTGGGTTGGATGAATGTTGCTTGGCAGAGCAGGTGCTGTTTCTGCTGCTGTCCCTATGGGGGTGGGGTGCAGTGAGGGACGAGACGTGGGCAGCTGGCTCCCTCATCTCTGTAATTTGTCGTTCATTTCCTATCTTGGAGTCTCTGTGGGCTTGAGAATCAATAGTGTTCTTCCTATTGGGCACCAAGACCTGACTTCAGGGGAGTTTTTCTGAGGATTACGAAAGTGCAGGAGCAGACTGCTTGGCCCTGTTGCGTTCTGTTACTGAGTTAGAGAAGATCCTTCCCTGATATAAACCTCAGGCTGCTGACAGCTCTCCTCTCCCAGATGATCTTGGCATTCAGGCTTCTTGGAGCTAAGAGGAGCTCTCTTAATTTAGCCCGGCCTCTGGCCAGTGCTGGAAAGTGCAGATAAGCTTGGGACAGGGGTGGCCTTGGATCTACCTTTGCTTTTTTGTTCTCTGACTTTAAACACATTATCTGCTGTAACTCCTATGACCAATGTTATATTGTCAGTGAGATTAAGACAAGTACCCAGGTTGCATCTCCAATATACCGAACACTCAAAATATCTCAGTCTGCTAGTTCTTGTTTACAGGCATACAGATTTACCCAGTTCAAAATCGTAAGTGAACACAGGCAGACACTGATAGCACACAGCTGTAATTCCTAGCATTTGGGAGGCTGATGCAGGAAGCTTACCGTGAGTTTAGGGCTAGTCTAGACAACATGCAAGTCCTGCAAAAATCTCAAAATCAAACAAACTTCATCCAGTTTTCTATGCTACTTTATAGACTCCCTAGATGAATACACAAAGCTCACTTTTTCTGTAAAAGTCATACTAATGAATTATTGAGAATATAGAAAATCTAAAGCATCTGAAAGAAAAATAACAGCTTTATTATGAGAGTCAAATTCTAAAATAAACAGTGATTAACATTTGTTATCTTTCATTTTAGTTTTTTTTTTTAAAGAGCCTTACTATGTAGACCAGGCTGGCCTCAAACGGAGAGATCTGTCTGCTTTGTCTCCTGACTGTTGGAATTAAAGGCATGTGCCACCATACCTGGCTTCATTTTAGATTTCTGGTGTGCATATTTATGCATGCAATTGTGATTATATTATACATATGAATTTGTCTCCTGCTTAAACAAATGAGAGCATTTGCATATAATTACACACTTGAATCATGGGCCCTACAATATGCACACTTCTGCAGGTGGATTACTTCCCATTTTTTTTCCTGATCACCACACCCACCCAGTTTGGGCCTTGTGAAAGACTGTCAGGTGCCTTAAGTTACTGAGTCTGTGTTGACTGAATCCATACTGTTTCCTTCTTTGCTGCCACTGTCTACATTTCCATGCTTTTTTCACTTTCTTTAAAAGCTCTTCTGTGGGGCCGAGGAGATGGCTTAGTCATGAAAGAACTCGTCACACAAGCACGAGGATCTGCGTTAGATCCCCGGCACCCACATAAAAAGTCTGGCATGGTGGTCATATGCTTGTAATCCCAGCACAGGGAAGATAGAGTCAGGTGGATCCTTTCAGCTGCCTCTCCATCAGGTCTAGCCAAATTGGCAAGTCCCTGGTCCCAGAGCGAGACCTTGTCTCAAAAAATAAGGTGGAAAGCTCTTGAAGAACTAACTGTACCTGAGGTTTTCCTCTGGCTTCCACATGTACACATATACACAGACACAGAGACACAGACACAGATACACACAGACACACACAGACACACAAACACACACACACACACAAACACACACACACACACACACACACACACACACCCCCCACACACAGCTCTTCTGTGGCTTCCAAGTATCCTGAAGATGACATGGCCTGGTAGCCTCAGGGCTTCCCTAAGTGGAGCAATTATGATTGGTGATCCCACTTCCCCACGTAGACAGGGGAGCCCAGTGAGAACAGGCTGTCTAGCCAGTGCCCACTTTATTCTCATTGCATAGCTTTATAAATATTTTCTTTACCATACTAGTCTTAGCTTCCTTGTGAGGCCTAAGAGAGGCTCTGGAAATGTGCTCTAGGCTAATGGAGTTTGTATTTCAGCCTTTCAGAGGTTAGATTCTAGTGTCTTTTTTTCTAAATGGTGCTTGGGACTGAACTCAGGGTTCTTGCATATGCTAGGTAAGTACTCTTCCACTGAGCTGCATCTCTAGCTCAAGAGTCTAGCCTCTTATTTGATTGTTCCACTGTGAAGTTTGCTGCGCTTATAAAGGATTTTAGGGCAATAATCAAACTCACTGCAATAGCAAATACATACTGATTATATGATCCAAGTTCAGTTCTAAATACTAAATTAACACATTTAGTCCTTGCAGCAATTCTATGAGAAAGGAACTAGGATTATTTCCATTTTATAGGTTGGTAAGCTGAGGCATAGAGAAAGTGACTCATCCATTGTTACCAAGTGACATGTGAAAGAGTCAGGATTTAAGTTCAGTTGATCTGCACCCCGAGTCTACACCTTTCATCACTGTGTTACTATCTCATCAAACCTGGATGTAGCCCAAAAGTTGTCTTTACTGTGAAAGTGGCCAGAACAAGACAGGCCAAATGCCTGGGTGTGCTGCTCTGGAGTTCATAAACCAGCCTGGGAAAACTGTGTCCTGTTTTCATAATGCTCTATACTCTGCAGGTATTTAACAAGCACCTGCACTCTGCAAGCATTTTTGAAGCACACATACTCTACAAACATTTATTAAGCACTTGATACATACGAGGTGCCATGAGAACATGGGCTGATATGGATATCTGCTTGATGTTCATTATCAAGTACTCCCCAGTTTCACATCTTTCTGGCTCTGGAAGACCATGTCAGGGGCCAGAATCTAGACTGAACATTGTGGGAGATCAAGTTCATTCTCTTCACTATGTTAACATTGAACAAGCCACTTACTAAGCTGCCTCTGTGTCAGCTGCTGGACCTCAGTTGCTGTGGTTGGAGGTCTCCTCCTAAGCTATGTTGAAGCTGAATTGCCATCATGGTACTGATGAGAGGCGGGACCTGTGAGAGGTGCTCTTGTCAGAGGCTCCACGCTCATGAAACGGCGGATGTCATTACTGCAGATTGATTGGTTATCACAGGGTTGGTTCTGATACAAGGATTGTTTTGGCCCCTTTCCATCTCTGACCCACACCTGAGGTCTTCTACCTTCCACCACGGGCTATCACGGCACCCAGGCCATCACCAGAGGATGGCACAGACTTCCGAGCCTCAAAACACTGAGCCAAATACATTTCTGTTGTTTTATAAATTGCCGATCCTGTTTTATCATCATCATCATCATCATCATCAGCAGCAGCAGCAGCAGCAGCATCATTATTATTATTGAAGAAGCAGAAAATGAACTAAGATACCAGGACACAGTTGCTGAGCAGCTGTACCTGCCCTGCTCTTCTAGCAGGTGTGGGCAAGCCCCAGAGTCACATCCCTCAAAATGGCATTTCACTGCTAGCCCCACCTCCTTTAAGTTATTCTGTGACTGCTGTGGTTGCAAAATGCTGGGAGCTAGGCATGCTGGGAGCAGGGCATGTCAGGAGCTGAGCACCCCCAGGGCTTCCGGGTTCATGGCAGGGGCAGTGGAGAGATAGAGGAGCATGGCCCACCTTTTCTGAGTTAGAACATGTTTCTCAGGATGCCTCCTGTGTCTGTATGGATTTCAGGTCTTTAAGAGTTTGAGAAACTAGAGGACATCAGCTACAGTGGAAGCAGTGGGCAGCCTAGAAGCTCAAAAGATTGTGTACAGGGTCCTGCTGCAGGTGACTTTAGAAATGTAGCCCTAGAGTCCAAGAGGTCCTGAGACATCTCCCCGTCTTACAGGTGGCAGTGGGAGGGTGCCCCGTCCCAGTGCTTCCCCCATTGGTTGGACTTGGTAGCTGGGTGAGCTGCATTCCAGGGACAAATAAAAAAAAATGAGATTTCAAATCTTTTTTCCCCCAATCCTCCTGAAAGGTGAGTCGAGATGAGTGCTGCCTTATTGGCATATGTGTTCATGTTCAGCTGGGCCTCAGGCTAGCTGCTTAATAAGCAAGGGGGCGATCACCCTAGGCAGTGAGTTTCATGAAAGCTGTGAAGAGACACTCATGTTTCCAACCCACAAACCCCTTCCTGTAGCCCCAGTAGAGTGCACCAGCTGGTTCTATTCCTGAAAGACTGGCTTCCATTCTGGGTTTCTGGGGTGTAGACTGTCAGTGCTGGAACTGGGACAGCCCTGGGTAGACCAAGAGTATCGTCATGTCCGTTACCGTCGTGTCTCACCACTCGGGGCCACCCCGAGTGGACTTTGGGGGGCCAGCCCAAGGGGTTGGGGGTGAGTAGATGCAGAGTCAAGCCGCAGACTCCGGGAGTTGGACGGGAAGCAGGCCAAGCACATGGCACTGCCAACTCGTTTATTGAATAGGTGCACAAGCTCTTATAGGCCTGGATAGCCAATGACCTTATGGGGTGGGGTCCCAAATACAGCCAGTAGTAAGTTTGTCCCCAGGTAGGCAGGTACTTTCCAGATGCTGGTCTCTCAACTAGCCAGAGCAGAACGCCACACCCACAGCAGCCATTCCTCTCTTCCTCCTAGCAGGTGGCCTGGCTAGGCCCACCATACATTATGCCCAACACAAGAGGAGTTGGTTACCCGTGAGTCTATCCCCCACGTCTTGTTTGTATCAGCACAGAGCTTCCTGCCCTGGCTCAGGCTCATGTTCAAGTCAAAGGAACCTCTTTGGGTGTCGGGGGACTTTTACTTAGCTCCTGGATCCATGTCTATTACGTAAAGGGTGTCAGGAAGTATTCACTGTGGAAGGGAGTCAGTACCTGGCATGTGTGTGTTCTATTGTGTCAGAGTGTGAGTCCAGACTTCAAGGAGAGATATGACTTCTGAATGCTAACCCCAGACTTTTCATTAAAAGGCCTTTGTATGATCATGGTTCAGTGCCTCAGTTTCCCCCTTAAAGCTATAAATATACTCAAATGTCCACATACTCACCCCTACCCCAGCTATTGCTATCATCACTATTTGTGTGTCTGTCTCTGTAGGTCAACTGTCTATTCTTTTATCCCAACCTCACTTTAGGACGATTTGGAAAATCACAGACACTATGAACCAGACCCATGGGAGTAAGTGGCAGCGTATTTGGGAGCAGTTTAATTGCTTTAGACCATACACTCTTCCCCAGTTCTCCAGTGCCCATTCACTTAAAAGAACCTGGTTCTAGGCTGGAGCAACAGCTCATGGCAAAGCACTTCCCATGTAAGTGTGAGGACCTGAGTTCATATGCCCAGATGCATACATCCATAATTCCAGCACTTCCACAGTGAGATGGGGAAGGAGACAGGAGCATCCCGGAAGCCTGCCGGCCTGCTGCACAGTAGTGGCAAACAAGAGACCCTGTCTCAAGTAGGGAGGAAGGTGAAGACCAGCACCCAAGGTTACCTCTGATCTCCATACCCACACGATTAAAAAAAATTGGCCCCACTGTGATTTGGAAAAATTAATTCAGCTTTCCACAGGGCCTCTTCCTCATGTGGGTGGGGGGCAGTTGGCTCCCTGAGCGCCTGGTACCATGGCTTGACCTGAAGCATCAAGGCCACTGGCATCTCCATCTTTTTCAGACCACCTTTGCCTCCTGCAAGCATTTGCTGGTCGTGTGCGTTTCCTGAGTGGCCCTGCTGTGTTGGATGTCACAGAACGCCTATCAGGTAAGCACCTTTGATTCCACCAAGCCCAGGCATGGCTGTTCTCTTCTGGAATGTGCTTTCTTAGATCAATCTCACAGATTAAGAATTTTGATAATTGTTTTTTTTTTTTCTCTGTCTGACAATCTCCATATTACTAGGAGACAATCTTTGTTTTTGGTCAATGTGAGACACATATGTATATAATCAAATGGTTTTTAAGAATACAATTCTTCCTCTGTATAGACTAGGGTTCCTCTAGCACCCCTGAGTACCTTCTAAAAAATGAATTTATGTGTGTGTGTGTTTGCATGTTTGCACATGTGTGCACATACATATGGGGCCAGAGGACGACCTCAGCTGTCATTCCCCAGGCACTGTCTACCTTGTTTCTTTGAGGCAGGAGCACTCTGGTACTTGTTAAGTAGGCTAGGCTGCCTTCTTAAGTCCTTAGAAGTCCTAAGAAGTCACCTGTCCCCATTCCTCGGTGAGAGGATTACAAGCAAGTGCCACCATGCCTGGCTTTTGGTTTTGTTTTGTTTTATGTGGGTTCTGGTGATGGAACTCGGGACTTTATGATTGTAAGACAATCACTTTACTGACAATGAGCTATCTCCACAGCTCCCTTTTGTTTGTTTTTGAAACAGGGTCTCCCTATGTAGCTCAGTCTGGTCTTGAACTTGAAATCCTCCTACTTCAGTCTCTTTAGTACTGGGATTACAGGTATGTGCCCCCACACCTGGCTTCTATTGAACACCTTTGTCAGGAAGGCTGACCCTTCCAGGCAGATACTGCTAGGCACATGACTTGGTAGTAGAGGACACTTTCATGAGAATTATAAAAGATGCTGCTTCTTTAGTCTGACAGACACTGACTGGACCGTCCCCTGACCCCTCAGCTTCATGCCTGCCTTAAGGGGCCTTGACTGGAATCTCTGCCTTGGTCAGATTGCAGTTGCTCTCACCAGCCTGTATGTGGCTCCTCTGCCCAGAAATCCTGGTACCATCCTCTTCCTGACCTGGGCAGTGTTCACAGCCTCCTGGCACCAGCATCACCTCCTCTGCCCCTTTTCTCCTATGTTGCTGGGGAGCATACCCATGATATATCACCAGTGTGCTGTCTCCCCCAGTACCCCCGGGTCTTGGGCACTCAGAGGGTACTTGGTTCTCATAGGCAGCCTCATTGAGGATCTTGGTGTCAGCTGCTAATTCTGGCTTATCTATCTCTTCTTTTGCCCCTGGCCTTACCTTCGCATCCTGGTTCAGTCTTTCCTGTGTCCCTGGAATGGCTCCTTACCTCCCATCTAGGTGTCCGGTCTCTTCCAAGCAGGTAGAATGAAACTGGGGACTGCAAATGGGGCTGCAGTACAGTGCTTGGGTCTCCTAGGGTGAGGGCAGAGGCATGGAGCTAAGGTCACCCCAGGAGACCAGACATAATAACCCCCTGATTTTGCACAAAATCAGCATTTTGGGGGGCCAGGGATGTAGCTCAGTGGCAGGGTGCCTGCTTACAATGGTTGGAGGTCCTAGCATTGTGTAAAGAAAGGCTAGCTGTGTAGGTCAGTCGCTAGAGTGGTTGTCTGTCATGCAAAAATTCCTAGGTTTGACTCTCAGCCTTGCACAGACTGGGCATGGTGATACAAGTCTGCAATCTCTGCACTTGGGAGATGGAGACAGGAATTTCAAAGACATCTTTGGCTAAGTAAGGAGTATGAGATCAGCCTGGGATACACAAGACCCCGTTTAAAAAGAGAAAAAGTAATAATGTTTTTGGAGGCAGACCCCTACCTAACCTTGTATAGGTAACTTAGGGGGCCCAGAGGTAGGTGAGAAGCCTCACTATGGATTATCCATTTACTCTAGTTTTCTCCACCTTTCCAAGAGACCCAAAGGCAAAATTCTCCAAATCTCTTCTGCTGACTTGGTGTCAGCTAGAAAGAAGAACATTGTCTCTTACATAGGCCTGGACTGAAATAGCACAGCTGACTAGGAGTAAATCTTTTGCTAATTACTCAGCTGTCTTTTGAGCTCGAGTTCAATGGGGTTTCTCCTTCGCAATGGCTCCTATATGGCTTCTGTCCCTCTGCCAGCTTGAGAGACTGGCTTGGCCAGCCAGGTGATTACTACATCCCTGTACCTGGGGAAGGTTACTCTAAGGCAGCTGAGGCGTGAGCAGGTGAGGGAGTTTGAGCTCTGGAGCTGAGGTGGGGGGCGTTGTTCCTATTCTTCCTGAAAAGTTGGCCTCTGGGCACTGAGAAGGTCAGCATACCTCTGCTAAGAGAGACAGGGTTCAGGAAAGTGTGTGAGTGAGCCATGAAGGGACAGAGGAAGGGACTGTAGAGGGGAGGGGCTGGTGAACTCCATTGGTAGAGGTCAAGGTGTTGCTCCTGGGCCTGGTTCTTGGGATCATTCTCACCTTCTTTTCTTCCCCTCCAACCCATCTTTATTGTGTTAAGATATACATAACATAAAAAATTACTACTGTCGCCATTTAAGGGTGAAGTTCACTGGTATTAAATGCATTCATCATGTTGTCCAACAATCATCACCATCCACCTCTTTTTCATCTTGTGAAACTGAAACTATCGGTCATCAAGCTCCCCAATCCCCTTAACCCCTGCACCACCATTCTACTTCCTGTCTCCGTGAGACTGACTCCACCAGGTATCTCGTGTAAGTGGAATCCTACACAATTTATCTTCTTGCGATGGGTTCATTTCACTTAGCACAATGTCTTTAAGGTTCATTCATGTCGTAGGAGGTGTCAGAATTTCTGTATATGTGTATGTGTGTGTTCTTATGTGCACATGTATATATGCATGGGTGGTTATGCACATGTGTGCATGTGAAGGTCAGAGTTTCTAACCTTCTGAAGTTTCTCTCCACCTTATTTTTTGAGGCAGAGTCTCTCATTGAATCTGGAGCTCACCAATTTGACTAGACTGACTGACTAGTCAGCTGACTAGCTGACTTCAAGAATTCTTTTGTCTTTTCTCCCAAGTGCTGGGATTATAGGTGCACACTACTATGCCTAGTTTAATTATTTTTTTAATTTTATGTGTATGAGTATATTGCCTCCATGTATGTAAATGCACCCATGTCACTCAATGCCTGTGGAGAACAGAACAGGGGTCAAGTTCCCCTGGAAGTGGAGTTATGGTTGGTTGTTAGCTGCCATGTGGGTGCTGAGAATTGAACCTGGGTCTCTGCAAGAGCAGCCAGTGCTCTTAACCACTAAGCTATTTCTCCAGTCGCCCCACTCCTCAAGTTTTTTTGTATGGATTCTGTGGGATCAAACTCAGGTCCTCATGCATGTAGCAAACACTTCACTGACTGAACTATCTCCGAAGTCCAGAATTTCCTTTTTAAGGGAGAATAATGTTTCACTATATGTGTACATCATGCTTTGCTTACCTCTCCATCTGAGGGTGGACACTGGGCTGCTCCCACTTTCGGACTCTTGTACGTTGCCACGAACACGGGGTACACACATCTTTTTCGTGTTCTCACTTTTATTCTTGGGTGAGATTCAGGAAACATCTGTGCTGTCTGTGCTGCGGTTGTTCTGTCTCTCCTTGACTCCCCTCATCCTCCTTGGGGCTGACTGGGCCACTTTTCTGACTTCCGGTTCCATGTTCTCCCCACATAGTTTGCTTCAAGTCCAGAGAGTACAGCCCTTAGCTCTCTCCAGTCAGTACCCTCTTTATGAAGTCTCTTCAAGCCTCTTTGTATGGGAACCTTTCTGAGCAGATGCTGTATGATGGGTTGACCTGGACAGCGTAGCCCTGCCTTCCCAGTTGTTACCCTGACTCAGAGAGACCTGGACCCTTGATGGCTCCAGGGGAGCCCCACAGATTAAGGTGCTCACAGTGCTTGTGTTAGTCATAGTCAGTATTTACATTTGATAGCAATGTTGTGAAGAATGTCAGGCTGATTTGTGGCTCAGGTTATCTCTTTTGGTTCTCCATGTTCTGGGTTGGCCCTGAAGTCAGAGGAATATCCCTGGTCTTGGATGATGTTAAGCTGATGAAAGAAGGACCTACTGGGAGATTTTAAAGCTCCAGACCAGCCTCTGAGATAAGGGACTCTTAGATGTTTTGAAGACAGGGTGAATGAGGTCTATGGAGTCAAGGCAGAATGGCCTCTATCTTCAGTGCTGTCCTTATGAACAAGATTCCTTGGTCTGAGTCCTGCTTTCCTCTTCTGGCCAATGGCTCATGTCTATCCTTTTAGCATGAAGGCCTAGTGGGGCTTTGATGTTGGCCATAGCCCTGGTACCTACTCTGGTGATGGAGAGCTGGCTGCAGGTTCAGCTGGCTGCTGGGTATTCTTGGGTTTAGAGGGCTGAGTTCTTAAATAACCAGATTCAGGGGGTTTATCACTTGATGCTCCAAACCTACAACTAAAGTCATTTCTGGGATAGGGCTGTGCCCAAAGAATCTTCCAGACTCTTCTAGTTTCCTGGCCCCATAAATCAATGAAGCACTTCTCTTGGGCTGTTTGCCTTTACCAGTACTTACCTTTGGCAAGACGTCAGACAGAGCTGACTGTACAGAGCCAGCTGCTTGTAAAACAGGCAGCGTTAGCACTAATGTGCTTAGTAACTCAGCCATAGCTTCAAGGCCAAGCCAACCCTTCATGAAGGCCTAGAGGGGCTTTGATGTTGGCCACAGCCCTGGTACCTACTCTGGTGATGGAGAGCTGGCTGCAGGTTCAGCTGACTATTGGGTATTCTTGGGTTTAGAGGGCAGAGTTCTTAAATAACCAGATTCAGGGGTTCATCACTGAAATGTTCTGCGTGGAGCCTGATGGCTTGCACACACATTCGTCCTCACAGATCGCTGCTCACCGAATTGTGAGGTTTGGCATCCAGCTGCTGTGGAGGCCCTGAAGCTCTTTTATCCTTACTAGCTGCTTTATCTGCCAGAGTGCTTCACTGGAGAGTCTCGACTTCTCTCCCTGTTATCAAAATTGTTAGGGTCAGAACCTGGGCCCTGGCAGCCCTGACAAGCTAGGCTTAGCCACTCATCCTCAATAGGCCAATTAAAGAAACAAGTAAGGGAGAAAAGCAAAAAAAAAAAAAAAAGAAATTTACTCAATGTGTCCACATCGGGGAGAGCAACAGTGAGGTCCCGTGGTCTCCCCCCCGGTCTATCTTAGGGGTCCTGACCTGAGGTGTAGGTTGAAATAGAGGTGTGCATAACTAAAACAGGTCAAGGTATGGTCTTACCCAACATCATTGTCTCTAAGTCTCTGCTGAGAGTTGTTCTGACAGGTTGTCTGAACTATGTGAAATCTCTTTTAGGGAGACATGTTCTTTCTCAGGCTGGCATCAGGCTTCTCCCTTTTTCTTCTCCTGGCATGAGATTCCTGGGGAAATTTCAATTTCCTAGGGACCATTGTACCTATAATGGGCTAGCCAGAGGGAGGGCCGCAGGAATCTTTTTACAGTATCTCCATTCCCGCCAGGACAGGTGCATCCCTGGTGCAGCATTTGTCCACATTGGTGTGACTTTCACAGGTTGTGTTCTAGTTTGGTTTCTATCACTGTGTTAAATGCCATGATCAAAAGCAACTTGTGGGGAGGAAAGGGTTTATTTCATCTCTTACTTCTAGGTCACAATCCATCATTGAGGTAAGCCACGGCATGGTGCCTAAAGGAAAACTCAGCCCTGCTGGGGTGGTCTGCCCTCTGGAGAACAGAATTGATGTCCCAAGAGAGGGCAGTAAGATGGAAGAATGAACACCTCAAGTGACCCTCCCTCTTTTCCTTGTGACAGCACTGGTGGCCTCAGTGTATGCCCGGAAGCCCCAGGCCGTGGAGCGGCTCGTCCTTCCTGTCCTCTGGTACTTCCTGAACAACATGACTGGGAATGGTGTTCTCCCTGGGCGTGGTGGGAACGTCCGTAAGGTGGTATGCCAGCTGGCCAGGAGCCTCCAGGAGCAAATGGGGTCCCGCCTGCAGGACTTTGCTGCTAGCCAACCGAAGCAAGCCCTCAAGACACTCCAGGAACTTTTAGATTCTGAATCCCTGGGGGACATCCACAAGGTTCCTGGTGGAGGGATGCGCCCCAACAGCAAGATGACGGGCAGCTCGTGTCCTGTTCAGCTGGATTAAAGATGGATCTGAAATGGGCAATGATATGGGCAATTATTTTTTACCTTATTTTATTTTTATGATGGAATCATCCTGTGGTTTAATCTCCCTCTTAGAATCCCTAATGTATATACTATATTTTGAAGTAGAAATAAAAGAATTACTTATTTTTCTAAGGTTTTCTTATCTTGTACTTTTTTAACCACAGAGAATTTTCCAATAGACAGATTTATGAAACGTGGTAACAACAAGCTCAGTTGCAGATAAGACTGTAATGAAGAACTAGGAAAGAGAAGACTCACGCATGTGCTGAGGGATATAGCCCCCATCCTGGAACAGCTGGGGACCTCTTGAGTTTCAGAGTTCCTAGTTGCTCGCTCCGGTGTGACTTGATGAGAGGTCGATGCACCAAATATTTTCTGGCCCACCCTGCTTTAGCACCGCAAAATCTTTAGCCGAATGTCTCTTCATCCCATGGGACCTTCTAGTGGGATCTGATTGGTCTGTCACAAGGCAAGGAGAATTTGACAATTGTACCACTAAAGTTGCTTTGCTAGAAGTTGACTATCTGGCTTGTTCTGACAAAAATTAGACAGGGTTAAAATACCTTGGGTGGAAATATGTGGTGGCATCTACATGCTGCACACTATACAGGTGTCATGAGAACTACATGAAGTGACACAGGCTACTACAGTTGGGCTGAATCACAAGTATTGGGCTCAGTATGGGTTATTGTGTGAGGAAGCAGAGAAAAGTGTTGGTTCTGAGGAAAACCCAACAAGGGTTTAGTAGGAAGGGGGTATCTGGCATCAGGCTGTAGACATGTGGGGTGTGGCCTTGCATGGGCTGGACCAGTAACAGGTAGACAATGGTAAGACTAAAAGGAATTAGAGTTCAGATTACTGCCCCACAGATTTGGCATGGTAAAGGCTGAAGGAGTGACTTGCCACAACAGTGGCCAAGGACCCAAACACAGCAGCACGCAGGGGCAGGTCCAGACGGCGAGGTCCTAAGGTCTAGCCTCATGGCAGCCCGTTTTCTGGCAGCCCCTCCCTGTACGCTCTCTTATACCGTCCATCGTCTGTCCTCTAGATTTGATATGAGTTCCACACTGTTCTGAGCCTCTCCAGAGAAGCCTGGCTAGGTGCCAGGGAGCCCCTGAGCCATGTGGAGCTTGGCTGGCCCCTCCTGTGCCTTGGGCTTAGGTGGATACTTGCAAATCAGGCCGGGTCTTGGCTTTTAATAGGGAGCTTAAGTGTGACTTCGGGTCATTCTAGTGCCATTGTGAGCTCTTGCTCACCTCATCTCGACCCCAGCAGCGGGGGCTCATTCTGGGCCAGGTTAAATGCCTGCAAAAGAAAACATGCAAAGATGCTCAAAGGGACTGATTTTGAATCTTTACAGTGCTTTATGCAATTTAATTAACCATGTTTGCTCATTGTGTGAGAAAGCTTTTTTGGGAGACCTGTATTTTCTGCTTGTCAAGCTCTAAGAAGAGATCATAATCTTTCAGTATTCTTTAGAACTGTAAGAACCCAGGAATGTAAAGGCTGGCAGAGATTTTTAAGGTAGAAATGAAGCTTGGTGGGTCTAGGGAGATGACTCAGTGGTTAAAGCACTTGCCATGCAAGCGGGAGAACTGGACTCATGTGTATGCTGGGTGGGTGTGGCAGTCCCTCTGTAATTCCTGCCTTAGAAGGTGAAGGCAGGGGAACTCCCAGAATAAGTTGGCTAGCAAGACTAGGCATACTTGCAAGTTCTGGGCTTGATTGAGAGGTCCTGCCTCATTGAATAAGGTGGCGAGGCCTCCACATGTGTACACACACACGCATACACACAGAGTAAAAATGAAAAAAACCAAAAGACAAAAAGTCAAGCTCAGTGCTATTTCCTGTCTCCTGAACCACCTCAAACCTAAAGTTTCCTGTCCCAAGGGTTCTCATGAGTGAAGAGTGTTGAAACAGCTGTAAACACTGGAGAAGGGAAGGATAAATCTTTGCACTGTTCTGTTTTCCTTCACAGTCGGAAGCCATATTCTATTGCTGGGCAGCCAAGGCCTCTGTAGGCCACACCCCTGACCACAGTATTATTGAAAAAGGACTGGGTGGTGCTGGCAGATATTGGGAACCCCAGCTGAGTGTAGTAGATTGAGATTTCAGGCCAGCTTGGGCTACTGAGTGAAACCTCTTCTCAAAAACTAAAAAGAAAACATGCTACTTTCTGTTAATACAAACTGGAGACTCCTGGGAAGACGGAACCCCAACTGAGAAATTGGCTCCACAAGATTGGTCTATGAGGGCATTTTCTTGATTGCTAATTGATGCAAGGAGGGTCCAGCCCACTGTAGGTGGTACCATCTCTGGGCAGATGGGCCTGGGATGTCTAAGAGCGTTGCTGATCAAGCCAGGGGTAACAAGCTTGTAAGCAGTATTCCTCTATAGTCTTTGCTTCAGTTTTTGCCTTGAGTTCCTGTATGGCTTCCATCAAAGATGATCTGAAACTTGTAAGCTAAAATAAACCCTTTCTTCCCCAAATTGCTTTTGGTCAGAAAAACCAGAACAAAAATTGGAACCAGAGAGTGGGATCTTTCTGTGACAGACCCATTTAACTGAGGGAAGACCTACCCTGAATGTGGATGGCACTATCCTATAGGCTGAAGTTCTAGACTGAAAGAAAAAGGAGAAAGCCAGCTGGGCATAAGCATTCATCTCTCTCTGCTTCCTGACCGAGGATGCCATGTGACCAGTTGCCACATGCTCCTGCCTCCACACCTTCACTGTAATAGTGGACTATACCCTCAAACCATGAGCCAAGATAAAATCAATCCCTTCCTTAAGTTGTTTTGTCACGTACTTTGTCAAAACCATTAAAAAAGTAATACAGAATTCCTGACAGTTACAGTCCGTGGACAAGTGTCTGGTCTGCTATTCTCATGATGAAGAAAGGATTCAGGAGAGAGGACATGAGAGAGAAGGAGGGAGAGGGGGAGAAGAGACTTGTACACCCAGGAGCATCTCCTAAAAGGAGAGTTTCTGGCTCACACATAGCCAAGCAAAGAATGGGATGAGCCCAGCTCCATCCTACTTCTTTCAAGACAGTGTTCAATACCATGAAACCATGAATGGCCTTCAAAGTAGGTTCTTGCAGGGATTCCTAACGGGTTCAGGCCTGGGTTATTATTGTATTTTCCCTTTGGTTTATAAGCAACGGCCGGGATGGGCAAAATCTTTTGTTTTCCATTCTAGCTTTCTGTTGCTATAAAACACTGACCAAAACCATATTTGGGGAGGAAAGTGTTTATTTCATCTTACAACTCCCAAGTCACAGTCTATCACTGAGGGACTTTAGGGCAGGAACTTGACACAGGAACTGAATCAGAGATGGTGGAAGAATGCTACCTACCGGATTACTCCCACTGGCTCGCTCAGCTACCCTTCTTATGCAGCTTAGGCCCTCCTGCCGAGGGATGGCACTGACTACAGTGATCTAGGCCCTACTATGTCATTTAGAAATCTAGAGAATGCCCCAGAGACATGTCCACAGGTCTGAAGGAGAGAATTCCTCAATTAAGTTTTCCTCTTTCTAATTTGTATCAAGTTGACAAAAGTAACCAGCACAATTGACTCCTTGTCAACTTGACACACAATACTATTAAACCATAACATTTTCTTTCTTGTTTATCTCCAAAATTTCATGCTAATATCACAATATAAGTCCCATAGTCTTAAAATTTTCAAACACTTTAAAAATTCAGTCTCTTTACAATATTCAAAGTCTCTTAACTATAGGCTCCTATAAAATAAGAAACAAGTTGAATACTTTCCTGTTGCAAAAGGGAGGAACTGGGCATACTTAAGCAAAACCAAACACCAGCAATGTAGCTTAATTTGTGGCATCTGGGACTCATTCATAATCTTCTGGTCCCCAAAAGGCTTAGGCAGCTTCACTTCTCTGGCTCTGCCATCTGAAGTACACACAGTTTGTCTCATAAGGTGCAGGCTCCACTCCACATCTGCTACTGTCGTTAATGGTCATTCCAAAGATCCTGGCATCTCCAATAGGTCAGAGTCTCCACTGAAATTGAAGCTTTACCTTCACCAATGGCCTCTCCTGGCCTCCCACAGTACCAAGCCTCAGCTGCTTTCCATGACCCCTCAAAACAAGTACAATGTGGGAGGCCCTTACACATTACCATGTTTGGTCCCAGCTTAAGATATAGCCTTGTCCCTCAGACCACAGCTTCTGTACGCTGACTCTAAGGAACTATTTCCCAGGAAGACTGTGTCTCAGTGGTGCTGGTCTCTTACTAATCACACATGATTTTTCAGCTCAAGCTAACCAGAATAGATCTTCCCAGTAAAGCAAAGGTTTCATTCTAGTGGGTTTGCTCTCTTGTTACTTACAGCTGGGTCTTCAAC
Source organism: Eospalax fontanierii (assembly GCA_035773235.1). NCBI lineage: Eukaryota > Metazoa > Chordata > Mammalia > Rodentia > Spalacidae > Eospalax > Eospalax fontanierii. The sequence goes on along the minus strand of CM069529.1, from coordinate 34,872,153 downwards.
ACCAGATGACCAGAAGCAACAGATTCTTAATTCAAAATATCACATGAACAGCCTCAGTAGAATCTTTGATGAACTCTCAGACTTCTCTCTGAAATGTTATAAGCCAAGCCTCCACTATCTGCATTGCTCTCAGCATTATATTCCAAGCTCCCATTAAACTCTGAGCACTCAATGATTTTTCCAGTCCCAAATTCCAAACACTTCCACAATCCATATGGTGAAGGAAAGCATCATTTGAGTAAAGAGGTGACCTGCAGAATGGGAAAAAAATCCTTACCAGCTATACAGAGGCTTTTTAATTTCATAAGGTCCCATTTGTCAATTGTTGAATGTAGTGCTTGTATTATAGAAGTCCTGTCCTGGGCCTGTAAGTTCCAGTGGACAGGTCCTACTTTCTCTTCAATCAGATTCAAGGTTTTGGGTCTGCGTTGAGGTTCTTAATCCATTGGGAGTCAAGTTTTGTGCATGGTGAGAGATAGGGATCTAGTTTCATTCTTCACTACCCAGTTTGACCAGCATTTGTTGAAGAGTCTGTCTTTTCTCAGTGTCTAGTTTTGGTTCTTTTCTCCAGTGCATATTTGTGGCACTTTTGTCAAAAATCAGGTGTGTGGATTTCAATCTGGGTCCTCAGTTCTATTCCACTGATCAATGTGTCTGTTTCTGTGCCAGTCATGCCTCTCTTATTACTATAGCTCTGTATCATAATTTGAGATCGGACAGCAGTGCCTCTAGCAGTTCCTTTATTGTTCAGGATTATTTTGGATGGCTTGAGCTTTTTTCCACAGGAAAATTTAGATTATTTTTTCAGTTTTTGTGAAGAATTGTGTTGGAATTTTAATGGGTATTGCATTGATTTTATAGATTTATTTTGGCAGGATGGCCATTTTTACAATATTTATCCTACCAGTCTATGGGCGTGGGAGGTCTTTCCATTTTCTGGTATCCAGTTCCTTTCTTCAGGTTTTAAAGCTTTTTATTATACAAGTCCTTCACTTTCTTGGTTAGACTTATAACAAGATTTTTTTTTTTTTTTTTGGTGTTTGAGGATATCCTGAGTGGGATCATTTCCTGGATTTCTTTCTTGGTATGTTTGTTGTTAGTGTATAGGGGGTGTTAATTTTATATCCTGCTACATTGCTAAATGTATTTATCAGTTCTAGTTTTCTGGTGGAATCTTTAGGGTATGTTATTTATAGAGTCATATCATATACAAATAAGGATACTTTGACTTCTTATAATGTGTATCTCCTTTATTTGTTTAAGAATTCAAGTACAATTGAACAGGAATGGTGAGAGTGGACATCCTTGTCTTGTTCCTGGTTTTAATGGGAATGCTTTGAGTTTTTCTCCATTTAGTATGATGTTTGCTGTTCAATAGTTGTATATTGCTTTATTATGTCATAAATATGTCCCCTCTATTCCTAGATTCCCCATGACTTTTCTTGTGAATGGATTTTGGGTTTTTTTAAAGACCTTTTAGGCATCTGATGAGCTAGTCATGTGATTTTTGTGCTTGAGTCTGTTTATGCAGCAGATTACATTTATTGATTTATGTATATTGAGCCATCACTGAGATTGTTGCAAAGCACTTAGCATAAGACCGCAGGCACAGGGAGCAGTTTATAAACACTCAGTGAGGTACTGAGTCACTGTTTTGGGAGAAGACAATGATGTGCGTGCGTGTGTGTGTGTGTGTGTGTGTGTGTGAGAGAGAGAGAGAGAGAGAGAGAGAGAGAGAGTGTCTCTGGTCTCTGCTTTCTTTGTAACTGAGAGAGATGTGTTGGGCCTCCTTGGAATCAGACCCACTGTAAACCTGTGGGGGCTTAGCTCAAACAATGGGCACACACACTGGAGAGATGCAGACAAGCAAGTTCCCAAGGCTCACTGGCCAACTAGCCTAGCCTTATCAGTGAGCCTCAGATCCATGAGAGACCCTGTCTCAAAAACTAAGATACATGATTCCCAAGGTTCTGCCAGAGACTTATAGACAGAATGGGGAGTGCTAAAGCTTTATGGTAGAAGAGAAGGAAAGTTCCAGGTCTGCCTTCACTGGAGACTATTGGCATAATGCAGGTGGGTACAGAGTGTGGTCCTTGGCATGCTTCTCCCAGGATTACTCATAGTGTTTGGTAAAGTAGATCCCTGGGTCTGTTGTATTAGAACCTGTTGTCGTGTGTGTGTGTGTGTGTGTGTGTGTGTGCGTGTGCGTGTGTGTATGTTTGTACATGGGTGTGCATATGCACATGTGCATGAGGAGGCCAGAAGACAATATTGAGTGCTCTTCTTCAGGAACCATGCATCTTAGTTTTTGAGACAGGGTCTCTCATGGATCTGAGGCTTACTGATAAGGTCAGTGAGCCTTGGGAACCTGCTTGTCTGCATCTCTCCAGTGCTGGGATTATAGGTGTATATCCTGTGCCCAGATTTTTAAGATGGGTTCTGGAGATCCAACTCAGCTCTTCATACTTACTTTCACAGTAAGCACTTTATCAACTGAGCTATGCCTGCAGCCCAGAGCCTGCTATTTCATACATACTCTCAGGGTTCAGGATATCTGCCACAGTCTTAATATTCTGGCTGCTAAATTTCCAGGCTAGTCCAAGCCAAGGGGTCAGAATTTCCTAAGCAGAATTTCCCAAACATGGCCGATGAAAAGAATTGCTCAAGGGAGGAGAGGAAAGAGAGAGGCAGGAATGGGAGCTTGTCAAAAAACTCTGCTGGTTAGACTCATTGTTGGTTTGGCCCGGGGAATCTGCAAATGCTTGCTAAGAGGAGGGAGGGAGGGGAGGGAAGGAGGGAGGGAAGCTACTCCCAGTTAGACTCCAGGTAGATGGCAGCATCTGGGCATAGGATGCTTATTGCTCTCTCAGTGGGTGTTTCTGAGTTAGGACCACCTGGGGATGTGTTTGGTCATTATTCCTGGGGCTTATTCAGGAGGTAGCCTGGTGTCTGGTGTCCTGTCACCTGGTGTTTTGTGGAAGAAGGCTGTGGCATTTGAAGGGTTTGTTTTGTTTTAATCATGGCTTTATAATTACCTCTCTGCGGGTTGACAGGTGCTATTAGCATCACCTTGGGCTCTCCTTGAGAAGTTTTACACGCAGAAAATGATCCAGCACCTCTGGGGTTGATGTCAGAAGTTGTTAACTAAACAATAGCTTTAAAAGAGTCACCAGGTTTTGTAAACACGGCCATCCTCTTCTTTAAAGGAGAGGTGAGGGGAACTTGATAAATAATTTTCATGAAGGCAGTTTGTTCCCTGGGGGTCTATATTTCCTTTGCTTTCTTATGAGCTTTTACCACATTGGGGCACTAAAGTAAAGCCAGTGCTGTCTCCAGGAGGGCGGTATAGTCGTAGCTGCTGGGGGATTGGCAGACAGTCATTTGGCAGCCACTCCATGGGTTCGTGGCAGTAAAAAACAAAAGCTTTTAGAAAAGACTCTTATTCTCTTAATGCTAGGAACAGTTTGACGCATTTGGGTTGTGGGACAGAAAGGAAGAAAGGGGTTGGTGGGTCCAAAGTGGGGAGTGTTGTTTATTGGAAATTTGAAGTTTCCATTTAAGTTAGTTTAAGAGGAATAGCTAAAATTATAGCTGGACTTTGGTTGGAAGTGAAACGTCATTTCCTATTTGTAGGTGTTGAAGCAAATGGAGAGTTTTTTCCTAAGAAGTTTGTGCTGTCTCCTCCAGCCGCATCAACCGTGCCCTGGAATCATCTAGAAGTTGTTTGCAGCAGGTGGTGGGATGGAGGCTGCTTTGGAATGGGAGGTCTGTTCTGCCACTATCTGGTGACACATCTTTGGAGCAGTGCATTGGCCAACTCTCAACCTCAGTTTTTATTCATTTCTGTAAAAGATACTGAAGAAATATTTAGTTCACTATCTCTTGGGATCCACCCCCTCCCAATTTAATGAAACAATGCAGGTAATTGTATTTTGGTAAAGGAGAGTGTTATATACAAAGAAAAGATGTAATTATTATTAGATCTTATCTATCTCATTCCTCTGTGTCAGGCCTGCTGTTTAGGGGTCAAAATAGTTGCTGACCATCTATCTGACTGACCCCCAAGGTGCCACCTGAGATAAATGAACTTTACAGGTTTAATTTGTTGGCTTCTTCTTTTTCTTCTTTTCTTCTTCTTCTTCTTCTTCTTCTTCTTCTTCTTCTTCTTCTTCTTCTTCTTCTTCCTTCTTCTTCTTCTTCTTCTTCTTCTTCTTCTTCTTCTTCTTCTTCTTCTTCTTCCTCCTCCTCCTCCTCCTCCTCCTCCTCCTCCTCCTCCTCTTCTTCTTCTTGTTTGGTGTATCTGACACACGGACCGTGACTGCAAACAGGATGTTTTAATCTTTTATTTGCAGATTGAAAGATATGGAAACCTTTAAGAAAAAAGTCAATTGACGCTGGGTTTGATAGCTGATTTTTCTTTCCTCTCTCCTTTCTCCCCCCCCTTCTCCTTTCTTTTCTCCCTCCCTTGTCCTCCCTTTTTTCTTCTCCCCTCCCCCCTCTCTTTCAAGGTCTCATTATATAGCCTAGGTTGCTCCTAAATGTGCACTCTTAAACTCACAATCTTCCTCCTTCCACGTTACAGGCTTGTGCCAAGAGGCTAAGCTTTCTCACAGCTGTTCTTTACTTTATGAATGAATGTGCAGCTCTGGAATGAAGGGAAAATGGTACCGAGTTTCTAGTCATAATATTGAAATAAACATGTGGCAGAGATGAACATTCAAAACAAAGTGTGTGTGTGTGTGTGTGTGTGTGTGTGTGTGTGTGTGTGTGTGTATGACAAAGACAGACAGAGCCAGAGAGAGAGACAGACATACAGAGAAACATAGAGAGACAAAGAGACACACAGAGAGATAGACACAGAGAGAGCCAGAGAGAGAAACAGAGAGAGACACATACAGAGAGATACACATGAGAGGCGTACACACAGAGACAAACAGAGAGACACATACAGAGACAGAAAGACAGAGACAGACAGAGACAGACCTAGAGACAGAGACACACAGACAGAGACAGATACACAGAGAGACATACAGACACAGTGAGACATATACAGAGACACAGAGATAGAGACATGCAGAAAGATACATAGAGAGACAGAAACAGACACACAGAAAGACACAGAGACAGACAGAGACAGAGAGAGAATGCAATTCTGAGTTCCGTTCTCCAAGATACTTGAAAAGGTGGTTTGGAAAGCAGGTGTGCCATGCCTTGCAGGTCGCAGAATAGACTGGCATTAGCATCACTGCTTTACAGATGGAGAGACGGTTCAGAGGAGCCAGATCACAGATGCCGGCACTCAGACTTCTGCATTGAACTTCCAGTCATCAGGAGCACAGTCAGTGTTCCCAAGAGTGAGTCACTCCTGCACACGCCCCTTCTCCCTGCTCCTCTGACTCCCCACTTTTCTTGATTCTTTTTCCTCTAGTTGGGTATTAACTGAGTCCTGCTAGTACCGTCACAACGAAAGTTAGATGCTGTTCATGTACCTGACTTCCAGGGTTTCTGGGATGTCAGCATTCAGAACCTGGGTTGTTGGATCTACAGAAAGCTACTGTCACCTGATGCAGGGCCCACAGATGATCAGCAAAGCGACCAGTGCAATCAAGCTGGCAGGGCTCGGAGTCCTCCATAAAACTGAATTAGAGTGCTGAGTGAATTAACTGTTTGCTCCTCCTTGTGCGCAGTGCATCTTTAATTACATTTCATAAAAATGTCTGGATGGATTGATGGAACTTTATATAAACTTTAGGTAGGCAAGGGGAGTAAACATAGTGCAATATACCATGTTCCGTTAATATCGGCTCAGAACTCATTTACTTTATGGTGGTTCAACAGCATTTTTGATGTGAGGCTACTTAAAAATATATTACCTCTGAAAAGCTTTTCTTTGGAAGACAGAGAGGGTGCTTGGCAGCCTGTAAGTGGCTGACCAGATGATCAATCGACAGACACGTCCACACATATAATTCACTGTACTGGCTCCCCTGATACATGCAAAACACTGGTTTATTTTAGTAAAAGAATACATTTCTCAAAATCTCTTTCATTCACATCATAGGATTTATGAAGCCAGCCTCGTCAAGCACAGGCTCTTTGCAATGAAAGGAAAAAATCTCTTTGGCCTCCCTGCCATGCATTTCTTTCAACTTGGATTATTTGAGGTTCTGGACTGGGTGTGTGACATCGGGAAGGAAAATAGACGGTGCATGTAGTAAACAACAGAGACCTGGGCCTCAGAGAGAGGTTCTATTTCATTGCGAGGATTGCATTTATACTTGCAAAACAGCTGTCACTGTTCTGCCGGAATACTATATTTGTTTTGTTTTCCTTCCTGAATCCTTTTGATAGAAGCAGAAGATTGTGTTTTTCCCCCCGGGAAAGATCTGTTTGCTTTGTTACTAATGTGTTGGGTAAATGCTGGATTGATGCCTCCTCCTCACAGCTCTGGGGTCCTCATGGGGATGGAAGATGAAGACTATATGTGTAGCCCCAGAAAGGAGTTGGCCCCCAAAAGAATGTGGGTGTGAAATATACTCCATTGATCTGATGACGGATAAAACAATGCTCCTTCCTGGTTTCTAACTCTACTATAGAAAAGTGTACTTGTAAGGGCTTGATAGGTGCCCATTGATTACTAAACAAATGAAAATGCTTCTCTTTCTCTATTGAGCAAAAAAAGTGGATTTGGCCCAAAAAGGAGAAGCTTCTTCAGGAGAGGGGTTGAACACAGGTGAAAGTCTATGAGAAGCTGTGGAATTGAACTTGCCCTTCAAGACCACCTGAAGACAGAACCATAGACATAGGTTTGGGGAAAGGTTTGATTCCCAGGAGGGTTAAAACTGAGTTGATGCTACAAGACTGGTTGGTTGGAGTGGGTTTAATTTCTTTTGGACAAGGTTTAACTCACAGGTAACTTAAGCTGGGTGAAGTCAGTGGCCCAAACCCCTCTTCTTGTGCCTCTCTACTCTGGTGCCAGGTGGGCACTGCCTGATCTTTGACCTTCATTGCCCCCTGGCTCCCAGCTCCTTAGCTTTGGCAATTCTCTCTCCACATGCTTTGGTGGAAGCTGATTTAGAATTTGCACAGGTTGGCGGGGGTCACTGGGTAGTGTAAGCACATTGTCACGGTTATCTGGTCATGATGGCAGTGACAGCCTCATTGCATCACATGTAGGGACCTAGGGTGTTAATCAAGGCTCTTGGTACGTTCAAAAGTCCTCCAGAGAAGTCAGAAGGTGCCCCGGGCTACTCTGTGGTGATGGCCAGAACAAAGCTGCTGTCTTCCTTCTCTTTGCAGCATAGCACAGTAAAGGTCTGTTGCTGCTTAGCAACTTAGCCTGGGGAAGGGACACTTCCTCAGTTCAGGGAGCCCCCTAGCTTCCGTCCTCATGGGTTACAGCAGCAGTTCATCCCTGTCACCCCCAGAGAGTGTCTAAGGTGCCGACCCCCTGTGACGGAGCATGCTGCCTGACTCCAGGCTGCGCATTTGTAGGTCTCATCACTGTAGGGAGATCACTCAGCCTCCAGTGCACTCAGTCCTACCTGAGCCTCTATGATCAGGCCCTGGATTGGTGATCTGCTTTACTTCCTAGGATGATCTGGTTCAACTTTGCATCTAGGGTCTAGTCCGCCTGTGTTATACCTGTACCCTAGTTCTACCCACTACGTGTCTATGCAGTTCCAGCAGTTTATTTATTTATTTATTTTCAGATCCTCTGGATCTCCCTCTAAACCCTAGCACAGGATGGGATCCATTTTCTGACCAGTGTTCCCTGCAGCCACTTAACCGTGAGCGAGCTCTCTGAGGCCATTTGCATTGTTTGCCTCTGCTTGCTGGGCTGAACCCAACTTCTCCAACCCTACCAGCTTGTTCCCCATGCTGTCTGCCCAACAATTTATGGCAGATTCTGGTGCATTCTCAGCCTTTGCCATGCCCACTGTCTGCAGCCCAGTAGCTCAATGTCCTCCCAGCTGAGGTGTGGCTCCACCCCAGAACTGCAGCCTGGTCACCTGTGGCTGGAGCACTGCTCCGAAATGAACACAGCCATGCTAATAAACATGAACAAATAGTTCTACATATACAGACATTCCATAGCTGAGGCTTTTCTTGGTTGTTTAATCAACTATTCTCCAGGTGTCTTGGAAGCGATAAGTCCCGTCACTCTCATTTTAATAGCTAGACAAATCAGGTAAGATTCCTGTAGTCACAAATCTGTCCCCCAGAGAAGATAGCTGGAGGCCTTAGGATCCAGTATAATATGTTCTTGAGCCCACGATCCATTTCAACAAAAGAGAATTTGAGGTCTATAATTTTCTCAAACTCAAACTAAAAAAAAAAAAAGCTTTTCAGCAGATCTGGAAGATCGGCCTGCTTAGCTGTTCTGTGGGTTCTGTGGGTGAGAATTCTTGTCTTTTGACAACCCACTGAGCAGGCACTGAATCACCCAATTACTGCAAATTCTTTTCTAAATAGAAAATACTCCACAGCCTGGGATGGAAAAATTCCAGGATCTGCAACAAATATCTAGCTCACTGGCAGAAGCAGGTTTTGGGCATGAATGACACTTCTTTGCTTTAATTTTAGCTCCAGTAGAAGTTCTGTAGATGACTGGGGAATAAACTTGGCCAAGGTGGGGGGAGCTGGGCATGTGAGCACCCATCATACCCACAGCATCTCTTGGGCTCCAGCCACCCACTGGATGCAAAGAAAAGGTCTCTTGTTTGGGAGGCTTGGTTGTGTTCACTCAGGCCAAGAGGCATGTGGGTGTGTAGCACAGCCAGAGCTTTGGGTATAGTACATCCGGAGGCCAAGGGCAGTGTGACTGGGACTGGGAACTGGGAGCTTTAAATTCATAGCATTGGCATGAACAGAAGTATGGGGTGGCGGGGAGGTAGTTGCTCTAATCCTCCACAGTCTTCTCATGTCAGGAGCAATTAGTTTCTAAACAAAGCCCTTAATGCACACTTAACTGCTGTGTTACCATTTGTATCAGTCACTGTTCCTGTTGGGACAAAGGCAACTTAATGGAGAAATGGTTTATTTTGGTGTCAATCTGAGAGATAGAGTCCATCATGGTGGTGGCGAGAGCTGGAGGCAGCTGGTCACATAGCATCCACAGTCAGGAAGCAGAAAAGAGATACATGCTGGTACTTGGCTTGCCCTCCAGGACCCCAGCTCGTGGAATCGTGCCATCCATGCTGGGATGAGTCTTCCTATCTCAATGAACTAAATCTAAAAAACCCCTCACAGACACACCCAGAGATTTGTCTCTGGTGATTCTAGAAGCTGTAAAGTTGACAAAATCAGCCATCATACCACTTAGTGTTACAAAAGCCCACTATTCCCACTGTTGGTGCAACGCCCCATGCTTGTAGGGAGGTATGGTGATGACATAATCAAAGGCAGTGGAATGCAATGAAGAGCGCAGGTCCAAGGCCACCCACATCTGTGCCTGTTTTTATTCTACTTATATCTGTCTGAACTTCAGCAAGACCTTTGGAGGGCCCTCCTGTACACTTGGTTTTCTTATTTGCAAAATTGGGGAACCCTATTTCTTTCATCCATCATAGTGAGGATTAAGTGATGTTACGGTTATCGTGGATTAGCTTGTAAGACATGTAGCCTTTGAAGCATGTAATAAATCTATTTTTCTTCTAAATTAAGGCTAGCACTTGGAAAGGTAAAGAGTATCATTGTGAGATCTAACATTTTGCTTAACCTTTGAACCCCAAAGCAAAGTAGGATCTGGGAATGAATTCAGCTGTTAAAGGTTTTGTAGTCCACTGTGAAGGGCATCTTCAGGGTCTTTCCAGGACACTTCAGTGGGAACTGATTTGCCCACCATATGGGGCAGTGTGAGCACATAGCTGCCATCTTGGGTCTTCTAGCGTGACCCCATTGGCCAGTCTGTCAAATCACCTCCTTCTGCTGGAGCTGTGCCTCCGACTGGAATCTTTCCTGAGTGCGGCTGATGCGGGCCTCTGGCTGCAGCCCATGGCCCAGCACACAGAGCTCTGGGAGAGATGCCCACCTTGTGCCACTGCCCTGCAATTCTGGGGCATGGGCATTGTTCCAAGATGGGGAATCCTGCTTGGGGCTCTCTTCACTGCTGCTGCTGCTGCCGAGAGAAAGGACCAGGACAGATCAGACATTTCTCTGCTGGGCCTCTGGCTCCTCCTCTGTTCTCTACTCTCCTCTGTCCCTCCCAGTCCAGGGCACACCGTGGGTGCCAGGCCTCAGCCTTTCCATTCCATGCTTGCCAGGCTGGGCTGCCCTGGCTGCACACCTGCCTGCCTGCCCTGGTTGGGTATGGTGGGAACCAGCTCCCAGCACTTCCACTGATAGGTTGAGTCCTGTTTTTTTTCCTATGTCCAGGATCCTACTGTTTTGAATAGGCCTCTAGGAGCTGGGCCTCCTTTTTTTTTTTTAATCTAATGCACTGCTTGTTTAATAAAGGGCTGGGCTTAATTGGTTGAATGCAAAACCATAACAGAAAAAAAACCCCACCCAACCCTGCTTTGCACAGCTGCCACTGTTTTCCTGAACAGAATCAAGTAGAAACTGCTTGGCCCAGTGTCACCCAGCATTTGGCTGGAACAGAGCTTCCCAGCTGCTGACTGACACAGCCAAGAGCTGTGAATGGGAAAGTGACCCTCACAGACACCTAAGTCTGACTGGGCATGTTTTGGGAGAATAGGGTATGTCTCATAAGCATGGGACAAGCTTAGGTAGAAGGGAGCAACTCAAAGCCACACTGGGCTGGTGCTAGCTGACTGGAGGTTGGAGTCTTCCTGGGTTCAAGTCTTGTCTCTTCCACTTACCATCTGTGTGCCCTGCAGCATGTGAATTAATCCCACTGAATCTGAGACGTTTTTTCTTTGTAAATTGAAAATCATAACAGTACCCATCTCACCAGGACTCACAGGCAACAACATTACATAAAATGGAAAACTGAGGGCAAAACTAACACAAACAGAACTGGCTCTCAGGTACAGTGGGTTCCTCCATGCCTGAAATAAACAGCTATGTGTCAGATTTTAGAATGATGTAGAAATATAGTCATACTCAAAGGGAGGGGAACGTGTGTAAGTCATAAAGGGACCTTCTACATGACCTTGGGAATTAATCTCTCTCTCTCTCTCACATACACACACACACACACACACACACACACACACAAATTGAGATTCAGGGCATGAAACAACTTTTTATTCTGTCCTATTCAGAGGAGAAGCCTGAGCGAAGCGTGCTATTTTCTTCTTGAACAATTTTATGTTCTTGAATAATTTTATAGCCCCCACTGTTTTAAAATGTTAGTGTTTTTAATTAATGTCATTTTATTGTCCCTGTTCTCTCAAACTCTCCTCCTGAAGGGCACAGTTTTAGAAATCTAAAACTGAGTAAGTAACTGAGGAATAATGCGTTAGCATTTACAGAGGTTCTTAGATGGAAGCCACTCTGCTGTAGGAAGTTCATTTCAGATTTAAGAAAAGAGCAGTGTTACGTTAAGATTCTTGCAAAAATAATCAATATTTCATTTCTTTCAAGTGGCTGGGGAAGTTTATATAACTATTACAATGCAGAACTTTCCTGAGATAATATCTTTACTTAAATTGACTGCCAAGTACTTTGTAAAAAATTACCATGTATGCTTGGACAGATTGTGAAGGCTGTGATGCGTATCACTCGGGCAGAAATTAACTGCTGCTTGACACAATTGTGTGCAGTGTAGAGAGAGCAGGCCTTGGTGTTGGCTGAGCTTTGTCTGATCTGATAGCAAGTCATTGATGAGTTCTTTAAAAAGCCTCAGGTTCACATGTGGTCCTCCCCTGCCCCCCACCAATTCTGTGAAATAGCCACGGGAGTATAGGACCCTTTTCAGTGCTCATGGGACGTTTTTGCTGACTCCTAGACCCCTGCGACTGCGTGCTAGGCTGTCTGGAGGCTGGACCTATAGCATGTATCAACTTGTCTCTGCTGAGCAAGGGACACTGGGAGCTCAGTCTGCTTAGGGCAGGAAGCTCTTCTGGATTCTGGTGCTCAGTGCTCATGAGTGCTCCCTCTCTAGACCTCTGAAGTTGGTGGAGAACTGGAGCAACATCTGGGGCTGGAGGAAGCCCAATGTTTCTATTCTAGCCTCCAGGACCAGTTGTTCCTAAGACATGGTTTATGGACCCTAACTTAGAGACACTTCCAGGGGGGCCCACAAGGTTCAACCAGTTTTCACTATAACATGAAGATGTTACTTATAATTTGGTAATTTTCTTAGGAATGTTGGGGCTGTTTTGAATGCATACATGTGCAGTGTGGGCTACAGAAGCATATCTGAGAATCTGGCTGTCTTCCTACTAAGCTAGACACCAACAAATTTGCAAAAAAAAAAAAAGCACAAATGCAAGATGGAAACACTTTTCACTAAATTTCTGCACCTGTGACTCTCTCTTTCTCCTTTCTTTTAGTGAAATGTATTTTTTGGCTTGGCATGGTGACTCATGGCTATAATTTCCAGCACCCAGGAGGCTGAGGCAGGAGGATTGTGAGTTTAAGGCCAGCCTGGGCTACAGAGATGCTGCTTCAAAACAATACCAAAAAATGCTTCTCATAGGAATATATTATTTTTGTGAATATAGAATTGATTTATTTTTAAAAAATATCTAAATATTTCTCAATTTAAGCCTCTAATATAATAAAAATGGGTATGTGTAAACCATATACATAAAGACTTGTATTCTCAATTATATTTAAGAGTTTAAAGGGGTTCTGAGACCAGATGGTTAGAGACCTTTCCAGGGGAATAGATAATAGACTCTAGTTGATAGGTACAAGAAGGCACAGGGAGTGGGCGGGGCGGGGGCAGGAGGCCCGTCAAATAGAAACCTAGTCACTCATGGTCAAAGGGAGACCTTGGTTTTCTCCACATCTCTTTTCCCACCATCTCCCCTCTTGGAACAGTCTGAAAGCTCCTAACCCAGATAGTTCACAGGGCCCACTCCCTCTGTTCAGGCAGTGGCCTGAGATACCTTTTTTACCTGCTTTGGCGGGAATGGGGTTCCCAAGAGGAGCCAGGCAGCTGAAGTCGATCATCCTGCTGGTGCTGGCGGTTTGGAGCCATCCTTCTGATGAAGGGCAGGGGACTGAGGGCACTCACAGCCATTCTCCTGTGTGAGTCTGCCCTCAATCGTGGCCTTGAACTGCTCTTCCAGCCTCCTGCTGGACTCCCCAAAGAGCCCCCAGGCTCTAGTGGCAGTGATGGTGGGGTTAGCAGGTGGGATGTTGAGAATGGCAATTTAGCTTCAAACAGAGAGGAGGTGGCTGGACAGAATATGGGACATGTATTTCTGGATGCTTTGGCTGTAGTGATGTCACTGTCTTCAGAGTGTCTTATCTCCTTGGGCCCCAGAGAGGGGGATGTTGAGAGGGACGAGGAGGAGACAGAGGAAGGGGAGCTTGTTTCTGCCCGAGGGACAGGAGGGCTCTCTGGGGCTGTGTTTGGTTGCTGGTTCTGGCATGGTGGGGAAATCGTCTTTCTTGTGGCTGGTGGGCTCAGTGCCTTGTGGCTCAGGGGCGGGCTGGGGGAGTTGAGAACAGCAGGAAGGCTTTGCTGGAACATTCCGTGAGAGGAGGACAGGTTTTGCAGTCTCCTGTCTCCTTGAGGTGCCCAGTGTGCCCTTGTGGGAGAGACTTTTCTGGCCCCTAGAGGGCTTCTCTCTTGGCCCTGCCTGGAAGCTTCTGGAGGGGGTGGCCATTGTGAAGGTCTAGCCAGACTGAGTTCCAAGGTCTTGCTTTGCCCAGCTGTGGGGTTGGGGTGGTGCCAGGCGATTGCCTTCTGGTGATGCCTGGAGAGTCTTGTGACCTTCTCTGCTTGTGCTTGACTCTGGGTCCCACCCTCAGCCTCTGGATTTGAACTGGCTATGGGCTGGGAGTTCAGGTCTAAGGTCAGCTCTCTAGGATTGCTACCATTCCTGCTGCCTGGCCCTGTGCTGCACAGCCTCTGTGAGCTGCCAGCTCTGGGCAGCAAGTCCATGGGGCTCATGGAGGCTCTCAGCTTTGGGGAAGCCCATGTTCTTTTGGGAGGGCTAGCCCTGTCTAGCCCCGGTACCATCATCTCTTCCAGGGAACTTGCTGGCGGCTGGGTGTTCTCATCTGGCTCCAGAGAAGCGAATGATTTATCCATCAGGATTTCTAGAGGTGGTGGAGGGAGATGTTCTAGGTCCTCCTCTGCTTCACAGTTGATGTCTTTACTCTTGGATTCTTCTGATGTAGGAAGAGGGGGAAAGGGTGCTGAAGGCCTCCAGCCTGTCCCTGCCTTGAGAGATTCTCTGTTTGCTACTGGAGAAATTTGGGGCTTAGGATACAGAGGGGCAAGTCCCCTGTATATGGGAAATCTGGGAGGCAGGACGGGAGCCCCCCACTTCCTGAGGCAGGGACTTGATCCCAAGTTCTTGGAGTTCACTGGCATCCGCAGATTCTCGGTGGGACTGAAAGTTTCAATAAGTTTTTTGACTGATGTTCTAGTTGGATAGACCCCAATGTCTGATTTGGTGTCCTGGGAAGCCCTATGGTCCTTCTCACCACAAGGGATGGCATTTGGCAGCTCCCCAGCTTTTTGCCAGGGCTGATCATGCTCAGAGTGGGCACTGCCTCTCTGCAAGATGCTCTTGTCCTGACTTGGCAAAATGCTGAAATTCTTGGTGAGGGAAGCTTTGAATTTGCTGATGGTGTTGCTGGGACTCACCCTGCAGTGGGAGGCGGGCCACAGTGCTGCTTCCCTGGGCTGCAGAAGCTGTTCTCTGCTCTGTTCCTGCCGCGTGGCACCCAGGGCATAAAATGCTTCCAGCCTCTGGCTGAGATCTGTCTGGACTCTCCTGAGCTCTTGGAGGGTGGGGTCCTCCGCATGGTTCTTAAGACATCCCTCTGATTGTGGCCTCCTTTGGCTCTCTGGGGCTCTCCTGCTGCCACAGACTGTGCTAGGTCTTGGAGGGACCATTGTCCTCTCCTCCTCCTCCTCAGTCCAGTCCTGGTGTCTGGAAGGCACAGGTACAAACTTGATTCTTTCGCTGATGGCCTTCTTCATCTTCAGAATCATTTCCTGGGCCTGGGGGCTCCTAAGCTTCCTGGAGTGTGACTGAAACAGGCTTTCCTGGTCAGCAGGTGAAGACTGTGGTCTTGAAGGTGGTGCGATCTGCTCAGCACGCAGACCCATATTGCTAACTTCATCTTCCTCCTCTAGGCTGTTCTCCTCACCTTCACTCAGGGATGGAGCATCCATCAACCTGAAACTTTGAGAGAGATGTGAGTCCACAGGGACCCCAACACCCTGGGAGTCCCATGGAGTGCTCTCATTAGCCTGCAGAAGCCTGCAAGTGACTGCTTCCTGGTCTGTGCTAGAGATACATGAGCCCCTGGCTTCACTCTGTGCTGCTGGCTGAAACTTAGCCATTACAGGCCTTGATAGTGGGCAGTCCTGGGGTCTGTCTGAACCTGTCCAGAATGGACCTGACTGCCAGGCATGCCCTGATAGCCTGACCTCCACTTGGGGTACCTTCTCTGGCTTCCATTCTCCAGGCTCTGGTGCAAAGTCCCAGCTGCCTCGTTTGCCCAGTCTGTCAGTGGACTGCACAGACTCACTGTCAGCAACAATGCCACTGTCCTCAGAGCACAAGGGTGGACCCTGTAGTCCAGGGTCACTAGTGGCCACAGAGCCACTAGTCAGGCTCTCTAGTTTGCCCAGGGCTCTCAGGAGACATTCGTCTATACCTTTCTTGGCGCTCAGCTTACTTTCCAGGTGGCTGGCAGTGGAGCGGAGGTAACTGCTGGATGTCTCCAGGAGGCTCCCACCTAAGGCAGCCACTGTGCGGTGGACCACTTGCAACTTGTTGACGGTGTACTGCAGCAGCTGTTGCAGGAGGTCTGGCTGCTCCCAGAGCTCTCCTTTCCTCGATGAGCATGCCAGATCCCCTCTAACTTCCTGGAGGAGCACTTCTCCATCTCTGGAGATCTCCCCCAGGAGCTGGCTGACCTCCTCAAAGCACAGCAGCAGAAAGCTGAGCATGGGCTGCAGCAGCTCCCGGGTCTGGCTGGCCTGCTGGATGAGGCACAAGATTGCTTCGTATCTGGAAAGACTCGCATGTAGATAGGTGTAAGCATGCTGGTGGGCCTTTACCAGGGGCTCAGGGAAGTCTACTTTGCCTTCTGACTCAGGAACAGGAAGAGTGGCTTGGCAGCATTGACCCTCCTTGCCTGGCTGGTGGCACGCTGGCTCCCTTTCCCAGCTGGAGGTCTGCTGGGTAGTGTTTCCCTCACTGTCCTCCCCCTCAAAGGCTGCTCCATGTGTCCCGTGGGAATCTGGTGTCCCAGGTGAAATGTCTGTAGCCAGGTGATTTTGTGATTTGTTTAGCAGGGACACAGAAGTTTGGCTTTCTGAGATCAGTCCTTCCATATCTCCTGTGAGCTGACGAAGACCTTCAGCCATGGTTTGGGGCTTCCTGGAATTCGCCGGTTCCTCTGCAGGAAACTTCCCACCAGGGTCATAGTAGGTGGAACTTTTAACCAGCAAAGGGATGGAACATCTTTGGCTGCTCTGTTGGCGACCTGGCAAAATTGCTTTGGGCTTTTTCAAAAACCGAATGCCACTCCTGGAAACACTGTTGACAATGCCACTGTGTGAAGGTGTACACCCCATGGTTTCAGCTTGTCACCATCTTCTACCTGCAACCTTCACAGTCTTCAGAGAATCTTTGGAAAAAGGAACCGAAGGCTCTCTGGTTAGACTATCCAGGCAACTCCAGACTAGATTGGAAGTCCATGGTACAAGCACCTAAGCTTGGAACCAGCTCCATTGTGAAGAGAAAGTCATGCTTGTTGTCCTAGGTTTTGAATCCTGTGCTGTTAGTGAGCAGCGGGACAGTTCTGAAGGACTTCAGACTCGTGGATTATGGGCCTGTGTTTTGCTCGTGTCCTGACAGATGTGGACAGCAAGTGAAGCTTTAAGCCTATTAGGTTAATCATGCCTGAACCAGTCAGCACTCGGCGTGTTCTAATATAGAACTTCTCAGCATTTACTATCTTGGGAAGCGGATTATTTTTGCACGTGCTTATGCTTTTAATTCTGTTCAGATGCCTGCCATAGGAAACCTAGAGAAATGAGTCATAATTGCAAAAGGCTTGGGAAGACAGGCCTTTGTGGAAGGGAAGTGAAGCCTTACTGATTCTAAATCCCTGGATAAGAGGTGACCTTTCCAGTTTAACAAGGGCAAATCAGTCGAGGGTGCTCCTGTCTGCTGTTATCAAGAATACCCACACGCTGGGCATGGTGGCTTACACCTGAAATCTCAACATTCAGGAGGCTGTGGCAAGAGGATTGCTAGCCTGGTTATATAGTAAGTTCCAAGCTAGCCTGGGCTACAGAATGAGAGTACTTTTTTTTTTTAAATAAAAACTAAAGCATAACAAAATAATCCATTGAATAAACAAGAAAAGCAGCAATAAAAATGGAGTTAGATATCTGGAAAGCCATTCTTCCTGGTCTGGGGGTGAAGGTGGGGAAACTCCCTATTGTAAGAGGCCTAAGACAAGTTGCTGTGAACCGCAGTGGCCCAGGGCCATGCTTCTCCAGAAAGAGGCTTTTCTCAAAGCTTTCTCATAGGGAAACACAGTAAACCTGGGCAGTGGAGAGTTATTCAGTCCTCTGAAGGGGAACTCAAGGGAGAAAATGTGTTTTCCTTTTCAAGTGCGTCTTTCCACTCAAGCCGAATGCTGCTCTCTCGTCTTCAGCTCAGGGAGCAGCTGCTGGTTTATAATTCCTCTTAAATCTTTCTGCTGTCAGGGAAGTCTGGAGCAGATGTGTCCAAACCGTGGCCCAATACAAAATTCTAAACTTACTTAAAATATTATTTTTTGTGATTTTTTTTTTTTGGTGACTTGATTGCACAGTTCTTGAGTGTGAACTTTGTAGATGACAATGTCATATAGCAATGTCTAAAGGCTCTAGAGAGCAAGGACTTGGAAAAGAGAGGTGTGGGTTAGAGCATGACTTTCCTTTCAGTTAGGGGAAATTATTGTTATGATTATTATTAATGTTTTATTTTTGCCTGCATGTATATAAGTGCATTTATGTGTGCAATGCCTGCGGAGGCCAGAAGAAGTGTTGGATCCCCTGGAAGTGGAGTTATGAATGGTTGTTAGTCACCATGTGAGCGCTGGAAACTGAACTCAGGTCCTCTACAAGAGTGGCCAGTGCTCTTAACCCCTGACCTATCTCTCCAGTCCCAATGTTTTTCTGAGACAGGGTCTCACTGTGTAGCTCAGACTGGCCTTGAACTCATAATCTTCCTGCCTCAACCTTCTGAGTAGCTGGGGTTATAGCTGTATACAACCATGCCAGGCTGAATTGGGGAACTTCTGAAAGCTATTTAAGGAAGAAAACTGTAATTTTTTCTGAGATAGGGTCTTGCTATGTGGCCTAGGCTAGCCTCAAGCTCACAACCTTCCAGCCTCAGCCTCTTGAGTGCTGGGATTATAGGTGTGCACTGCCATATCTGGCAGAGACCATTTTAAAAATGGAGACAGTGATACTTGAGTCACGGAGCTCTTGGGAGAGTTAAGTCAATCAGCAGTTTGGTAACTGCCTGATCCAGTGCCTGATGCTTGGTAAGCACTCAAAAAAGACTTCTTTACCCTCTTCCCTGCCCCACTCCACCTTCCAAGGATGCTAAACCACTTTATAATAGTAAAAGTCACCTAAAAATTCATGGTATATCAAAGCCTGGTGTACTTTCTTTCCTGAATAATATGTAAGTATCTTCCAATAGTGTGGTCTGAGCCCTGAATCTGTCTTGCTTTTTTGTTGTGCCAGTCTGTATGGGAAGGTCCTATGCTTGGGCCCTGACTGCAAGTCTGAGGTTCCACAGAGAAAAATTCCTGCTTTTAAACTGGTTTTATCTGTCTTTAGGGGGCTTTTATTTAACAGTTCCTCATTTTTGGTCACCTAGGTTGTTGCCAGTTTTGAATTTTTATAATAGAAAAAAATGTCACATCTCGCATCCCCTGAGGTTGCTGAAACTGGAGTTGGTATTCTGCTCTGCTGCCTTTATTTTCACATTTTCATTTACTGAACCCCATGCAGCCAGGACATTTGAAAAACAGAAAGGACCAAGAGCCACCTCCTGTGCTTTGAGCAAGCTAGAGCCTGGGCTACCAGGCCTCTGCACGAAGCTGATGCCGATCACAGCCGTGCCCCAGAGTGCATCATTAATAAAGTTCCCCGTTCTGTTTATTTGCAGCAGAACTCAAGGGAAACCCAGCTGAATCAGTGCCTGGGGGCAAGCTGTGTGAGGCATTGAGATATTTTAGTTTTCACTGTGCTGGGCTGGCGGGTAAACATGGACGCTGGAGACTCGTTTTTCCCTTTTGGTCTTTGCATTGAAGAGAATGGAAAGCTCATCTGAAGGATGCTTTATGCAAATTCTTCTCTTCTTGGGATCTGAGTTCCCACATGAATTATGTGTGTACAAACCTTTGATCTAACTGGCTAAAATTATTTCTGAACCAATGATCAAAATCAAAGTATTTGCCTGGAAGATCAACTGTTAGATACCTCTGTATCTTTTAGTCAGGGTTTCTTGTTTCCTATAAATAATTTTGGAAGCTGTTTGTATGTTGTCATTCATTCTGCATTAAGATCAACTATTGTTTTTTCTTTTTAAAGGAGCTTGTGTCAAATGAAAAAACAAAACAAAACAACCTCTTGAGGTGAGAATGGGAAATACTTCTACTCTGGAAAATTGACGTTTAAACATATACCCTTTGACCCGTCATTTCCCCTAGGAATTTTTCAGGAGTATTAAATGCCTATGTCCACAAATAGATTGGGACACAAATATGCAGAGTAACCCTATTCATAATATTTTCAAATTGGAAACATTATAAATATCTATCAGCAGAGAAGGACACATTTGATATAACTGCACAGTAGATCGACCACTACTCAGAAATACTCACCCAAACACCCAACATATACGCAACATGGGTATATTTAAAAATGATTATGATAAGCTGGGCATGGTGGCTCATACCTGAGACCTGGGTACTTAGGAAGCTGAGGTGGCAAATCTTGAGTTTGAGACCAGCCTAGAAAAACAGATAATATAGCAAGATCTCGTTTCAGAAAAAAATTAGCCAGGTATGGTGGTACAGGTATATAACACCAGCATTTGGGAGGCTGAGGCAAGAGGATTACTAACGAGTTCAGGACCAGAGAAGTTGGGCTACAGAGTAAGTTCAAGGACTATATATATATACACTGAGACCCTGTCTCAAAACAAAACAATCAAAAAATTATAAGTGAAAGATGCCATATGCAAGAATACATATGGAAAGATTCTATTTATATGACATTTAAGAATAAGCAAAATGAATCTATGATTATAGAACTCAAAAGAATAGTTCTCACTAGGAAGAGTTACCGACTGTCTATGAACATGAAGGAATTTCTTAGGATACTGAAAGTGGTTTATATCTTGGTTTGGGTGGTGGTTAGCTAGGGGTATATATGTTCATATGTAAGTATTGCCTGAGTTACACAGTTAAGCTGTGCATTTTACACATATACCCTTAATGAAAATGCTGTGTTGTATATTTTGCTTTTTCCTTAAGAGAGTCCTAGCTATGAGGCTGCTGGTTTGGCTAACGGTCTTTGTATTCATTGTCTGTTGTTTCATAAAGATTTTTTTCTAAAATTTATCAGCTTAAAGCAATAAATATTATTTCAGGTTCTGAAAGCAACTCAGCTGAGTGGTTCTGGCCAGAAGTCCAGACATCTGAAGGCCTACCTGGGGCTGGTGCTAAAATGACTAATTCAGCTGGGCGTGGTGGTGCATGCCTTTAATTCCAGCACTTGGGAGGCAGAAGCAGATAGATCTCTGTGAGATTGAGGCCAACCTGTTCTACATAGCAAATTCCAGGCCAGCTGGGGCTACAGAGAGACCCTGTCTCAAAAAGACCAAAAGTAAAATAAAATTACCTAAAATTACTAATCCATGTGGCTCATTCACATGGCTTATCCACATGGATGCTGATGGAAGGCCTCAGACCTTTACCGTCTGTTTGCAGGAAGCCCTGGTTCTTTTTATTGTGTAGGTCTCCCCACAGAGCTGCTTGAGTTGTTGTACAACATGGCAGTTGGCTTTCCCCAGGGCAAGTGGTTCAAGAAACAGCGAAGAAAAGGCTACTATCCTCTAATCCCAGTCACCTTTGGGGCTGGAGAGATGGCTCAGTGGTAATGAGCACTGACTGTTCTTGCAGAGGACCCAGGCTCCATTCCCAGCACCCACATGGTAGCTAACAACCATTCATAACTCCAGTTTCAAGGGATCCGACAACCTCTTCTGACCTCCACAGGCATTGCATGACACAGGTATACTTACCTACATACATGCAGGCACTCATACACATAAAATAAAAATAATAAAATATTATAAAAAACAGATCTGGGCATGCCATAGGTCAAACTATGACATCCAAAACTGGACTCATGTATAATGTAAATATTAGTTTGTAATATATTTAGTCCTTGCCCTTTAAGAAGTTAAATAAATTATACCCTAGTTTCATTCATATGTCCCAATTAGTTGGCAAGAGATAGTTCCAATGCAGAATGAATTTTGAGCTGAAATTGAATGTAATTCAGCATAAAATAGAATTTTATATAGATAGGCTCATAGAATTTAGCATTTTAGTTGGCTTCTTTCCTTCAGTACAATTACCACTGAGGATCCTACATGTTGCTGTGTGAATCAGAAGTATTCCCACATGAGTAGTTTTGATGAATGCTTGATTCTCATCCTGAGAGAATTTACCCAGTTCTCAGGTAATCTAAATTAAAAATGAATCACATCTACTACTGACCACCAACTTTGAAATACTGCAGTACTGAGAGAAATGTTAAAGGCTGGGCCAGAGAGATGGCTCAGTGATGAAGCAAGCTGCTGTTCTTGATGAAGACCTCAGTTTAGTTCCTGTCACCATATTGGGTGAATCACAGCTGCCTATAACTCCAGGTCCAGAGAATCCAATGCTCTCTTCTGGCCTCCAAGGTGACCCGTAACTCATGTGTGCATACATACACATACAAAACACACACATACACATAAAAAAAGTCTTAAAAAGGAGTTGAGAGCAAATTTTATTTCCTTCATTATTGCTTATGTGATGCAAAGTATTGTGAAGAATTTTTGTGATGACAGATCAAATAGCAAAAATCACCTTCCCAAACTATCTAAAGAGGTACATAAAATGAGCCAATCTTCGTATTATTCTGCCAATTCTTGCATAAACTCTGTTTAGTATACATTGTGTTTTGTGAATTGAAAAGATTGGTTACCCACATTCTGTTTTTTCTTCATAAAAATACTGGATCATTGAAAACAAGTCAACAAATTTGGGAATTTCTGAGAGAATCAAGGTTGTTAAAGCTTGTACTCTGTACAACTTATTTAGGTGTTATATTTCAATGAAGGTATTTTAAAAATTGTAGACACAGGGTGGAATGTGGTGGTACAGGCCTTTAATCCCAGCACTTGGGAGGGATCACTGTGAGGCAGAGGGATCTCTGTGAGTTCCAGGCCAGCCAGGACTACATAGACCTAGTCTCAAAAAAGTTGTAGACACAATATTTTCAAACAAAAACTTGTAGATGAACATACATAATAGCACTATTCAAAGTAAATGTGAAAATAGCAAAAATGTTTGTCACCGGATGAATAAATGACTAGAATATAGTCTATGCAATGGAATATTGTTCAGCTGTAGAAAGGAATAAAATATGATTCAGTCTACCTGACACTTGACAAAGGGGCCAAGAACACTCACAAAGCTAGCATCTCCAGCAAATGGTGCTGGCAAATTGGATCTACACCTGTAAAAGAATGAAACTAGACCCTTATCTTTCACCTTGCACATAAGTCAACTCCAAATGGATCAAAGACCTCAATGTGAAACCTGAAACTCTGAAACTGTTAGAGGAAAACATTGGCAGTAACCTACAAGATATAGATGTAGGAAAGGACTTTCTAAATTGGGCATCAGTTGCTCAGGAATTAATTTCGGTCAACAACCAACAAGTGGGACCTCATTAAACTAAAAATCTTCTTTACAGCAAAAGAAACAATCAAGGAAGTGAAGAATAAATCCACAGAGTGGGAGAAAATCTTCACCAGCAACACATCTGACAGAGGTTTAACATCCAGAATATATAAAGAACTCAAAAACAAATAATCAAGAAAGTGAGTGACCCAATTAAAAGATAGGTTAAGAATCTGAGCAGAATTCTCAAAAGAAGAAACAAAAATGGCTAAGAAACATCCTAAAAAGTATTCAACAATTCTTAGTAATTAGGGAAATGTGAATTAAAACCACTTTAAGATTTCACCTTACCCCAGTCAGACTGGCTAAGATCAAGAGAACAAATGATACCAAATGCTGAGAGGATGTGAGGAAGGGGGAATGCCCATTCACTGCTGGTGGATTGTAAACTTGTGCAGCCCCTATGGAAAGCAGTGTGGAGAACTCTTGAAAAACTAAAAATGAATCTACCATTTGACCCGGTTATATCACTCTTTGGCATGTACCCAAAGGACTCATCCTATTGCAGATACTTGTACATCCATGGTTGTGGCTGCTCTTTTCACAATAGCTACCTAAGTGTCCCTCAGCTGATGAGTGGATAGTGAGAATGTGGTGCATTTACACAATGGAGTTCTACTCAACGGTAAAGAAAGACAAAATCATGACATTTGCAGGTAAATGGATGGAACTTAGAAACTGTTATGCTGAGTGAAGTAACACAGACTCAGAAAAACAAAGGACATATGTTCTCCCTCATTTGTGGATCCTAGCACCAAATCCTTATATGTGAGTAAGTATCCTGGTATAACTTCAGGAATCAGGAAAATGGAAAGGAACCAGGGAGGTAAGGGAAAGAAGGAGCTCAAGAGAAGAACAGTAGGAGACAGGTGCTACTAAGAGGGAATAGATAAAATGGGGGTATGTAAAGGGGAGGGAGGAGGGAGGGTTATACAGGGAACTATGGGGATAAAGGGAAAGAAGGAGCTCAAGAGAGGTGGGGCCATAGGACACTGCTGTTATCAAGGGAGGAATGGGGATGCTTGAATGGAAGACATGGAGAGAGAATTAGACAAGGAGAGGGGGAGAGAGAGAGAGGAGAGAGAGATAAACAATGCCTAGCTAGTGTAAAACATCAGAGAGAATCATACTAGTCTAATGGCTTAATGACAAATTACACATACAATATCTCTACATGAGTCCATGTACATGGCTGAAGGCTGCATAACAAGAAATAGTGCCAGATGGGAGAAACTTTCCTTTGAGTTGTTGGCCAGAGTGGTCCAAAAGACTCCCCAAATTACATGATCTGTTGCCACAGCTCTTGATTGCTTCCCAGAACTTGAAGATAAGACCCTGTTGCTGAAGACAGGACATACTTTGGATACATGATTTGGAGCAATGGAACTGGAACTGACCTGGAAGCCACTTCCCCTGAAAGCTAGCTCTCATAACTCTGGAGAGCACTATGCAAGCTGTTAAGGGAGAACATCAATCAATGGCCTAATTCCAGCTTCCTGACCAAATAATCACATCAAACACTGGTGCAGTAGTGGCGCTTTTATATTGGTGCCAATCAACGGCTACCTAATTGGACTTAAAGTTCACTCGGTGGGTGGACACTCATGTATAGTACTGTAATCAAAACCAAATACACATGACTAAAGAGGTCATAGATCTTAGAGAAATCCCCAAAGCTTTCACATCCCTAGACTAATGTAACGTTTTACTAATTGCAAAATATGTATCCTTGTATTTACAGTCAAGTATTCCAGTCACTACTCATCAAAGAAGCTTCTTTTGCACCAGATCAAGACTACTACAGAGTACCACAACTAGTCACACAGCCAGTGTCTGTCAATTGCTGAAACCTACGTGGTGTATCTACATTGCATCCTCTATACCTAAGGCTCACGCAGCATAGAACAAGGAGTAAAGAGAATACTAATGAATCTCTCAACTCTCATTCATGAAGCTCCCTCATGCAACAGAGGGCCAGAACACAAAAAGTCACAAAGAGCCAAAGAGTAGAGATTAGGAGTATGTAGGGTGTGGGTCCCTAGGACTCTTATATTAAGCTTCACTCACCCAGGGCTCAGGAACCGTTGCAGAAGAGGGAGCAGAAAGATTGTAAGAGCCAGGGAGGAGGCGCATGAATATAAGGAAATACAATCCTACAAGCTCCTGGGACACTGCTTGTATGAACCTGCAGCAATAGTGTTGGCATGCTCATGATCCTTGCAAATTCAAGCAGACTAAAACCTAGCATGGAACTGGAGAAATGGGCAGCAGACTTCAATCTTAGATGAAGAAATACTGGCAGCTGGTTATTATTGCCTGAGGAGGAGCTAATCTTAAAGGCATCTTCTGGATAGGCTGACTAGACCTATCTAGAAGAGTATATTTATTGATGATTATTGATGATAAATATACTTCTTATAATCTCTTAGAATGTTGATTTTGATCCTCCATAAATATAGCAGATTTACAACCAGATATAGCTTGCATCAATTACTAAAATAATACATAATTCTAAGAACATATATTAGCTTTGAAAATTGATAATAGAGACATGTATTTCATATAGCCAATGCATCTTTTTCATTATTGGTGTGTATTCATTATATACCATGCTGGGTTTCATAAGGACAATTTCTTTCAAGGATATTGTCGCCCAGGTTGACCTTGAACTTACAAGCTGATCCTCTTCCTTCTTTCTCCTGAGGGGAGCGCTTGACATCTGTGATGCCCAGATCCAGACAGGACACATTAAGACCAAGAAGCAGGTGGAGGGTGTGGATATTATAGGAACCCTGAGGAGCTTGGATTCAATTCCAGGGAAGAAGGGAAAAAGAAAAAGAGTTTTAAATTTAATTGTGACTAAATTATAAACCTGAATTGACTAAGATATGACTGTATTTGAATGAGTTTATCTGAAAGTGGCTAGATTAAATTTTTTCTGGTTTGAGGCAGAATAGAGACTCAAGGAAGAAATTACACTCAATTACAGGAGAATAGAGAAAATTACATTTTTGCACACTCAAGTCAGTGACTGTGAAATTTGTATTGGCTCCAATAATTATAGGCAGCCAGGGGTCAGTAAAATCTCAAGAATAGACGAAAGAATCATTATGTGCTGTTCTTCTAAGTTATTGCCTGATTCACAGCTAGATGTCAAAAGGTTGGTGCAGTGTCTTATCATTAGATACCACGATGAAATACATGTGAATTTCTGTTCAAAACTTTCTCTTTATACAATAAATCAGAGCCAAGTCTAGGAAGGTAGAAAAGGCATATTTTAAAAATAATTCTAAAGAGGATCAGCTCAGATAACAGCCTATGACCAAAACAGGGAGAATATGAAATTGCAGGTGGTGCTGGCATCTTGCTTGCACCTGCAGACCCGCTTCCCGTACCTCTGGACACCACCCCTGGACCACACCTCTGACTCCTGGAAGGCAGATCCCTTTGGACGGATCTCACAAGGACTTCTGCTTTGCACAGGTTTTGACAGGAAGGATCACAGAGGGAGGGAGAAGAGTGAGCTGGGATATTAATTCTCCCATCTTTTAGTCTGGCTCTCCATGGTTTGGTTGTAGACCCCTCTGAAGACCTCTGCTCCTGTCAGGTGGTCTTCTGCATACACTGGTGTAGCATGTCTGGACTCGTGTACTTTATACATTCTGTCTAGTGTAGAACTGTGCGATTAAACTGCTCTTTCCACTGGGGAGTCTCCTAAAGTTTTGCCCACACACTTGAAAACTGTGTCTTTCACAAGCTCTGCTCTAATCACTACGTAGTCTACAGTGGCGTCTTGGCTGATGCTATAGGGACAGTTACAGGACATTCTGTGCTATCTGCATGGATATAGAGAGGGGACCACTCTACGACATCTGTGGAACAAAGGCAATTTCTTGCTTGACATGCTTGCTCGAATGCAAGTTCTGGATGTGTTTCAAAAATCTTTCAACTTTTAGGGTCTTTATTATAAACAGTAATTCTTGTAGATGTGAAAAATTATAATCAATAGAAAATTCTGGATACAAAAGGACTAGCTTTTTTTGTTTATCGTGAGCAGAAAATACTTCTTTTTTAAAAAAATATTTTATTTGTTATTTTTATTTTTTGTCTATGAGTTGCATTGCATCATGCAGTGCCTGTGGAGAGCAGAAGAGGGGCGTCAGATTCCTCTGGGACTGAAGTTACATATAGTTGTTAGCCATATGTATGTGCCCTGAATCTAACCTAGGTTTTCTACAAGAGCTACCAGTGCTCTTAACAGCCGAGTCATTGCTCCAACCGCAGCAGTAAACACTTCTAAGCCAGAATTTTTATTGGTTTGATAATGGCTGAGAATTCACCTTTGTACAGCGAGAGGGGAAAAGAGGGGTCACTTGACATGTTATCCTCTGACCTATTATAGCCACTGATGTTACTTCCATAGACATTGTAATCTCTCCAGTTCCCAGTCAATAGTTTTCTGTTTGAAGAAAGTTCTAGAAGCCCTAAGGCCTCCTTCACTTTAATATACTGGATAGAGGGGCACGTCCTTAATTTCTCCAATGTTCTTTCACCATTAACAAAAAACAGAAATATCATTCTAATAACTAGAGGTGGGTTTGCGGGGAGTGGAATGGGAGAGGGACACAGATGTCACACAGTGACAACTGGCTTGCAGGGCTGGAGCGATGGCTCAGTGTTTAAGAGTACATACTATTCTTGCAGAGGACTGGAGTTTGGTTTCTAATACCCACATTGTGTAGCTCACAACCACCTGTAAGTGCAGCTCCAGAGGATCTCGACACCCTTTATTGCACTTCACGGGCACATGCACACACACACAAACACACACACACAAACACACACACACATAATTAAGAAAGAAAACTTGTAATTTATTAAGTGTGCAGAGCCCACTATGTGATGTTTCAGATCTAGTTTTATAGTACGGATACTAGGAAATGCCACTGCAGGTGATTTTCATCTGAAAGCTAGACTCTATCTTTCCGAAGACTTGCCACAAATTGAGACGCTCTGGGCCTGGCGTGAGAGCACAGTTACCATTTTGAGCATGAAGTGATGGCTGCTCTATTTGCAGGAAAGAACCGTAGAAAGACTCAGTGATGTCTGTTGCCCTGCTCTGTTCCCAAGAGCACATCACAGAGAACAACTTCAAAATGTCCCAGTGCCTCATATCTCTCATTAGTCAAAGGAACCCCTGCAGCCTAGTTTTAGGAGATGTGGCAGTTTGGGCAAAGGTGGGAATTGTTTTGCCCCTCAAAGCTGAGCTCTGGTGGCGACCACTGATAGGCAAAGGTACTTAGTTACTTGAAATAGATTGCTGTAGCCTCAGTTCTCACCATGTGGCATTTCATGACATGAATGAGGCTTTGTCTTATGAATGAATACTCAGTTTTTGCAAGCTGTCTTTCCTGAAGCTTTGTCTAACTTCAGGTAAGCAGATATGGAGGGAGCTCTGGATTAAAATTTAGGGTGACTGAGCCCCTTAATAACTTGATAGCCATTTTGAAAGAGTGTCTTCAAATGTCTGGGCCTCTTGCCTGCTGGGGGAAGTGGCGGGCTGGGAGTGATTAGTACTGAGTCTTTCACTGCCATTGCAGCTGCCTGTCCAAGTGCTAGGTTAAGAGTCACAATGAATGGGGTGTGGCCCTTTAAGTCTGGTATCCATAGCACCACGGGCCATCTCATTATTATGCAGTTGTTGTCCGTAGGGACCCTGGCAGGCTAGGACACTTAAAGGGGGACTCCACCAAAGACAGGCAAGCCAAAGCCCACCACTACCACCCTGGCTATCTGGAATCTGCCGAGGGCCTGCGGGAGCCCATTATGAAAACACCTATTTCCACACACTCCCAATTTGTATTCTTGCTGAGGAAGGTCCAGGAGGGATTGAAATTTTTTTTTCTGGGTGACCTTGAGAAGACAGTCACATGATTTGGGTAAGTTGTATTATAAGATGATCCGTCTGCTCAGATGTCTAATGAAACTCATTTCTGCTAAGGCAGAAGTGAGTAACCCGAGCAAAGCACAGTACAGTTTAGACAAATGAATATGGGCTTTAGTAATCGGATGTATATATTGTCAGGCCATTTAAATATATTTCAAAGAAAATATCTTTTTCAGTACAATAGATGATCGAAAAGTCAGGTCAGTGTTCCAAACCTGAGTGGAGTATTAAAATTGCTTCATAATCTACTTTTTCTTTTCCTTTTTGTAATTGTTGAATTATTGATACATTATTATTAAGAGGCAATAATTTATTTTATGATTGACCCGTCATATTGTATATTATATGTTTTTGTTTATTTGTTTTGAACAAAGTTTCACTGTGTGTCCTTGCTTGGCCTGGAACTCACTATGTAGACCAGGCTGGCCTGGAACTCCACCTGTTTCTGCTTGCCGAATGCTGGGATTAAAGGTGTGTGCCACCATGCCCAAACCCATATTTTGACAAATGTATGTTATGTCTTCACTATTACTACTACAGACATAATTGTGTCTTTGTCACTCAGATCTATTGTTCTTTCTCTTCCTTAATCCTGGGAACCAATGAGCATTTATGGTTGGCCTAGTTTCTCCTTTTCCAGAATGCCCGATAGTCAGAAGGTAGTCACGTCAGTATTCCACGCCAACTGGAATACTGCATGGCTGAAAGCACACAGTCCCTGGTCTTTTCAGACTGACCTACCAAAATTCATCTAAGCATTCCCCTTGTGGTCTTTGTGGCTCAATAGCCCACTACTTAGTGTTGCTGAATAATATTCTCAGCCACAGTTTATCCATTCACCTTTAAAGGCAGAGGATGGCTTGGTTGTTCCAACTTGTGGCATTTATGAAGTCACTATAAACATCCATGTTCAGTTATTGTGAGGATGTAAACAAGTTTTAAGATCACTTGGACAATTCTCAGGGGTATGATTGCTGGATTCTAGGGTTGGACTGTATTTAGCTTTGCAAGAAACTGCCAATGTGTTCTGAGATGTCGGTGCCATTTTGCATCCTCCTTAGTATTGAAGGAAAGTTCCTGGTGCTTTTCATCTTCATCAACATTTGTTATTATTTTTTGTTTAAAATTTTAGGCATTTTAATAAATGCATAGTGGCATCTCATTCTTGTTTTCATCTGAAACTCTCTAGTTACTTATAGTATATTTAAAAAAAAATTTATCTTATGTGTATTGCCTGCATGTGTGTAAGTGCACCTGTGTCGAGCAATGCCCATGGAGGTCAGAAGAGGGCGTTGGATCCCCCTGGAACTGGAATTATGGACAGTTGTTAGTTGCCCTGTGGGTGCTGGGAATTGAACCCTGGTCCTCTGCAAGAGAACTCAGTACTCTTAACCACTGAGCCATCTCTTCAGACCCTACATCTTTTAATGTGCCTATTTGCTACCCATTTATTTTCTTTGGTGGGATGTCTGTCAGATTTTTTGCTCATTTATAGAAATTCAGTTTTCTTATTGTTGAGTTTAAAGAGTTATTTTTTATACAACATATCAGATATGTATTTTGCTAGATTTTTTCTACTGGTTTTGGGCTTGTCTTTTCGTTGTCTTAACACGGTCTTTAAAAAATTTTTTTATTATTTATTTATTTATGTGTGTCTGTCTGTGTGTCTGTGTGAGGGTATATGTATATATGTGCAGGTGTGGAGACCAGAATTGGGGGTCCAGGATTCTCTGGAGCTGCAGTTACAGGTGACTGTGAGCCTCCTGATAGGGATGCTGGGAAGCAAACTCTGCAAGAGCAACAAGTATTCTTCACTACTGAGTCATCACTCCAGTCCTGCTTAACACCACCTTTTACAGAGCAGAAGCTATTCATTCTAGAGAAGGCCAGCTCAGCTCTGACTTCCATGGATTGTGCCTTTGATGTTGCATCTAAAAAGTTATCATCAAATCCAACATCACCTACATTTTCTCCTGTTATCTGTTATCTTCTGGAATTTGTATAGTTTCGAATTTTAATTTGTTTCCTTGCTTGTTTTCAAGCTAATTTTTATGAAAGATATAAGATCTGCGTCTGGATTGGTTACGCAATGGTGCTATTTATTGAAAAAAAATGATCGATTATCATTTTCCCCACCGAATTTTCTTTACTCCATTGCCAAAGATTGACTGTCTTGGTATTGGTATGCTTCTGAAATCTCTTTTGACTTGACTATTTTTCCAATTCCATACTATATTTTTAGAAAAATATTTTATTATTTTTATTACATGTGTATGAGTGTTTTGTGCGCATGTTTGTACGTGGATCTGTGTTGTGCAATGCCCGCAGAGGCCAGAAGAGGGCATTGGATCCCTGGAACTGGAGTTAAGGATGATTGTTAGCTGCCCATGTGGGTGCTGGGAATTACTGAACCCAGATCCTCTCCAAGAGCAGTCAGTGCTCTTAACTGCTGAGCCATCTCTTCAGCTCCCATATTATCTTAATTATTGTAGTTTTATAGTAAAATTTTAAGCTGAGTGGTGTCAGTCCTTTGAGTTTGTTTCCCCGATATTGTGCTAACTCTTGTGGAATTTTTTTGCCTTAAAAATATTTTATTTATTATTTTTATTTTTTATGTGTATGGGTGTATTGCACGTATGTATGTTAGTGCACCCATGTTGTGCAAAGCCCACGGAGGTCCGAAGAGGGTGTCCAGTGTCCTGGAACTGGAGTTATGGATGATTGTTGGCTGCCATGTGGGTGCTGGGAATTTAATCTGGGTCCTTTGCAAGAGCAGCCAGTGCTCTTAACTGCTCAGCCATGTTTCCAGCCCCATGATGTTGTGTTTTAAATTTAAACTTCTAATTGCTTATTTCTGGCATTTAGGAATGCAATTCTAGTCCATGTTTTAAGTGCCTTCTTTACCTTTTACTACTTCTTTCTTCTGCCAAAATGAGAGGAATTGGGTTTGGAGAAAAGTGCTGTTAGGCATCTTTTCAATCCGTCGACTTTATTTTAGGTTTGTAGAACACTGAGCAGACCGTGCAGAGTTTCTTCATGTCCTCCTCCACACTTTCTCTTCCTGCTGTTATCCTGAATCAGTATGACACATTTGCTACATCTTTACATTTTAACACAGCAAGGAAGGATTGAATACTTTTAGGCATGAACAAGAATGTTTCTGCCTTTAACAGAGCTTATAATCTCACTGAGAAAGCAGGCCAGGTTGCTTTCATTTGAGCAACAAATGTAAAATAGTGTACAGTTGGGTTTAATATATATCTTACCTTAGCACAGGGGAGAAATTATTGTGGTTGGAAAGAGTGAGAAGTAGGAAGGTTCTAGAAGGGGTGGTAGGATGTGGTTAGGTGCAGGTAGATTGGAAGCAGAGGCTAGCCAGAGGGAATAACACATGCAGGATTCAGAGACAGGGATGCTGACAGGATGGGCTGCATCCTACCACACAAGAGGTTTTGAAGAGCAAGCATGTCGGGGTTATTACTCAACATGTTGCTGTGAGTAATCAGAACTTGATAAAGTACTTGGTTGAATTCTAAGTAGATTCTTTGGGTTTGACTGACTTAGGGCGTTGTTTATGTGTTTCATATACATCTCTAGATGGATACTCTGCACCATGTTCAGGTTCTGAGGAGAACCTTTGACCAGAGAAAAAACTTTCAGATGGACCCTTGGCTTTTCCATTAGTCACAAGAGTAGAATTTGTATATACATATTAGAAATGGAGCAGCCAAATTGGGAGGCCAAAATTAGGGGCATAGACTCCATGTGCAGATGCCCTGAGTACTCTAGGCCCTCGACTTGCATTGAATTCATTTTCTTTGTTACTTCTGGAGAGCAGGAAAAGTCCTATGGCTTCTCTCAGAAGGGGGAAAGGCACTGAGGAAATGAAACAAATTCTGTTGCTTTAATCTGGTCCCACTGCTAGTGAAGAGCAGTGGGACCACCTTGGTCGTGGGTAGCTAACCGGGAGAGGCAGCTCTAGATATTCGTGTGGTTGATTATTCATGCCATCAAAGAAGAGACTGCAGGGCCTCCACTTCTGACAGTGAGAAAACATACTCAGTTACAAGTTTGGTTGGGTCTTTCCCACAAGCAGGACCTTCCTTCACAGCATCCCTCTAAAACCTGTGTCTTCTCCTACCAACACCCAGCTCAGGGGGTGACCCTCTCTGACTGTGGTCCCTCTTACAGTAAGTTGATCCCAAACAATGGATCCTTTCTTTTCCTTCATGAAGTCTCATCCATACCTCCTTGGAAGCACCTCCTCCTTTGACCCCTGCCTTCTGTCAGCTCCAGCTCCTTACCTCGGTCTCTCCCATACGTTCTTCATCAAATCTTGACTATTTCCCTTTTGATGCACAGATTTTTCCGTTTGTTGTTCCTGTCTTTAGTTGGCTGTTCTTCAAGTTTATCTCCCTGCCTGGCATTTTTGTCCTCCTGCTCCTAAGAACAATTTCAGCTCCTCCTTCTCTATGTGGGGTTGACATTTTGAATGATTAAAATATCGAGTTGCATTTCAATTTTAGGTAGCCAAAAAAAGATACTTAGAACCGTGAGATAGACTAAAATATTGTTTGTATGAAACTGAAGTGTACAAGAATTTACCTGTCAGCTCTACCATCCTGGAACATTTTCTTAATGGTTTCAATTTTCCCTGGGCTTCATTTTTAGTTCCTAAAGCACTGCACCTAACTCACTCCTTAATTGTTTAATAGCTTGTACTTATTACATATACAGTATTAACTCTTCTGGAGCAAATATCCAGTATTAGGTATTTCAATAAGTTCTAGTCATACAATACTTCCTTGAATTCTTTAAAAACCTTTATTAGCATATATTGATGAGAACAGAGACGTTTCTCATTGACCACACCTCTTTAGGGGGAGCCCTTTGGATGACAGGGCTCTGAACTGGGTGGGTTAGTGTGTTTGGGGGTGGCCATTCTTAGCTGCAGCTGAGACCTGAGCTTGGCTGGTAGGTTTTATAGATGGCCATCACATCTGCCTCACGTGGTAGAAGGAAAGTAAGCATTCTCACAAGTGCACTAAATCCTAAAGGTTATTACCTAGCAGAGGCACATAGGTTTGTATAATGCAACTGGACATGGCTTGCAAAGATGCTACACTATCTGGAATAGCAACAATGCCTCTTAGATTGGTGAAAACACAGTTTCCTGGCAGGTGTGGCAACTCATTTGCCAAGCAAACTTGAGAGGCTCCCTGTTGAGAAGCGTGTTAGATCATGAAGGAAGCTAATGAAACCAGAGTACCACTTAGAACAAGGCACCTAGGATAGGCAGCTAGCCCCTGAGCACCTTGTTGGATGGGACAGCACTGTGGCAAGCGGCACGGATGGATGCATCTTCTTTGCTAGGACTGTACTTTCGTTCAATGGACATGTATTTCAAAGATTATATGCTATTACATTATTATATAATAACCAGTGGTTAAAGTGATATGTGTGTATTCTTCTTATACTGCAAAGTGGTTAATGAGATGTGATGGGAAAGGCAAACAATAAAGTTCTGTCTCCTGAGAGCTTATCTCAACTTCATTTTGAATGCAGGGTTTCATTGTTTGTACATTAAATATGGAAGCTAAGATGTCTGTGGAGAAATCATTTGTAAAGTCCATTTACTGCTTTTGAAAATCTAAGTTAATAAAGTCTAAGAAGATCCAGGAAACTTTCTTTTCAGGTGTTAAATTTCTCTTCAGTGTGCTCAAATGCTTTTGTATGCTTGTAATATCTGGGTTTTTTCTCTGTTAAGAGGGTGTAACAGGAATGGGAGGACAGGGTAGACAGCATTTCCATTTTGAATGAACCTGTCAGAATCTTGTCTTTCTCTCATTGGAAGCCAGTGTAGCTTTCCCTTGACTGAACAGGACCGTGTCTCAGGCTGTTCTCTCATCGGAAGCCAGTGTAGCTTTCCCTTGACTGTACAGGACTGTGTCTCAGGCTGTTACAGGACACTCATGGCCATTCTAGCTCTAACCTATCTTTGTAGTTAATCTCCTGGTTTCTTATTGTGGGCTCTGCTTGGGATAGACCATTATAGCCTGAATGTTATCCCCCAAATTCTGGCGTTGAAACCTAATTCCAAAGGTGAGGGTTCTTCGGGGTAATCCTTTTAGGACTTAGTGCATTTATAAGAAAGCTTACTTCCCCTGCCACCATGTGAGGCCACAAGAAGATCTGCACCAGACTGTGAAACTGTCGGTGCCTTGATCCTGGGCCCGAAAGCCTCCAGACCTGTGACAAGTTTGTAGCATATCAGGCTACTAGTTTCTTACTACAATGGAACCAAGACTCTTCTGTAACCATCTTCTAAATACATGGTAAGTTTTATCTCTTCAAGCTTCTTTTGCAAAGGATCAGAGTTAAGAGTTTAATCTCCAGATCTTGATGGCCCAGGTTTCCAATCCTGGTTTTGCTCCTTACTATGTGCTTGCAGACAAGTTTGTCTAACTGGTATATGCCCCAGCTTTTTAAACTGAGAGTCGTGACCCCATAAGGTGCTGTCTGACTGAATGTGGAGATGAAAAGGGAACATGAGTAGAAAAATTTTTTTAATATGCCCTGTTCTATACTTTGAGTGATATAAAGATCACTTAAGTGACATTTATTTTATAAAGATATAAAAGAATGAAAATACTTACTACAATGCACAACATACACAAAACACCCGGCATGCTAGCTCCTCATTTCAGTGACTGTGTCTCTTTATGTCCCCCACTGAGCTCAGAATGTCTCTTTTTAGAAAAGCCTTTCCTGACTATACCATCCTGCAGTAGGCTCTCCTCTAGAAAATTCCAAGAGTTAGCCCTTTTCTTTGGCAGTTAGCATTTGGAGGCAGGTATCCCTTATCTCATTTTAAAAAAGGAGTAATTTAAGGCTCAGAGAACTTAAGGGGCATTGTAGAGATTGCAGAATTAGTGAGAGATGATCCTGGGGTTCTGATTCAGGCTACCCCTGATGTCCTGCAGGCATCACACTCTCCCTCCTTGACTGGAAAAGAGTGAACTTTATACCCGATTACAGCTTCTATGATACTCATGGAGTAGGAGGCACTCAAAGTATTTCTGGTAATTTGGTGGACCCAGGTGCAGTTTGGTTGCCTTTCTAAATGCTATCAAATACCTTAAGGCTGATGATAAAGATACTGTATGATATATTTTGATAGACCTTAAAATACACAGACTATAACTTCTTATTTTTGTGTTGAAGCCCATACAAATCTAAAAAAGCAGCTCTCATTTCTTTCTCCCCTGACTGTTCCCTGCTGTTTCAAATATGCTTAGATGTGAGATGTCAGAAATAATCTTATTATCAATGCTGTTTTTGTCACAAAGGAGACTTTCTCATGACTCAGAACCAGCTAATTGATCTGTCAATGGCTTTCTTTGGTCAGGTAAGTCATTCCAGGGCTGTTGACAAGGTGCAAGCTCAATGCAGCTCCAGGGGGCCTGCTATTTTCTAAACCTCTAATCACGAGATTATTAAAGCCACTGATGATGGTTTACCATGAACAGAAGTGAAACTGGATTGGTTTTGTAAGCAGCTGCTGGAAAGGCAACTTCATGGAGCTTTGGGAATATATGAAGGGCCTGCATTACCACATGTGTGAGCATACACATGAGCAAGGCAACCTCTGTGGCTTCCGAATGCCTTAGATGGAATAGGCTCTGTTTGCTAAGATGGAAGAACATGGTCTGTTCGAACAGCTCATATTTCCTGAATAGTACTATGCACCTGAGGTTGACGTTGGGTGTCTTCCTCAGTGACTCTCCATCTTATTTCTTTTGAGAAAGGGCCTCTTGTTAGGGTGACAGGCCAGTGAGTCCCAGGGATTGTTCTGTCTCTGCCTCTCCTGTACTGGGATTTCAGGCTCATGTTGCCATGCCCAACTTGGGATATGGCAGATAAAAAGAAGCAGATCAAAATTCCTGACCTCTTGGAATTCTTTAAAAAAAAACAAAAAACTAAAACTAAGAAAAAAAAAACAACTCTTTTTAGTATGAAAGAATTTCTAAGTTCATGTGAAAGAAGAAAGCATGACCAACCTATCATTCAGCATTAATAATTTTTACTATTTTATCATTACTTTTTCATCTATTGTCCCTTCTACACATTTATTGCTAATGGAACATTTTAAAAGATTTTAGGCATGGGATATTTTATCACATACCAGATAAAGGTTTTTAATAAAAATGTAACTGCTATTTCATTATCATAGCTCACAAAATTAATAAAAATTTCCTGATATAATTTAATATGTACTTTGGGTTACATTTTCTCCAGTGGTGTTAAGAATGTTTCTTCTCTTTCTTTTCTTTTCCTGATTTTTAAAAATTGACTTTTTGCAATTTTCATATAATATAGTTTGATATTTAGATTTGCTCCCTTCTCTACACCTCCCTCCACTGCTCAATTTAATGAACTCTCATGTATAAAAATAGATATAGATATAATATAGCCAATAGAGTCTGATTTGTGTCCTCAAATGTTCTTCAGTGTGAGTCTATCCACTGGGACCACCAAGAGTCCCATTCTTCTAAGACACTGTCTTTCTCCCTCCCAGAAGCCATCAAATGCCCAAAGATGCTTAGATTGTTTGGGATTCCTTACCCACTTTTCTGTGTCTAGACAGGGATTGTGTCTGATTTGAACTTGCATAGGATGTGTGCATGCTGTCACCATTTCTATGAATTCATATGAGCAAATTTCCAGCTGTCTGGAAATCTATGTTTTTTCTGGTCATCTACCTGTTCTGTCTCTTACAGTCTTTTTATGTCCTCTTTTGCAATGATTCATGAGCCTTCGGTTGCAGAGGTTTAAAATAGGTGTCCTATTCAGGGATAAGCACTCTGTAGTCTCTTGTTCTCTGCATACTGGCCAATTGTGGGTTTCTATGTTAGTTACCATCTACTGCATAAGGAAACTTCTCTGGTGAGAGTTCAGAGATGCATTCATTCTAAATGTAGAGGTTGCATTGAAGATGTGTCATTTTGGGTTAAGTGTCTCCAAGATACTTATTCTGTGCATTTGACCAGTTCTAAAATTCTGTAATAGTCTCCATATTTTTGCAAAAAGAAGTTCTTTGATGAGGGGTGAAAGGTATACTTGTCTGTGAATATGAGGATGCATATTTAGAATAAAGTAATTATGTTGGTCTAGGGATGTGACAAAAGTAGATTTTATTCTAGGATCTATGACCTCTTCAGTCATGTGTATTTGGCTCTGTTTACAATAACACACATGAGTTCCCTTCCATTGAACAGACCTTAATTCCAACTAGCCAGCTGTTGATCACTCCAGAAGTAGAAGTGCCACACTGTACCAATCACCATACTCTGCTGGGCCAGTCATTGTTTGTTAGACTTCACAATGGTTAGGGCCATTGATTGGTTTTTCTTTTTTGGCAGCTTGTATAGTACCTTCTGACTGAGTGCTGGTCTTCAGAAAGGAGGCTTTTAGGTTAGTTTCAGGTCAATTGATTCAAGTTCTATGTCCAAAATATGGTTTGTCTTCAGCAATAGGGACTTACCTTCAAGTTCTGAGAGGCAATCAAGGGGTTGTAGCAAAGGTAGTCTTTTGGACTACCCTGACCAACAACTCAAAAGGGAGGTTTCTCCTGCCTGGCATCGTGTTTCTTGCTGTGTAGAGTTCAGCTATATACATGCATTCATATATGTTTTAATTTTTATTTTGTATGTATGAATGTAATGCCTGCATATAGGTATGTGCACCCTTGTTGTGTAATGTCCATGGAGGTCAGAAGAGGGCTTTGGATCCCCTGGAACTGGAGTTACAGACAGTTGTTAGCTGCCATGTAGGTGCTGGGAATCAAACCTGGGTTCTCTGTAAGAGCAGCCAGTGCTCTTAACCCCTGAGCCATCTCTCCAGTCACATGTATTCATATATTCATTGTATGTTTTATAGTTGGACTTTGGACTAATATGTTTCCCTCTGGTTTTTCATACCATCTAAGTGCTATTTATCTCTCCTCTCACTCTCCCATGTGATCCTTCATAATCTCTCACCAGTTTAAGCACCCTCCTTTCCCCCCTTAATAACACTTGTCTTCTAGTATACTTCTTTCTCAAATTTCTGCTTTCCATTTACACCCATGGTTCATTTCCACTTTCCCTGGCTCCTGTGGTTACATCAGGGTATATACTCACATTTAGGGATTTGGAGCTAAGATCTACAAATGAAAGAGACCATATGTTGCTTGTTTTTTTTTGAGTCTGTGTTACTTCGTTTAGTGTAACAGTTTCTAGTTCCATCCTTTTACCTGCAAATTTCATGATTTCATCTTTCTTTATTACTGAGCAGAACTCTATGGTGTTAATGTATCACCTTTTCATTATCCATTCGTCTGTTGAGGGACATTTAGGCTGTTTCCATTTCTTAGCTGTTGTGAACAGAGCAGCAACAAACATGGCTGTGCAAGTATCTCTGTGGTAGGATGAATCCGTTGACTACTGCCAAGGAGTGGTATGACTGGATCATATGGATTTCTTTTTTCTTTTAAAAAATTTTAAATATTTTACTTGTTATTTTTATTTTATGTATTGCCTGCTTGTAGGTAGGTGCACTTATGTTGTGCAATGCCTGCTGTAGGTCAGAGGAGGGTGTCAGATTTCCCGGAACTGGGAGTTCCAGATGGTTGTTAGCTGCCATGTAGGTGCTGGGAATCGAACTTGGGTCCTCTACAAGAGCAGCCAGTGCTCTTAACTGCTGAGCTATCTCTCCAGCCCCTGTTTTTAGTGTTTAAAGAGTCCTCCACCCTGATTTCCCCAGTGTTTACATCGGTTTGCAATCCCATCAACAGTGGATAAGGATTTCTCTTTCCCCTCATCCGTGCCAGCATTTGGTGACATTTAAAATTCTCTAAATCTTAACCATTCTGATTAGGGTTAGATGAAATTTTAAAATGGTTTTGATTGCATTTCCCTAGTTACTAAGGATGTTGAACAATTTTTAAGGTGTTTTACAGCCATTGTTATTTCTTCTTTTGAGAGTTCTCTGTTCAGAACTAGAGCCCAGTTTTTAAATTATGTCATTTGTTTTCTTGCTTTTTTGATTTTTGAATTCTTTGTATACTCTAGATATAGATCCTCTGTCAGGTGGCTGGTCAAGATTTTTTCCCACTCTGTGGGCTTCTTCTTCGCTCAATTGGTTGTTTCTTTTGATGTACAGAAGCTTTTTAGTTTTATGAGGTCCCATTTGTTGATTGTTGACCTTAAATCCTGAGGACTTCTGTCCAATTTAGACAATCTTTTCCTGCACCTAAATCTTGTAGGGTACTGCCTATGTATTTTTCTAACAGTTTTGGTGTTTCAAAACTGTTTCAGGCTTCACATTGAGGACTATTATCCATTTACAGTTGACTTTTTGGCAGGGTGCTAGGTATGGGTCTAATTTCATTCCTCAACAAGTGGAGACCAATTTTGCCAGCAACATTTGTTGAAGATCCTGTCTTTCTCCAGTGTATGTTCTTGGCACCTTTGTCAAATATCAGGTAACTGTAATTGCTTGCACTCATGCTTGGGCCTTCTGTTTTGTTCTATTCATCTACAAGTTTGTTTTTGTATCAGTACCATGCTGTTTTGATTACGGCTCTGTAATGTAGAGATCTGCTATGGCAATCTCCCCAGCATTGCTCTTTGTACTCAGGATTGTTTTGATTATCCAGGGTATTTTGTGATTCCATATGAATTTTAGGAAAGATTATTCTGTTTCTGTGAATAAAGTCAAGGATATTTTGATTGGGTTTGCATTGAATGTCTAAATTGGTCATTTTCAGTATATTGATTCTATTAGTTCATGAACATGGGAGGTCTTTCCATCTCCTTGTGTCTTTCCTCAATGCCTGTCTTCAATGGAATAGGTATTTAATGCCTTTGGTTAGGTCTTTTTGAGGCCATTGTGAATGGAAGAGTTTCCCTGAACTCTTTCTCTGACTGCTTGTTATTTATATATAGAAAGGCTACTGATTTTTGTAGATTGATATTGTATCCTGACACTTTGCTGAAAGTGTTGATATTTCTCAACATTTTCTGGTGGAATTTTTGGGATCTCTTATGTATAATGCCATATCATCTGCAAATAAGGATAATTTGACTTCATCTTTTCCAGTTCATACTCCTTTAGTTTCATTCTCTTGTTTTATTGCTCTAGCTAGAATCTCAAGTATTATATTGAAAATGATTTCTTTGGTGGCTTGTGTTTCTGGTATAAACTCAAGCCTGGCATTGTTGAGGTGAGGTTTGATTCTGTTTGTATTGTTGATGTAGCTTGGTTGCTCTCTGAATGAGTATGAAGTTGGTTGGCCTGGGCTTCAGGTTCTTTCAAAAAACAACATTTTTTTTCTTGGAGGGACCAGATAGATCTAAGCAGGCTAGTCAGGAACTTTGAAGAGGGCAAAGGAAGCCTGGCTAGTCAGGTGCTGTGTGGTAGGCTCTTCAGGAAGGGGCCAAGGCCCAAGGAGAGTAGATAGGGACAGAAATGGTCTGGTCTCTACCAACCAGCAGGGAAGGCCTGATTTTTTTTTATTTTTGAGATAGAGTCTCACATCATAGCACAGATCAGGCTGGCCGGGAACTCATGGTAATGCTCCTGCCTCAGCCTCCTTAGTGCTAAAATTATGTCTGGCCCAATAATTTATTCTTAATATGTATTTGTTTGATGCTAGAGCCAAACATGGTCTACACCCTACAGGCTCTGGATACAGCTCCGAACTCTCCTGATCTACAATGGTTTCTCTGAGCTAATTATTTTGATTTCTCTGTATAAGTTCCCACACCATGAATTTGACTGATTGCATCTTTGTGGTATGTTAATGATATTTCTTCCTTTTTCACCTTTTCCATAAAATGGTTGCTATACAGAAAGGTTTAGTTCAAGTCAGTTTCAATGGTGGAAAAGGGTCACTGGAATTAAAATTCTTATGGAAAGTGGCTTGATGCTGTTTTTGTGTGCCAGAGATGTTTCTAGAGGTGCCTTGGGTGGCTAGAAATTTGAATGGCTTGTGTAAAAAATGCAGTTCTTTACATGTGTGTGCAGAGGCCATATATTGACACTGGGTGTCTTCCTTGATCGCTCTCCACCTTATTTTTTGAGACACTGTCTCTCACTGAATCTGTAGCTCAGTGATTTGACTAGGCTGGCTGGCTGGTGAGTCCCAGGGACCCACCTGTCTCTGCCTCCCCAGTGCTACTGGCCCAGGCTACTGAAACTAGTTTTTCATGTGGGTGCTGAAGACTTGAGTTCACATACTTATGCTTGTGTCTTAAGCACTTTACTGACTAAGCCATTTCTTCAGCCTCTGAAAAAATGTAGTTCTTATGCCACAGTTGCAGTTTTGAGCCTGATGATATTGCTTCTTGCTTTATGTTGGCCTATGAAGAAGACTTTTAAAAGTGGTTGTGTTACCTGGTATTTAGAAGTGATATCAGCTGGAAGGCCTGAGGATCCATGTCCCTATTAGCAGTAAGTTGGGTTTGAAAAGTCATCTGTTCTTACTGGAAACTAGGACAAACAAAATACAGAATAAACTTATAGGATAGCATGAATCTAAATTGGACCACAGAATTCAAATATTTGAGGGGTGTCTCAAATACTTTTATTTTGCAAAAGATGTTCAGGTGTTTTGATGTGTAACCAGGAAAGAAAACCACTGATTCTAATAACTGTAAGGGCCAGCTGAGTGAGTTTTCAACTGGGGTCTTCTTTAACAGGGAGTCCCCACATACAACCTTGAAGAGGAGTTAGGTTGAAGGAAAGCAAAGCCCAAGTAATAACAGTAAGAAGTTCTTGGGATTCTCTGCAGTGTCATCATGCTAACATCACAGTTAGACCAGAATAAACAGGTTGACCCTTAACTTTAGTTCTAAGAGTGGGTATGAAATCTGAGGGTACCTGTTCCTCCAGATGTCTCCTGGAACCGTGTCTTTGAGTCAGGCCTAACTCATAATTTTATTCAAAATTGTTTCTCCACCTTCAGCTGGGGAGCTACAAGCTTGGATCCACCCTTATCAGACAATCCTGCCCTTTCATCCCTAGATCTCAAACATCTCATTCACACACAATGTTAAGCATTCTTCTCACCCTTCATTGGTTTCGATGAAAATGTGATTCTCAAACACACCCACATCACTCACTATCTTTGGTGGAGCAGCAAATTGAGGTTCTGAGGGATCAAAGTCAGGTGCCCAGGTCACAAGCACACATGGCTCAATGAGTTTGTTTACAGTAGCTTTCTTGGTTGCAAGATTAAATAAAAGTCATTATTCTAGATTCTGTGTGTTTTATAAAAGTCATTCCTACAGGTTTCCAGTGGCTGCTGATTGAGAAGAATCTATAGTATCAATAAGATTCTTCAATAACTGACGTCATAAATGCTTCAAGGAATGAGGACTGGGTTTTTCATTTGGAGAATCCAGGTAGGATGGTTGTAGTGATCAAGCAGAAGGATAGGGTTTCTACTTACTGACATGGGCAAAGTCACAGCAGGGGTCTGTTTTACTTGTTATAGTTGATGTGTTGTGACGTGTATTTACATCACAAAGTAGATGTTGGGTCGGCAGTTTGATATATGTCGAGTTCTTAGATGGAAATATATACTTGGGAATCAGGAAAAGAGAGATGACATTTAAAGCCATGAATGCATTTTCCAGAAGAAATTCCCACTGAAGATGTGGTATATTTCCCATTTCTCCACATACTTGCCAGCATTTGGGATTATCTTTCTGACATTTTACCTCTGGTGGGCAAAGGAGCAGCTCAGGAGAACTGACTTCATGTTCTGTCCCCTCCACTGATGGTTTGAAATCAGTATGGTAAGAGAATTTGCATTGTGGAAATGGGCAAATACTCCAAATGCAGACTTCCTCTCTCCTCAGAGAGCAGGGACCTAGTTCCAGAGTATCACATTGTTTTTACTTATTACCCATCGCTTCTATGCTTGCTTGTCATTCTATTTCCTTTGAAATAGATCTGGATCTGTGCTCATTGCCAACTAGACAGCACCT
This sequence comes from Eospalax fontanierii, assembly GCA_035773235.1. NCBI lineage: Eukaryota > Metazoa > Chordata > Mammalia > Rodentia > Spalacidae > Eospalax > Eospalax fontanierii. The sequence continues at coordinate 34,828,029 of CM069529.1, read as the reverse complement.
AGAATCAACTAGGAGATAGGCCTCAGGGCGTATGTGTCCAGGATTATCTTGATTGCATTAGTTGATGTGGGAGGAACCATCTTAATTGTAGGCAGAACCATTCCCTGGGCAGGAGACCCTGGACTAAAGACAAGGAAGGGGATCTGAACAGGAGCACACATTCCTCCCTCTCTGCCTCCTGACTGTAGATGTCATACGAGCAGCTGCTTCAAGCTTCTGTGGCCTTGACTTCCCCACCACGATGGACTGTACCTTGAACTGTGAGCTGAAATAAACTCACTCTTAAGTTGCTTTTGTCAGAGTATTTTATTACAGCAACGGGAAAAGCAACTAAGACACCCTTCTAGAAACTACCTACTGTTATTATCCTTTTCTCTTTTTTGTACTGAGTTTTCAGACTGCTTTTTGTTGGCTTGCAAAATGTTCTTCTATGTTTTAGATACTAATCCCTAGTTACCTTTGAAAATTCCACATATCTTTTCCCAATTTGTCATGTCTTTTAACTTTATTTTTTTATAACAGATTTAATATACTTTTTTCCCCTTCACATAAAAACCTTATGTGGTAGTCACAGTTGGAGCTTGGGTTCTCTGCATGGACACTCTTGTGTGGGTTTTCACAAGATGTTCCCTTTGCAGAGGTCAGGGGTCAGGTAGCTGCAGGAGAAGGTGACCTTGGCAACGTTGCCCTGGGTGGCACTGTGGCCCCTGGATTATATGTAGCAGTCAACAATACCAGTCAGCAGTAGCAGCTGGGCACAGGAGCAAAGACAATGCTAGTACCTGTGGGGCAGGAGTGAAGCACACCAGCACAGAGCCACAGCAGCTTGTCACCTTGCATGGGATGGTGTGGAGCTTGCCAGTCTTTTTTCCCAGTAGCTTCTCTGCATAGGGACAATGGAAACATGATGGTCCCTGAGATAGCAGTGGTTACCTCCTTGGAGCACCTAACACCTACATCAACATGACTGTTGTAATCTCCAACCTCAACAAAAGCCTTGAACCTTCTCTATTTGCCAGCCAGTCAAGTCTGCTTCTGCACCTGGAATATTTTCAGAACCTCATTCTTAAGGGATACTCCCAGGAAAAAGTGAACAGTCTTGGGTTCCTTAATGGGCAGAGAGAACAGAGAGCTCTCCTCCAGGGACTTGATCCTCATGTCCTTGACCAGGTGGCTCAGCTTGGTCACAGGCATCCACTCATTGTCTTTCGATGTGCCTCCAGGAGCCCCATGGCCTGGCCTTGACTGCAGCCCAGACAGTGGCCCCTGAGACTGCTTCTGATGCCTCCCAAGCCTGGGTCTTGAGTCCTCTGAACTCTCCAGATGTACTAGTGTCACTCGCCACTGATGTTTTTCTGAGGAAGATCTTTAAAAAAAACCCAAACAACTGTATAAGTATATGTCTGTATGTGGGTATATGCATGTTTAAGTAAGCACAGTGCCTGCAGAGGCCGTGTCAGACTTCCTTGGAACTGGAGTTACAGGTGGTTGGCTGCGAGTTACCACGTAGGTGCTGGGAACTGAACTTGGGTGCTCTGCTCTTAGCTGCCGAACTCCTTTCCACTTCCCTCAGACTAGAAGTGTTCAATTATGGCCACTTGGTGGGAGAATGTTGTAAGAATTCAAGGAACTAAGCTACTAGTGAGTCCTAGTTCCCAATAAGAACAGATGAACTTTTTCTATGGTTCCCTGCCATCTTTTGCACTTAACCCTGACCCTCAAGCATGTTAGGCAGGCTCTTTACTGCTGAATTAACCCCAGCCTTGCGTCCATGCTTTATGAAATAAATTCTTACCCTACTTCTATAGAGGTATTCACTCATGTTTTCTTTTCTCTTTCATATATCTTTAATTTATCCAGAGTTGCTCTTTAAATGTGGCAGACCTGAGGCACATGACTTTTTGTTTCCTTTATTAACCAAGCTTGTTTCCTCAATATCATCTTCTCAACAATTCATATTTTTATCATTGGTTTGTGGTAGTACTTTTATGTATGTCAAGGGCTCACTTTTCCAGGGGTTTGCTTCAGAGTCTTGCATTCTGTTTCACTGTTGTTTATTCCTAGAGCAATATCAGATTGTTTACTATATGGCAACAGTATAATATCTGCCAGAAAGGTCATCTCCCTTTGCTCTTGCTTTGAAAAAATTCCATAACCATTTAAAGATCTATTTTTCTCTGTATAGTTCATGTCTATTAAGCACCTTAAAATTTTAGTTCCTGCTCATTATAACAAAATATTGAGTTTAGAGATTGTCCTAGTGACTTTCTATTGCAGTGATAAAACACTGACCAAAACCAACTGGCAGGGCTGGGTATTTCATCTTGCAGCTTACAGTTCATCATGGGAGAGAAGCCAAGGCAGGAACCTGAGGCAGGAACCTTGAGGCAGGAACTGAAGCAGAGACCATGGAGGAATGCTGCTTACTGGCTTGCTCCTCTGGCCTATGCTAAGTCCTATTCCTTATACAACCTAGGGCTACCTGTCCAGGGGTGGAACTATTCACTGTGTGTTTGGCTCCCCCACCTCACTCAACAATCAGGAAAATGCCTTGCAGACACGCCCACAAGCTAATCTGATAAAGGAAATTCCACAACATTCCTTCTTCCCAGGTGTGTCAAGTTGACAGCTGAAGCTATTCAGCACAGAGATCAACTTGACGTTTTTACAATGCAGAATTATCCTGTCCCTGGTTTATTTCTTCATTAACTCAGTCTTCTTTTATGTCCTCAGTTTCAATTTTTTCCATAAAGTTATTAAAGTTGGTAGGTTAATTCATGGATATTGTACTTTAAAATTTTGTTGCTAGTATGAATAGTTGCTTACTGTCTATTTCTTGTTTGTTTGCCTCTGATGTAACTATTGATTTTTATACATTGATCTTGTATTTGGTAACCTTACTGAAATAACTAATGACTTCTATAGTTTGTTGATTATTCTGGGTTTTCTGGGCTGGGTTCTCATGTCATTTGTGAATATAGTATAGAAAGACTATAAGTGTTTTGCCTAGGGCTTTAATCATGTCTTAGGGTTGCGCTCCTAGTGTTCTGACTTTGACAGCTTGCTGTCTCTCAGGGACCTAAGACCTTGGTTCTCTGTGCTCACAGTGTGGAAGTGAATCCCTTCTCTCTTCCCTATGAATGATATCCTGCTCAATGTGCAGTTGAGGAAGAGCAGTGACTGACTTCCTTATTTCCTCTAACCCCTTCCTCATGCTGTGGATCTAGAAGCTGGTTAACAGACCTTTCTGGTGTTTGAATTTTTGAGTGATCCCTGCTGCTTTGTACAGCCAGCTCTGGGATCTTATGCCTGGAAGGACATTCTATGTGGGAGATGATAAACAGTGGATCAACAGAGATGTTCAGATAAAGCTTAGTGTGAATCTTCTGCCCCACTTTTTGTGAGGTGAAGACAAGATCCTATAGGCAAAGTGCTGTACAGTGGACAGTTGGAGAGCCTTTTCTCCACTCTGTGATGCTGACCACCAATGCCAATTCCTTCCTGACATTGTGGTTCATTGTGACATTGTTCGGGAACCTTGTGCTTTCAGCTGTAACTGAAGCTCAGCAGCTGTAGTGAATCGTATCCCACGTGCCTTCCTACCCCAATGGCTAGTTCAAGTTCCAAGTTCTGGCCCCATCTCATTGCTGTTAACTGGCAATATCTAGTTCAGTGATATGTGCCATGGTGTGTGTGATTGTGTGTATGTGTGTGTGCATTCCAGGGAAAAGGACTTCGATGAGGGTTTTTGTTCCTGATTGAGAGCTAGGGAGTAGTTTCAGTTTTTGGAGTAAAGGCAACTAGGTGAGTTGAGAGTGGGACAATCTCTCCCTGATGACTTAATGCCCTAGGAATTTGTCTGTGTACTCCTGTGTGTGTTGGGTGTAGCAGAAAGAGCCAGTGGCTTGTCTGGTTCTAACAGAGATCTTTATTATATTTAAGAACCTCTCAGCTAGCCACACCCTTTCACCTACTAATAGTGGTTTTTCAAGTGGATAATTTAAATCAGCAATAAAAGTAAACTGTATAGCTTGGAAATGTCACCAGTAGCTCTAGTTACAACAGAGCTTTATGAGTTTCTGTGTTTCAGTGGCAACAGGCCTCATTTACAGGCACTTAGGGCTTACTAAAGGCAATTTGTTTTCTCTTTTGACCAGCTGAAGATGTGGGTGGGTTAGGCAAGAATTAGGTGTGATTAAAAACAAGGAAAGGGAGGTGGAGTTCTCCAAGGGAGGAGGACGCATCCTTGTTAAATTACCATCCTCCGGAGTTGTAAGAAGACACAGAGCCTGTAGGGGAAGAGATCCTGGCAGCTTCCCAGGGGTGTGGGCTGGTGATGGAATTTAATACTGAATAAGCACTGTGGGTTTCAGTTGGCAATGTGCTCCACCCAATTCACCATTGTGATGTGACCGCTTCAAACAACCATTTTGATATCTTGAGCTGTGCCAACAGAAGCTCAAAAGGTAGAAAGAGGTGGCACCTCCGGAGCATCACATTGAAAGAGGGCTCAAGACAAGCTAGGATGCACCTGAAGACATCCTGCAACACACTGGTAAGAGGAGGGTTGTAACCAAGTCATAAAAGAGCAGCCTAAGAGACAGAGAATTGGGATACCTTGAACTGGAACCTGACTTTCGCTGAATTCCTAGGGCGGAAACAAAACCCAAAGAATTTGAGATCTAGGGAGATGGATTTTAGCCTCCATAGACGGAAGTTTTCCAAAAGGCTGGTCCAAGATAAAATAGCTGCCTCAAGAGATAGTGAGTTCCTTCTTAACTTGGTAAGGTGTTTATAGCCACTTGGTGGGAGAGCATTGTTAAGGATTCAACTAAAAAGGCTTATTCCCTCCAGTCTCTGGAATCAATAGTTCTAACAAGAAAAGACATGCTGGTGTGTGGTGCACCCTTAACTCTGCTCTTGTAGAGACACTGACATTCATTCATTCATGTATGCACTCAACGTCAACGGTGTAGTAGTGTGTATAGGCCTCCCAGAGCATGGTTAAGTTTGACGCTCTTGGCTCCAGGTTGTCAGTCGTGATCTCTGGGTCTCCTCACTAAAGGGAGTCATACCTTTCTATACAGAAGGAAACAGTATCATTGCCCGCATCTATGAGCAGTCAGTTTCACTTCTTTCTGGTTGTTGGAGATTGAGGAGATGAGGATCAATGGTGGACGAGGAGGGAGCAAAGAGCAAGGTCCATAAATTCCCGCTGTGACGGCTCCCTTTTTCCACTAGCCGGCATGCTGGCACTCTGCGTAATGCTCAGCTGTGTACTCTTTTTACAGCAAGACCTGCAAACAGGCTGATGGGTCTACTCTAAGTCAAGCATGACCATATTATTTAAAAAGGTAAGATGTGGTCCAGGTCCACAAGATGCAGGTGGTCACACTTCCAGCTCAGGATGCTAGAGAGCAAAGCAGGCCAAACAGGGCCAACTAAGGGCTTGCAAGAGGAGGGTATACCGGCGTGGCTTGAGCTGCAGCCCCAAATCACTGCATGGGTCAGCCAGGGTTTCCTTAGAGCCTGGTTCTGCTCAGCGCTGGACAGATCCGTACGTCCTCACCCCACTCCTGGGAATCCCAGGAAGCTCTCCAGTCAGTGTGAGTGTGGAGATCAAGACTGCACCCGCCGCAGACCTTCGGCCTGTTGCGGGGCGCGGGGCGCAGCGGCGCAGGCAGGAGGAGGGCGAGCGCAGGCGCGTGCGCGGGGCCGGGGGCCGAGGCCTGCGCGCAGCCCAGGCGGCTGCACTGCGCGCGCGCCGACTCGCGTGGGGCCCGGTTCCGGCGCGTGCGGCGTGGAGGAGGCAGGCTGCAGCAGCCGGGGCGAGTCCTGGAGCGGCGCGGCGGGAGGTTCCGCGGCGGCCCCGGGACCCAGAGGGCGGCGGGAGCGCGCCGGTGCGCCTCGCCTGGGTGTCCCGCTTCTGCAGCCTGCGCCCCGCGGGGACCCGGAGCAGGCAGGTGCCGGGCACGCGGGGCCTCGGGAAGGGGAGGCGAGGGGCGCGGGGCGGTTGACGGGGTGGGCCTCCCAGGGCGCCGCGGCCCTCCCGGCGGGGACGTGGTTTCTGGTTTCCGTTGATCTCGGGCGGGTTGACTTTCGGATGCGATGGGCGCGCGAGGTGTCTGGGACCTGCCGGGGCGGGTGACCAAGCCCGGCTGGAGTGTCCTTTCCGCGCGTGGTGCTGTGTACCATGGTCGGTTTCTACACACGGGCCTCTTCAGGGTGTTCTCTTGCCCCTTCCTTTTGGTTGCCACCGGGTGTTAAAACTAAACCAATTGGCTTTTCCTCCTGTGTGTTTCTGTCTTGAGATTCCTTCAGTGTAGCCATCTACGTTAGGAAGGGAAGTTGCAAGACTGCGTGAGCCGAGACCTGTCCTCCGCAGAGCAGCATTTTAACCGCATGGATCAGATAGACTGGGTCAACTAGATGTGAGGTTGTTTGCTTCATCCAGGCTCTGTTCAGGCGGTTTGGATTCCAGCTCTGCTTGAGACAGTGTTTTGATATGTATCAGAATGATGTTCTGACAGGGTAATAACTTGCTGTGTGTTTCAGACTACATCGTAGTTACATTGTAGCAATATTGTAGTAGAAAACAGCGTCTTTGAAATCCTTCCATAAAGAAGTTTCTTCCACCTGTGAAGTAACTTCTATTCTTGACTTTCGCTTTGACGCCGGGCATTTGAGTCTCACGCAAAGTTTAAGTTGTGTAAGTAGCGGAAGAGCAGGTGGCGTAGGACACATACAGAGTGCAGGAAAAGCAGAGACTTGGAAATGGCAGAATTCCAGTTTTCTACACTTTTCTCATGCAAAACCAGCCGTGTTCAATTTTAACACAAGATGTATTTTTTTGGATAATGCTTTTTAACAAGATGCGTGTTTTTTTTTTTTTTTTTTTGATAATGCTTCTTAGCGACTCTCTAGGCTAAAGGACTGAATCTTCACACAAAACGAAAGGGCTCATTTCTATTTTGTAAATATAGCACACATTGTACTATGCGTTGGATTTGTTTCTAACATTTCAAGTTTTCCAGATGCTTTGCTGACATCAAGGCCTTGGAAAAAAGTGATGATTATAATGTTGTCTTACTGCTTATAACAACCCCAAGTTTGAAATATATACTTGTGAGCTTGAATGATGGAGTCAGTTCACTTTCTTCCTGTTAAAACCTGTAAGCATCTGGTTGCTTTAGTCTTACTGTTCTCTTAATTATTTATAATTATGCTGCTTCAGGCTTGCTTAGCTCATGGACCTGACCTTTATTTCTTCTTTCAGGCATGTCTATATTGTTTCTTTTCTAGAGTGATCTGACCTGTTTTTCTTCTGTGCTGGTCAGTGAACTTCCAGTGACAAAGTGTCCTTTTGCACTGTGTTTTATGAAAGCTAGCCGCATGGCAAATTGACATTTTGAGTATTCAGACAGAGCTAGACCAGGGCTTTAAAAACATCTTCTACTCATGATCCCTTTTCACCCAAGAAATTTTTACATGACTCCAGGTATATAAAATAGGTATACAAATCAGACATTTATTGACAATAAGTCATGAATTTATTTTAAAACAATTATTTGATATATGTATGATTTTGCCATTTATTAAAGATGCATATAAAGGAGATTATGTGCTGGTTTATTTTCATATAAAGAATTAAATTTTGGCTGAATATTTGATACTACAAGATGTAAGAAATCTTCATTAGTTTTTAAGAGTTGACTGATAATTTTGATTTTATAGTTGTCAGTGCTGTTTTGCATAAGTACATCATAAAAAATAGCAAAAGTATGTTTAGGGCCCTTTCAGAAATTGTTGGGAATTCTGTCCTAATCCCAAAAGATTTATTTTTATTTTATGTGTATGAGTGTTTGCCTGCATGTATGTAGGTGCATCACATGCCTGCAGTGCCTGAGGCGGCCAGAAGGGGGCGTTGGATCCCTTGGAACTGGAGTTACAGTGATAAGCACTCCCTGAAATGCCTCAGATACATTATGTGTTTGATTTTGAATTAGTTTTTGGTGATTGTATGTTTAGAAAGCTGAACTGTTTTACATTGCCATTTTTATTTTTCTGATGAAATTCCATATTTACTTGTGTGACCCACAGGCTCTGAGCTAAAGTAGTGGAAGAATGGACATTTTAATTTAATTTAAAGGGTCACATGTGGCTAGTAGCTACCTGGTTGACATCTAGCTTTTGTTTATTAGGGCCCATGAATCCTTTGCTGACCATCTTGCAACTGTGTCCTGATAGTACCCAGCTCCCACTTATCACTCTTGTGCAGTAATTGTGCTTTCTTGTAGCAGCCTAGCACTGGGCTATAATCTATAGAAGGGCAAGAATATATCTATTTTTCTTATCTTTGGTATGCTCATTTTAGGACTTAATGAGAAATAAAGTTTGTTGGATGTGTAACTGAGCTTCTTGAGGGCAGGTGTCTTTGATAGTCTTTCTAGGGCCTAGGGCTGCTTTTCCACTGTTTTGTCTGTAGCAAATAAAGGGACCATTTGAGTTACGTTCTTACATGATTCTTTGTTTAGGTTTGATTTTGAGACTCATGGAAATGAAGGCTCACATACTTTCAACTTGTGTATAGTGCCTGAATAAATGTTTTGTAGGTGGCAAACGGACCATTGGAGTTGTGCTTTTATGCACCTAGTCTTGTTTTAGAATCTCATGAAAATAAGCACTCTGACAGCTTGCTATGGGAAATTGAATAAAATGGCCTCATGATTCCAACAGTGTGGACACAGCTGGGGTCTCATTGTTGAGAAGCTTGAGTGTGCTGCTTTTGAGTAGTACCCCAAGCAAATCTGAGGGAAAGGCTGAGGGGGCGGAATGTAGCTCGGTGGTAGAGTGCTTGCCTAGCATATGTGAGGCCATGGGTTCAACCCCCAGTACTGCAAAAAATAAGCCAAGCAAATCTGAAGGTCTCTAGGTCTCAGTTGGCTAATTTTGGAGGCCCAGCAGCCTGAACCTCTCTGAAGAAGTTGTTTGATATTTCATTTTTTAAAAAATTATGATTATTTCAAAATCTATTTTATTTTTATTTTATGTATATGAGTGTTTTACTTGCATGTATCTAAGTGCACCATGTTCATGGATTGCTCACAGAGGCCAGAAGAGCATGTTAGATCCCCTAGAACTGGATTTGGTTGGTTGTTAGCTGCCATGTAGGTGCTTGGACCCAAACCCAGGTCTTCTGCAAGAGCAGCCAGTGCACTTAACCTCTGAGCCATCTCTCCAGCCCCTAGTTGACAGTTCTTATTAATTCTATATTGAAGCTAGATCAGAGCTCCTTGAAAAATCATGAGATATCAGAGCTGTGTGATAAGATGCCTTTGCTTAGAAAGCTTGAGTTGGTTAAATAAGATGAAGTTCCCATATGATTAAAAGTTTAGAGAATTTAATTCCAGTTATTAAAACTATTAGAGTTAGTTACACCCAGTTAATTAGGGATTATTTCTTTAAAACAGTCTTAGGCTTATATAATCTAATCACTTTTGTACAGTTGGCCATAGGAGAGTTGGGAGTAAAAGTATTTGCTCAGCTCACACCCCTAGCACATCTCTATATTTGAGCAAGATTCTAGGTGTTGTAGGTCTTCAGATGCAGAAATTGCTTTTGAGAAGGGTTCTGAGGGTATGTGAAAGTTTGTGGAGAGGTGTAGTTTTTGATGAAATAAAGATAGAATATTTTTCCAAAAAAGTAAGAAAATGGAAGCTAGAAAGAAAATGTCATCAAGATACAGAAATACAAAGAATGTTTATGATGTTGGTTGGTGACATTATGGCTTCCCTAGCTTTGAAGTATCATGTGAAATAGTGATGTGGAGTTCATCTTAATATGTGGATTATCTTTCCACTTTGGATCTAGGATTTGAATATTTATTATGTGCAAAATGCTAACCCCTTTCCTGTGGTAGCTGATAGTTGTGTAAGATGTAGTTGTATTTTTTTGCATGTGTATGTGTGTATATGTATGTTCATGTGTGTGAGTGCATGTGTGTGCACCAGCACATGGAAGCCAGAGGTTGATGTCATTTGTCTTCCTTGACACCTTTCCACTTTACTTACCAAGGCAAGGTCTCTTGCTGACCCCTGAACTTGCTGATTTGGCTAGCCTAGTGAGCCAGCTTGCCCTGGAGATCCCATGTCTCTACCTACTGAGTGTTGGGATTGCAGGTGGGTTGCTGTGTTTGTCAAACTTTTATGTGGGTGCTGAGAATCTGAACTCCAGTCTTCACACTTGCAAGAAGTGCTTTCTCCACTGAGCTGTTCCCCTCCCCTAAGTTGTAGTTCTTATCTTTCAGGATGTCAACAATCTACAAGGATATGAAAGATGATTAGGGAATTACATTAAACATTTTATTGTGTTTTATTATTTTTATTTTATGTGTATGAGTGTATGTATGTAAGTGTACTCATGCCATGCAATATTTACGGAGGTCAGAAAAGGGCGTCAGATCCCCTGGAACTGGAGTTTTAGACAGTTGTTGGCCATGTGGGTGCTGGGAATCAAACCTAGTTCCTCTGCAAGAAGAGCCAGTGCTCTTAACAGCAGAGCCATCTCTCCAGCTCTGCTTAAACCTTTTAAAAATGACATTGTTGATAAATTGGGTAATGTAAAACATACTTAAGTCTGAATCCCAAAAGTCTGTTCCTTTTTGAGTGTTAGTAGTTATTCATGAAATTGAGTGGTTTGGTCTGTAGTCAGCTATTTAAGAACTACATAGCTCTAAACCACTAGATTCAACCTTACATCTGACTGCTTTCCCAGCCACACACACTATTCCGCCTTTCAGTTTCTTCCCAGTCATCTGTTCCAGGCTCAGCACTGGTCACACTTTGATCAGCATAGTATTTCTAATTCTTTCAAGTTCTCATAGCAAATCTTCCTGGTACTCATTGATGGTACCACATCTCCTACTGAAGCATAATCTGTGCTTATTAGTGGTATTTTCTTTTTTTTCCTAGTAGATTATAAGCTACATAACATTCACGGTCCATCTGTCATTCGTTTTTGTGATCTCTGAAACATCTGAAACAGGACCTGTATGTAATGGTACTTTAATAGATAATTTCTAAACTTAATTTTTCTTCTTTGCTTCTAAAGGAAGCCTCCTACCCACTGTGTAGTATATTTGCCCAAATTTACTACTAAGCAAACAGAGGTCAGTAAGTAGAATCCCGGAGATATCAAGGTGTGTAATGCAAAGGAGGGCTCTTTTCCTCCTGTGCCTTACTGTTTATAATCCATGATATTTGAGGTAAATCACTCCTGCTATTTAACACTAATCCCTTGGTTTTACCATATTCCTGTTTATGTGACAAGGTTAATATTAAAATGATTATGTGTACTGGGTGGCAAGTAATTCCAGCATGACAGAAAATTCAGGGTCCTTTAAATAGCAAAAGCTGGGTTAGGTTGTTTAATTTATAACATCCCTGTCCACATAAATGTACACCCCTTAGCCAAAAGAAAGCATACCACCCCCTGCCAGTTCCTGCTAATAAAGAGAAAATGTGTAAATCCAGTGAGGGAGGAAACCAGTTAGTGAGTTTCCTTGGAGCTGAGTGGGCTGGTAAAGGTGACTAAGTTAGCTTAAGGTTTGTTAACCTTATTAGAAAGCACATTCCACTCACATTTTGGCATTGTTCCTTAGTAGATTAAGCTGTCAGTTTTTGTTTACCTGTGCTCTTTCTTCTGAATATAACCTAAAATAATTTGGCCTTTAATATAATTTCTGCTTATATCTAAAAATAGACATGAGGAGTCACGATATTTCAAACTTTAAAGACCTGATGCAGAAGAAACTAAGTTTTTAGCTCTCCAGTTGGTTTTTCTGAGTCATTTCTGAGATGTATGCTAGGGGATAGCAGAAGTCTAATTTGGAACAAATTTCTTCTTTCTTGTACCTGTGTTTTCTGGGAGAGAGATCATATGAGTAGGTGTGGTTTAACAGGCTTGGCCTTCCCGCTAGGATGCAGTGAGCAGACTCCACACTGCTACGTGGAGTAGTCTCAGTCGTCTCTTACATTTGTTAAAGTAATATGATTAATATTCAGGGATACGAGAAAGTAATATAAACATTCTGAAGTAGATTCTTGTCATGTGCTGAGCACATGGCATGCGCTTTGATGACAGCTGCTTTGTGAGAGTGAAGGTCCATCTACAGGAGCAGTGTGCCCTTGTTTGTTACCATAAGAGGATTCCACTCATTGGGACTAGCTCAGCCTTCTAAACAGGTTTTTACCTCTAAGTGGGAAATGTATGTTTTTAATCTATTATAGTTTGTTACTTCTGACCAGGGTCTTGAGACCATACACGTGCTTCTGACTGTACAAAGCCATGGCAAGTGGTGATAGTTTTTAAACAGCTCTTTGCTCAGAGGAGTTTTTTTCTTTTTGTAAAAGAGATTCTTGAAGGTTGGAGTTGAAAATGTAAGTTAACTGTAAGAGACCTGTAGGACTTTTGTGATTGAAGGCAGCCATTCTAAGTTGCGTACAAATAAAGTCATTTTTTTCCTTTCCCATGATAGGTGGTCTTCTAGAAGATGACCATAGAAGATCTTCCGGATTTTCCATTAGAAGGAGGCTCTCTGATTGGAAGATACCCGTTTTTGTTTCCAGGTTCGGATACACCGGTCATCTTTTCCATTTCTGCGGCCCCAATGCCTTCAGACTGTGGTATGTTGAGTGTCTGTTTTCTGTGAACTGGTACCATGACTTCTGCCTTGCGCTCTCTTTGCACTTATAATATTTTTGAAGTCATTTGCTGTGAGTTTTGAAACTTTCCTTTTTTGAAAATACCATTGCTTATTTCAATTTCTGCCAAGACCAATGCTTTATTTCTGCTGTCAGCATTTTTACTTATAAAAATGTTAATTTTAAGTACTATGTTGGATCTAGAGGATTTTATTTTTGGACTGTGCTGGTGCTTAGACGTATAACATTTTTCTATTGATGCATTTATTTAGGTTAAAGATACCAATTTGAAAAAAAAAAAAACCCAACAACAAAAACCTTCCTGTGTTTAGGCAGGGGCAGTAGGAAATCATCCCTGGAGGCGCGAGTGAGATCAGCTCCTGTTTAAATTGGCCTATTTAATTCTCCTCTGCAAGGTGTACATTTGGAAGTGGTCTAGTTTTGCCTATTTTGACTTATTTCCCCAGGATTATTTCTTATCAGATAGTTGATAAACAAATGAAAGAATTTTAGGAGGTAAATTTGAGAGAATTGCTGTATTTCCATTGTAGTTACAGATTTCAGGTAAAATTGAGTGACCATGTCAGATTGTCTTTGGAGGTCGTGGTAGTGCAGCTTTTGAATATCGGTATATGAGTAGATAAAAAGCTATTACATTGGGAATTTATCTTTTTTTCTTTTTTTTAGACTCATAGCCATCTTAGTGATTATTTCCAAATGTCCTTCCTTTTGGCCTTCAGATTCCATAAGAGTTAACTAATGCCATTTATCAGTCATCAGGGGATTACCTAAAACCTATATCTTGGTTCTAGTATTATCTGTGTATAGCATTTATTAAGGTTAACTGAGTTCTAACAAAGTCAGTTATGTGGGGGAACCTGAACAAAAGTCCATTGAACCTACTTAGGACAGTCTGTCTTGAATTAGAGTTAGGTTATTTCCTTTTCTAGATTGTCAGTCCTTGGTGTGCAGTTGCAGTCACAGAGGCTAAGGCAATCATTTCAGCTCGATGTTTGCTGAAGAAATACACTGAAAGATGATCATGAGTGTTGATCCCTTTGTAGAACCGAAATTGAAAATTGCTTATATTCCTAGAATGACAGGTGCTAAGCATCCATGTGGGCCTAAAGTTCAGCTTTGTAAGAAATTTCCTTTGCAGGATCCCTGACAGATAACCAATTAGCCTTTTGCATGCATATCCTCGATAGTGGGAAACTAATGAAATCATCAGTTTCATTGTTAGAAGGCTTCAGTTGTGACTAGGATTTCTTGGTTCTCCATCCTAGATTCCTACAGCTTAGTCAGTGTCCCCTTGAAAAGTGGAGCATAGAATTGTATTTATTGAGCAAGCATCTGAGGAAGACCTCTGTGTGCTAGATGCTGTTCTTTATGCTGGGGATGCCACAGTCACCATCACCTTCTAGAAAAAAACACAACAAAACAAAACAACAACAGAAAAATAGGCAATAACAAAACCAAAAAGGTGCTAGTGAATTCTGAGGGGAAAAAGAAGCCATGCTGTGATGGGAAATCATGGGGCAGAGTGACCACTGTAGACCGGGATGCTGTCTGAAGAAGGAAGCTGCTCATGAACACAGTTCTAGGAGGAGCTGAAGATGAAAGACACAGTTCCTGAATTAAGGAATCACCACTCTGCGATAATCTTTAGTGGTGAGGGGCCAGTAGAGCAGGAGGGGAAGTTGGAGAACAAGGCGGAAGGGGCCAGAGCATGCCGTGCTCGTGTAGGGCTCCAGGGCCAGGAGTTAGTACAGAAGTCTGACTAGTAAGATCAAAACCAGGAAAGGGGATAAGCTAGTCCACACCCACCAGTGCTCAGGCCTGTAGCCCAGTGATGGGTGATGGGTGGGTGTGATGGGAGGTGAAGTGCCATCCTTAACCCTGAGATCCTCAGAATCGTCACTTTGAAAGGCTTTGGGAGACTAGTCACCAAAAATACATAAATATACATAAAACACCACAATACTTTATTATTATTTTTGTTTAAACAGTGAATCCTCCATTAAGAAAATGTAAGCAGTAATTAGAAAATCCTTGTGGGTACCTTTCCCAGTGCTCTGCATTCTTTTTTGTGGAATGCCCGCCTTGCCATGGTTCTGTTATCTCTCGCCTGCGGGACTCCCTTTCACGTTCCTTATCCTGCAGGTCAGCCAGTGAGGAATCTGCTGTTCTATGTTATCTTGGAAAACAGCTTGCTGAAAGGTATTTGTGGGCTATAGGCTTCTAGGTCAAAGTTTTCTTTCGACACTTTTAAGAACGCTGCTCTGTCTTCCCTGTGTGGTGGTTTCTGATAAATTGGGCTGTCATTGCTCCCCGTTTGGTTTCTCTGTCTGCCGTGCTTCTATCTGACTGCTTTTAAGAGATTTCCTCTTTACTACTGGTTCTAAGTACGTTTACTATGCTGTATCCTGGAATACTTTCCTCTTTTTTTCTCTTTTTCCTTCTCTTCCTTCTTGAGACAGGGTCTCACTATGTAACCCAATCTGGCCTTGAGCTTGTGGCAGTCCTCCTGAGTGCTGGGATTGTAGGCATGTGCTATTATCCCTGGCCTTGTAATATTTTCTCTGTGTTCTTGTGCTTGGGTTCCATTGAGCTGCTTCAATCTATGGGTTTCGGTTTTTGTCACATTTGGGAACTCATTCTTGCAAACCTTTTTTTCTATTGCTGTTTTCTGGAGATCCACACTGGTTACATGTCTATCATGCTGCTTGAAGCTGTTTTCTGTCTTTCAGTTCTTTAATCTTTTCTTCTTCATTATCTGACTAGATATTGATCTCATCTAGTGCAATTCTCATCTCAAATGGAATTTCTTCTTTATATTTTTATTTATGTGTATCTAAGCATACACCATGTGTATACAGGTGCCTGTGGATGCCAGAAGAGGGTGTCTGATCTGGAACCGCAGTTTCAGAAGGTTTTGAGTTGCCTGATGTGGGTTCTGGGAACTGAACTCCAGTCCTCTAGAAGAGCAGCAAGTGCTCTGAGCTGCTGAGTTTCTTTTTCAGTTTGTTTTAAAAGGGAAAAAAAAGTGATCCATATTTCTATTTAAACTTAGAGCATTTAGAACAAAATTATAAAGGACTCAATGTTTTCTTTCTTCTTTTGTTTTCTGAGATGGGGTTGCTTTCATCTCCGACTGCCTTCAGACTCACTATGTAGCCAAAGATGACCTTGAATTCTGATCCTCTACCTTTACCTCTCCAGTGGTAGAATTGCAGGCATGCAACACCTTGACTGAATTAGTCAGTGCCAGGGATTGAACATAGTATCATGCAGGACAGGCAACCACTCTAACAACTGAGCCACATTCCCAACCCCTTCATGGCTTTTTCTGTTAACTATAGTAGCTATGTCAGCTCCAGGTTTGTTTAGATTTATTACGCCCCTCATTGACTTACGTGTTTCTCCTTCCTTGCATGGTTGGCAATCTTTAGTTGGATGCCAGCTGTTTGTCTTACCTTGTTGGGGGATGGATAGTTTTGTATTCTTCTAAATTTTTTTGAGCTTTGTTATAGGGTTATTTCACACTACTGAATATTCAGTGCCTTGTGGATTATGAGGATTTTTTTCAGTCTCTAGTGGAAAGAGGCACTAATCCTTATACTCTTCCTTGATGTTCACCCTTTGTCTCATAAACATGTGCTAAATGCTTGGGAGGAGCCCCTGTAGGTCTCTAGGGTTCTCTCACACTGTCTCTCTCCACTCTGATACTCTGCCCTGTGGCCTCTTGTTACGTTGGTCATCTTGGACTCTCAGTGCAGACTTCCTCATCTTACGGTATCTACAGGGAACTTCATCTCCTGCCTGTGCCATAATTTGGACGCCACCTCTGAAGGAGACACGCTCCGGAGCAGTGCAGGATTCACCGCTTGTGTCCTGTCCCTGCAGGTCTCTGTCTTTCATTGCCTGAGTCTGGGCCACTGGGCTGTCGGGGTGTATTGTTGGTGTTCAGTTCTTTCTGATTTGGTGGCAGAGGTACTCCCTGTTCCTCCCTCTTGACCTGAAGCAGATATCATCCCCATTTCTAACTCTTTTGACTAAATCTATTTTTGTGTGTGTGCCCAGAAGTATACATTTTTAATATAGTTAGTATGTTAGTATATTGTGCTATAGCATGGTGATTTGACTGAGTGGGCATTCTAGCTTAATCCTGATTTAGCGATTTAGTAGTTACGTAGTTTGGGGGAAATTACCACTGATATCCTTCTGTTTCTTTACTAAATAAATAATGAGAATGAAAATATTGCTTATGGTGATTGTGAGGGTTAAATAAATTATATATTTATATATATAGTTCATGAAGGGTCCCTGGGGTATATTAAGCATTTAATAAGTATAACCTATTATTATTATTGATTAAATGAATTGTCTACTTTTTTGCCATCTGTGTGTTTCTGGTTACCGAAGCATTATTTATCCTGTGCCGTAACACTTATTGAGTAGTTTTGCTTCCCCTTCTCCCCACCCCCCTGCAGGGCCATTTTTCTTTTTTGCTCAAGAGTTCTTGCTTATTTCTCCATTTTCTCTCTAGATCTTTGCTACTGGAATGTCTCTTAGACTAGTGGCAGTGGTATCTCTTGGAGCTGGTTGAAAATGCAGGCTGGGCTCATCTGAGAATGACTAGATCAGAATCTACATTGTTACAAGATCCCTAGGCGCTTTCTATCTGCATTAATGCTGGAGGAGCTGTGGCACAGAGCGAGATGATAATTTTCTGTTTCCTCTCACCAATAAATCCTAGTGAAGTTTTGATTAGAATTGAAATTACTTAAAAGCTCTTCAGAGAATTGACAGCTTTTAATGGTTCTCTTCTAATCCAGGAATATGACTTTTTTTTTTCCTATTGAAGTTCCCGCTCTTGTAAACGTTCTCTAAGACTTACGTATTTATTGGCATGCCTGTTATGTTTATGGAATTTTGGTATGGGACCCCGTTTTCTCATTACATTTCCTTTACATAAAAAATTTTGCTGTGGAGAACAGCAACTGTACCAACAGCAAATGTATTACACCTGTGCACGTGTATGCTAAACTATGTTAGCAGTTTCCCATGTTTGATTCTTGCTTTGTTTAGTTAAAAAATAAGATTCTAAAGAGATAAAGTTGAAAATCCCTGTATTGTCCTATCTAATACTGTCTTCTTTGTCCCCAGAGGTAGCTGTCTTATACTGATTGTGAATATTTCAGATATGTGCTATATTTTGCTACTTATATGCAGGTCTGCAAACAATAGATAGTGTCATTTTGTGTATTTACAGTTTTGTGTACGTGATACTGTCTACATAATTTTGTGACCTGATTTATTCATAATATGCATTTTGAGTTCTGTTCTTCTGAATATATAAGTAATTCATTCATTAGTTGTAAATAAGCATAGAGATTATTCTACGAACATAGTATACTCCCTCTGTTCCTCTGAAGAGAGGTTTCATTTTATCATTTTACCCCCAGCACCATTGGTACTGGAATGAGCATCCTGTAGACTACATGCAGAAGGGGCTGTTTAGGTAGATATTTATGTATTCTTAGAAACGTCTCCACTAGAAATGCCTAGTGCCTACAAAAATGACTAGTGACAGGGTGAATGGATTAGATCAAAAGAACATCTGTTAACTGCTCCTGGGAAGAAACACACCCGAATTTATGTCCCAGAAACCAGGCAAGGTGCGTCTCCAGATTGATTACCGATTTGTTTTTTCCTTATTCTTCTCAGCTGAATCGACCATGAGAGGTGCTTTGTAGTCTGACTCTGAGTCACTGCACATACCATTCCTTCTTCCCCTGCACATCTGAAAGCACAGCAGAATCTCAGTTCTCCCGATGACTCACTTTCATGTAGATTTGGTTGTTGATTTCTGTGGAGACGGTTTGCCAAATTAGTAAATGCTCAAAGCATTTAGAACTCAAGAGAATGAAACACACAGAAGAGATTGTGAGTGTTACTGTCAGGAGGAATAAGCAGGACCCAAGAGTGCCTCAAAGCCAGTGTGTCTGCTTGTCCAGTTTGAAACAGCTAAAAATATCAAGTGGGTTCTAATCCAATCCAGGACAGTCTGCAGTTTTTCAGATAATATGTAATGGGATTTCTGTTTTCTTGAGTGATTTAGATAGGCACAGCATGATATATTAGTGCTAAAACTCTTCCTTTCTATCTGGCAACTAGTCTAAGGCCATATTGTGTCTCACACAATTCTGGCTAAAGAGTTTATAGTTAATAGATAAGACCTCTGATGAGGTTCAGTTGTGCTCTTCTATATTTTCTAAGAAACCAAGTCTCAGGTTCTAATGTATGGGGCATATTGTTTTCCTTTGGGAGATAATGGAAAGCTCTGAGACCTGGTGGAAATTCACCCTCACCTCTTGTGTTCGTGCCTTTCACCCCTGAACCCCATCAGGAGGTTCCTTCTGTTCAGGAGGTAGTGAGGTATTTAAATCTCTAGCTAATTTACCACTCTTTATGGTGTTAGCAGTCAGGCATTTAAATAGGGTCAATGCTCTGGGAACCAAATCAAATTAAAGGTTAATATTTGGAACAGATGCTGTAAACTGGCTTTCCATGTCTGGGTTTGTACTTGAAGTCTTAGATGGTGAAATGACAGTAGCAGTTTCAATCAGCTGGATTTTCCTCATTTTCAGTGTGGACATCTTTGATATGTTATCTGATAGTCTGATAAAGTCTTGAGTACTCATATAGCAGCAGGTATGGAGGATATTATTGATGATAGTTGTGGTGGCACTCTGAGGTTCACATCAACTTTTTCAACTTCAACTAGGAGGAGTGGGGCCAGAAAATTTTAAAAAATGTTAATTTGTAGACTGCTGGCCAGCTATTGGAGGAAACTAGAGAAACATAGGATCCAATCAGGTTTACAGATAGATAAAACCGCAGAGTGTGAAAATGGGCACAGTATAGTTTTCTAATGAAGCATAACTTTAATCTCCATTCTTATTAGAGATAATCACAGTGAAACTAATGTGCTTGTAAAATAAGTCTAGTCTGTTTGAACTCGGTCTGATTATTTTTGTAAGTATGACATATGACAGGAAAACTAGCTCTGTCCATTGTTTCAAATAGGTATTTTAGTCTGAGCTTTGACCATAGCCAAGAGGCTTTGTTGTTAACCTAGTCAGCCAAGTTCTTTCAGGCTGTGTGGTAATATGGAATTTCAGAGTAGACTTTAGAAAGTCACTCCAGGCCAAAATGTCAAGTCAAGGACTTACACACTGTGACCTATTAGAAGGAAAACAGATTGTTACCAAGCTTCTTTAAATATCTAGTGCTGTGAACATAAAGAGTACTCAGTAAGAACTTACAAATCCTGGAGGCTTCAGATAGGTAGGAAAAAATAACAAATGTATAAATACTTCATTTTTGTTTATGAAAAATTACTTTTCTGGGTCTGGAGAGATGACTCAGTGGTTAAGAGCACTGACTGCTCTTGCAGAGGACCCGAGTTTAATTCTCAGCACCTACATGGTGGCTAACAACTGTCCATAACTCCAGTTCCAGGGGATCCAATGTCCTCTTCTGACCTCCACAGGCATTGCATGACACAGGTACAACTACCTACATGCTATGCTCATACACATAAAATAAAAATAATAAATAAATAAAATATTTAAAAAGTTTACTTTTCCAAACTACTGTTCAGATCTTAAAAGAGAAGCTTGGTGTGGTAACGCATGAGTCTAATCTCAGCACTTGGGAGGCAGAGGCAGGTGGATCTCTGAGTTCAATGCCAGCCTAGTCTACATAATGAGTACTAGGCCAGGTGGAGCTAGAGGAAGACCCTGTCTTAAAAAAAGACCAAAAAAAAAAAAAAAGAATGAAAGGGCTTGTTAATTCTGGAAAACAAAACTTTGATGAGCCAGAAATATTTCAAACTAAATCATAAATATTGTAAACACCCTGTCAGTTCTTTCAGTCTTGATCTGCTTGCTGAGGGCCTGTCCCTCCTGATATCTTAGTTTTCTACCAGAGTTCTTGAGATCCTGAAGAGTAGTTTTCATAATTTTTTTCATTAATCTTCTTGTAATTTTGTAGCATAGGTACTTATAAAAGCTTTCAGGAAGGCATCAGAGTTAAGACCATGGTTAAAGGTTTAATGGAATTGCATTATAATGTGATTGATATAGAAATACAGTTATTTCTGTGACAATATTTAAGATCATTGAAATTATAATTGCTAACATTATGCCAGGGCCTATCAGATTCCTAAGGATTTCATGCAATTTCTGGGCAACTCATCAACATCTATCATTTGCCTGCCTGAAACATAAAGAAGGTGAAGCATCACTTTTATTTTATAAAGATGGTTAAGCATGTTATTTGGCAGCACTTTAAGCCATATCATTTAACACATAAGCCCAGTTTTACTTTTGCTCGATAATTCTTCCTGTGAAAATAAACCTAAATAGTTTGCCGTCTCTGTTTTAGTAAGGAAAGAGAAGAAAATCTTGGGAAAAATTCGAGTTTTGAGAAGTTTATAAAACAAAATGTCAAGAGATTTATTAAATAGGATCACATTTATCCATTTAACCAAAGTGGTACAAATGTCAAAGACAAATACAAATAGCCATGTAGTTTTAAAGAAGATGAGCAAAAAACTTGGATCTTTTCATTAAAGGTGAAGTAATCAAAGACCTGCCGAAGGCAGCACGAGGCACAGAAATTATCTTGATTTCTTAGGAGGACCTCTCAAAAGTTAACAGAGTCCTTTCAGACTCTGCCACCAGGAGTAGCAGATCAGTACTCAAAGATGTAACCAGCACGGAGTTAATGATAACAGATTCATTCACGCTTCAGTCAGTGTGATCACTTAAGAGTCTTTCTGCCTTTCCAGCTTCCTGGACCCATTTGGTTTTGTCCTTTTCCTCAATAAAAATGATATCTTTATAACTAAGACCTTTTCTTAACTGTTGTGCTTTCATTCTTTAGATTGTTGAACACACCATTTCATGATTTCTAGATGCATGTTTCCTCATTATACAGCTTTTCAGTATAGCACAGGACATAATTCCTAAACCCAGATAATCTTTCACTATTTAGCCCAAAGATAGATAAATGTAGGTTTAGCAGTTGATTTTGATTTTATCATACATGGACTTAGATCAGCTTAATTTCAGTTTTTTTTAACAACTATATTTAGAAGACTCAAAAATGTCAAGATATTTTAAATAGCTAATCATAATTTTCTTACTCAGGACTTTTATAACACAGCATAAGCTAACTAGTAACTCATATTTTATAACATGAGCTTATTTGAGCAGTAAATCAGGTGGAATGGAAGCTAAATGTGTGCATGTGTTTAATGATGACAGCCCTGAAGGTATGTGATTCTTTTTGAAAAAAGTAAGCCAATTCTCTCTCTCCCTCCCTCCCTCCCTTCCTCCCTCCCTCCTTCCCTCCTTCTCTTTAAAATTATATGTGTATCTGAGTGTGGCCTCTATGTGGGTGTCCACAGAGGCCAGAAGAGGGCATCAGATTCCCAGGAGCTGGAGTTAGAGGTGGGTTGTGAGTCACATGGCATAGGTGCTGGGAACTGAACTTGGGTCCTCTGGAAGAACAACAAGTGCCTGTAGCTGCTGAGCCATCTCTCCAGTCCCCACCAGTAGAATTTTCATGTACTCAAACCATGTCTGGAGGAGCATTTGGATTAATTTCTAATAATCTGAGAGTTTTTGGAATAGTTTATCTAAGCATTTGTTTTTACTCTTGTCTATTTAATGCACACAAATACATCCGAACAAACACAAACATAAACATTACAGTTTTCATTTCAAAATTTTAGCCATGTGTCAAGTATAAGTAACAATATAAGACTTCCTAGTAGACAGTCATTTTTTTCTGGCAAGATATCAAAGCTTTCCATCAGTGATGTATGCTCTAAAGGTCCTTTTAGAGATGCTATTTTTGAGTTGTTCAGTTTTTAGAATCTTGTGCATACAAATCAAAGAATGTATTCCATTGTCTCTGAGAATTTCAGAATCCTTTCTTTTCAAGAATACCCTTAAAGTAGACTGTCTTCTGTAGGTTAAAGGTTTCCAGAAGCTGATGCTGCAATTCAGAGTTCTCCTTTGTGAGATTTCATCCATTTTTCTGTAATGGCATAAGGTACGGATCCGTAGCTGATTTCGGACCAAGTGAAACTCATCTTTTCTTTAGAGTCATTCATTCGTTCATGTTCTCTCTGAAAGGAAAGGTCCCATTGGGGGACCTTTCCCATCATTCATTTGTTCATGTTCTCTCTCTCACTTATTAATCTTTTAGTTGCCTGGCCTCAAAAAATATGTTTATTATGTAGCCGAGGCAGGCCTTCAATTCCTGATCCTTCTGCTTGTGCCTCCTAGACATTGGGATTACAGTTGTGTACCAACTAACTCTTGGGTTCTCTGTGGGGTCTTAACTATGAACGGTCTCAGTGTTCAACAGCTCCTCTGAAATGCAGGGAGCCATCTGTTTTCTTCCTTCCCCACATGAACAGAGGAGGGTGACTCGCCAGGCGGCTGCAGCAAAGGATCTGCACAAAATTGGAAAGCTGATTCTCTTCTGATGGACTGCTGTTATACTTGTATAAATGCCTTTGGCTCCGTGTCTCTTCTTTACCTTCTGTTTATGCTAGCATAAAAGTGGAATTTTGTGTATTTGGTGTGCTTCAGGAAAATATTTAAAAGTACAAAGAAGAAAAACCTGAAGACCACATGAATCCTAGTACTGTCTTCCTGTCACAATCAGAACTCAGCAGTGGGTTATTGCAGTGAAAAGTGAGGAAAGAAGACACTTGGGAACAGACCAGGTTTACACTTCAATCTGCCACTTCTCAGCTGTATGACTTGAGCAGCTAGTGTTTGGATATGTTTCGATTTTCCCTTATGCAAAATGAGGATAATAATTTGTGGGGATTTATAGTGTTTGTTAAATTGCAAGTGCTCAGCAAATGTTGGCTGTAGAATATTTCCCAGTTTTAGATTCTTCCGATTTCTATATTCTCTACCATTTTTGATTAAGACATCTTTTTTCTTCATTTGAAATGTTGCACGTCCTTCACAAGCCAGTTTCTTTGTTATTAGAATGGCTCCTGATTTTCACTAAACCTTAAGGAAGATGTTAAATCTTTTTTATAAAATATTTTATTATTTTATATTGCCTGCCTATACGTACCTGCACCCATGTCAGAGGTCAGAAGAGGCATTGGATCTCCTGGAGAGTTACAGACGGTTGTTAGCCACCATGTGGGTGCTGGGAATCAAAGGTCCTCTGCAAGAGCAGCCAGTGCTCTTAACCTTTGAGCTAACTCTCTGGCCCCACGTTAAAAAATCATTAGGTGACCCCTTCAGTTTTGTCTTCTATTCCTTGTTTTTACTAAAGCAGGTTCCCAAATAACCCAGTCACTTTGTGTCCTCATTTCTCCTTTCATTTCTGCATTGTCAGATATTACTTCCTTATTGGTTGGATAGCATATCCCCTCATACCTTTTCAAGAAACAGGGAGTGCTTGTTTATTAACAAAAATTATGAATTACAGAGGTGTAAAGGGAGCATGTGAAATCCTAAGTTTTTCTAGTATACTTACTCCTTAGTGCATTTATTTTTATTTATGTTTTAATGATAGACACGAATCTACTATCTGTGACATTGGTGTTTTTAGAGAAGGATATTAGTAAAACTCCATGTCTCTGTGTCTTAGAAATCATAATTTAAAAATCCAGACTTATTGTCTTCAACATATTTGAAACCATTAGTAAATGTAATTACATTGTTTTGTATTTCAGAGTTTTCTTTCTTTGATCCTAATGATGCATCATGCCAGGAAATTCTCTTTGACCCCAAAACTTCAGTCTCAGAATTATTTGCCATTTTAAGACAATGGGTTCCTCAAGTCCAACAAAACATTGACATTATCGGAAATGAGGTAAATACATCCTTCTTTTTAAGCTTTGCATAACTGGGACTGTTGATGATTATTATTTCCCCCTTGGGAAGGAAAGGTCCCATTGGGGGAGAAGCCGGTCACAGACTGCTCTGTTTGCATTTCCAGATTTCCACACAGCAGTGGTTGGGGCTCTGCACACACTTCCCGCCCACCATTCCCACCCACCATTCCCACCCACCAGTCCAGCCTGCCATTCTCCATGGCACCTGCTCTCTGTCACTTCGGACTTCGGGTGTGAGCAGGGAGAGGCATTTTGCATATTTTCTTTTTTTAGAAAAATATTTATTTATTTTTTGGTCTTTTTGAGACAGGTTCTTCCTGTGGTCATAGCTGGCCTGGAACTCTCTATGTAGACCAGGCTGGTCTTGAGCTCACAGATATCTGCCTGCCTCTGCCTCCTGAGTGCTGGGATTAAAGACATGTACCACCACGATTGGCCATATTTTCTTTTTTGTATGAGTTTAGTGTTGCTAACTTTCATCGATTTCATGAAGGTTTTGATTACTATCAGGTCCTTTCTATACTTTGGGATGGTTTGGCTATGATCTAGGTTTAAATAAAACTCCCCTCTCCCCAATTTTTTTTTTTTTTTTTTTTTGAGATGGGGTTCTCATGTTCACCAGGTTGGTCTGAAACCCACTATGTTGACCAGGCTGGGCTCAAACTCAGATATTTGCCTACTTCTGCCTCCCAAATAAAAGGTTAACTAAAGGTATGCACCATCATAACTGGTGAAAATGTTTGGTTTTTTTGAGGGAGTTTTTTTGACTCACATGTTGTCATGATATAAGAAGGAAGCACATACATTTTTTTTTCAAATATTATTGTAATAGTTGGGAAAATGTTTTTGCTTATTTTTGAGAGGAGCCTATTTGGAGTAACAGATTATGTTGCGTCCTTAGGAATGGCCTCCCACCTGGTAAGGAGTTCCATTTTCATTGTTGCTGAGTGCAGTGGAGTGTAGTTCAGGACCTGTGGACTAAATGTGTTGGTCTGAAAGTACTGATACTTCACTGGTGACGTTGTAATCTGGTTTCTCTGGGCTTTCTCAGATTCTTAAGAGAGGCTGCAATGTAAACGACAGAGATGGACTGACTGATATGACTCTGTTACATTATACTTGCAAGTCTGGAGCTCATGGTATTGGTGAGTATGTAGTGACAACTGCTTGCTTTGGACTCTGCCTCTGTGCCTGGATCTTTTGTGTGCCAGCTGGGGAACGGAGTGGGGCACTGATCTGACAGTAATAATCCCACCGAATACGTAAGGAATGTTAGGCCCACCTAAACACTGTTCCTTCTTCTTGGGGAAGTCTTTATACCTTATGGCCACTTATCAGTATTTTCTACAGCAGGCTTCATGCCAAATTGACCAGTAGTGGAGAGTAACTGGTACTGTCCTAGGATCTTCATTAGGGCTTTCAGCAAGGCTGTATAAGGCCAGTTTTCTAGATATACTAATCCTTACAGGATCACAGGCTTTCCTCTTAGCTCTGGAGTCTATTTCTCCTTATGAACAAACCTGTAGCATATGTCCAGATTGCTGTTCTCCTTCAGCATTTCATAAACCTGCCTCTCATAATTTACTTTGAATTGTTATCGTCTTCTTGTTTGAATAGTCTGAAAGAGAGAATCTTAAACTATTTGGTGGAGGAACAATAATTATTTGTGGAGGATCAATTTCTTACCCATGATGGGCTGATATTTTCATAAAATAAAATGAATTTATAATCTACAAAAGAGATCAAGACAAAATGGAGGCCCAAATATTTTTGCCATGGTCTGGCATATTACTTTTAATGGCTTCATAGTTGATTTCTACCATATTTGGAGTGTCTCAGAATTTTATTCATAATCAGTATTAGTGACAAGCTAAATGTTTATTCACATTCACCAAGTTAGAATGTTTTCTTAGAATGAATGCTCAGAAAGAAACTTTTTGAAGTATATGTAGATCCAATGTGCTGTTTTCTTTGACTTAAAAAAAAATAAGGTATTAGATAGGAATGTATTGGGTCTTAGAATTTGTACTGAGGAAAATAATTTAGGAATTTTTCTTTAGGTGATGTTGAAACAGCTGTAAAATTTGCCATTCAACTTATTGATCTGGGAGCAGATGCTAGTTTGCGCAGCCGCTGGACAAATATGAATGCCTTACATTATGCGGCTTACTTTGATGTCCCCGAACTTATAAGAGTGATTTTGAAGACATCAAAACCAAAAGGCAAGTGCCATCAGATCACCACTGGACGTTATTAATGGTGCAGCATTCAGGAACGGCATACAAGTGGAAGGAGATCTTTTCTTCAAATACAGCATGTTTTAACTTGTATTAACTCTAATTCTGAAATAGTTTAAAATTTCTTTGTTGAAGATTTATTTAGAAAGAATTACAAATAAATAATAAAAAAGGCTGTCTGGGTCTTCCTGTCTGTGCAGATTATCCAGTATACTATGGATTTTATGTGTAATTGGAGTCTTTTGTAATTCTTCTGTCTTGCTTAGAAAGCAGGCAGAGAACAATACAGCTGTCAAACTGGTCATTGAAATAATAAAGGAGATTTCTTTTAGCATTCATTTGAGAAATTCTGAGATTCAACTTAATAGCTAAAATTTTAGGGTCCTTCCATCTTGCTGGTGATACTCTAAAAGCTAAGGTCAGAATGCCTCAATCCCAGTTCTGGTATTTTGATGTTTTCTCTGTTTCTCCTCTTGGAATCAGTTTCTTTTAAGAAAAATAAAAATAAGTGAAGAGTGTCCCTTTAAGTTAGAGTCCAGTCTTGTCCCTGTCATAAAAGACCTGTTTTAGAAATTCAGTAGATGAGCCTCCCAGAATGTTAGTTCCTAACTTCTGGTTTGCATAATTATCCATTTTCTCTTTAAAATTCTGTTTTGTCATTTTCTGAAAGATGTTGGGACCCGAGTCTCTGCTGAGGGTTCTCGGTTTAGTAATGCAGGTCTGGGTTGCTAACTGAGGTAGGAAGAGCATGCACCCTAGTGTCATATAGATTAACATGGGACCCCAGAACTAGAGAAACAGGAAGTCTTTAGAGAAAACATTCAAAATAGGCTTCTCCAATCAGGAGGGTTTCCCATATTTCGGTGTAACACAGTGATGATCTATTGTTATTAAAATGTCTTTAGGGGTGGTGGTGCATGCTTTTAATCCCAGCACCCTGGAGGCAGAGGCAGAATTCCCCGTGAGTTCAAGGCCAACCTCTTCTACATAGTGAGTTCCAGATTACCAGCTGGGGCTCCAGGGAGACCCTGTCTCAAAAAGCTCCCCCCTCCCCCCAAATACTTAGAATTGCAAGATTCCTTTTCTCATTTATGAAGTCCAAATTCATCAGTTGAGTAATGTGAAGGATCAGCATGTATGTAAGCACTTATATTTTTAGGCTTTTGTTAGTTGGTTTGAGAATTCTTTAGGGGTAAGCAGTCTTGTAAAGGACCAACTAGTGAATAATAAATATTTTAGCTTTTCAGACCATCTGGTGTCTGTCACAACTCCTCAGTTCTACAGTTAGAACATGAATCATGCAGGCAGAGACTATGTCCATGAATGAGTGTGCCTGTGTTTCATTAGGTTTCAGAAACAGACTGGGGTTTGGCCCATGGGTCATTGTCGACTGATCTCTGACCTAAAGCCTTACTGTGATTGTACAGGAAAATACATGTGAGTTTAGTGAGGGTATGGCAAGCCTGTTACTTTGACAAATATAATTATTACCATTCATTGCTTTCATTATGGTTTAGTTTGACAGCTGGAAAACCCATGACATATCACTCAATTTTACAATTAATTATATTATGTTAGGAAAATATTCAGCTGTTTATTTTAGCCAGGTTATAATACAGAGAGAAATACTGCATCTGGTGGGTTAAGTCTTGTGAAAGGCTAAAAACGTACTCCCCAAGCCCCCCGTCTTCTTTGAAATTGTGATAGCTATATTTAAATTTTTAGTCAATATACTTGTGATGTTTAATTGTAGATGTGGATGCCACTTGCAGCGACTTTAATTTTGGAACCGCTCTGCATATTGCAGCCTATAACTTGTGTTCAGGTGCTGTGAAGAGCTTACTGGAGCATGGAGCAAACCCCGCATTCAGGGTAAGAGGTTGAAGTAAGAAAATGAAAAAGTTTCATATCATCTCCACTAAGGAGTTGAATCTGGATATCGTTATTAATAACTCTTAAATGAACAAGTGATTGATATTTTTGCTCCACATATAAAGTATGTGATATCATGTATTTTCAATAAATTTAAGGCATAAAAGTGAGTTTCACTCCTATTGTTATATAAAACTTCCATTCAGAAAAAGCAAATCTGAAAGTGTCTTAGAATGTTTCCTTTAGGCTTTTTGACATTTATGAAAAATTGGCCGTTCAGTACAAATGTCATGTGTGCTAACATTATTAATATCTTTGGAAAAGAAAATTTGTGTGAAACAAATAATAGTTAAGGTAAGTACAAAGTAAAAACAAATATACTTTTAAGACTCAAGCAAATGTGTAAACCCAGCCAACAAGAGAGTCTGGTGTAGCCCCTGTACCTGACTTTGACAGTCATTGTGATAGAAAACAGAATCCCACCATTAGTCATGAAAGTAAGTCTTCTGATGTTCAGAATGTTCCGTTGTTGCTATTTTATAACATTGTTGTGTGTGTGTGTGTGTGTCTGTGGCGTGTATGTTTGTAGGTGCATGTGCACTGGACATGAAGGCCAGAGGTTGGCGTCAGGTGTCTTCCTCAGTCTCTTTTCACCATGTTTTTTGAGACAGGGCTCTTGCTGAACAGGAATCTCACTTGCTGAACGGTTGGCCAATGAGCCCAGGATCCTCCTGTCACCACTCTCCCAGTGCTGGGATTATGTAGGTTCTTGGCTTTGTGTGTGGGTGCTGGGGATCTGAACTCAGGTTCTCATGCCTATGCTACAAGCATGTGTAGTTCGCTGGCTGGGCCATCTTCCCCCAGCCCTTTGTTTGGTCTTAGTTGCTAAATTTTGTGGGAATTAACAGACAAATGTGAACCAGTTCCCAAGAGTGAGGATATAACAGAAGTCACCATAAAAATGTTCATTGTAAATATAGCTTACAACCCATCAGCACAGATGTTTTTGTGTGTGTTCACTTGCCTTCTGTATGTGTAGGTGTACTTGTGTGTGCTAGTGTGCATGGAGTGTGTGTGGAGGCCAGAGGGCAGCCTCTGATGTCAGTCCTCAGGAATTCCATCTACCTGTACACTTTCTTTTTTTCCTGACAGGGTCTCCGATAGCCCCAGCCTGCCTGGAACTCACTCTGTAGACTAGGCTGGCCTCCATCTCACAGAGATCACCTGCCTCTGCTTCCCAAGTGCTGGGATTAAGGGCATGCACAACCATGCCTGGCATCCACCTGTGCTTTTTGAGACACAGTCTCTGATAGGGCCTGGGACTCAATAAACGGGATCCTCCTGTCTTTGCCTCTCTAGAACTGGATTATAAACTCAAGTCACTGTGCCCAGCTTTTACAGGGTTCTAGACACCATATTCCCAGGTCCTCACTTTATGGACTGAGCTATTTTCATAGCACACATTTTTAAAAAAATTGTTTTTCCTGACATCTGCCCCTCTCTCTGTTCCAGAGAGTAGAAATTAACTCATTACATTTTATAATTTTCTTTGAAATCTAAGATTAGTCCATCACTGTGCTAGAAATCTGATAGTATTATCTTTCCTTCAGACTGACTTGAATTTTAAAACAAGAAACACAGGGCAGTGACAAACCCAGGATGCTCTTAAAGCCATCTCCTTTATCTGTGTGAACCACTGAGGATTTTCTAGAAGTGGCGAAGAAAAGTAAAAATAGGGTTTTTTGTTAACAGACAGCCTTGAGTTTTTCATATCAAAAGAAGGTTAAAGCCAGAACACTTTCTCAGGGTCGAAGGCTTTGGTGAGGGAACAGAGAAGAATGATATCTTCCAAGAGAGATGGTGTATGGAGAGCGTGGGTGAGGGTGCAGGTGCCACTGCTTGGGGGACCTTCCCTGCCAGAAGTGGCGAGGACGGCTCCCCGTCATTAATCTCCCCATACCTAATTTTTCTAACTGGCCTATTGGAAATTTCAGGAGACTTTTATGTAATTGGTTATTGCCTTTCCTGATGTAATGTGAACTCTTAAAGGAAAGGGATTCTGTTTTGTTCACAGGCTTTTTGAGAGAACTATGTGAGGTGATTTTTATGATAGGGTTTAAATTATATAAACACCATGCAAATGAAGTGGGCTTATAACTGGCTATTTTATCTTGTTACAGGATTAAACCTCTCCTCTATAGTGAGAACTGAGCAAGTTTCTTGATTATAGCTTAGACGCCAGCACAGAAACTATTGTCTCTGTTTCTGAAATCTGAATTCCTGCATGGCCGGGGCAGGTGATGGAGGTCACAGAGCGAGGGTTGCAACTGTAGAGTAATGGGATTTAGTTGTGTGTCCCATCGTGACAGGTTCAGGCTCTGAGAGAAACATTAAGAGGAGATTTTTTTCCCTGTGTGAACTTACAGAGGGTACTTACATAAACTGCTATGAAGTGGAGTCACTGTGTGTGTGTGGCCACCTGTTGACTAAATGTCATTAGGGAGTGCAGTGATACAGTTGGATCTGGGATCAGGCAGTTGGTCATCCTGTGCGTTCCCTGTGCTCTTGGGCAGCCAGGCATGCCTCTCCACCTGTGGCCTTGGCATGTGCCCTTCCCGGTGCACAGAATGCTTTTCTCCACCACATCACCCGCACTCTCATGCATCTTCTCAGGAAGGCCTTCCCCCACCTGTGTCTCTCCTGGAGCCTCTCTGTGCCTTGCTGGCTTTATGCTCCTTACCTCCTGGTTAATACACCATGAAATCCATTTACATTCTGTCTCTCTTACCAGTGTATGTGTTCTTTGAGGGAGGACCATTTTGTTTTCTTCACTGTGGTGACTTTGGCACCTAGAATAGTGCCTGGCATAGAGGAAGTGGTTGAGTAGGCAATTTTGAATGAATAAGTGATGAATGTATCTGACTTGAAAGCCCTCTGTAAAAAAATCTAATATAACTGTGTAGTGCTCTGAGTACACGGGAGCTGAACGTTTTCTCTCGTCTCTGTGGTAGAATGACAAAGGACAGATCCCTGCGGACGTTGTTCCAGACCCTGTGGATATGCCTCTAGAGATGGCTGATGCTGCAGCCACCGCCAAAGAAATCAAGCAGATGCTCTTGGACGCAGTGCCTCTGTCCTGTACCCTCTCAAAGGCCATGCTTCCAAACTGTGACCATGTTACCAGCAAGGCCATGCTGGCGTCCCTTGGCCTGAAGTTGGGGGACCGTGTTGTCATCGCAGGACAGAAGGTACAGGAAGTAGCTGCACTCACTGAAGCTGTGTCCGTAGTCCTCAACCTCCTGGTCTGTGTCTGGATGCGTGTGCTGCATGATCAGAATTTTGAGGTTTTGGAAGAAAGGTTCGGTACATGTGGATAGAAAACTACTTGATTGAAGCTGTGAAATTTAGTATGTTTACTAGTATGAATTACAATTTAAGAATAAGGGGCTGGAGAGATGGTTCCGTGGTTAAGAGCACTGACTTCTCTTGTGGAGGACCTGGGTTCAATTCCCAGCACCCACGTGGCTGCCAAGAACCATCCTTAACCGTCCCATTCCAGGGGAGTACAACACCCACTTCTGACCCCTGTGGCATTGCACGACACAGGAGCGCTCACATACATGCAGGAAATACATTCATACACATTAAAAAAAAATAAAATTAAAAAGAAAAAATATGAGCTATTTGAACTTAATAGTGAAGAATTGCATGGGGAAAAGTGGAGTAGAGAGGAACTGAGGACCTGGAAGATACTTGGGATTGTCCCTGTGCTGACCTGCTGCCCAGGCTGCCTCCCCTGGCTCTGCCCTGCCTCCCCTGGTTCTGCCCTGCCTCTCCAGCTCTGCCCTGCCTTCCCTGGCTCTGCCCTGCCTCTCCAGCTCTGCCCTGCCTCCCCTGGCGCTGCCCTGCCTCCCCTGGCTCTGCCCTGCCTCCCCTGGCTCTGCCCTGCCTCTCCAGCTCTGCCCTGCCAGCAGAGGCACGTCTGCTGCCGGCTGAGCAAGGAAACCTTCACTGTTCTAATGTTTTGGCTTTGAAAGTTCACTAATAAGGATGGCTCAGATGTTGCAAAACCTGATAGGAAAAGCAAGTCTGAGGTCAGCCTGAGTGACATGAGACCCTGGCTCAAAAAAAAAAAAAAAAAAAAAAGTAAACGTAAAACCAAAACTATATATTTAAGAAAATAAATTAGATTACTTCTTAGATATATATTATGGAAATGACTTTTACCTAACCTTGTAACCAAAGTTAACATTCTGTTTTGAAATTCGTTTAACATTATTCTCAGCTTATTTATAGTGTAAACAAACTTACTAGGCCTTGGGCTCCTCTTGCAAACCTAAATTTATGGCAGCTTTAATCCCTCATGGCCCCTCCTTGTCCTTGAGAGTGCTGACTGTAGCTTGGTTTTCTGTTTGTTCCTGTATCACATTTGGAAAAGACCCCGTTCTGCTGAATAGCTCTCATACCTTGACAGACATTCCCTGACCGTGTGTGTTCAGGGTTACTTCAGAATTTGCTCTGCTGATTCTCCTGATTTTCCCTTCTTCAGTTCCATCACAATTACTTGTGTTCGCAACCAGCTAGTGAATGAGTGAATGTTAGTTGTCGTCCTCGTGTCCCGTCCTCCCTGTATCACCCCCCCCCCCCCGGCAAAGAATCATTTTGACAATAATTATTCTTTTTCCAGGGACTTTTTAGAATTCATTTGTTGATTTTTATTTAAAAAAAAAATCCTGCTGGCATTTTAAATCGAGTGTTCTTGAATATGTAGGTCAGGTCAATTAGATTCGATGCCTTAAGCACAGTCTCTCTGTAGTCACATGTGTCTTTGGATTATTTAATCAAGTTTTGTGGTTTTGAGCATACAGATACTACATGTGCTTTGCTAGATTTATAACTAACTTTGTCATGATTCTTTTTGGTAGTGTTGAAATTTGTTTTCCTGGTTGTTTTTTGCTAGCGTATGGAAATGCAGTTGATTTTTGCATATTCGCCTTATATCCGTGAGCGCTTTTATTTTGTGGATTCTTTGTAAACCATCATGTTGTCTGTGCATAGAGGCCCTCTTCCCTCTCTTCTTTCCTATCCTCCTTTTTAATCCTCTTTCTTTAAATGTGATCTCATTAATATTGCTCAGATTGTCCTTGAATTCACAGTTGTCCTGCTTCAAGCTCCCCAGTAGCCAAGATTTTAGGTGTGTACCACTTTGTCTTTCTTTAAAACATTCTTAAAAGTTACATTCATGGAGACTCAGTGGTTAAGAGCGCTGACTGCTTTTGCAGAGGACCCAGGTTTGAGTCCCAGCATCCACCTGGTGGCTAACAACTGTCTGTGACTCCAGTTCCAGGGGAATCCAAACCTGCCTTCTGACCTCTGAGGGCATTGCACGACATGGGTGCACTTACACACGTGCAGGCAATATACTCATACACATAAAATAAAAATAATAAATAGAATATTAAAAAACTATATTCATGTGTGTGCGCGCACGTGCACTCAGATCGTGTCAGGTGTGTGGAGGTCAGAGGACTTTGTTGAGTCATTTCTCTTGTTCACCCTTTTGTGGTTCCAGGAACTAAACTCAGGTTGCCAGGCTTTCACGGCAAGTACCATCTTGCTGGCCCCGCTTTTTAAAAAATGATTATAAATTGTATTTTCCTGGCCTGATTTTGTTGCCTAGAGCCTTCTGTAGAATAGAAAATAGCATAAAAGTTGGCAGCCTGGCCTTGAGGGACATAGTCTTTCATCTGTTTGATACTTGCTAGCAGATTTTGTCTAGCTGTCCTTTATCATGTTGGAGAGATTCTCAACCATTCCTCATTTGTTGAATCTTTATAAGAAGCTGTTATCATGGAAGGATATTAAAATTTGCTAAAGGCCTTTTTTGCATCTGTCGAGAAACAAATTCTTTCCTCTTTAGTCTGTTGATAGGTGAATTGTGTTGGATAATTCTCCAGTGTTGTCCTAGCCTTGCAAGTCCCATTAGGAAATGTCACTGGGTCATAATGTGTTCTTCTTTTACAGTACTGGGTTTTACTTGCTGTTAATTTTGCTGAAGATGCTTGTGTTTGTGTTTGTAGGTTTTTTTTTTTTTAAACAGAGTCTCACTGTGTAGCCCCAGCTGACTTGGAACTTGCTGTGTAGACCAGGTTGGCTGTAATCTCGGAGATCTGTTTGTCTCCAGAGTGCTGGATGTGTTACCATGCCCAGCCTGGTCTGTAGTTTCTTATGTCTTTGACAAGTTTTAGTATCAATGTAATGTTGGCTTCCTAAAATTTCTTGGGAACTAATCTTTCTACTTTTAAATCCTAGAAGAGCTTATACAGCATTGATGCTATTTTGTCCTTACATTTTGGTAGAATTTACCATTGACGCTCTTGGAGCCTGGAAGCTTTTTATTTTTTCAAATTTTTAAGAACTAATTCAGTTCAGGTATTAGCTTTGATTGTTTGTATCTTTCAAGAAATTGCAAATTCTTTTTGGTCTTTTTGAGACAGGGCCACCCTGTAGCTACAGCTGGTCTAGAACTCACTATCTAGACCAAGCTGGTCCTGCTCTTATAGAAATCTGCCTGCCTCTACCTCCCAAGTGCTGGGATTAAAGGGTGTGCCACCACGCCCTCCTGGAATTGTTTTGTACCATTTATGAAATGTACGGGCAAAGCTGTTTGTACTATTTTCTCATCTTTTTAAATCTTGGTCTGCAATAATGCTCCTCTTTTGAGTGATGTTGATAATCTCTGTCTTTTCTCTTCCTTTTTAAACATTTGGTTTCCAGTTAAAGGCTTAGTAATCTTTCTTTCAAAGAACTGGCTATCGGTTTTATTGATTTTTTTTTTTTTTTTTTTTTTCCGGATTCTTTTTCTGTTGTTAATTTTAAATATTATTTCCTTTGGCTGGCTTTGGGTCTTCACATTATAGTTTCCTAAGGTGAAAGTTTAGCTTATTGTTTTATAACCATTTCTGATGTGATTGATTGATACTGTGTGTTCTTCACTAAGGGCTACTTTTGCTGCATCTCATACATTTAAAAAATTGTTTAATGTGCATGAGTGTTTTATTTGGATGTATATATACTGGTGTATACATTGTCTGCAGAGGCTAGAAGGGGTGTCAGGTCCCCTGGAACTGGAGTTTCAGATGGTTGTTATCATGTAGGTGCTGGGATCTGAACCCAGGTGCTCTTCAAGAGCAGCCAGTGCTCTTAACTACTGAACCCTCTCTCCAGCCCCATCACATAGAATTTGATATATCATCTTTTTCTATCAGTTCAAAATTGTCTAGTTTCCCTTCTGAATTTTTCCCCTTCACCTGTGTGTTATTTAGTTACATGATACAAATTCCAACCATTTGGAGATTACCATGAATTTCCTGCTGTGATTCCTAGTTTAACTCCTCTACGGTTTAAAAACATACTTTGTGTGATTTCTTCTGTTTTGGATGGAGTGTTCTATAGATGTCAGTTTAGTCAAACTGGCTGCCTTACCATGTCTTCACTGATTTCCTGGCCCAACTGCTTGGGTAACTAAAAGAGGTGAACGGAAGTCAGCACTGCAGTGTGGTCTTCTCATCAGTCTGTGGATGAAGGGTGTCACAGGGAGGGTTCTGTGTCCTCCTGGTAAATTCTTTTGTCATTTTGTATTTAATCTTTAGTAATGTTCCTTATTCTGAAATCTACTTTGAAAGACTTTAAAGAAACTTCTCTGTAGGTACTGGAGAGGTAGTTCAGTTGTTTAAAAAAAAAGTGCTTGCTGCTCTTGCAAGAGGACTCAGATTCTGTTCTCAGTGCCCACATGGCTGCTAACAACTGCCTGTAACTTGAGTTCCAGAGGACCTGACTTCCTTCTGGCCTACATGGGCACTGTATGTATACATGATGCACATACATATGTACAGGCAAAATGCTTATATGCATAGAATAAATCTTAAGAACCTTCTCCAGTAAAGTTGCCAAAATAGAGCACTTAAAATTACTCATAGGACTGAAAACCCATTTTGATTTATATTTTCTCTAGATTGGGACATTAAGGTTTTGTGGAACAACTGAATTTGCAAGTGGGCAGTGGGCTGGCATTGAACTGGATGAACCTGAAGGCAAAAACAATGGAAGCGTTGGGAAAGTCCAGTACTTCAAGTGTGCACCCAAATACGGTAAAACTGATGTTTCATAACCTCATATGAGTTAACTATAAACCATTAAACTTTGTGTTTTTATAGTTTCTTCTTTTGGTGGAGGTGTTGCTGGGGATTGAATCCAGGGCCTGACATGTCCTGACCACACTCTACCTCCAAGTGGTTATACCTCACCTTCTGTAGTTTTGAAATTAAACTTTGTCCTGGGTATTTATGTAATCTATCAGGTGTCAATTTAGGGAGGGTCTTTTAGATGTAGGAGATGATGTAGCATGCTTATTCACACTGAGAATGATATGCAGGAAGCAAATGGGTGCTGCTGGAGACAAAGGGAGGCCATGGGAGGAAGGTCCTTGAGGGTTAGAATGCTGTGCTGAGGTTAGCTTGGCGATAGGCCAGGCCTGGCTCACCCTCCCTAAGGAGGGAAGTGCCGGGAAGATGTTTCTGTTTTCTCAGAAAATGAGAAGTGAGGTCATTACTGATGTAAGGAGAGGGTAGGCAGTGGATGGAGGCCAGAAGAGAGGAGGTCAAGACTGGGACCAGGTCAGGGCAGCACAGTAGACAGTCACTGTAGCCTGAGGACTTAAGCCAGGAATATAGTCTGTGAGGCTACATGCTCTTCTCCAGGCTTTTCAAACTATTTGAGTGTGGGTATTAAGCACAGAGTCTGGTTTATCAGACTTGTTTCTTCTAGAACGTTCCATGGGAAGAGGAAGGCAAAAGAGCTGTGTATAGATGCGGCAGAATGATTAGAGTGGTGGATTGTAGACTCTCAGGTGAGGAAAATGAGGCTGCAACTAGGAAGATGGCCCAGGAGGGCACAAGGGGTCAGTGGTTTCCGATGCAGCCAGGAAGCCAGGCGGGCCTGCCAGAGTGTTAGCAAACTGCAGGTGCTTGCAGTTTACCAACCGAGCCGTCTCCCCAGCCCCGTGATGGAGCGTTTGACACGCTTTATTGTACTATATACAATTTTTTGTTATTTTGACTATTTTATATTCATATTTGCCCACTTAAAACTGAAACATTAGGGTTTAAATAAGTGCTTAGAGTTTTAAAAAATACACATTTGTCCAATTTGGCATTTGCCTTTGCAGTATTCACTTGCAGTATCTTGGAATGTTTTATATACAGTTAAAAGATTGTTTTCCTTGATGATTCTTGTATTATTTTCATACTTTGATAGGTAATTCTTCCTAATTCAGGGACTAATTTTAACATATATTTCCTTCCTTTGGGAATATTTTAAGTATTCTTTGCATAATTACGAAACCCATCTGGAACTTTCTGGTTAATGGCACATGGTTAAGACTTTGGTTTTAAGTTTTTTCTGATAGCTACTTTTGGCAGCTGCCAAGTAGTCTAAGGATGTAATCAAAAGCTTTTAGCCACACACGGGGAAGATGTGAACCAGATTTGTGGGAAATGCTTAGATTGTCAGCAGTATACAAATGGATTCATCCAAAGAAGAGACAGGCTTGAGGCAAAGCTGGATGCCACGTAGACTCTGCCTCTGGCCCCTTTAAATACTGAGAGGCAGGTTTGGGTGTGGGGGTCCTGTATCGAATTGTGTAAAAATGAAGGTAATGCTTTCTGAGGCATCAACTTGGTACTCTTAGATCATAGTTAAGTTACCTAAGGTAGAGGGCAGGGGAGTTGAGGGACTCTCCTGGCATATCAGAAGCCCTAAGTTTGTTCTTCTCAGTAAGTTTGTCTCTCTCTCCCCGCTCCCCTCTTTGGTTTTTTGCTTTCTTTTATATGGCTGGTCACTGTAAGCGCTATGGTTTGTCTCAGGATTATTTTGTTCAGTTTGTTAACTCTAGTACATATATGATTTTAAAAAATGCAGCCATTTCATAATACATGTTAATACTTGGTGATACTATTGTTTTTGTTTATTAAATAATTACCAAAGTAAATGCATGTATCTGACTGATAAATTGTAAGGCTTATTAAAAAGAAAAGAGGCCTTCTGTCATTCTGAGAAATACTCTTTAGAGACAAGAACTTTTTCAACTTCTTTAGCTGTATCTTCTGATACGAATATTTATGCTTGTAAGTAATATGTTTATATGAGTCTTTCTTGATTTTTCCTGTTCTGTGAAGAGAAAGATTTAGTGTTCTTACTTTGCTAAGTCTTGGTTTACTTACTTGTTCTGGTGGAGCACATCCTTCAGTAGCTTTCTGATAGAGGACTCGAAGGAGGTAAAATGTTTTGAGAACCCTCCATTCTAAAAATACATTTATTTCTACCCTGCTTTAAATGATAGCTTGGGATAAGAGATGCTGGCTTGGAGTATGATTGGGATAGGGTAGTACATTAAGATTAGTATATTTTGATAAACCAGAAAATGTTTTGCCTCTTGACATCTTTTTCTTTTAATATACAGGGTAACTTGTAACCTGTGTGCGTACTCACCTCTAACTTTATTTTCTTATAATTAATTGCATAAAATGGACTAAGTAGAAATTCTTGAATTTTAGAAAGTATATGAATTAAAACTCCCGTAGTAGAATATTTCTTTCTATAAACTTCGACAATGCCAGGTTTAATTGCCATCATCAGTCATCATCATCATCATCATCGTCATCATAGTCAGGCTCTACTCTGTGTTAGTGTCTGTACATATGTCCATAGTTGTACCTATACAATTGGCAATGGAAAGAATTTAGAGAAAGATTAGAAGTTCAAGGAAAATCTAAGATCAGTGACATGAGAGACAATTACAGATGAGTTTTAAAAGGTAGGCAGGAAAATCACAGCAAGGTCCTGTAGAGTCTGAAGGAAAGAATTTCAAAGGTTAGTGGCAAGGGAACGTAGCCAGGACTTTTCATCATGAATAAATGCTCACTTTTTTGTAGAGGCTTGAGTGTTTCTACTCTGCTTTAAAACAGGTTGTTTAACAGATTCCATTATATATATATATATATATTTGTTAGGTTGTAAATACGCAAAAGTGTAATATACATATTATGACTTTATTTTCTTTTTTAAGAGTGTTAGTGAGATAAGCTTGGTATTTATAGACCACATTCACTCTCTCTAACATTTGTACTGCTTATTCAAACTGGGTATTTTATTGCCTTGATAAACTCTTTTTCAGTAGAATTTTATATTCTCAGCTGCTATAGACAGGTAGCCCCTCCCCCTGCCCTTGCAGCAACCCTACCCTTCCGCAACACATGCATTGTCTCTGATCTGCAGGAAACTGAGGGCTAGGCTTTTGGGGAAATTATCTTATATAGTAAAGAAGATTGATTGTATCTTTAGTCTGTGCACTGTAGGCACTGTAATTAGGTACAGTGGGGGAATGCAGAGAGGAGAAGTGTTGGAACTTGTCTTCAAAGGTGTGCAGTCCAGAAGCGAGCTAAGACATGAGTAGAACAAACTGCAGTGCTGGGAAGAAATAAATCCCCAGGAGGTAGAAGGAGACATGCACTTAAACTAGGTAGTGCACTGTTACTCGCCAGTGCCTTAGAGAAAATAGGAAACTGTTGCTTTTACTCATTTCTCTTTTCCATGAATTTAACTTAACATTAGGTTATGCATCTTTTATGTGGTTCTCGAGTTCTTGTGTGTTTAGTCTTGGCAACTAGATTGTAAGCTCTTTGAGGGCAAGTGCCATGTCTTGATTTCTTTGTTTTCCAATACAGGTCATGTAGTAGGTACTGAAGAAGAGCTTAACAACCTATGTTAGTAAACAGTGCTGTTTGTCCTTTTATTTGAAATGCTTTTACTTTTATTCAACTCTAACTAAAATTCCATGCTTGGCTCTTAGGTATTTTTGCACCTCTTTCAAAGATAAGTAAAGCGAAAGATAGAAGAAAGAATCTAACACACACACCTTCCACGAAAGCAGCACCCCTCATCCGGTCCCAGAAGGTTGACATAGCTCATGTCACATCAAAAGTGAATTCTGGTAGGTCAAACCCGGAAGTTCGTGGTCTTCCTCACCGTTTTCCGTTGTGTTTGTGGAAGTCCTGGTGTTTAGACTGCTTCACTCTTTGAATCTCAGAAGACCTGTTTTTACCCTCAGTAGTTGTTAACGACATCAGTTCCCAACAAGGGCATTTCAGTTTTGTCCCTTTCCCTTCCTATTGCCTGCATACCTTAAACACCCCACAGTCTGCCTTCAGAGCTGGATTTGGTACCTCGAGAGTCCTCATGAAACACAGTTAGCTTGGCAATCCTTGTGATGCCCTGAGTCCTGAGCCCAGCAAAATCTTCCTTTATTGGTGAAGTGTGGTTAGCTGTGGTTTACTGTATCTCTTCTTTTTGTCTGTTCACTTGTGCTTGCTCTTCTTTCTGTACCTTGTCTCATGTTCTCTCTCTCTCTCTGGGTGTCAGAGTGTGACCAAGGGCATTGGGGGTCCTTGCCTTTCTTCACCTATGTAGAACTGTACCTCCGTGAAACCTCCTTCCCTCCTCGCTTTTGTTCTCTCTCCCAGCCTTCTCCTCCCCCACCCCCTTTCCTTTGCATTCCTGCTTGCACATTGAGCTAACCTCTGAGGTTTACCTTCACCTGCTTGTCTAACTTTCCTCTTCTGAGTCCCCAGTGTGCTCCTTTCTAGCCAGGCTGCCCACCATTCTGTCTTTGTATAGTATTTTCTCTTTGACCTTCCTGAATCCCACTCTCAGCTCCCTGTGCCACCACGTCCTGGGGAAGAAGACTGACCCACTCAAGATCCAGCTCAGATTGTGATCTTTATGAGCCCTGGTATATCTCTGAAGCCAGTTTTCATTTGTCTTCTGTACCAGTGCTTACAGTGAAGAGTGGTGCCCTCACCCTTAGTTTAATGTGGATGTTTTTTGCTATACTAAATTGAAAGGTCCTCCTCAGGGAAACAACCAGGGCTTGTTTCTGTTTGTAACATCCAGAGTCCAATGCAGAATTCTTTACTCAAAATACTTTGTGAGTTGACTTGGAATGGGTACTGACAGCACTTAAAATTGGGAAGATCCCATTTGATTTCTTTAAATAATTTGGTACAGTTGATATGGATGTCTCCATAAGCAGCCATTATTCAAGAGCTTTTTAAAAAAATCTCAAATGAGCTTCTTATGGGAATTGAGGGTGGGACTTGTTACTTTCAGACTAGTGGCAAGAAAGCTCAGGATTTCCTTATTTTTATTTTTGTTTTATGTGTATGCATGTATTACCTGCGTGTATATAGGTGCACCCATGTTGTGCAGTGCCTGAGGAGTATAGAAGAGGGTGTCAGATCCCCTGGAACTGGAGTTCTCCATGGTTGTTAGTCATCATGAGGGTGCTGGGATTCTGCAGGAACAGGCAGTGCTCTTAACTGCTGAGCCATCTCTCTAGCCCCTGAGCTCAGGATTTCTTACTGTCAGCATTCTCATTTCATTTAAGAATTAAAGTTTGCTATGACAACCAGCAAATTTCTTGCCCAGCATTCACTACCCATGTAGAAAATTTGCTCTATGAATGTATGTGAACTCCAGTGAAGTAATGGAAGTTCAAGTCTGCTCAGTGTAGCTGCTGTTGTGACAGGTTGGCCAACCCACTGACATGATGCAAGCGTACTGAACAGATGCATTAATTATCAAAGCTGATGCTTCAAATGTTTCAGAAATCTGTAGGGGTTCTTAGTTGTACTATGAGTTCATTTTTTCTTCTTTTAAAAAAGTTTATTTTTATTTTTTTGCAGTGTTAGGAATCTAAGTAAGGTCTCTTGAATGCTAGGGAAGTGCTCTGTTACTGAGCTATATAACCAGCCCTTTGTTTCCCCTTAAATAATGAGATACTGGTTCTTACCATCTATGAAATTATCTTACATGTCTTTAGAAATGGGTAAGATTGGCTGGGCATGGAAGTGCATGCCTTTAATCTTAGCACTCAGGGAGCAGAGATAGGTAGATCTCTGTGAATTTAAGGCCAGCATGGTCTACGTTGCAAGTTTGAGTTCGGCCAGGACTATGTAGTGGGGTTCTGTCTCAAAAACCAAACCAAACCAAGCCAAGACAAACTGAACCAAGACAAAGCAAACCAAACTATAAAATAAAGAAGTGGATAAGATTTAGATAGTGAGAGATGCATGTATTTTAAAGAAAATGTGTCTTAATGCTTAATGTTAAACAAAATTGTGTTTTGCTGAAAGCATTTTGTTTTTGTGCCCTAGGATTAATGACGTCCAAAAAAGAGAGTGCTTCTGAGTCTGCACTTTCAGTGCCTGCCAGCGGAGAGCTGAAAGCTGCAGCAGAGAAAGATGGTAGTTTATGCCTTCTGTTTCTCAAAACTACATTTACTGGTGGAACTTTCAAATAACACAGTCCAAACACAGCTTATATGGGGGTTAAATTTTAAAGCTGCTTAGGAGAAAATGATTGTCGTAAAAACTTTCCTTGGGAAAAAACCTCCTAAATATAAAACCCCTTATCTTAAATATCTTAAATAACTACTGGACTCGATTACAAGAAGGATTAGGAGGAAATCCACAGTGTAGACAACTTGTCCTTAGCGTTTAAGTCATTAGGGGAGGAGACTTGGGCAGTCCTATGTGCCTTCAGGTTTAATCCAAAATGCTTTTAAAAATTTAAACAATTTTATGTGTATGAGTATTTTTGCCTACATGTATGTAAGTGTACTATGTGTGTGCAGTGCCCACAAAGGCTAGAAGAAGGCATCAAATTCCCTGGAACTGGAGTTACAAATGGTTGCTAGCCACCATGTGGGTCCTGGGAACCAATCCCAGGTCCCGTGTAAGGACAGCCAGAGCTCTTAACCACTGAGCCACTCTCCAGCCCCTAATTAAAAATGTTTTAATGTTAAACTTCATCCCTTGAAAGACATTAATAGAATATATGTGTGTATATATATATAAAATTAGAAATAAAAAGGTACTTTCTATAAGTTTTCCCTGAGAGAGGTGAATGTTGAGGTGAGATTAGTTAACATTCATTGATACGGTAACACTTCCTATATAAAACAACTATCTTATATTGTGAATCCTTAAAAATTTCTGCTTATTTAAACATTGATATATTATGTATGTACACAGCAGTATATTTTGATGAAATCAGCATTTAAGTTGACACTAGATAATCTGTAGTTGAGGAAGCTAAAGGAAGTGTTAGAAGGATTTGTCCAGAAAAACATCTTTTTAGTTCCTTTGTTTTTTACATGCTTTAAAGTATGATTCTTTCTGGTTCCCTGTCAGTTACCCAGCGTGGATCTGTCAGCAGCTCCTCCTCCACATCTTCTCTGGAGCACAAGCAGAGCTACCCTAAGAAACTGAACACAAGCAGCCATGGCAAGAAGACCATGAGCAAAAGCCCCTCTCTCTCATCCAGAGCCAGTGCTGGTATCTATGGCTTTTTCAACCAGGCTTTCTTGGTGTTTTATATCTTGGTTTGTTTGTAAGTAGATTTGCTCTTTTTAAATGTGTAGAAGGAACCCTTTACTTCAGTCAGACTGAACCACTTCCTGTCT
Source organism: Eospalax fontanierii (assembly GCA_035773235.1). Classification (NCBI taxonomy): domain Eukaryota; kingdom Metazoa; phylum Chordata; class Mammalia; order Rodentia; family Spalacidae; genus Eospalax; species Eospalax fontanierii. Next base: position 34,783,689 of record CM069529.1, on the reverse strand, counting down.
TCCCTGCCTACCCAGGGCCTTAAGTCATGACCCTCGGCTTTGCTAAGTCCGATAGGAGACAATGCATTCACTCAGTTTGTGTTGTGGTGGGTCTGTTCCATCCAGTCAGCTCTCTCATATGCCTTTGTGTCTTTTCATGTCTAAACAAGCATGTTTTCTCTGCTTGTAAGGTGCATAGGAGAGACTTAGAGGGTAGCCTTCCTGGATGGCAGAGCCTGTTCTCACATACCTTTAATTGGGTATGGGTCCTATATAATCACCCTCAGTCCACTTTTTTCTGCTATGTGTGAGAAGTAGAAAATATTTTGCCAAGCTTCTGGTTGAAATCCATATAGATCCTGTCAAATACTGTTTACTTGTTTACCCGCATTGTAATCTTATCCAGAAAGAACTTGAAGCCGTTTTGGCATAAGTTGTTCTGAATGACTCTCATAATAACTACCAGCTTATTTTTTTATACTTTTAGTACCTACATAGAACTGGTATTTTATTGTAGAAAATGTTTAAGACAATATTTTTTTGTGTGTTTAAAAATACCTTTTTAAGAGGCTGGGGTTTGGCTCAATTTTTGAGTGCTTGCCTGGCACAGTGAGATTGTGGGTTCAACTACCAGCTCTGCAAAGGCAAAAAAAAAAAAAAAAAAAAAGCAAAAACTAAACCCATGTATTGTGTGTGGGAAGCCCCCAAATTGTCAGTAGTGACATTGCTATGATGAACCTAGTGGTGGAGCCTGAAAATTGGGCCAGAAATTGCTTATCTGAATAGCTGCCCCACCTCAGCCCAGCCATTCTCTTTAAGGTCCTGAGGAACAGGGGAGTAGGTGCTTGGCAGTGACATAGCAATCCTGCTCTTACTTTATTTGCATTTTAAAGATGCCTTCATTTTGAATTTGCACTTTTGACATTTACTTGATTTTAAAATTTATATGTGAGTTTGGAATTACATTTTTTTTTTTTTTGCCTTTTATGACAAAGCAGTTCCAGTGTGCCTATATGCCTACTTTTTTTTTTTTTCTCTTTATACATTTGAGGATTACATTGACCTAAATAATAGTGAGGATAAAGCTAATTATCAGAATGCAAAAGGATCTTGTAGAGGGAATGCAGGGGTCCATGTTTGGAAGCCCAGAGGCATTTCTTTATGCTCACTGGAGGGAGTGTCCCAGAGACTTTTGCATTGGAGGGAGATGTGAACTGCAGATCACAGACAAGCATTGGAAGATGAATAAATAGGGGAGCAGAAAGAGAGGGCTGGGGGAGTGGAGAGGTGGGCGTAAAGTGTGGGTCTGGGCCTCACCTCACTGTCTCCCATCGATGAACTTGCCTCTTTGGGCCATTGTCTGAAGGAGTGGTGGGCAGGGCCTTGGTGTTCCGGCCCCTCCGGGTCTGCATCTGGGTGTCAGTTTGGATGTGGCATCTTTGGGCTGCAAGCGCCTTGTTTTATGTTTTATTTGTCATCGCATCTTTTATGAAAAGCACTTTGTAGACTCTGCATTGCTGTAGAGGTGTGGTGATTAGGAGGGCCAGGGATTTTCGGAGGCTCAGGGAATCCAGGTTTTCCTTCTCCGCAGGGTAATTAAACTCCTTCACTTGTTCCTATGTTTTCAGTCTCTCCCTTTTCGAAGTTACTTGCCCTCCCAGACCTAGGGTTCTCCAGACTCTCCTGGACAGAAGCTGCTTCATCTCTTCTAAGTTGTAACCTTTGGCTGTTGTATTTGAACAGTTAGTTGTTGAGACAGTATTTCTCTGAGACTTTTGATGCTGAATAATGGGCATGTTAGGGATAGTTTTGAATTAAATGAAAGGGAATAGTTTTGTTCTCAATTGAGAAAGCAATTTGGGGTAATTGGGACCAGTCGTAGGTTGGATATTCCTTACAGGCAAAGCTTGGGTCCGGAAACGTTTTGAATTGGGGTGTTTGGGGTTTTGGAGTATTTGTGTGGACTTTGCTGTCTGGCCATCTCTAATTGGAAGCTCTGGAGTTTCTGAAACTTTCTGCCTGTTGGCACTCTGCTCTGAATGAGCATTTGAGCATCTGTGCTCAGGAGTTTGGAAGGTAACACATTTTAGATTGTCCACTATGGGATACTTTCTCAACCTGCAGCGATTTTACCTTTGAACCACATTCCTGTGTGTATCATTTACACTGAGTCCAGGTGAACATAGTACCTCTGGTCTTTGACTTGAACAAGATTAGCCCATTGGACAAATATGACGTGTCACATTTTTTTACAGATGAAGACTACACAGCTAGGTGTAGTTTTTGGGGTTGTTTATATCTGCTTTTGTGCTTCAATGTCAAAGTTGAGTCCTGGTGACAGAGGACGTAGAGCTTGAAAAGTCTTTACTGTCTGTTTTCCATGTGAATGTTCTGCAGTAGCAGAGAGCATACTTGGACACCCTAGGAGAGTTGGTTCTTTCCCAGGAACCAGATACTGTGAGTTTCCTACAGCGGTGATATTCTGAGGGAATCCCTCCTTTTGGCTTTGAGTGCCCAACCTCCTGAGTAAAGAATACGACTGTAATGGTATATGTGTGAAATCTCTAACTAGGCAAGTTAGAATACCGAGTGACTAAAAAACAACTTTTTTTTGAGTTTTTCCTCCCTTTGTTTCCTTTCCTACCTCCCCATATCTCCTACCTGCCACTTCTACAGGTTTGAATTCTTCAGCAACATCTGTAGCAAATACTACCCGTCGGGAAGGAGAGCTCCGCCTTGGAGAAAAAGTGTTGGTGGTAGGCCAGAGAGTGGGGACCATTAAGTTCTTTGGGACAACAAACTTTGCTCCAGGTAACTCACCTGAATAGTCTTTGCTCAACTTGATTTTTGAAAAAATATTTTATTTTATTTTATATGTAGGAGTATATTGCCTGCATGTATGTAAGTGCACCCATGTCATGCACTGTCTATGGAGGTCAGAAGAGGGTGCTAGATCACTTGGAACTGGAGTTATGGACAGTTAGCTGCCATGTGTGTGCTGGGAATTGAACCTGGGTCCTCTGCAAGAGCAGTAAGTGCTCTTGACTGCTGAGCCATCTCTCCAGCCCAACCAACTTGAATTTTTTCTAGTATAAGAGGTTTGAGACTTTAGAGGCACATGAAATTTAGTCATTGAGAAGTTCTTAATTAGCAGTTATTGTGAATGATCGTGATGGCAATGGAAGTGTGAAACAGCAATGTCAACTTGGACTGTTGGTTGTTCTCACTGCACTCAGAATGATGGGTCTTTTCATCTGCCAGGGTTAAAATTAGTTGTGGTTTCCCTGGTTTATTCCCACTGACTGCAGAGTGTCGTAAATGACAGTCAACGTTTCAGGATAAATTTTTATTCCTCTCTACCCCAGGAAATCCTTAAAATGGGTAGGTGATGAGGTGACTGCATAGTTTGTATCAGTGAGTTGGAGAGAAAAGCAAGGAAGATTAAAAACAAAAACAATAAAAAACAAGGAAAAACTGTTGTCCATCTCCAGACCTAAAAGTACATGTCTGTGAGTGTGCATACTCAGCTCCCTCTGCTTCATATTGTGCTTCCAAAAGTAAAGATCGTTTTCTTTTGCATTTTCAAAGATTATAATTTTTGCCTGAAAGCATGTGTATGTTTTAAATAGCAATATTCTACTTTAACACAGGGTGGCATTGCAGCATTTAGGAAAAGGTTCCCTACAGCACTGATTGGAAAAGAAAAGTTTGTAATTTAGCATTCTTTCAAGAACCATGAGGGAACTATTTTACTCTTATTTGCAAGGTAGCAAAGTAGCCTGATACCATTTTGTAGATGCTGATGAAGACATAAGAATCTTAGACCAGAGACAGAGGGCCTGAATACCCATAGTAAATACAGGAGGCAGAGTATTAGCATTTTCCTGTTCCCATCCTCAGGTCTCAGGTACCTCAGGCTGGAGCAGAGAGGTCATCTTCTAGAGGACCTGAACCTTTAAAAGGTTTAGATTCCTTTACTCTGAGCTCATTGCTCAGCATGGTTGCCTGCTGCTGTGCAGGAGACTACACTTTTATTCTCCATTACCGTCCACAGTACAGACATATGTGCTGCAATAGTCTAGAATAAAGGCAGCCAGTTCTTTGTCTCTGAGACAGAAGCAAGAGAGAGCCATGGCATATTGCCTCCCAATACATTGTTTGATTAATAATCACTTTTAGTTGTAAGTCAATACATTATCCGAGGTATTTTAGAGTCCATGACTCCCACAGGCCTCCCTTTTGCCTCGCATTAGACAGTGCGCACTTAACACAATTCTCAGATAAAAGCTTAGGAAGCCCACTGGTAGTTATTTTTCACAATGTATACCTCAAGTTCTCTTTCCTGACTATTAAGTAGGACTTGACAGTTTGATTATTTAAATATAATTCATCTTTTTAGGTTGGCTTTTAATTTTTAGATTCCCCACATAAAACATTTAGGAACTTGGGGAATAATAAGCAAGTAAAAATAAAGTTGGAAGCTTTCATGTTAAAGCTGTCCTACCCTTTAAGGAAGAGTTACTTAAGGCACCCAAATTGAGACCAGTCATTTCTGTGGAACAGTAGTAACGTTTAGATGTTCTGTAGATTATAAGACCTAGACTTGAGAGCCCTTGTTTAGCTACTCCAGTATTATCAACACCACCCTGGAAAGACATCATTAGATGAGAGACAACCACATCACATACCGCCAGACAGTGGGACACCACTATTGCTAACACTTACCAGAATGTTTTTCTGCTGTTATACCTTTTTAAGGGTTATATGGTAAACATGTAGTGGAAATATGATAAATCAAAATAGAATGTTAAATAATAAATTAGATAGGAAGGTATCAAGGGCAAAAGGAAGTGAAACTTGGGAAATCATGAATGTGGTACTTGGAAGTAATGTTAACCCAGATTAACATGGTTTAGGTGAGTCAGAAAGCTGCTGACCCAATTTCAAAGCATTGGTGTGGCTAGACAGGGGGCTTATGGACACTGCAAAGTGGCATAGGAGGGATGCACTAATACAAAACACTGGCTGGACTTTATTCTTTTCAGCATAAACCTGAGTAACTGGTAATGGACCCAAGTGTCATTTTTTTGAACAAACTAGAATTAAGAGCTTATTGTAGGTTGGCTTTTAAGGGGTTCCTATAAATGAAATCGACTCTTTGAACTAAAGGAATCTTTAGGAAAGATTCCTAATCTAAAGGATTTCCTTTGTAATCTAAAGGAAACAATACTTCTGTATTTTGTAATCTATAATAAATTTTTTGGTTTCTATGTGCTTATTTTTTATTTGATACTGTTTATAAGGGGCCAACTGCAATTCCTACTTTACTGCCTTTAAAAATTTTTTTTAATTTAAAATTATTTATTATGTATGTATGTAAGTGCAGTGCCCGAGAGGAGGACAGAGGAGGAGGGCATTACATCCCCTGGAACTGGGGTTACGACAGTTGTTAGCTGCCGTGTGGGTGCTGGGATTTGAACCTGGGTCCTCTGCAAGAGCAGCCAGTGCTCTTAACAACTGATCCATCTCTCTAGCCCATGTACTGTCTTCTTAAACTACAAATGAATGAACTATTAGGCATGTTGTGCTGACCTTGGGGCCCCCTCAACTCAGGTGCCTTTGTTTAGGAGCATGACCTTGTAGCTCCTGTTGGCAGCATTGCAGCCTTGCTGTTTCAGAAGCGGCCCTTTAGATACTAACAGTCTTTCAGGAAAAATTGTTCCCGTTAGCTAAGCTAAGTCTTTTCATTTCGTTAAAAGACAAAGCAGCATCATGCAATTTCCAGTGGTACTGTCCACGTTAGCTCTGTCCTTGTTCAATTATTTAACAAGTGTTTGTGGTGTTCTAATATTGGGAGAGTGAAATGATTGAAGAGTGTGTGTCCATTTTAGGATTTATGCCTTTTGGTATTATGTTAACACTCTTCTCATGAAAGCACACCGTATTGGAGTCAAGGACAGTTTCTTTTTCATTGGAGGTATAAGATACATTTTGGTGGCATTCTACTTGCATAAGAGCTAATCTTGTGCACATTTGAGTTTATGCATTTTATTTTCTTCCCTTAATGCACTGTTCTGCAATTATGCTGGTAAAACGTTTTCCCCACTTTTCAAATTTTCAAGTTTTATTTTATAATTTTATCATTTGAAAGCTTAATGATCTTCCATCATTTGGGTCATTTGTGAAAATGCTAAGACTTTGAGTTAGTATAATCGCATAACGATTGTGAATAAAGTGCGGATGCTTTTAAAATGCAATCTTCCTGTTCCAGGGTACTGGTATGGTATAGAGCTTGAAAAACCCCATGGCAAGAATGACGGTTCAGTTGGAGGTGTGCAGTATTTTAGTTGTTCTCCAAGATATGGAATATTTGCTCCCCCATCCAGGGTGCAGAGGTGAGAAAACAATTGGAATTTATATTTATTTACACAAATTTGTTGTAATTTTCAGGGACCCCAATTTCATGTGGAAGATAAGCACATGCCTTGTTTGAAAGGGTTAATCAACAACCTTCCTCAGAGGGAAGGCTCTTGGGAAGCTAAATTTGCCTTGCTGAGGATTTGCAATTTTAAAAACCTCCTTTCCTCCTCATTTGCAAACCCTATGAGTATGTGTAGGCTATTAGAAGTGGCGTTTGCAGCTAAGAACAGGAAAAGTAGCAGGCTTAATCTGTCATGCAAACAAAAGTAAAAATGCTCTCTGATTGCTTCAGTCACATCCTAACTACATTAAATTTCCTGCCAGCAGGCACCCATTCATTCTCCTACAAACCTAATGGAACCAAAATGGCTTTTTCCTCTGATTTCTTTAGTTTTCAAAAATAGATAGGCAGTAGCTCTTTGGGGGAAGTGAAGTTTCAAGGATTTCTATGTAATAAACCACCTCGATGTCTCGTGCTAAGACAGTAGTGTACTTGTTTGCTACCTCACTCTGGTTTTAAAAAACCAGGCAGATCAGAAACAGGTCCTCAGGAAATTCCAGGTGAAATTCGAAGTACATTTCAAGCTAGTTCCATCTGCTTTTCAGAGGCAGGGAGATGGGATGCTAATCTTTCAGGAAGAGATAACATACGTGGTGTCATCATATTCATGAGAACTGTATCAACAGTCTGGGTGTCTTTGCTGGTTTCCTTTTAGCTGGACTGTGAGAGAGTGTGGGCAAATTGAAGTTTTTGTTTGTTTGTTTAAATACCAGATTTCTTCCTCAGTATCTTTTTCTTATTGAATAATTCCATCTGCTTTTGATATTAATTTCTTTCATTTATACTGTACTTGATATTATTATTGTGTATGACAGTAAAGCATTCAGCATAGAGCATTCTTTGTAGTTCATAAGGTATCATCACTTAAATGTTATTTCATTTGACCCTGATATATACTTGGCCAAGTGAGCTGCAAAACGACCCTAAGTATTACAAAGCTTTATTGAGCACTGGGCATGAAGTGTATGCCGTTGATCTCTGCAGACCCAGAAAGTCATAAGCTGCTGACCTCATTCCCATTTTACAGGTGAAGAAATAGTTTCCAAGAGAAAAAGTAGCTGAGCTGGTTGGATTGCTGCTTAATGGAGGAGCAGGGTTCAGCCCAGTTTGTTGTCCTCCCTATCCCCCAAGTCTGTGTTTTTATTTTAGGCACTTTGCTCCTTTTTTCTCCCCTAGCAGCTATTTTTTAAATGAAGAACAGGAGGTGCTGACTGTTGAAAAGCATGTGCCCATACTGGGCACTGTTTGCAGTGCTGTCCATGTATTCGTGATTTACAGCAAGCTGTGCAGCAGGCCCTGCAATTATTCTTGTTTCATTGAGGAAGAAAGTCCAGCCTAGAGAGGTAACATGAAGAACCGTCCTCTGCAGTGATGGTGGGGATTTGAACCAGGCAGTCTAGAGTCTTAGTGCTCTCTTCTCCATAACTGTGTAATGGTTACCAGAGCTTCTGAGACTCTTTCTGACCTGTGCCAGGCAGATGACTGACATGGGAGTCAAACCCAGCACAGTTGTCCCTCAGGCTTCTGTGTTCTCTTGTCACTTGGGTTCATCTTCATTGCACATTGCTACAGGCTCGTACAAGTTTCATTAGTCATGAGGTCTGGGGTTTGTTCCATGTTCAGTTACCCTGAGTATAGAGTTGGGCATGTTTTAGGCATAGTACATACCTATCAGTTCTGATTCCCAGTCCTGTGCTTTTTGAGCTATGACAACCTTTTCTCCTCCTCTGTATTATAAAACCACATTCTTTTCCCATGGTTTCATACTTTCATTGCTTTGTTTACAGAGCACTTTTTTTTTTTTTGACTGTTTTGCTTGCCTTGTGTTTGGTCTTCAAGGTAGTGCGTCTCAAAGCAACCCCCACTACTTAAAAGAAACAGGGCTCTGTCTAAATGAACTGCTGTCTCGATCCAGCTGTCTTCCTGTCATCTTCTGATTGTCTCATTCATCATCATCAAATACTATTAAGTGTCTTTTAGCACTTTGTGCTGTGCTAGGCATTCTATAAGCAAATAAAGCAGACATGGTCTCCCAGTTTTGAGGCACTTCTAATGTAACCACTTTGGAGCTCTTTATAGACCCCACTGGTCTTCAGGGTCATAAGATTTTAAACTAGGGGCTGTTTGAGGACAGTTTTGGTGACCAGTCACAGTCTGACCTGGTCTTTCTCCTCAGGATCGGCTTTTTATTTTCCTCCTTTGCATTTTGTTGTTGTTGTTTGTTTGTTTGTTTTGAGACAGAGTCTCCCTGTAGCTCCAGTTGGCCTGGAACTTGCTATGGAGATCAGACTGGCCTTCATTTCAGAGATCTACCTGCCTCTGCCTCCCAAATGCTGGGATTAAAGGTGTGTGCCACCAAGGCCAGCTTCTTTTGCATTTTTAAATGCGCTCTCATGTGAGAATCTGCCCACATGGCGACTTCTGTTTAAGTAGCTGTCTAGAACCCGTTTAGTGCATTGTTTTGGTTCATACATAAACCAATAACTGTTACCTTAGAGAAAGTCTAAGAAAATGCATGCACTCACTAGATCAAAGTTGAACCTCTTCACCCTACCCAGTGGGTCTTCATGAGAGCACGATATTCATGGTTTTCAGTTGTTGCCATTAACTAGGTACTTAGTTCTAGTGAATTTATCACTTCTAGGATAAATTCCATCACAGCTTCATTCCAGTACCTGTCCTGCTCACCAGGTCCATCAGTCCCTCCTTGATTGTGGGATGTTGTACGTCCTATAAAAATGATGCATATGAACCTCAGGATGAAACTGAAAATTCTGCAAGAGTGGCAGTGTTCTTGATGTATGAAATAAAGTATGTTGGTGGAGGTGATTGACAAATGAAGGCCTTGCAGATTTAGGTCAGTAAACAGTTGAAAGAAAATGAGGCTGTCAGAATTGGCTTTTTAAAAATAAAGAATGATTTGAATATCAAAAATAAAGAGAAACTCACTGGGAAGGTGACCTTTAGAATGGTGCTTAGCATCAAAACATGAAGGGCCTTGGATTGAATTGCCATACAGGTGTAACAGGGAAAATTATGCACACGCACAAACTCAGCCAATATCTTTATTCTGTTTTAAGGATTAGTGGTATTTTTAATAGTTCTAGTCTTATATTTGTTAAACTTGTTATAAAATAAACTTATCTCTTTAACTTTGAAGATAAGGTTCTAAAGAAAATGTCACCTTGGGTTCAGTTCTTAGCACTGACAGAAAAACAAATCCAGCAGCAAAGTGTCAAGGGGCTGTGGATGTAGCTCAGTGGTGGGGTATTGCCTAACCTGGACTAAGGCCCAGCGCTCCATGAAAACAAGCAAGCAAGCTAACATCAGAAGTCAGGTTCCTGTTTCAAGGGAACCCTTTTGACTTTTCTACACCACCTGTCCTTGACAGTGAGGACCTACTCCGTCTGTCTGTTGCCTTCCTCTACGCTGCTCAAATGGGTGCTTCGTAAATATCTGTTGAATGAATGGAGTAACAAATATCAGTTGATGTGAAACCCTCAGTTGAAAGCCTGTCTTAAACCTGTAGACTAGTTGTTTCTAATGAGATGTCCTTTTTTGTTTTATTTGTAGGTTATCAGATTCCCTGGATACACTTTCAGAAATTTCTTCAAATAAACAGAATCATTCTTATCCTGGTAAGATGACACAGTTTTATGTTTGTAATATGTACTTCTTTGCTTTCATTCATAAAAATTTTTTGTTAAATATGTAATATATATATACACATATATTCACACACACACAGACATATATATTTAACCAGTGAGATTGTGAGCTGTATCATGTAGTTCATGCAGAGCAGATCTGTTACCTGCCTCCCAGAAACTCTGAGCATTTTCCTCATTCACCTTCTCTTCCCTTTCCTGTATCCCACCCAAAAGCTAATGAGCCTTGAATTTTGTTTTCCTTATTCTCATGATTTTCTTAGTCTCTTGTTGTCTTTATATGAGTATATCACTAAACAATGTTTGGTTCTGTTTTCCATTTTGTTTTTTATCACCACATTGGAGTATATGATTGATCATACAGTGTTGGTGTTTGGGTTTCATCCTAATTTTCATGACTACAAACTGTGCTGTTGTGCACATGTGTTGAATTTTTCTGGAGTTGGTAAGCATGAATATCTGTATCCTTGCTCTTTCTAGGGAATGCCAGGTGTTGGCATCACCTGTTCCTCTTGGGTACAGAATAGTTTCTGTTCCTTCTCATCTCACCAACAATAATCCTCTTTGCTACCCTATTGGATTTAAACAGTATTTCCTTATGGCTTTAATCTGCATTTCCCAGATTTTAACAGAAGTTGGGCCTGTTTTCAGTTTATGGGACACATATGTTTCCTCCTTTGTGAAGTATCTGTTCAAATCTCTTGTTCATTTTTCTTTTGGGTGATTTGCTTTTTATCTTATAATTTATAGGCTGTGTGTTTTGATGGCTAACGTTTTATCGGTTTTATATGTTGTAAATATCTTGCCAACAACTTGTCTTCACTTTTTTGGGATGCCTTCTAATGAGTAGATAACTTTAATTTTAAAAATTATTATTTTTATTTTATGTGTGTGAGTGTATTGCATGCATGTGTAAGTATACCCGTGTTTTGCAGTGTTGGAGGAAGTCAGAAGAGGAAGTTGGATTTTCCTGGAAATGGAGTTAAGGATGGTCGTTAGCCGCCATATGGATCATGTTTTTACTAGGTGTAGAATTTCAGCTTGAAAAATATTTTCTCCCTGCACATTGATGTCTTTTTACCATTCTTTGGTTTCTGTCATTGATAAGTCAGGAGTCTAATCCATGTTGTTGTAGGTGATTTATCTTGGTTTTTGTTTATTTTGGATTCTTTGAAGCAGCTCGATCTTTTGTCTTGTGCAGTTTTATTAGGATTCGTGGAGCTGGAGATTTTGTTTTGTTGTACTTGGTTGACATTGTGGGTCTTCCTGGATCTGGAGATTGACTTCTGATCAATTCTATAAAATCTGTTATACTTCAAGTATGTTCTTCTCTGTTCTCTGTTGTATCCCCTGGAACTAGGATGTTGGACTTGTCACAGCTGGTCCTTTTGATGGCATTCTAGGTATCTTTAGAGTAACCCTTCTGTTTCCTGATTCTCTCTTTAACTATTCTACTGTTTAATCTAGTCATAATAATAAAAAGTTGGCTTTTCTTTTTGCAAGTCTACTTAATTGTTACTCTTGGTTCTTTTCCTACATTTTAAAGCTTTACTTTTATATCTTTAAACATTTTAAACATTATTTTGTGTTAATTCAATATCTTAAGTCTTGGTGTGTCTGATTTTCCTATTGATTTTTGTTGAGCCTAGCTTATGGTGCGTTCTTTCCTTGTGATTTCATAGTTTATTATTGTGAGATGCTTGTTTTACTTAGAATTTTACAGATGAGAATTCTTGATACCTTCAGATAGTGTATTTCCTTCTTGCTAGTTGCCTGGGAGCATTGTCAACCTGGAAGTACTTTAATTCATATTCTCTGCAGTATTTTTTACATTATATAGGTAGCCTGAATTTGCTCATGGCCATAAAATCTTTGAGGAATAATTTCAACCTTCTGCTGAGTGTAAGGCTGATCTAAGTTACTTTCCTTTATTTGCATAAGAAGGGTGTTTCATTAGTTTTTCATCTAGACTGATACTGAACATGAGCTCCTTTACTGTGGAGTCTTTGGTCGGAGCCCCCATTGGGTAGGTCTTGTGGCTTCTTCCCTTGTCTCTTGTGTAGCCCGGAATGTCGGAGTCCTACGTCCTAGAATTAGATAGAAACCCTGTGGTACAAGATGGTACCTTGCTTGGGTGCCTGGCAACCCTTCTTGATTTCATTTCTTTTTTTTGTCTTTGAAACTGTACCTTTCAGGTCTGGGGTGTAGCTCAGTGGTAGAGTGCTTACCTAGCACAAGGCTCTGAATTTGGTCCCCAGCATCTAAAACACACATACAGAATGCCTTTGTGTTAGTACCATAGTACATTTTTAAAAATCAGAGTTGTTTTAAGTTGGAATTGCTTTAATCAAGAGATTTGTTTAATATGTCTGGTTTGTTGAACTAGAAATCTTTTTTCTTCTTAAAAAAATCTACCTTTTGAGAAGTCTTTATTTTTAAGCTCTTTTATATGGCACTGGCAACATTAATGAGCTCTGAAGTTTATTGTTCAGTGTTCTGTACATGAGATATCTTTAATGATAGTGCTTTTAAAAAACACCCTTTTATATGATTATCCGGATCATAGCATTTCAGTGTATGCAGATTCCACTTTATCAATGTGTGATTCAATATTATTTAGCTTTCAAGAACTGTTACAGGAAAAACCTCCAAAAGGCATGTCATGATTGTAACTTACTCTGAGCAGAGCTGTATTAAGAAGACAAAAATTGTCCATAAGTTTAAACTACAGTTATCGTCTAAATCTGTACTTGCTTTGTTTTCTTCAGAAAAAAACCCTTGATGTCACAGAACATCTGTAGAAGAAATGACAAACAGTAACGTTTAATAAAACTAAAAATGTGCTTTGTTTTTCCTCTTCTGATCTTAACTCTCATGTTCAGGTTTTAGGAGAAGTTTCAGCACAACTTCTGCTTCTTCTCAAAAAGAGATGAACAGGAGAAATGCTTTTGCCAAGTGAGTATTAAGAAGATTTAGAAAAACGCCTTTCAAGATGAACATGCCAGAATTCTGTGAAGGAAAAAAAATGGAGTTTTGTATCGTGTGCACTGCTTGTTAGAATTTTAGAACGTAAGAGAGAAGGTGGCTCGTGGAGTTCTTCCTCCCTCCTTTGCAAGCTCAATTAAAAATGTCACGAGTGACTAAAAATAGTGCCCTGCCTATGTCTGTTCTCAGAGGTTAGCACTGAGTAAAAGTTGGAGGAATTTACATTCGTGTTTTCACTGAGTAAGGTGGATTGATTTTCAACTCTGATCTACTGAATTAATCAGATTTGGTTCAGTATGCTCAGCAATATATAGAAGACACTTTAGAACCAATCTGTTTAAGGTAATCTTATTTTTGAACATGCTCCCATTTCCCCTTGTACAGTGTACTGCTCAAATCCATCTCTGATTCTGCGTTTGTGGTTGGTCTCCTCACTCAGTAGCTGAGAGTTTAGGGCAGTAACTTTATGCTGCAGCTTATTGAAGATATTCTGGAGTTCTTCAGTAGAATGGAAGACATTACTGAGAAGAAACAGCCAGGATATAAAGGATTCTGACGAGAGAGGGATAGGAGACCAGCGTGGAGATGTTGGTTTATGGGAGGATGATGCGGAGCATTGAGGGGAGGAGAAGAATGCTGAGCTGAGGAAAGGTACCGCAGCGGGTTGTAGGGAGGACAGGGGATCTGGTGACAGGAGGGCAGAGTAGCAGCATTTGTCTGTTTCCTATAACAGTAAAAATAAATTAAGCTTAAGTAGGTAGACAGATCAACACTAGTACCTGTTTAGAATACACATTTAAAACATATTTTTAGCTGGGTGTGGTAGTTTACACCTTTAATTCCAGCACTTGGGAGACAGAGGCAGATGGATCTCTGTGAGATCAGGGCCTACATAGGAGTTCCAGGCCAGCTACGGCTACAGGAAGACCCTGTCTCAAAAGGACCACACACACACACACACACACACACACACACACACACACACACACTTTTGAACATGTATACAATGCATTTTGATCATATTCACTCCCTACTGTTCCCACAACTTCTTCCCAGATCCAATCCCCACCCCCTAATTTTTTTTTAAAATAACCTATCAAGTCCAGTTTGTGCTGCCCTTCAACCCTTGGGTTTGGGGCCATCTACAGGAATGTGGTTGGTCTGTCAGGGGCTTTACCCTTAAAGAAAACTGACTCTCCCCCAGAAGCCATTAATTTTCAGTAGCTACTCAGAAGTGAGAGCTCCTGAGCCCCTCCCTCCTGTATGCTGGGGTGTTGACTGGCCTGATGTGAAGATCTTGTGCAGGCAACCACAGCTCCTTTGAGTTCATGAGTGCAGTGGTTTTGTCATGTCCAGAAGATATTCTTTTGCTGTGGTCCTCTCCAACCTCTGGCTCATAATCTTTCTGCACTCTCTTGCAGTGGTCCCTGAGCTTTGTGGGGATTTAGGGTATAATCTAGATCCCAGTTGTAGCTAAGCATTCCATACTTATTCTCTGCACTTTGACTAGTTGTGGGATTCTGCATTAACTGCTATCCACTGTACAAAGAAACTTCTTTGTTGTGGTCTGAGATCGACACTAATCTATTTGTGTAGAGATAAAAATTTAGAGGGCTATTTGATACTGTGTCCATTTAGCAAAATAATAGTAGGTTTACCTTTAGGGTCTGTGGGTTCCTCAACCAGGGGTTCTTGGCCAGGTTTAAGTATCGGGTGTGTGTCTTTTAGTAGAGCAGTCCTTAGACCCAATTAGTAAGTGGTTGGTTACCCCATAACATTCATGCTATTATTGCACCCATGAGCATATCTTGCCACCCTAGTCATTACTGTAGCTCACAGGGTTCACGGCTGTGTAAGACTTGCTTATTTTTCTCTGTCAGAAGCAGGGAAAGCACCCTCTAGTACTGTGGAAGCTAGCCAGCAGGGAAGAAGCTTCCAGGACAATACCAGCTTGATTTCTCCATGTCCTGTGACCAGATTATGCGATGCCTTGAGCATTAGGATCTTGACATCAATTTCTGGTGGGCAGTCAAGAGCAGTGGAAATAGCCTTGTTTTCGGGGTGTCTCTGGGACGCCTGTGACCAACAATTATCTCTTTGAGGGGAGCTAAGTCACACCTGGCACTGGGCCATAGAAACCTATGGCTTCTGGGAAGAATATTATCCCATGTAGGGTAACTCCATTTGAAAACACACACACACACACACACACACACACACACACACACACACACACACACACACAGCTTATAAAATAGGTTTCCATATGACTTTTCCAAGTATTCTTAGTGTTAGTTATCCCTCCCCTAACCCTTCCCTCTACTCTCCCCTCCCTTCCTTCTCTCTATTAAACCTCTCTCCCCATATTCCCCTTAACTCTCTATGTTACTTGTGTTCTAATATCTCCCTCACATAAGAGTCCCCATTATGGCCTTCTCTAGTTTGCAGCTTCTGCAGGTACTCCAAATGAAACACAAACCTAAAGATTCAGTGCTAGGATCTAGATTGTGAGAACACGAGGTGTCTGTCTGTCTGGGCTTGCGCAGTCAGTAGAATGTTCTCCAGTTCCATTCATTTGTCTGTAAATTTCGTTTTTCTTTACAGTTGTATAAAATTCCATGTGGATGTCCCTGTTTTCATTTTCCAACAGTTGATGGACATTTAGGCTGCTTCCTTGTCCTAGCTGTTGTGAAAAGAGCACTGTGAGCACAGATGAACATGTGTGTCTGTAGTAGGAAACAGACTCCTTTGGGTGTGCGGCCAGGGCTGGTATAGACAGATCATACGGTAAATCTATTTCTAGTGTTTTGGAGGAACTGCCACACTGGCTTCCAGCATGGTTCCATCAGTTTGCACACCCAGCGACAGTACATGGTATTCCCTTGTCACACAACCTCACCAGCTTTGCTCTTCTTTTGTTAATATTAGCCATTCCCATTGGGCTAAGATAATATCTCAAAGGAGTTTTAATTTCCATTTTTCTTTTTAAAAATATTTATTGTTTTTATTTTATATGTATGAGTGTTTACCTGCATGCATATGAGTGTACTGTGTGTGCGCGACGCCCACGGAAGAGGCCAGAAGAGGGTGTCAGGTAACTTGGAACTGGAGTGATAAATGGTTGTTAGCCACCATGTGGGTGCTGGGAATCAAACCCGGGTCCTCTGGTAGAAGAGCGTTTTACTCACTGAGTCATCTTATCGAGTCCTTAATTTACATTTTTCTGATGGCTAAGGATGGTGATACCTTAAAAAATATTTAACTGTTTATATTTCTTCTGAGAACTTGTTCCGTTCCATAGCCTCCTTTTAAATTGGGTTGTTTTCTTGGTGTTTAGTCTTGAGTTCTTTGTGTATTCTAAATAATAATATTCTGTCAGATGTGTTGCTGGTAAAAATTTTTTCCCATTCTGTGGACTGCCCCTTCAGTAGATTAACAGTTTCCTTTGTGGGAAAGAAATTTTTTAATTTCATAAAGTCCCACTTGTTGGTCCTATCTCCTGAGCGACTTGGATCCTATTCAGAAAGTCCTTACCTGACTCTATGTCTGAAATATGTTTCCTACTTTCAAGTCTAATATTAAGTCCTTTAATCCATTTGAAATTTATTTGTGTCTGTGGGGAGAGAGATCAGATTTCATTCTTTTCATGTAGACGCCCAGTTCTCTTTGCACCACTTGCTAAAGATTCAGACTTTTCTCCAATGTGTATTTTTGAAGCTTTGTCAAAAATCAGGTGTCTTTAGCTGCATGGACTTACGTCTCGGTCCTCAGTTCTCTTCCATTGATGGATGTGTCTATGTTTGGAGCCAGTGCCATCCTGTTTTTACTACTGTGGCTCTGAAGAATGACTCGAAATCAGGAATGCATGACGCTTTCAGCAGTGTTTTCATTGTTCAAGATTGTTTTGGATATTTGGGTCTTTGTGCTTCCATATGAATTTCTGTGAATTGCATTAGAATTTTGATAGAGATTGCATTGAATCTGTAGATTGCTTTTGGAAGGATGACTGTTTTCACAGTATTGATCTT
Source organism: Eospalax fontanierii (assembly GCA_035773235.1). Lineage (NCBI taxonomy): Eukaryota > Metazoa > Chordata > Mammalia > Rodentia > Spalacidae > Eospalax > Eospalax fontanierii. The sequence goes on along the minus strand of CM069529.1, from coordinate 34,766,548 downwards.
AGCAGTCCATGCGCATGGGAGATCTCTCCATCCTTTGGTATCTTCAGTTTCTTTAGAGTTTTAAAGTTTTCATTGTACAGGTCTTTCACTTCCTTGGTTAGGTTTATTCCAAGGCATTTTAAAAAAGCCTGTTGTGAATGAGATTGTTTCCCGGATTTCTTTCTCAGTTTGTTTGGTACATAGGAAGATTACTGATTTTTGGTATGTTAATTTTGTAACCTACCACTTTGCTGTAATTAACTGGTAGAGTCTTTGGTTGGGGTCCCTCACATATAGAATCAGGCTGAAAAGGCCTTTGACAAAAATCTAGCATCCGTTCATGATAAAAAACCCAGGAGAAACTAGGGATGGAGAGAGCATATCTCAACATAATAATGACTGTATATGACAAATCAACAGCTACTATCTTGCTAAATGGAGAAAAACTTGAAGCATTCCCACTAAGATCAGAAACAAGAAAAGGGTGTCCGCTTCCACCACTCCTGTTCAATGTAATGGTTGACATCCTAGTTAGAGGAATACTTTCATTGAAAATATATTATCCCTTTTTAGTGTGCTTCATACTTACAGAGCACGTGACCACAGCGTTTGTTCATCAGTGTTCTTGGGAGCAAATGCTGGCAGTGAACAGGAAGCCTGCCCTAGATTTCAGGGCAATGTGATATGAGAACACATATACAAATTAAAATCTTAAAAAAATACCCCAAAGTGAAAAACTTTTAGAAGTGTTAAAAGTATGTTCTTAGTGCCATTTCAATTAAAAAATGATTATATGCTTCATAAACTCTATGATGAGATGATTATAAATTAAGATAACGAATTTGGATTTGGCAGCACAAGCAAACGTGGAAAGTGTGTCTCTGAAACCTAAGGCCTGCTCTTCTTCCATTCTGGGTAGGTCAAAGACTGCTCTGCGCCGCAGCTGGAGCAGTGCTACCACAGCAGGCGGCCTGGAAGGGACCATAACGCTGCACGGCGGGTCTCAGGTCCTGCTCACAAGCTCTAACGAGATGGCTACCGTTAGATACGTGGGCCCCACGGACTTTGCCTCGGGCATCTGGCTCGGACTGGAGCTCCGTAGTGCCAAGGGGAAAAATGATGGCGCTGTGGGTGATAAACGATATTTCACCTGTAAGCCAAACCATGGAGTCTTGGTTAGACCAAGCAGAGTGACCTACCGAGGGATCAATGGGTCAAAGCTTGTCGATGAGAATTCCTGAGTTAAACCAAGACATTTAATGAGTTCATATGTCTAATACATGTACTTGTTGTAAAATAGAATCTATGGCAAAAGATTTACTTTATTTAGCTATTATTTAAAATTGAAAATATAATTACCTTCATAAAAAAACATTATAACTGTTTAGAGATTTCAGAGGCCACGGATATGAACTCTGGGGAATCATGATTCTTTAAGAATAATTTCAAATGAAGCACTTTTAAAAATTTTAGGTCCCAAGAAAATTCTGGGGCTCAGAACAGTGAATGTGCCATTGTGTGATGTGTAACGCTTTCTTTCTTTCTCAGCTTTGCATGTGATGTTGGGTTTCTCATAGTGGCCACAGCCGTGACAGCTTTTATTAACTCCATTTAACATAAAGTTCACATGACCCTTTTCTGTCCAAGTGCTTTAGGAGTTTTTCTTTCTGTCTGTAGTTTACTACTAAAAAGTACCTTAACAGCACAGTAGCTAGATGATTGGTGTAACTTTTACATTTTTGGTAAACTCACTTGCCCTTCAGAACACTTCCTCTAAGAGGCTACTACCTGGGAATGGACAGGCTTTGAGTACTTTGTGACCCTGCCTCTTGCCCATTGCCAGACATGGAAATGGAGTTCCTTTGATCACAGCCACTAACTAGTTGCTCAGCAGAGCTGAGAAGGAGCTCAGCCTTCCTGACTTGTGGCTCAGTGCACTTTCCTCTGTTCAGACCTGTCTCAGATTTTCCCTCTGCTGCAAGACTCGCCTCATCAGTGTGAACTACAAGAGGCCTGTAATTAGGGTTTATGAACTCAAGGCAGAATTTTTTGTACATACTTAATATCTTTATTGGATATATCTATTACACACAAAGCACTTTTAAAACATGATGCACTTTCACCTTTTTTTTTTTTTTTTTTGAGAATTTGCCATCATTTCCTCCTGGGAGATGAAAAACCCTTTAAAAGTATTTAACAGAAGAGAGCAAATTAAGGTGGGCTAGGAAGGATATCGTAAGTATCTATTTGAAAGTTGGTGGTTTCTGGGCTTTTGGGGTGTCGTGCTGCCGTTTCCATCGACTGCAGAGTTGAGCCTGCTGCACAGCTGCAGAGCGGCACCAGTGGTTTTGTTTCTCTCTTAGGCACATGCTAAACTAAGTTTTGCAAAAACAATGTAATAGTATCACACATTTGTATTGAAGCTTCTGTCCTGTATGTGTAAAGATTTATCTTATATTGTAAATATTTAGACTTAAAACTACTGCAGAAATATTGGAACAGTTTGCTTTATGAAATTGAAAGTATCCTTCATAATGGAATTTTCTTTGTGCTTAGAAATATGCTGAACTATTTTGCAATATACGATTTTAAATCTAAATCCTGTCACTTTGTTGCCTTTTTTTTTTTAAGTGTGGTATTTCAAATAGAGTTATTTTCCTGAAATACATTCGCAAACTAAGGCTGCTTTATAATCAAGGAATATTTTTATTGATTGAAGAAAATGACTGCTGCCATTTAAAAGTGAACTTATTTTATTATATAAATTATGTCTTTAAAACTATTTATACCTTAACATGAAATCAATGGATGTACTGAACCTAGCTATCTATAGTTCTTCCTGTTGAATATTAAACACTGTATATTAAAAAAAATAATGCTGACACTAACTTATTTTTGACGTCAAGGAACCAGTTGTACTCTTTCTATTTAGATTACAGTTATTAACCCCATAATGGTTTATATGCTCACAGATACTGGACATGCAAGATAGGTGTTTTTATTTGTTTTGCTCATTAAATGTTATTCAAATTCACTTCTTGGACATTAATAAAAAGAAAAGCTGTTGGTTTTGGAATGGTATTGTGTCATTTACCGTATCTGCACCTCTTCTTTTCTCAGTAACTGACGAACCATGGGCTCTGAGCTCCTGATTCCATTGTAATGGCTTCGGATTGTCCTGTCCCTATAGTAAAGAGTCTTAAAGGTCTCATGCTTTTTAAAAATGTAATTTTATTCTTTGAGATTTTTATATATACAATGTGTTTTGATCATATCCACCCCATTCTTCCCAACACCTTCCAGACCCCCCTCAGCATGGCCTCTCCCAACTTCATGTCCTCTTCTTGTTATTATTTTTTAAAATAACTCACTGAGTTAATTATTGCTGCCCATATGTGCACAGGTGTAGGGCCATCCACTGGAACAGGAGCTGCCTACTAGTGACCACCGTCCTGAAGAAAACTGACTCTTCCTCCCCCCAGCAGCTAGCTAGTAATAGAGCGTGGGTGGGGTCCCATTAACCTTTCCTCCCTCCGTGCTAGAATGCAGACTGACTTGATCTCGAGCAGGTCTTGTGCGGCAACCACAGCTGCTTGAGTTCACGAGTGCCCGGTCCTCGCATGTCCCGAGGTGTCGTGCTCAGTTGGATGGAGCGCTTTGAATCTGGATTACTTATACAGAAAACCTAATAACCTTTCTATCAAAAAGCTTTGTTTTTCCATTTGTGTGTGGGGGGTACTTTTTAAGTGTGTAAAAATGTTCGAATTCATGTGATTTCTTTACGAGTGAAGGTGGACTGAGATGATGGGCTCTTGGTAGGAATCCCCTTCTGCCCCGGAGCTCTTCACACCTCTCATGCTTTTTTCTCTTCTCTTTGTTTTTGCCACCCTTGGTCTGGGCAACTTATTGCTTATTACTCACTTCCTGCACTAGATGGGGTGTGGATTCGGGTTGCTTTGGCCTTCACTTTATCCCCATACCTAGAATAACCCTTGGCACCTGCCTGCTGCTCAGCGATGTAGCGAGTGAGCAGAGGCATTGAAGGCCATTGATGGTTTAAACGCAGAGGAACAGAGGGGTGACTTGGAGAGACTGGGTCAGGGGGCTGGTTTGTCTTACTAGATAAGGGAGGAAAGAGGGCAAGAAAGGCTCAAATGTCATAGCGCATCTGTGCCCCTGAAGAGTGAGAGTCAAGAGATGAAAAGACCCTGAGTGACAGGGAGAGGGAGGAGAAGAGCATGGTAAATAGAGACACCAAGAGAAATAGCTCCCTGCCTGCCGGAGTTGACTTTGAGTTTCCGTTTTGATATGACTGTAATTTAAAGTGTGTACTCATGTGCACTTATGTGGGCTAATGGAGAGAGAGTGAACTGCGTCCGGCTCAGATGTGCCTAATACTGGTTTCTGGTGCTAAATATTTTCATTTTAGAGTTTGATTTTGAGGCCATCTATTTGGAAAGTGTGCTAAAATTATTTAAATTACATTGAACAAGAGCTAGAATGTGTGTTAGAATCATTTCAATTGAGAAACTCATAGTAATTTTAACGATTGACTGGATATTAGTTATCTAAATGACAGAGACATAGACACACACATATATGTATGTATAGACTACAGCACTGCAAGCCAATGGGGAAATTTTGTTATTTTATGTGTATGAATGTTATACTTGCATGTATGTGAGTGCACCCGTGTCATACTCCTGCAGAGGACAGAAGAGTGTCGGATCCCCGGACCTGGAGTTATGGACCGTTGTTAGCTGCCATGTGGGTGCTGGGATGTGAACCCAGGTGTTCTGCAAGAATAGCTGGTGCTCTTAACCCCCGAGCCATCTTTCCAGCCCCTATCAATAGGAACATTTAAAAATAAATTATGTCCCTTGCTTCACTGTACTTTTAAGTACAGTAGTTAATACAAAACTCACATTATCATATATATATATGATATATATAGTCAATTAATGCCCCTTGATATAACAGCCATCATTTATATCATAAGCTACTTGAACGTACAAGAAACATTTTTAATGACGCTGTGAATGGGCCGAGCAAGCCAAGCTTGTAGGATGTGTTATTATATTACAGTAGAGTACGATGCCTTTGCATAGGCAAAAATGTTTTTCTACTGAAATTTTGTGACTGCTTTGTACCAGAGGGGGAAAAGTGCCTATGTTGGGATTAGAGCATGTGAACCTATGTTACTACCATTAATGTAGTTTCATTATGCTTGATGGAAATCAAACTGTTTTTCTGTTTCATAGCATTCCCTCGAGGGAGCAGCACCAAGGAACGGTGGAATCTTTGTACTTTTATCTTTTTGGAATGTCTTTAATGAATTTTCATGATAAATCAGCACTGAGCTCCATCATCTACTTTGCTCTACCTTTTCAATAAGACAGTGTGGCTGTGGCGTGCTGAGGAGGGGCTGGGGTTTCTGAATTGTGTAAAGGTGTTTTAAGTGTTGTAATTGAGGCTATTGTCTTAAACTATAACCCTTCTTTAGTGACCACCTTAAAAGTGCTCACAAATCTTGCTTAAGCTCAGCAGTAATGTCCTGAATAAACCTAGGTATTAGTAAATATTTTTCGACATAGATAATTGCATGCGTGTGCCTGGACAGACTTCTTTGTCAGGATTTTGCTCTCGGGGTTGGCTTTTATTTAGGAGTTTCAACTGGCTAAATAAAGTCAAATAAGGAGTCTCAGAAATCCACTTACCTTGTGCTGATTTTGAAATTGGGGCATTCCTAAAGCGTAGGTGGTTGAATGTCTGTATGCTGTATGCTCTTGATCTGTGTCATTGTGACAGGTTAAATGCTGTCAGGCCTCTTCATGGCTTTGTTCAGAGTACATGTGCCTCACTGAAGACTGAGCTAATCATTATTTTTCACATAACAAATCAAATCAGACTGACATGGAACCAAATCATGTTAAAATGATATGCACAGCTTCAAGCTGTTCTGATTCTTCCTCTGGTTTTCCTGCTGAGGTCCAGGTTAAAACCGAGTCAACAGTGTCAGTGACAGCTGCCCAGGGCTCTGGAGAAGGGTAAGTCTGTCTGTTCAGTGTCTTTGGGGGAAAATATCCCACAATGGGTTTTAAAATGAGTTTTAATAGTCATAACAAGTCTCAAATTGAGGGCAGAAGAAGTGGACCTTGCTTTATAGAGCAGAAGGCACCGTGAAAGACCAGTTGGTTTCTTCCAAACTTGCTGCTAAAAGTGGATTTCTCATAATTCCAACAGATTATACATATCAGTAAAAATATTGTAATTTTCCTAAGTGCTCTTTCTTTTCTTGAAGGAAATTGAGTTTAGGGAATTAAGAACTAGCCCGAGAGCCTTGTGATTTCACTTCATGTACCTTGTTGTGACAAAGGAAAATCCCCTGTTACATTCAACTTTAGTTTCTTTTATCACCGTCAACCAGCTGCTTATTGGTATGTACATGAGGATATATTTAAAATGACTTCTTTTGAGGCCTCTGAAATATTACATAAATAATACTTTTAAAATAAAACAAAGTAGGTTTAATTAAAAGAAAGCCTCAAATATCTGATATGGTAGTAAACTGTAAGAAATTTGCCAACAATCTTTGTGTAATCTTTGAATTGGCCATTTGTTTGGATTCTCTATTTCATATCTGCTCCAAAGTTATATTTTTCAGAGCAGGCTTCAAACATTTGCCACCCAATAGCAGTTGACTATAAAAGTGAAAGGAGGGTCTCTCTCCAGTCCTATGATAAATCGAGAAGAAGTCTCCTCAGTGAATTCTCATTACTACATCATCTGAACAACACTTGCGTAGGAATGCCAGAATCCAGACACCACCACATGATGGTCTTGCTATGTAGTCCAGGTTGGCCTTGAACTATGACATGATTCTTCTGTCCAAGGCTCCTAAGTTCTGGAATTAAAATTATGTGCCTATAGGAAATTTTCTCAATCTGATATTCATCTCTGTTGGCAAATGATCTTCGTACAATGTAAATATTCTAAAAGAATTTGATACTCCAGTTGCTCAGGCTGAATGTGAGTTTAATAAGATTTTTCCTTTTAAATGATACCAGCTGAAATGAGCCTAGCAGAGGAATGGTTAATAACAGAGAGAAAGATAATTGTGAGTGAGTGCTTGCTTTGTAGATAGGTGGAGTCAGGAAAGGGCGTGAGGGAGTGTCAGGAGGGGACTGTGGGAGGGGGACGTGGGAATCACTGAAAGCAGCTTCCTGACTGGCAGTACCATCACGTGTGAGGATAGTACAGTCGTTTCACACCCATCCGTTGCTGAAGAAAGGATAATGTGGCTTTGCTTTCTGCCATAGTTGACGGAACTTCCCTCCTACTCCATCACTTTCACATAATAGTCTGTTCTGATCCAGTTTTTCAAGTGTTTCAGACTTGCTAAGCTAGAGCTGAACACTCAGTTTGTACTCAAGGGGGTGCACTGGAAATTAACTATACCTGCTTCAGAATGCCAAATGAAAATAGAAACTTAATAGCAGCCTTCCTGTTTGTTCTGCATTATCCTGTTTTATGCCAGGGCATCATGTTGAGGAATTTGGGAACATGGGTTTGTTTCTGTGTGTTCACACAACATGGGGAACCATCCACTGCCATGAAATTAGCAAAGTCAAACTGTGGGTTCTTAGGGGACTCATTTCAAAAAATCATTAACTAAAGGCAGATTGACAACACACTTCATTCAGTTTTATGAATCTTATCATGGGAAGCCTGTTATTTAGAGTAGTCTGAATTCATATACATGTTATTTTGGGTCTGTAAAGCTCAGAGGGGTTTTAATACTGCTATATTATTGGAAAAAAAACTTTCAAAATAGCCTAGTCATTTGAATTGCCTACTGGTATACCCTGTGGATTTGGATATAAAAACCTTAAATTTTAAAGAATAACGTTAATCTGTAGTTACACAATATTTTACAGCCCCAGGGTTTACCAAGTATTATATGTAGATGACTGTTTTAAAAGATTTACTTAAATTGATGAAATAGCCTCCTTTTCATAATGCTTACGTTTAATATTTAGAACTCATCTCTAAGCCTTGTAAAATCTTGACAGTCTTTTGAGCCAAAGAGGAGATGATCACGGTAGTACTCTTGCAACTGTGATTAAACAAATGATAGATGAAGTAATGCCCTGCCACCAGTGGGAGGGGCCAGAGTCCCAGATGTGGGTGCACAAGCACTTCTTCCTGGTCATAGGACAGCGGCCTCACATGCGGATGCACAACCAGCCTCACAGCATTTGGAGGCTGCTGGGGTACAAGAGAGGTGCATGCACTTTCACACAGTTCATGATCTCCTGAGGAGGAGTGGAGCAAGGGCATTACTGTCATTTTGTACAAGAAAAGCCACCAGGTCAGATAATTCCAAGATAGGACTCAGATTCTACTTGGTGTAAGAGAAAACAGAACATACTCTTTAAAAAAAAGGTCATTCCTGCTCTTCTGATGGGTTATAAGTTAGAGGTGTCCATGTATTAACAAACTGATCATTCCTCACAATTGCCAGTTTCCCAGTAGAACAGTTGTGACCTTTTGATTCCTTCTTTATAGACATGGAATATAAATAATTATATTAGCTTATGGCTTAATTAACATGGCTTCTGCAAAATTTAATTTTGTCTGTTCACATTCTAAGTGGAACTTGCTATCATGGTTAATGAATGTATTAAGAGTCCACAGCATCTGTAAAAATTGCTGGAGCCATATGGCTGGAGCAGTGTTCAGTGGACAATAGTCCAGATACACTGGTACCTAGGGGTTACATCACCATCAATGAGACATCCTGAGGTCATCATAGCTTGGTGTGGAGTTGTTTATTTACTTATCCATGTATACAGGCTTGAAGATATGACCATTATTTACATGAACGTTGATACCAATAAAGACGATTAGAGAAAAGCAACAAATTGATATCAGTGGTAGTAAGGCACAACCTGAATTTGTAGTTTTTGGAGTGGAAAGGGATACAATTTCCCCCCATCAATAACGACAAAGAATTCGATATTTAGCCATGTGGCACACTGCCTGCTTAATACAAAATGGAGCTGCTTTCTCAGTTATTGAAGTCTCCTCTGTCACCATCCTTTAGAAGAGCGTTTCTCAATGTGAGACTCTAGAGTCCCTTTGGGTGGTTTGTGGGCTGGAACAATGCTTTTTGATTATTTTGCATCAAAACTTGAACCAAGACTGGCATGAACTGAAACTTTACTGATAGAGGTACTCAGAGATGTTATTTACAGAGTTATGTCCATTGATGCTCCAGCTCCATGAGCATCTCATTCTGGATTTTTTGGCAGTTAAGGAAATTAGTTCCTGGAGTACCAGTACATCCTCAGATGTTCAAACCAACTGTAGGACCAGGCAACTGCTTTATGGCAACTGAAGAGTTGTCTGGAATTGGCATAGAACACAGTGGCTCACTTACACTCCAAGTGATGCTTTTGATGTAGATAAAGATGGAGAAGGTGGGGAGAAAGGTACACTCTCATACATCCTGGTCCCTATGCTTTGGGAGGCTTTGTACCTAGCAAGTAGCAGGAAATGTTTTTCCCCAAAGGGATGTTTCATCAGTCGCCACGAGGAACAAAATGGACATGAGAATATAGGAAAAGCGGAAAGAAAGAAGGAAACAAAAACTTGAGGATAAAACTGGTATTTCATAAGCATGTGTATACAATTTAATGGGTTCCTGATTCCATTTCATAGAAATAAATTTCATTTGTGAAAAGCAGGTTCAGAACTCCCACTGTAACATGTCAATGTCAACCTCAACTCTCCAAGCAGTTCTTAATTCTTTTCTTTACTGCCACCTTGAGGAAAAATGCTTTGTTTTAATCTGCATTTGATAGCTGTATAAATTATGCTGTGAATATGAACACATTTGTGTTCCCAGTACACCAGGACCTCATGACTAAGGGAGAGAAAGCTTAGGGAACAGTGGGAAGATGGATACCAGGTTCTAACACCACTGGAGAGTCTGTTCCTCCAATAACCCAGTCCATCAGGATGAGTTGGAATTTCTGTTTGGGAAGAAGGTTTTGGCCTCAGATGTATCCACACACATGTCTACAAATGGCTTCTTTCTATGCTTCGATGTATCATGGCTGCTTAAAAAATTTTGTCTTTAATTGATCCTATTGATTAGTGGAAAGTTTTAAAGTAATTTGAATCTTGAGTTTTAAATCCAGTAGGAAACCTCACACTTAATAGTTTTACTTTTTAGTAGGAAGATTTTTCTTAAGGCATGAGGTATATCAACAGGGCGTTTGAATCTCTGGATCTATCTCTACTGGTGTTTTATCATAGTACTTGAGATGTATGCATTCGTTTAGATGAATATATACACATTTTTCTCTACACTACAAACTATTCACGACATTTTTTTTTTTTTTTACAATCGGTGATGAGTTGGGACAATTAAAATCATCTAACCATCATCTACAGCGATGTTAAAGCTTATGCCTTTTCCAAGTAAAAAATGTCTTTTCCCCATGCTGAGTCATTGCAATTAATTCCTTTATTTCTGTTCCCTCGCCCCTCGAATGGTCCATGTCCGCATCAATAACATAAGGAAACATATGACTCCCACTATGAGACAAGGAAGCAGCTGGTTCTGACTACACGGAAGCAGAATGCACACAAAATTGGAAAGGAGTATTCGGGAGTGAACAACGACCATGCATAAAAACCTTATGTAACCAATCTGGGCCTTGCACTGATCGCTTTTTTTTTTTTTTTTTAGTGGCATTTTCTTCTTTTGGAAGGATAGGATGAACCCATGCTCAAAACCTTTCTAAAGCATTTTGAAAATACAGCCTTTTTAAAAATGTGGCACTTTAAAACAAGTTGGCACAAATGAAAGGTGACATTTGGTCTCTGGTTTGTGGTGGAGCCCTTGAGTCTCCCTCCGGGTGGGTGGGCTCAGGCTCCCCCCAGGTGAAGCTAGGAGTGCACGGCCAGGCTCAGGGCCCAGGCTGGTTCACGCTGCTCTTGTTTTTCAGAACGGTGTCCTCGAAGTGGCTGGCCCCGGGGGCCGCGGGGGCCTCCAGGGGTAGGCCCTGCTGCTGGTAGCCGTAGTTGACGTTCCCGCAGGGGAAGTGGCGCAGCCTGAACAGAGGCACCTCCTTCATGCCGGCAGTCAGCGCCGACGGCTCGAGCAGCAGCGCGGCCCCCGCTCGCCGGGGCCCCGGCCCGCCCGGCCCGGCCCAGCCGCCCTCGCAGCCTGCGCCGGGCCGGCCCTGCGGCTCCGCTGGCGCCCGAGCAGCGTTCTTTTTAGCCGGCTTCTCCGCAAACCACGAGCCGTAGGTCGGGTTCCACAGGCTGGTCGGCTTGTTTCTGGATCCCGGGGCCTTGTGCAGCTCGGCCGGCGGGTTGGGCTGAGCGAAAGCCATGTTCACGTGGCCCCCCTCGGCGGCCGGCCCTCGAGGGACCCGGCTGGAGCCCGCGCCCGGGGCCGGGGGCTTCTTCACCGCCTTGCCCGGCGCGGCCGGGGCGGCCTGCTGCGGCGGGGCCGCGGGCGCATCCTCGCGCTTGGCCGGCGGAGACACCAGCAGCGGGGGCATCCCCTCGGGGTCTTTCGGCCTCATGGGTACTTTCTCCTCCTCTTCCACCACCGGGCCATATTCTATGGGCAGAGCGGTGTTGATGACATCCGGGTCCTATGGGAAGGAGGGAGGGACAGATGGTGGATGAAAACAGTCACACAGAAGTACTGGATCTGGAAGAGACTTCAGAGACAGCAAGCCGTCTCTCAACTTGTTCACAGGCGGGACCATTCCATACGACCACGTAGGCATTGGTAAGGAGTCACTCAGACCTGGAAGGCCTCAGAAGAAAGCACTGGAATAGGAGGGGTACCGGTTCTTAGACGGTGCCGGTAAGTATCCACAATCTGGGACAGCAGAGTGGGAGCAATGCAGAGCAAAAGCCCTTTGGCCAAAATCTACAGATTAATTATTTAAATTACATTTTAATTTATTGTGGGTGTATGTGTGTGGGGGCATACATGTGCCATGGTCAAGGACAACCGGTGGGATTCCATTCTCTCTCTCTCTCTCTACCCAGTGGGTCCTGGGGATTAGAACACAGATGTAGGAGCAAGTACCTTAGTCTACTGAGCCATCTTGTTGACTTTTTAAAAATGCTACTTTAAAAAATTTATGATCTACTCCCAATAAAAAAATCCTTCCAACTTAAAATACAAAAGGCAGTGTGACTCCTGTTTTGTGTGCTGCAAGAAGTGTGATTATATATATATATATATATATATATATATATATATATATAAAATCTATCTATCATCTATCTATAGAGAGAGAGAAAGAGAGAGAGAGAGAGAGGCAGAGGCAGAGGCCATGCTTGGCTTACTAAGGTATCTTTTGTTCTCTCTGTAACCACCTGCACTCTCCATCATATTTGGCCGACTGCCCCTTGATAGTGACTTTCTGTGTCGGGTCACATCATTACCTGTGCTGCTGTCACAATGCAGCACTTCCCTTAGACCATTTCTCTGTGGAGCACAGGAAATCCTAAGTGTGATGAGGAAAATCATTTACAAAAGCAGAATGGTGCTAGACCATTGTGATGGTTTGAATGAGAAGTGAGTGACTCACATAGGCTCAAGTACTTGGACACTTGGTCAGTTGGTGATGCTGTTTGTGAGGGAAGAGGTCCTGACACCTTTAGGAGGTGTGGTTTTGCTGGAGGAAGCAGGGGTTGGGTTTGAGAGTTCAGAGTCTCCCTTCCAGCACCCCTCCCCTCACCCCACCAGCAAGTTGTTGAAGGTGTGAGCTCTCAGCTCTCTGTTCTAGACCCCTTCCTCCAGGACCCGTTCTTATTCTCTGAAACCCAAATAAACTCTTCTATAAGTTGCTTTGGTCTTAGTGTTTTCTCACAACAGAAAAGTAACTAAGACAATGGTCTTCAGAGTCATTTGCTACCGTTTAAAAAAATGTGGAAGAAAACTCTGGGGAAATTTAATTTTATGCAAATTGGGGAAAAACTTCCATTACTTGGATTTTACAGAAGGCACATTGATCCAGTATTCACCAGTAAAGATTTTAAGGAAGGACAAAAAACAACTATCTTTTAAAAATTCTTTTCACTTTTTCCCTGTTTCTTACTTTCACAGTGAGTCATTTAAACTATGCAGGTGTAAAATTACCTGCTTTTGAAAAGGGTGTTATATATTTTGGAGAAAAACACCTCCCCCCCCAAATGGTTTGTGAATGTGTTTATGTTTTTATGAGTGTGTCCCATTCATATAACAACATAATAAACTGATAACTGGGGACCTCAGATAACATGGTCATTGAAGCCCATCTAGAGGAGGACGGCCGCTCACCTTCAGAACTGAAAGCCTGGGAGGCTGGAATAGTGCGGCTAGACAATGACTATAGTTTGGAGAAGGTATCAGTTCTTTAGTCCCAGTTGAGGGGAGTCAGAGGCTGTAGCTCATTGTCCGACTTTTCTAAAATATCGTCAATGGTGTGGTGACTGGTAGGTTTCCCATGCTTCAGTGGATGGCCCCACACCCATGTACATATGGGTAGCAGTAATTTGACTTAATGGGTTGTTGGAGAAGAGAGGAGGAGGAGGAGGAGAAGGAGGAGAAGGAGGAGGAGGAGGAGGAGGAGGAGGAGGAGGAGGAGGAGGAGGAATTGGGAGTTGGATATTGGCTAGTAAGAAGGGGAAATGGGAAGGGGAGAAAAAAAGAAAGCGGAAGTAGAACCGGGGAACAAAGGGACCAGCAAAGGGGTGGGGGGCAGCGGGGTACAGGGAGACCATGACGATCTATATTTTGAAAAAAAAAAAAAATCCTCAGAGTTAGATATCCCAACAGGATGAGGGCCAGGAGAGAGGGAAACAGCAGACACAGTGAAGAGAGTGAGGACTGGACACAAAGCCCAGAGAAGCCATGGTATCTCCTGGGTAAGGAAGACAGATGCAGGAGAGGGTTGCTGCTGAAAAGGGCAGCAGACCCTGGCAGAGACGGAGGAAAGGGGTTCTGGTCCATGACCGATGCTCCTCCGTGCGCGATGAGTGGGAGGCAGCCTGCTGGGGGTGAGGGCCAGCAGTCACAGCGTAGTCAGGACTGAGGAAACAGGGAGGGGTCTAAGGGGGCTCCGACTGCTAGAGATCCTTGTGGCTTGTACAGCCTTGCCAAGCCTAACCTTCCTCTAAAAATGGGATAAAATAAAACCCCAATGAGAATAAAATAAAATAACTGGCAAAAGCTACTTGGGTGGTATAATTCTGTATAAATGCTGTTTGCTAGCTGATGGTGTTAAAAAGTCTTCAGATTGGTTTAGCAATTGTGTATTGTTACAATTTATTTCACACTGTTTGTTCAGCTAGCTATAACCTTTGAGGGTTTTGATACTTTTTTATTTTTTAAATCTTTTTTTGAGACAAGGTCCCCCTGTATCCCCAGCTGGTCTGGAACTTGTAGACCAGGCTGGACTTGATCTCAGAGATCCACCTGCCTCTGCCTCCTGAGTGCTGGGATTAAAGGTGTGTGCTACCACACCTGACTCAAGTTTTTAAACTTTTTTGAAGCTCCAGTTTCACCTACAAGCATCTCTCCAGCAGGGACTTTGCTAATACTTGTGAATTGAACTGATTCCCTGTTATGACCACCTGGCACTGTATCATGTGCTGGCGAAGAAAGGAGTGTCTCCTGTTTATTGTATGAAATGGGTGAAGTGAGATACCAATGATCATTTCTCAGGTCATGAATATTCAGTCTCATGATCACCAATCTTATTCTTTGGTCTAACTTTCATTTTATATTTTGGTATATTTGGTATACTTTTCAATATAGAGTCAATGCTAGTCAAGGGGAGGAAACATTTATACCTGGGTGCAGTATTCAATCCTCTCCAAAATAATGGCAAAATTGGGTCTGTCTTCAGGCTGATGCTGCCAGCACTGAGTCATTATCCGGTATCTGAAAGAATGAACACAGTAATGAAATTCAGGAGAAGCACACTGAAGGTGCTGTTTCCCCCAGTTCTTTTCTAAACCTGGCCTGAACCTGCAACCCTTCTTGAAGGGTGGGAAATGTGAAGGTCCACATGATTGACCTATGCTGCCCCCTACTGATGGACAGGGAAATCACATACAAGAGTAAGGTGTCTAAAGATAAACTCCCACAAAAGACACCCTGGTATTTACATCAAATACCATTTTTTCTCATCCCATTGCTGAGTTAAAGCCACATTTAAGATGGGGCATTCTATTCTCTGTCTGTCTTGCTTGTGTAAGGGAGATGAGGAATTCCATATTAGACAGAAGAAAACACAAGGAAGAGAAATTTTTAAGGGAGACAGACATAGGGTTCAGGGCAGTTAAGGTGAATCTGGGACACATATTCCTAGGGGTGCTTGAAAAGTGTGGGTCTAGTGAGTTCACAGCCTCCAGCCAGGCTACAGTTACCTTTCTGGGATGGTATTAATGCTTTTGAAAGGATGGAAGACCAACCCATCTTACTGAAGTCTCTGGCACACTCTTGTCTTGGGGCATATTAAATGACAGCCTCTAATCTTAAAGGGGAATATGTGGATCCAAATATTTAAAAATAAAACTGTGCTCAGCTTCCACAGGGAGTTCCTAAGGGTCGTACACAGGCCCGGGGCAGTTCTTAGGTGGGTCCATCCGTCCTCCACTGGTGACAAACTCCAGAACTTCCTGGTTGCTCTTGCTGGGGTATGGCATATACCCCAGAGAAAATATTTCCCACAGCAACACTCCAAAAGACCTAGGTGTGGAACAGAAGATGCATATATGGATATAGATATAGATATATACATATACACAAAGATTTAATATTTTAATATTTTTCCTATTATGCCTTTTTCTGTAACAAAGGATTCATGTGTGTATGTCTGTGTGTGTATGTGTAAGTGTGTGTGTTTGTATGTATGGAGGCCAAAGGACAACAGTTCCGAGGAGTCATCTACCTTGTTTTTTTAAAAAGATTTATGTGTGTGTGCCACATGGGAACGGGAGCCAAAGAGAATTATATGGTTGTGCACCACCCTGTGTGGGTGCTGGGAACTGAACTCAGGTCCTTTGCAAGAGTAGCAAGCCCTCGTAATCATTAAGTCATCTTACCGATCCTATCTTGTTTGTTTTTGAGACAGAGTCTCAGTGACCTGGAGTTTACCAAGAAGGCTAGGCTTTGCTGGCCCATGAGCCTCAGGGATCCATCTGTTTGTACCTCCCAAGTTCTGGGATTACAAGTAGGCACCACCACACTCAGCTTTTATCATGTACATTCTAGAGATTAAATGCAGGTCCTCATGCTTGTAACCTACAAGCACTCCACTGATGGAACTATCTCCCTAGCCCCAGAGGACTCAACATTCAGAAAAATAAAAAGAATGAGAAAGTACCATTTGTAATTTTGTATAAAGAATCCACTGTTAACATATTTTTGTTCCAGTCAAGCTTCTGTGCTTAGATATTTTTTAAGCTAATTGTAGTTATAGAACCTTGATATTTTTGCACATCTCATTATAGCACAATCATTTTCCATGCTAATAACATTTTATAAGTAGAACTTGAAATGATTGTAAACTGTTCTATTGAGTTGTGCCATGATTTGCCTTTTTACATTGTTTTTAGTTTTCAAAATATTAAAAACAGTATGTGAACACCTTTTTACACATTGTTTTTAGTTTATTTCTTTTGGTCACAGTCTCTTATATCTCAGGCTCGCCTCGACATCTCTGTGGAGTCCAGCTGACCTTAAGTTCACAATCCTCCTACCTCAGCCTCTCTAGTGCTCGGGCTAGAGGCTTTGGCCACCACACCTGGCTCCTTGTTCCTTTTCAAAGGAGGTCTTCCTTCAGATAAACCATCTGAAGCTAATAGAATGATCTACTAAAATAAAGGATAATTCTAGTATAATAATCAAAAGAATATGAACACTGAAAAGTTCTTGATGAATATGGTTGGTTTCAAGCACAGCACTCTATTTACCTAACATCATTATCTAAGCATACAGCAGATGCTCTCACCAACACTCTGCACAGTGATACTAAGTTTTTCTTATTTTACGGCAAAATACAATGGAATAGTGTTTTATGCTATTAAAAAAACCCTCAAGCTGGAAGTATTTCCAACTATAATTTAACATTTTTAAAAAAGGGTTTATTTTTATTTTAATTATGTGTATACATGTGTGTCTGTGTGGGGTGTGTGTGCACGTGAGTACAAGTGCCCGTGGAGGCCCAAAGAAGCCATGGATCCTGTGGATCTGAAGTCACAGGTGGTTGTGAGATTCTCATATATTGGTGCTGGCAACCGAACTCACATTCTCTGCAAGGATAGAGCACTTTCTTAACCACTGAACCATCCCTCTGGTCCCTACATTCATTCATTTATTTATTTATAAATTTGTATTTATATTGTATGTGTATAAATGTTATGTTTGAAAGTACACCCATGTCAGGCAGTGCCTGCGGAGGACTGAAGATGGCATTGGATCTCCTGGAACTAGAATTAGTGACAGTGGTTAGCTACCATGTGGGCACTGGAATTCGAACCTGGGACTTCTGCAAGAAGCAGTCAGTGCTCTTAACCACTGAGTCATCTCTTCGGCCCCTACATTTATTTTTAATTAATTAGTTAATTAAGTATGCATCTAAGTACTTGTGGGCATGCACATGCCACAGTGCACTTGTAGAGGTCAGAGGACAACTTGTGGAAGTGAGTTCTACCATGTGGATTCTGGGGATTGAATTCAGGTCATCAGACTTGGTGGCAAGTGCCTTTACCTGCTGAGCCATCTTGCTAGCATTGGTGAAATATAGTAAGTCATGTTTGTTAGCCTGCTAAATCATGTGGTGTACTATTTTACTAAAGTTTATTAATCTGTTTCACTTTTTTCTTTTAGATAATATTCTCTGTTCATTTCGTTTGCCCATTTTAGTCTGTCAGGGCATACTATTTAGGTATCTTAATTTTGCTTTTGAATTGTAGATATTCTTTGTATGTATCAAAGGTTTTAGCCCTTTATAAAAATGCAAATGCTGTTTTTTTTGTTTTGTGTGGGAGCAGTGTGAGGAAGGGCAGCACTGGGAATTAAATCCAGGGCCATGCACTTTCTAGGCAAGCACTCTATCACTGAGTTGAATCTCCAGAGGTACCTTAATTTTTTTTTTCTGTTAATTTTGGGAAACTGATCAAGCTGGCCTTGAATTCACTCTGTAGTTAGGTAGGTTTTGAACTTACAATCTTCCTGCCTCAGCCTCTTAAGGCGCTATGATCATAAAGACTCATCACCAGACACAGCCAAAATGTTTCCATTAGTTGCTTTAGAATTTTACTTTCTAATGTATCAAAGATTTTTTAGGTATTTGGATATATTTAAAAGTCTGTGATTTCCTCCATTTATGTTACGGTTATGCAATCTTTTCCTCACCAGAGCTTAGATAAATATTTGCTGTTTTTTAGGTATGTTTTTTCATTTCTCAAATTCAGCTGGAATTTAATTTGATGTAGAGTGTGATGGAAAGATCAAAATTGGTTTGTTTTTCTGAACAACGGCTCTTTGAACACTTCATAGAATAATCTCCTCTTTACCTATTGATTTATGATTAAGAACAGGGCCATTTCTCAGCCTCCAATCTCTTTGCTTCATCTGTTTGCTTCTTGCCTTGTTCTGTTTTACTTTTTACAACTGTGTTCTATTATCAAATAAGACTTTTTCTCTTTAAAAGTATATTTGATTTCTTGGAGCTGGAGAGATGGCTCAGTGGTTGAAAGCATTTGCTGTTTTTGCACAAGACTCAGGTTTGAATCCTAGCACCCACATGGCAGCTAACAACAATCTGTAACTCCAGTTCCAGGGGATCTGACACCCTCTTCTGTCTTCTCTGGACATTTCAGGACACAGGTGCACTTACATACATGCAAGCATAACATTCATACACATAAAAAATAAAAATAAATAAGAAAAGTGTATTTAATTTCTTGCTGTTTGTTTTAAATGACTTTTGAGATGAAGTTTATTATGTTCCAAAATAATATTTGTGGGACTGGAGAGATGGCTTAGCAACCAAGAGCACTGGCTGTGCTTGCAGAGGACTAGGGTTTGATTCCCAGTACCCACATAGTGGCTAACAAATGTCCGTAACTCCAGTTCCAGGGGATCCAATGCTCTCTTCTGACCTCTGTGGGCACTCATTTTCACACATGCAGGCATAACACTCACACATAAAACAAAAATAAATAAATAAGATAAAAAATAATGTTTGCTTTTATCTATTTATTTATTTTGGTCTTTTTTGAGATAGGGTCTCCCTGTAGCCCCAGCTGGCCTGGAACTCACCATGGAGACCAGGATGGCCTTTATCGTATAGAGATTCACCTGCCTCTGTCACCTGAATGCTGGGATTAAAGGTATGAGCCGCCATGCCCAGTTCAATATTTGCTATTTTGATGAAAATTTTACTTTCTTTCTTTTTTCAAAAAATATTATATTGATTATTTTATGTGTATGAAAGTATTGCCTGCATGTAAGTAAGTGTACCCATAATGTGCAATGCCTTCAGAGGTCAGAAGAGTCCAGATCCCCTGGAACTGGAGTTATGGATGGTTGTTAGCTGCCATGTGGGTGCTGGGAACTGAACCTGGGTCCTCTGCAAGAGCAGTCAATGCTCTTAACTGCTGAGCCAGCTTTCCAGCCCCTGACACTTTTATTTTCACTCCTCAGTTTAATGAGTTTAATTAGGTTGTTTGTTATTGGGATTGGGGAGTTTGGCTGTAGTTCAGGCTAATCTTAAAGTAAGTACCCCATGTTGGCCTCAAACTCCCAATCCTGTCTTCTCCTCTCAAGAACTTGGGATTACGGGTGTGTGCCCCCATCACATGTTTTGAGAGACTCTAGATGTTATTTCGCCTTCCTGGATTCAGTTTTCCTTTTCTTTTTTAATAAATAAACAGATACATGTGAACTCCATCTCTACCCACTTTCCCCTTCTTCTCCTCCACTGAAGTTAGAATATATATTCCCCTAGTTTGTTTTCCTATTTTTAAATAACATGTGAAGACATAAAAACTAAGATCCTATATTATGTATTTTTGTATGCAAAATTGTATTAAATATTACCGTACTTTTACAGTTCGCCTTTTGTTCTTGCTGGCTACCATACTGGATGAACATTTATCCGCATCCACACTTCTGGGTTTACTGTGTTCTTTTTATATTGCTGGGCAATTTTCTATCCCTTTATCCTTCCATCTTCTGCTTGAGAGAGGGTTAGGGTGTTGTTGCCTTTTCTGTATTGTAAACTATGTACCAATGGATGTCTTTGCTCAAGTTCAGTTGTGTCAAGTCTTTTCTAATGTAGACACCCAACAGTGGAACTCATAGGATCTGCATGTGTTCACAGCAATCACTAAACTGCTGACATTATTTTGTCTCTGGGTAGGTTAGGTGCCTGGTAGTCTCCCTTTGATGCCAGAGTGACTCCTCTGGAGTGTCTTTTAAAACCTATTGCTTGGCCCTCACCCCTGTGATTCTTGCTATTTATTTATTTTATATGTGTTTTGTGTGCATGTAAGTGCACCTGTGTTGTGCAATGCTAATGGAGGTCAAAGGAGGGAATCAGGTCTTCTGGAACTGTAGTTAAGGATCATTGCTAGCTGCCATGTGGGTGCTGAGAACCAAATCAGGGGCCTCTAGAAGGACAGCTGGTGCACTTAACCACTGAGCTATCTCTCCAGCTTCTAGTTCTTGCTTCTTGATGCTTGAAGTGGGGGCTGAGAATTTGCATTGCTAACTCCAGGTGATCTGCTGTTGAGGGCCTGAGGACTGCACTTTGAGACCCTCTGGGTTAGGTCAATGCAAATGTCACTGGCCTATAAACAAACAAAGCTCTTCTTCCTCACAATATCCAACATGGGTCAGGAAGAGGGACTCGGCCATCTGAGGGCATCATCGCAGGGCAAGCTTTTCAGAACTTGAGGACGTTCCTATTGTCTTGGGTTTCTATGCCATTTTGATTCTCAGTCCTTTATCTCTGACCATTCTCACTGTTACTTTATTTTCCTTTTTGGATGCATGCAGAATCTTTACCATCACATAAAATTCCATAGTGATACTTTCATGCATGGAACTTTCTCCATGTGGTCTGACACTTACTGGATACTTCTACTTTTGAGATTTATGTCCTCTTCTGGGAAATGTTGAATTATTACTTTGACATTTTCATTTTCTTTATTTCCTGCGCCCTTCTTCCTGGGACTTCTATTTTGCTTGCTTATCAGATTGATTGGCTTAATCCTCTCAATTTTCTTCTCTTCTCTGTCTTACATCTCCCATTTCTTTAGAATTGTTTCACTTTCTAGAAGATTTACTTAGTTCTATATTCTAGCCTGTCTATTACTTTTACATTTCCGTTATCAGATTAAAAAAATAAACTTCATTTTTTTAGAATGGATCACATTATGAAGAGACTGCATTATAAATGCAGAGTGTTCCCATGGACTCCACACACTCAATTCTGGCTATTTTTAGCATCCCATTAACATGGTACATTTATTACAATTAATGGACCAGTATTAAGGCATTATTAACTAAAACCCATAGTTTATTCAGATTTCCTCATTTTTTACTGAATTTCCTTTTTCTCTTCCCGAATCTCGCGAGGATGCGTCGGCGCATTCTGCTGTGGCATCCCCCAGGCTCCTCTTGACTGAGAGTTTCTCAGACTTTCCCTCTCTTGGTGACCTTGACAGGTCTGAGTGGTCCCGGTTAGGGATTCTGTGGAATTCTCTGTTGGGACTCATCTGTTTTCCTCATGATTACACTGGGGCTGTGGGATTCGCGGAGGAAGACTACAGAGGTGAAGTGTCATTCACATCCCCTCTCCTCACAGGTGCGTGCTGTCAAGGTGACAAGGCTGCAGTGTTGGCCTTGATCTGGCTGAGGCTGTATTTGTCAGCTTTCCCCACTGTGAGCCTCTCTCTGCAAATGCCTTCCCAACCATGTGCCCTTTGGAAAGACACTTCTATCTACAGTCACATGTGCTTCAGAGGCCTCTCATAATATTTCTATTTCTAAGAACTTTCCCCCTTAAAAGTATTTTTTCCCATTTTTAGGTGTGTGTAGTGTGCATGTGTGTGGGTGCACCTGTGTGTGGGTGCAGGTGCCTGTGGAGGCGAGAGATTATCTTCCGTTACACTTCCATTTTATTCACTGAGGCAGAATCTCACAATTAAACCCAGAGCTCACTGATATAGCTAGTCTAGATAGCCAGCTCATTGTGGGGATTCTGTCTCTGCTTCCTCTCCCAAGGCTGGAATTCCAGGTGGGTGCCACAACCACCCTGCATTTAAGTGGGTTCTGGGGATCTGAACTTTGGGCCTCACACTCGTGTAGCAAATGTTTTGACCATTGAGCCATTTCCCTCTTCCCAAAAGCATTGTTTTAAATAACCACTTGTCCATCACTTAGTCTTGCAACTTTAAGGAGGGCTGAGAGCAGGACTTGTGAGGATATTATTGTTTAAATTTCTTTCCTGTGTGTTACGTTTCTTTCTTCCATCTTCCTTGTTTGCTTCTTTCAGATTAGAATCTTCTATCAAATATTCATTGGTGCTTGGGTGACTGCTTCTGTTTTAAGTCCAGGATACCTAAAGCTGGCGGGAAGCTCTATGTAAGTGTGAGGTTTACCAGCTGGCCTAGTGTTTTGACCAGGTGTGGTTCTTTCCAGTGGTAGTTATAAAAACAAAACAAAACAAAAAACAAAACAACCCTCCCCTCCCAAAACAAACTACCATTCACCGGGCAATTTAACAAAGCAGACGTTCATTCTTGGATGGTCCTAAAGCTTGGACATCTGCAATTAACTTTGGTTGGCAGAAGTCACCATGTTTGCCCCTCTGAGGCCTTAGGGGACAGCCTGCTCCTTCCCTTGCTTCTTTCAGCTTCTGGCCGTAGCTGGAGTCATTGTGGACACTTCACTCTGGTCTCTGGGGTCAACTGTTCACTCCTTTTGTCTGTGAGGAAATTTTCTCATTCCCTCCCCCCTTAGAGGAACGCCGGTTATGCCATTTGCTTCCTCCCTGCACATCCAAGAAAACTACTCCACCTCAGGATCATGGCTGCTTCAGGAGGCTTGGGGTGGGGGCCAAGAATTTGTGCTGCGAATGGGTTCCTAGTGATAGGTTGCTGTAGGCCTGCGGACCACACTTCAAGACCCACCGGGTTAGCTCAAGGCAGATCTTGCTGGCTTAGAATCAATCAGGGCTCTTGGTCACAGTATGCAATGTGGGTCAGGAAGAGGGGGCTCTGCCATCTTAAGGTGTATTAGCTAGGAACTGTGGGTTTCTAGGATTAGAACTTCATGCCTCCAGTAGCCATTTTTTCAGCCTGACTGCTCTGGGCAACCCCACTCGACAGTGTCTGTGCCTCATTGTTCACTCTGCCCAGGAATTCTCTCATCTCCTCCTGCCTGGCTGCCAAGTTCTTGTGTTAAGAGAACAAAGCAGGGTGGTGTGTGTGTGTGTGTGTATACCTTTAAGTAGGTAGACTTTGAAAATTGCTCTTGCATACAATCCAGTATTGCACTCTTGCTGATGTCTCTGTTCCCAAGACGTGATTGGGATCTCTTTGGTTGGGGAATACCAGGCTTGATGGTGGAGGAGGGATGGTCCCTCAGCCTCGGGATGAAGGGTTGAGCCAGAGGATTTGATTAGTTCCTAAGTAGGTCTTCAAGTAACTTTACTGTTTGCTGTACCCCTAATTTCAATTCCTGGGTCTCTCTGGGACTCTCAGGGGACCAAGCAGTCTGCTTCTGGACCTCAACTGTTGGTTTAGATGAGAACATTTTGGTTTTCTTAGTAAGGGACAACTTGTCTGTGAACTTGTCAGTATGTAATATGCAATGTGACATTTGTCTGTGTTGCCCTCTTTTTCATTGTGGGTTTTAATGCAATACAAGAAAGAGATTCTTTTTACTGAGATGTGTGTGTGTGTGTGTGTGTGTGTGTGTGTGTGTGTGTGTGTGTGTCTGTGACATACTCATACTTCTCGGGGAGCTTGAGTTCAATTTTCTATTTAAAATGACAAGGGAGGACTGGAGAGATGGCTCAGTGGTTAAGAGCACTGGTATTCTTGCAGAGGACCCGGGTTTGATTCCCACATGCAGCTAACAATTGTTTGTAACTCCAGTTCCAGGGAAGTCCAATGCCTTCTTCTGACACCGTGGGCATTGCATGACACAGGTGGACTTACACACATGGAAGCAAAACACACATACACATAAAATACAAATTAAAAAAATATGACAAGGGAGTCTCAATGTGTGTGGCCCTCAAGCCAGCTAAGTCAGAATCACTTGAGAACTCCCTAGAAATGCAGGTGTTGAGCTGGAGTGTTGAGCTGGCTGACAGTCAGCTGACTGACTCAAACTCTCAGGGTTAGTAATCTGTACTTTAAGAAGACCTGGTGATCCTGATGAATACTCACACCACTGTGGGGAATATCAAAGCTTGTCTTTTCCACATCAGTAGCAAAGGTGCTTCCAGAGGAGGATGGTCCATTTGACTCAAGAGCATCACCTTAAGCCATTGATACCTGGGGGAGGGTAGCAGAGAGACTCACCATGTGTCTGTTTTAGAAGTAAATATTCCTTCCATGAAGGCCTCTGGAGGCATCCATTTCACTGGCAGCATGGCACACCCTCCCTTTCTGTAGTAGCTGGCTCTGTGGGAGAAGACGAGGACACCAAGCTTGGGTTTGGAGATGACAGAGAACAGAAATTCAAGAAGGAAGTCTGAGAAAAGACTGAAATTAAAGACAGTTCCTGCGTGGCTAGGGGGGAGAGCAGGGGAACACAGATCATTTAGTTAAGAACCTGGGTGTCATTTAATGGCCCAGTAGAGGCACAAAGGAAAAGATCTACGCGGTGACTAAGATCCTTGCTAGTAGCTGTTTAGATTTCCCTGTTGGGTTTTGTTTATTATAACTCACAATGAATAACATTACTCCATCCCTATAAGTGCAGCATGTATCTGATAACCTGCAGTAATGTGAGATCCAGAATGGGAGGGCTGAGAGCAGGGCTTGTGTCTTATTCATTTTGGATCCTTTGTGGCTCTTCTACAGCAGCTTTTAAATCATTGCAGGCACTCAACAAATAATTCAGACAGCCAGCCAGAGGCTGCTACCCGTAACACAGCTGGGCAAGAGGATGCCGGCCGGGCATAGGGCTGGCTAAACACATAGATGAATTAATTTATTAGTTTTTATCAGTAACACCACTAATAAGATCTAATAAATTAACTCATCTACCTGTTAAGCCAATTCCACACCTAGCTTGGTGTTCTGTGTCTGTGTGTGTTATGGGAGGCAGCTTCCCACCAGCTGTCTACACTAATTAATGACTTCAATAAACATGTTTCAAGTGTTAGAATGTATCAAGTACTCTGTCATGTGCTGAGGACATAAATAAATCATAGTCTTTCTCTGTCCCAAGGATATAATTGAGTGGAAGGAACATATACACCAGCAAGTGCCGCACTGACACCACATATGATAATGCAGTAGGTACAGAGTTTGGTGACACGAACGAATGATTGATTTGCTGTACAAACCCAGGAGCGAGAGACAGGGAAAAGCATCACAGAGAGGCACGATGAAGCCAGGAGGCCGAGTCGCTCTCTCCGACCAAGACTGGACCTTGTAGGTGAGTTACAAGAGCTCTGCAAGTCTACCTCACCAGCCCTTCTTCATTAGGCTTTATGCAGTCTTTAGAATGTAACGGGGGAAAAAACAAAGCAGTGGAACTAAGGACTTTTGCATTTTGAACTGTATTTCTGTGTCCCCTGTCCATCCTTGGGAGCTTGTGCCTGGAGTGATGGATGCCACTGCAACCATTTAGACTTCCCGAGTGTTGAGGGAGGGGTTGAATAAGACATAAAGCTCACTTCAAAGCTTTTCCCACATCAACTGTCGAAGTTGTTCTCTGTGTTAGAACATGGCAGAATTAGAGAGTTGAAACCAGAGAGACAAGCTAAGGAGAAACCTGGTTTCACGTATTGCTGAGAATCAGACTCCCAGGCCTGGCACTAATTAAAGGTTCCCATATACTGAAAGAGCTCACAGATATTCCATGTGGAAAGATGACAAGGTACCAGATGATGCAAGGTGCAAGCAGCCACAGACTGCTATTTGAAGGGATAAAATGGTGAAGGCATGCCTCAAAGGAGCGTGGCAGTCTGCTCACCTGTAGATGTCTCGAGCCATCCCAAAGTCCCCAATCTTTGCTATCCTTCCAGTGCCAGGACAAGTCAAAAGGCAGTTTCTAGCAGCAATGTCCCTGGGGAGAAAAAAAGTGAGAAAATGCATTTCTTAATTATTCATAAAATGTCTAATAGCCATTCCTAGGACCTCTACCCTCAATGAAACGCAAACAGTTCTCTCATTTTCCCTGTATTTCCTTTGCAGTTTTATACTTCACTGTGGAAGAGTGATGCCAACACTATGTCTCCTGGGAAATGGGAAAGGATTAGAGGGACTGATTGACACTGCTTACCAAGACAAGAGAAAGAAAATCAACTATAACACAAGCTAGAGTTTACTGGCATTTTACTGTGTGTTAAGCATTGTTCGAGGTGTTTCAAGTCTAATTCTCACCACAATCATGTAAGAGATGAGGCACTCTCATGATTTTCATTTGTTTAAAATCTAATCCAAAGGCAAACAATAGAGGGTCATAAGAAGTGCTGTCTGGCTTTAGGTTGTTGCTATATAGAGACTACAGGCTGGTGTTTTGCCAGTAGTTTGAAGAAATGTTTTGGAACAGCATGATTTCCAAGATATCAAATTCAAAGATATTCTGAAATAATTCTGGTTTTTATGTTTGAATAGCCAGTTTGGATCTGACACCTAGGATTTTATCTAGAGTCTTTGCTAACCTATGCAGCTAAAGAGTTGCTTCTTTCAAATTATGAACTTGGCTTTCCATTTCTGGGCTCCAGATGGTTCATCTTCCTGCGGCATGCCTCTGAGGTACTATTGCTGGCCTTCCGAGACCTGTCCACTTGACACCAGACTGCTTCCCTATTGACGTATATGTGGGAAGTAAGGCTACAGCAGGAAGTCTGGAAAGGGGCTCTAATCATATTAAAGTCCTGTGCAGAAAAATCAAGAAGTACCTTTGGGTGCACAGATGGTGTTTTCATACTTTCAACTGGCTTTATGAAGGTTTTTATCCTTGGTTGAGGAAAAACTTGGAGAATAAACAACTGGC
Organism: Eospalax fontanierii; assembly: GCA_035773235.1. NCBI lineage: Eukaryota > Metazoa > Chordata > Mammalia > Rodentia > Spalacidae > Eospalax > Eospalax fontanierii. Next base: position 34,739,286 of record CM069529.1, on the reverse strand, counting down.
TAAGCTGGTATTTAAAAGTTAGGAAGTTTGGGACTGGGAAGGTGGCTCAATGGTTAGATCACTTGCTGTGGAAGTGGCGGTCTCCTGTTAATTCCAGTTTTGGAAGGCAGAGACAGAGGATCCCCAGAGCAAGTTGGCTAGCCAGATTAGCCATATCAGTGAGCTCTGGGTTTGATTAAGAGACTTTGCCTCAATGAATAAGATGGAAGAGTGATGGCGAATGATTCCCAACATCAGCCTTGGGACTCCACATGGATGCATACACATGTACCCACATGTATGGGCCCCCACACATGCAAAACATGCATATACATATAACACACAAACAAATGGAAAACGAAAAAATTAGGAAGCTAAGTGTTTTCTCAGCACTTGAGAGACCAAGGCAGGAAGGTCTGAATTTGAGGCCAGCTTTGGCTATATTCATATACACATGCGCACTGATACACATATGGAGAAAAAGAACAGCAAACTGGAATCTAATTCTACCTTCAGTAACTATTTTTAGATTGGAATGTGGTGGGAATCTTGAGAGAATGTGATCCTATTATCTCTTAAACATCATGGGCTATTGTGAGGAAGCAGATTTCAGAATATCAGAAAAGATGGAAATGGTCCCTCAGCCAGAGACTAGCTGCTATGTACTAAAGGAGGGTGGAGGTGCCAACACAGAAGCCATCATCATGAGCGGCAAAGGAAGATATCTGGAGTCACCAAGGTGACACACAGATTGCTCTCAGATGAATCCAGACTTAAAGGTCACAGACAAAATGTGGCTCTAACCAAGGATGACTTCCAAAAGGAACTCAAACTTGCCTCAACTCAGAAATGATAGAGCCCAGAGTTGAGGTTTATGGAAAATTCTGAATATAACGAAAAGGGCAAGACAGGACTAAGCCACCCGACTGTGTGGCTTTGGATGGCACAGAGGACTTGTCCTCGTTATTCTTTGGCTTTTATTATTTCTATCAAGTAGAATAGCCTGAAAACTGGAAAGGATTAAAATCAAAGGGAAGGGCCCAGGATCAAAGGAGCAGACTGAGAGTGAAGGGGGAGGGGCTGGAGAGGGCTCAGCGGTCAGGAGCACTGGCTGCTCTTGCAGAGGACCTGGGTTTGGTTCCTACTACCCACATGGCAGCTAACAACTGTTCCTAGAACTCCAGTTCCAGGGGATCCAACACTCTCTTCTGACCTCCGCAGGCATTGTTTGAGATGGGTGCACTTACATACATGCAAGCAATACGTTCATACATATAAAATAAAAATAACAAATAAAATATTTTTTAAAAGATGGAGAACTTAAAAAAAATGTTTGAAGACCTGGGTCAATAAATAATTGTGAGTTATTCAGGCTGTTATTTCCTGAATTAGAAGCAAATCATTAAGAAGAGCTTGACAAAGAATATAATATTTGATTTTTCAGATTTCAGATGAGGCTGTCATCAGCATCTACAAAGGAAGAAACATGATCCATGGTGCTTATGAGTGTCAAATGTGGGTATGATGCCTCAGTCCAAAAAACATTTAAATAAAGGTTTATATACAGCAGAAGAAATGGCACATGGAAGCAAAGAAAATCACTAGTATGCTTCACTTCGGAGTATTTCAGGGAAAATTAATTTATCCAGCCAACATTTAGCATCCCCAAATTTGCTGAGGACGAATGAAAGAAGAGTCCTTTGAGTACCTGTTGTATGAAAACATAAACTGCCTTAACTTTCCCATAAAGAGCCCAGTTTCTAGGTTGAGGAAATGTACGGTGATACAGAACTTGAATGTTCAAGAAAGAAGAAGGAGGCCTATGGGCCACTTACCGGACTCCAGCCCCAGCACAGAGATTTCCCAGTGCCCACCACACCCATGGGCAGGTACGCCTTGAAAGACAGGTTCCTTCTCAAAGACACCAAAGGTGACTTACCCAAATAGCTCTGCAGAGACCTATCCTCTGAAAGGGGAGATCTGGGCCCTGAGACCTTCAGAAAGCTATGAGGAACTCAAGGCCACTGGCTTACCGGTGGATGAAGTGGTTTTCCTCTAGGTACTGGCAACCACAGGCAATGTCCCGAGCCACGTGCAGAAGATCGAGCATGGCCAGTGAGGAGGGCTGGTTCTGTTGGGAGAGACAAGGCATCTGATGAGGCTCTTGGGGAAGACGGGAAACCGGCTTCTGTTTGTGAGGAGGCCAAACCCAGCCATGCCGCTCTGAGGGGTCTCATCCCTTTAAAGATCAATTGCTTTGCCCAACCTCAGCTTAGGGAGCCACCTTTCTGGGCAGGCAGAACTTTGCTTGTTTGAAAGTGCCCAGGTGCTCCGAAGGCACAGTAGAGGCTGGGGATGCCCAGCACAAACACAAGGAGACATCCTCTTTAATGTGCTCTGCATTCTTCCACCTCAACCTTCATAAACACGTGTGGACTCCACCTGGATAAACAAGCCTGGGAGAAAACCAACAGAGAATGATTCATGTTTTTGAAAACTATAGAAATGTCCTAAATGTATTCTATTGACTTGTTTTCCATTTTCGTGTGTGTGTGTGTGTGTGTGTTCATGTCTATGTTCAAGAATTATTTACTTTATGTATATGTGTGTGCTTGGATGTATGCCTGTGTGGAATACAGAAGAGGGCATTAGATCTTCTGGAACTGGAGTCACAGGCAACTGTAAGCTACCATGTAGGAACCAAACCCCAGCCTTCTGCAAGAGCAGGAAGTACTCCTAACTGCTGAACCATCTCTCCAGACTTGATGTGTGTGTATGTTTTAAGTGTATATATGCATGCTTGTATTTGTGTGTGTGTGTGTGTACTACAGGTAGATTGCCACACTCACCCGACTTTTAAAATGGGGTGTGGGTGTCTAAACTCAGGTCCTCACACTTCCTTGAATTATGCTTCCTTAAAGCAAATGCTTTAACTGCTGAGCCATTTCCCGAGCCCTTAAAATGTTTTTAAAAATTAATTTTCTTTAAGAAGATGTGAACCTAAAATGAATTTAAAAAGGAGAAGCTTTTGGAAGATGCCAGGCGATTCTTTACTAAGTCTCTTCCATGTGGGCACACCACTTGTGGGCACATCCCCTCTGGGTCTCTTGGACAGTGCCATGAAGGTGGCATTTCATCCCACCCCAAGGTGTACAGCAGGGTGTCACCAGACAGTGTCATCTTCACGTTGTTGTGCTGTTGTCCTGTGTTTATTTTACCATTGCCTTGAAATAAACTTTGAGGGCTCTAAGACCTAGTTTCTGGACACAGAGACCACCAAGCATCCCTGAGTCTCAGGGTTATTCAAGCAAATGAATGCAGAGGAATTCAGGTCTGGAAACCATTGAGCTCCAGACTCTGGAGGCCCAGCTCTACCCATTCACTCTCTACCACACTAATTTCTCCATCTTGGGCTATCCTCCTGCTTATTAGAGATGCTTCAGTATTAGCCCCTCTGTCCACCAGAAATCACATTCCTTTTTCACAGCCAGCTAACTCATTAAGTTGCATTTTGTGACTCTGAGAATCAGGGCAGAAGTTCAACAAATCCCCCAGCTCCTCAAGAAGCTGCTTTCCAAACACATCAGCATGGTGGTTCTGGAGGGCTGTGTTCTAGTACGTGAAGCTGTCTCTGGCCAGGATTGCAGAAAGACGGCTCAGCTGGGATGGGGTGAGGTACACTGGGGAGCAGGGTGACTGGGGTGCAACCTTGGTATGATTTCATGGAGGTGCGAGGATAGCCAGACCAGAGTCAAAAGAGTAGGTTTGATGGGTGGGATGGTAACCTGAGAAGGGGCTCTCTGGAGAGCAGTCCCCAGGCAGTGCCTGTTACTGAGATCAGAACGGGCAGTGGGCTCCACACTGAGCTTCATGAGGTAATATTGTGGAGGTGGGGGATGGTAGAGGCATCAAGGATCGGTCTCCTCACTAATGTGCCTTATTCTCTGGGACAGTGGTCAAATCATTTTCATCCTCACAGGAGAGGCTGCCTTGGATTTTAGGAGATAGAAAAGTCTTTTTTTCTCATGTCTCCTTTTCCTGCCCCCAGTGATGGGTTCTTGGGCGTCTTGTACAGGGACGTTTCTCTCCTCTTCATGTACATTCTTTCCCTTGGCCTCAAAAATTCCAATGGGAAAGCCAGACTTGCATCTCTTCCCAAAGGGCAATGCCTCTGAGCAGTAAGAGAGCGCTTGACTTTCTGGAGCTGCACTGCCAGACTGTCTCTGCTTCCCTCTGGCAGGGCGGGTGGCCACTGCTCTTACCCTGCTGCTCTGCTGTGGTGATGCCTTGAGAAAGCCCAGGTCCTCACCTGGCCTGCTCTGCTCCAGTTCCTAGTGACTGAAGCCTCCCGAAGGCACTGCAGGGACAGGCACTGAACTCTGGGTAGCTGGAAGTGCAGTGTTTTGTCATTTCAAGTCACCTCTGACATGCTCCAGCCTGACCTTCAGGTTGCACTTGTGCAGATGCTAAGGTTAAAGAAGGTGACTGCTCTATGTCATATGGTGCCTGATGGATATGCAAGAACTGGAGTCGGGGCTTCATAGGTTCAAACTTGAGATCTTCTCGAGCTCTTGTCCCTCACTGACAACACTACTGGGGACACACACCATCCCCATCTATATTCCAGTAAGCTCTTTTCATAGAAACACACAGAGTCAGGATGTTGTGTATTATTTGTTTGAGAGAAGAGGTCAGTGGGTTTGGAATGAGTGGATGGGAAGCATGTAAGCCCCTCTCTGAGTTTGCCTTGAGTTTGGTGGTCCAGCGTCATCAGGCCATAAAAAGAAGTCAGGTTGCAGCATCTCTTGTTTGAGTCTTGCTTGGGCTCCTTGGGGCTGGTGCTCCTCTAGCTCACTTCATCCTGGACATTCCCCTAATATCCAACCCCAGGGCTGGCTCTTGGGATCCCACTGAGTATGCTGCTTCCCAGGCAGCCCACTCCTGCTCCTCCCACTCCTTGCTCTTTTATTGACATGACCACTGGTGGGAAGACTGTTTTCCACTCACAGGGCGAGGGCGTGTCTCCCGGAGGAAGGACTTAAGGTCTCCACCAGCCATGAGCTCCAGCAGGATGAAGCGGGGCAGGGCCTGCAGACTCACTCCAATGCAGCGCACGATGTTCTGGTGGTTGAATTTGCTGCAGGGCAGAGGGTGTAACCAAATTTAACTGAGCTGGGTCTGGGACCATCTTAAGTAAGAGAAGCGGGACGCTAAGTCCCGCTAAGTCATGGTTTCAGTAAACACACTGTGAGGCTGCCTTCTGTAGATATAGACGAAGATAGGTGAACCTCCCTGGGAAGCAGGTAGGCAGATGGGGCAGCCCTGGCAGGTGTCGAATTAGCAGGAAAGAATTCCATTAGGCTGGGAGGTCCTTGGGGTGACATTGTGTGTGTGTGTGTGTGTGTGTGTGTGTGTGTGCATTTGGTGGGGGCATAAGAGTGTCTTTCTTAGCGTTACTGCTTGAATTTATGCTTCGGCTATCTAAGGAAAGACTCAGGCAAAAGTTGAAGGACTGGCTTCTCAAAGGGACAGCACGAGACCTGCCAGGTGACAGGGTGTGAAAGAGAATCAAGAAGGGAGATGGCCTTACTGGTCTCTGTGGTCTCTTGTGGATTCCACATAGGTAGGGACTGAGTTGGGGCAAGAGACATTGAGATTTGGGTTTCCTTGACATTTTTGGATTTGCAGAGCAGTGGGGCTAGGAAACTCCACATGGACACACACACACACACACACACACACACACACACACACACTCATCAAGTATAAGTTGAGAGACTGGTGATTATATAAAAAATATAATGGTTCATTATTACCTAGTAGTGATATTCCATAATTAGGCTCTCCTATGTAATCTTATAATTTTTAGGTTCAAGTCAATAATCATGTATTACATGCATAATCAGAAAATAAACGTTATTTTTAAAGCAAAGTGCTGCCCTGGCTGTTTATTTTCCTGGTGTTCCATGGCCTGTAAACATATCACTCACACAGCTCTGACCTTATTTTCTTTCCACTTCTATCAAGGGGACATCCCAAGCTACTTCCACAGGTCAGGATGTCTGGGGGCATCACATCACAGGCCTCCTTCAGGTCTGAAAGTCAGCTGTCTGGTTCCCCTCTCAGGGGGCCTGCTATCAGAAGCAGCTGCCTTCAGAAGCTTCATCACTGACCTCCCAGTTCAAATGCAACACCATTGTAGGGTGCAGACCAACTGAGAGGTGGCTCTGCCATTGCAGATGCAGGGTTGGGTGGTCTGCTCTCTTCCTCGTGCCAGGGGTCCCCTTCCTTTACGTCTCACCTATGACCTGGGATAGGCAAGGGACCTAAGTTCTGGAAGAGTCACTTTGGAGTGGATTATACCTTTTAGTATATTCCATTTCTTACTTTGCTTTTTTAAAAAAAATTCATTCATTTTATTTATGTGTATGAGTGCATTGCCTGCATGTATGTAAACACACCCATGTCATGCAATGCCTGGGAAGGTCAGAAGAAGGGTGTCAGATCCCTTGGAACTGGAGTTACAGACGGTTGTTAGCTGCCATGTGGGTGCTGGGAATAGAACCCCGGTTCTCTGCAAGAGCGGCCAGTGCTCTTAACAGCTGAGCCATCTCTCCATCCCTGAGCATGTTCTATTTCTTAAGTGAGGAACAAGAACCAATGGATGATTTGGGATGCCAGTGGCAGGCAGAGGGCTATTGATTTGATTATTAAGTCATACAGATAATTTATGAAATAATCTTTGGGGGTTCTTCTACTTCAGGAAGTTTTATCCTGGTGAGGGAGGATGACATACTGGGAACAACAAACACCTGGAGACCTCTACCAGGTAGTAACATCTCCACATTCTTCCCAGGGTGGGGAGACAAGCTGGGATCTCTGTGACTTTACCTGATGATCAGGGCTTCCATGAGGAAATCCAGCTCGTCTTGTTCTGAACACACTTCTGGCAGCGTCTGGGCACAGAAGGGAGAGCGGGAAGGAGGAGAAGGAGGAGGCAGCTGTGAGCTGTTGAGCTGTAGCCTACAGGAACCTAAGGTCAAGGTCAGGCTCAAGTTGGAGCCACCTCTTACCTTTACAGCCACTTGCAGGGGGCTTGGGTCATTGGGCATTCCAGACACCTGGCCTTCATACACTTCCCCAAATGCGCCATGGCCCAGGCCCCTGTACCAAGAAGACAAGATAAGACATAGTTAAGTGGACCACGGGCAGTTGCAGTCCCTGAGTGAGCCAGGGTCACATTTAATGCTCATATACAAGAGGCAAGGCTGATGCACACTCAGGAGTTACTTCAACTTGGCTTCTCTATGTAATTTCTGTGCCTCTATTTCTTGGGCCTGTCTCTGGTGGGAACAGTTCTGTTATAGACCTGTGTTTGAGTGTGTTTTCATGTGCTGAAAATTAATTTTGGTTGTGAGGTATTAAGAGGGTGGAAAATTATTGTTGTGCTGGGTAGTGATTAGGATTAGATAGATTAGATAGTTATTGGTGTAGAGCTCCCATGACTGGATCTGGTGGCTTCATAAGAAGAGGGAGCATTGGTGATAGACACAGTGACATTCCATGCCTCCTGTTAGGTGATGCCCAGCTCTGCCTCTGCCATGCAGAAGGTCATCACCAGGTGTAGATCTTAGGCCTTGGGTCATCACTGGGAGCCCACACAAGCCTCTTTTCTTTATGACTTACCTAGCTTGTGATTGTGTGTTATTGCAAAAGGAAAACAGCCTACTACAGTTCTAAGCAGGGATTTATGATGATGGTCACAATGTTTGTTCATTCAATGAATATTTAATGAGTCTCTGATGTCTGTTAGGGACAGAGGTAAGAGGTGACCTTGTTTGGGAGAGGGTGATTCTCCTGTGGATAGGGACAGATCATTGACAGAGCCTTGCTGTGGAGTGCTATAGTTGATGACAGAGGAATTGGCAATGTGTTCTGGATGCTCAGAGAAGGGGCATGCGGAGGCCAGGAATCCTTCCATGAATTTTGAGACCTTTGATTTTTCACATCAAATGCTCTCACTGAATAAACTGCGTGAATAGATAAGGTATTGAAATAAGCTGACATTTCCACGTGGTTCTGAGCACTAGGTCCGTCTCCCTGGCTGGCTGGAGGCATGTGCAGGGATGGCTGCTCTGGGCCTTTGTGGCTAGAGGAGTGCATGGTACTGGGAAACCATGCAGCCCCAGGATAGGACACTGACCGGATGAGGGTGATGTTCTTCCGTGGCACCTCCTTCAGGTCACTGATGGATGAAGTCTTGCCAGCAAAGCAGTAGTTGGGGTTGTAGTCAGTCATGATGGTCGAGGTGCGCAGCTTGCTCAGCTTGTACTCGGGGCTCTGCAGTTCCATCTGCATGGCTTGCAGCTCCTGGTGTTTCCGGCGGTACACTGTAGACAGGTGGGGGTCTGCTGTGACAGGGCCTGAACCTCTGTGGAAGCCCAGCACAGGCCACTTCTAGAAGCCTCCCTGATTTCTATCTCTTTCCTTGAACTCGAAACCTTTCCATCACTCTTAGTAACACTAACAAAATGATTATGCACGTGAGACTAGCTTTTCACTCAAAACATATAAAGCAAAGCAAATGTAAAGCTTAAAGTGCATAAATGAAAGAGATTTTATTGTATCATTCAGGTGTGGTGTCTTTGTTTCGTTTCTGTTGCTGTGAGAAAATAGCAATTTGGAGGAGAAAGGGTTATTTGAATTCACAATTCCAGGTTATAATCCACCACTGTGGGAAAGTCAAGGCAGTAGGAATTAGAAGCACCTTAGGCACATCCACAGTCAAGATGAATGCCTGCCTACGCTCAGCTCACTTTCCCTTTTCTTTTTATATAGTCTAGGACCCAAACCCAAGGAATGGTAGTGCCCACTTTTAGCCTGGGTCATCCCACATCAATCCTGATTAATAAAATTTGCACAGGAATGCCTACAGGCCAACCTGATGTAGACAGTGCCTCATGAGTCTCTCTTCCCAGGTGAGTCTAGATTTTGTCAAGTTGATAATTCAAACTAACTATCACAGGTGGACATGTCAGTCGGGGCCTGCAGGAAGCTGACTCAAAGTGGGATTAGAATGCTGGGATTTTATTAAGGCAGATGCTTGTAGAAGGAATGGAGACAGAGCCAGGGAAGGTTGAGACCCATCAGACATGAAGGAGAGGAAGGGGAAGGCTGTTAAGGAGCATCCTGAAGGCCATGCCATGGAACGATGCTTTGCTAATGCTCTTGGACATTCTGAGACCCAAGTCAGCCATCAGAGATACTTTAGGTCTCTGAGGAATACCCATTCCTGCCTCAGTGTGTCTGAAATACTCAGTCATGGGTGGGGTTGCCTGAAGCAAACAGAGCAGTGGATTTTAGGGAGCTGATGAGGTCTTGATCAGATGTGCTTGCTACAGCTGGAGGAGTGCCATGCCATGTGGTTGGAGAATAGCCACACAGTGACAGACCCCTAAGCTGCCGTCTAGGACTTGAGCCCTCATTCCACTTTCTGTTATTTTCAAGCCCAGTGACACTGACCAGTCATATGACCTCTTTGGGTTTCTTTCTCTGAACAGTATCCCTTCTCTGCTTCCCTAAACTAAGCCTCTACCCCTCAGCTTATCTTAATGAATGGAACTCACCAATAAAATATGTTTGTAGTTATTATTATTATTATTATTATTATTATTATTTTGAGATGTAATCGCCCTGTAGCCCCAGCTGGCCTGCAACTATGGAAATAAGACTGGTTTTGATCTCACAAAGAGCCACCTGCTTCTGCCTCTGCCTCCTGAGTGCTGGGATTAAAGGCATACACTACCATGTCTGACTGGTTTGTTTAGTTTTTTGACACAGGGTCTCCTATATAGACTAGCTTGGAACTTGTAATGTAGACCAGGTTGCCCTCACTGTGTTTCTCCTTTCCCAATCTTCAAAGTGCTTGGGTTACAGATGAACACCTGGCTCATGAAATGTGTTTGAAATGTCTACTGAGCTGTGCCCTGAGAAGGGGCCATGATCAGCACTCCTCCTGCATGTGAGGATGCTCAGAGCCAAGGCAAACTCCAGGAAGGTAGAAGAAGATGCTGATGAGAGGGTGGATGCTGCCTGTAAACCCAAAGCCCAGTCCTAGCACTATGGATTAGGACAAGGGCTGGCCCTGGCCACCTCCTAGGTGCTCAGTTCCTTACTCTGAAATGTATCAACCATGAACACTGACTTTATTTATTTGCTAGAGGCAGGAGGGAAGAAAGAAGAGGAGATACAGGCAGAGGACTAGAAGAGTGAAGGGACTCACCCAGGGAATGGGAAGACTAGAGGAACAGTGAAGGGACTCACCCAGGGAATGGGAGGCTGTCATCAGGACTGAGCAGAATGGGGAGAACGAATGAAGAGCAGACAGATAAAAGACTTCTCTGACCCAGCTCCCTGCCCTTTCTGTCTCTGCGATGCTTCCTCCTGAAGCAGCAACTGTGAGTGTCTGGTCAGAGCAATGATCTCAAGAGTGTGACTCATCGGGCACATGGCAAATGTGCAACCAGTATGAGCTCCTATCAGCCTGTTCTTCTGAACGACGATACCATATGGGAACACAATGGATGCTGCCATCTCTGTCCACCCGAAGAGTCCTTTGCCTGTGCACACTGACAGAAGCCTTTCCCTCTGTCCTTATTCGTGCCATGGCCATCTGTCCTGAGCATCTTACAGCCAGCACGGAGCCTGACTGCCCCATGTTGAGCCTCTGTGACCTCAGACAGCCCACCTTGGTTCATAGGTTGCATTGAACAGACGCAGGAAACATTTCATTCTCTCAGTTGAGTGGGATAGTTTTGTCGTAGTTGTTTACACAGGGAATGAGCCCAACCAGGACCAGAGTTCCCTAATGCTCATAAGAGCTGAGAGTGAAGTTGGGGTACAGGAAGAGTTTTCTCCAACATTTTGGCTGCTGGAGAGTATCTATCCCCTTGAGCAGCCAGGAGACCATACACGGTCCAAGCATCAAGGAAACTCTGGGAAACTTCAGATTCTCTGGTGGTGGAGGGTTAGAGCTCTTGTTTCGGCCTTGCCTAGCTGCCCACCCAGCTCTGGGCCTCGTGGGACAGGGGGACACCTTGGTGTTCATGCACACCTTGAGACCTTATTTCTACTAGACCTGCCCCTTTTGGAAACCCCAGGGCTCTGGCACACTCACCAATCATGATGCCGGAGAACGCCAGGACGAGGGCAGCCACCAGAGCAGAGGTCACGACGGAGAGGATCAGTGAGAGTGGCAGGTGGGGCTCCGGGGTGGGTGACACTGGAAGACAGGTCCCAGTGGAGTACTGACCACCATGCTGATTCTCCTCTGAGCTGGTCCTAAGTCAGAAATACCCTCCCCAGTTGGAAAAGCCACCTTCTGTTTCCTGTCTCTGGAGATGTGACACACCTCCCTTTCAGGGGACCAAGGGCTCATTCTGATTTCACAGGCTCCCAACAGTAGCTTTTGGGTGAAGGGAAAATTCAATAGGGATGAATATTAATTCTGTGTGTTGGTCCCAAACATCAGCTACACGAGGATAGAATGAGGAACAGAAGGAGAAACAGAAGTGGACATAGAAAAGACATGAGGACCTTAGGGAACACCACACTCAGTAGGAAGAATGGAGGAGAGTCCCTTCATGACACCCTCAGGTGCTGAATTACTTCCTGTGGCCCTAGAACAGGGGAAGGTCCCGTGAGCCCTGTCCTGGCCAGACCATGCTCTAGTTCATGAAATTGCACTCCCTCCTTTCTCCTTTTCTTTTTCTTTTTCCTTCCCTTCCTCTCCTCTCTTCTTTCTTTTTCTCTCCCCTCCCCTCTTCTCTTTCCTCCCTCTTTCTCTCCCTCCCTTTTCTCCTTCCCCTGCCCAATATGGATTGGTCCTGGGAGATTTTGCATAGCCTGGTCAGGCCTTGAGGTTTTCAGTTTTTCTGCCTTAGCTTTTTGAATAGCTGGGATTACAGACTTGTGCCAGCCGGCCTGGCTTGGACACTGTTGTTCTCAAGGGGCACTGGTACTTAGAGCACGGACAGAAGGACGATCCTAGGGTGAGGAGGAGGCATGAAGCTTCATCTGTCTGATCAAAATGGAATTGAATTGGAGAAGACTTAAAGACTTAAAGATAGAAGCACCATTGTCTTCCGTCTACATCTGTGTCTAGTTAGGAGCCCTGCCATTGGAAGTTCAAAGGAAGAAGGCCTGGCTCTGAGATTCTTTGTTGTAGGAAGTGCCTTATGTATGAAGATCCCTGTCACTGGGTCCTTGAGTAGAGAGAGGATAGCTGGCCCCCTGGTGGAGGTGCCCAGGGTTCCTGTCTTGGGGGAACGTCATGAGTGACTCCTTCAGGTGTGAGAATCCACCTTTCTACAAGGCCTCTCTGCTCAGTTGTCAGAGCTCCAGCAGGAGAGAGACAAGACACTTAAAACAGAGCTGGGCTTGTCCTAGAACCATGGAAACCCATTGGCTCAGATTCTTGACCTCTTCCCTTCCCCCTTCCCTTCCTGCCCCTTACCAATGCAGGAGACACCATCCTCAGCCAGCACGGTCCCATGGTCACAGAAGCAGATGACTTTGTGGCTCTCGGGGTCCATGTGGCATTCGTCTACCTCACAGTGACTGCAGTTTAGGTAATGCTTGATATTCACCTCCCCATGGCCCTCCATCACTGGTGACAAGGAGGGAGGGTCAGTCTTGGGCAGAACATGAAGATCGCCCTGTAGCCCTGGATCCCCGCCTTTCAGGTTTAGCTCCAGTTGCTCACTGTGGATTCTTGGGGTTTGTGTTTAGGGCCCTGGGCCACTGGAAGCACAGCTGTCTAGGCACCTGGTGAGTGGAATGGAGATCCAGGATGTGTGTATGTCTATATGTGAATGAGAGACTTGCAGCCAGTGTCCTGACACTGGCTGGTACAGGTGTTCTAGCTGCTGTTGCGTCATTTCCTAGGACCTGCCCCTGGTGGTCTGTATTCTGCTCCTCTGCTCGCTTTCAACCACACGTCTGTACTTCCACAAAACGTGGTGAGATGAGCCTTCAGAAAAATTGCCTGCGAGGACTCACAGCCATGCTTTGGTATCCTGGCCCCATGTCAATAACCCCAAGATTTTGACTTTGGTGGGAAAATTGACCTAAAGAAGTTCATTTCATCACCTGGCAGAGGGGATACCTTTTAAGGCTGGGGTGTACAGGATACCCAATGGACTGATGAAGGAAACCCCATCTTCCCCATCCATTTCGGGGTCATTGTTTGACGCTGCGTTGCCACCTGTGGCAAACCAGAGAAGAGTTGTATCCTAAGAGGTGGGTGCCCAAGTCTCAAGACACACGTACATCAATGGCATGCAGCTCTAGCCAAGCTGGGGGTGGGGTCATCGGAGGCCTGCGGGGCAGGGGTGAGGAGGGAATGGAGGTTCTGGGCACAGAGGCTTTGGGTTTGGCTCTGTAGATGCTGGGTGTGGGGGGCACTTTCCCCTCCAGTCTGGGCTCAGATACCCTGGGGGAATCTCTGCTACCCTGCTGAGTTCCACTACTGAGGAGCTCAGGGAAGCAAAAGTCCAGAAAGTTCTAGTCTCTCTAGGTTCAAGGGCATCCTTGAGGCCTAGAAGTCTTGTTTTCAATTCTTTGGGGTCAAGTTGGGGCCTGGGAGAGAAGAGCCACTGTGCCTTCTGGCTCCTGTCCCTCTTTTTGTCTGGGACTGGGTAATCTTGGGGCTCCCCAACCTGGACTCCTCCCACCCACCCAAAGCTTGGAAAGGAAGGGCTTGTGTGGTTAACACAAGCATCTTACACATAGCATCAAAGCGAAACACAGACACAAACGTCACAGTGAAGGCATGCAGTGTGTCCTAATCTGAGGGAGGGAGGAGCATCGTCTGCTGTCTCTTGGTGTTGGAAGACTCTTCCCAAGGCAGCTGAGGTCAACAGCAGACTGCTTCCTGGGCTGAGGCTTCCCGGGGTGGCTCCTGGAAATATCTCCAGTCAGCACAGGGATTGCTGCTCTCTGGCAGCTAGTGGGCTGGACAGCAGACTGAGTGTCAAGAGCCCATGACACTGCAGACCAATCCCTTCCATGTTGGTTTGGACAGGCCCCAGAAAGGACCTACGAGGCTTGGTAGAGTCTTATCTCCAGGGCTGCCCAGTCCATGTGTTGGCTTAGAGAATAGTCTGGGCAGCCAAAGCTCTATATGCTCAGCTTTGAAAGTGACCAAGATCACACAGGCTCTTGATATTGTTAAGGACGCCTGGAGGCAGGATGCTGGCTCGGAAGCCAACACCCTACCTCTGGCGGGCCCAAACCGGGCTGAGGGGAGGGGAGCGTGCAATCACATCACAGGCCACACGGGGGGGCAGGAAGGTGACAGGGAGGGAGGTGCCTAGGACTAAGAGGGGGAGGGAGTGACACCTTGAACACGAATCATCTTTACCTATATATCCTCCGCCTCCTCCACCTGAGGAGCACCCCCCTCCACCCCCTCCGAAACCCCCTCTTGTCTCCCACCCCCACTTCTTCATGGCCTGGGGGCAGGAATGTCCTCCTGTGGCACCCTCCAGCAAAGACTTTCCGGCCCAGAGCAAGGAAGTGTTATCATTCCAGCCGCCTCCACCACCTGCAGGAGAGATGAGAAGGGGCCTCCCTGAGGAGCTGGGAGAATTTGGAAGGAGGATGTGCTGGGCTTTGAGGGGTACTCTTCTTGTTCAGTTTCAGGGGACCCTCTTCAAGGAGGATGCTAGGCAGGAAGCCATAGGAGCTAGGGAGACTGCTTAGACCAACAGCATGTGTCTACAGCGTATGCTTTGTGTCTTGGCCTCCCTAGCTTAGAAGTGGGAAGTGTGCTTCATTCAGGATCTAGAGACATTGGGGACAATCAGCATGATGATGGGTGGGATTCCTTCCTCTAGGTCTGCCACCCCTTGAAGCACACACCTTCATTTCATTAATTGTTTCTATCCTGATGAGAGCTGAGGCCTATTGTCTTTGCAGCCAACTGCCAGTGACCTGCAGAGGTCACTGCACTAGTTTCATTCAGGAATCCTGAATCAGGCTCTAGCTAGCCCCATGTTCTTTTTCAGTTTACTGTCTGTAAAACCCAGGCCATAGACCTCCCTATTCCGAGCCTCAGTGTCTTCAGCTGTAACTTAGGTATAGAAAAACCCACCCCAGAGGGTTGATGTTAGAACCAAAGGGGAGAGTGAGCATGGCAACATTCCACAAAGTGCCAGGTATGGGTACTATTGAGTTGGAGAGGCAGGACACTTGTCTGCTGAATGCTTTGTGTTTGCTGGATTTAGCCTTCTTCAACTACTCCCTGACCTGAGGTTCAAAGCTGCAACTCAGCCTGGAGCAGGGAAGCACATCAGATGGGTAATGCCCAGTGACAATGGCAGGCACTGGAGCTGTGCTTTTTAAACCCTGGAGCTGCCTTGAGCTCTTGGATAGCAAATGGACAGAACTGAGGTTGTGTACGGCCATTAACAGTCGACCCCAAGAAACCTCTCTAGTGGGCCCTTGAGAGTCCAGTGCTCCCTCTTCCTGATTGTTCTGTGTGGCATTTCAACAGACGAGTCTAATCCGAAGACTCCAGTAGATGATGGCAGTGGGGCCTGGGAACCCCCTCAAAGATGAGAATCAGTGCGTGGAGTGGGTCTGTTGGAACTTTAAGAGCTAACCTGCCTGGGGGATCCTCTGGAAGAATGTCTCGCTGAGGTTCTCCTGGCCCATAGAGGGCAGTAGAGGGACATATGGATTGAGGAGCGTCTGAGAGACAGTGGACTAGGTGCTGGTAAGAAGGAGCCAGGTTTAGAAAATGAAGCTAAGGTGGATATCAAGCTAAGATTTACAATGGCAACAAGCTAAGCTGAGTTAAGGCCCTCCAGGAAGTGTGGGGGCTTTGTTAACTCTGGAAACGTCAGGGCTGGAATACTGAGCTTTCATAGGGTTGGCCTAACACCTAGCAACGTAGCCTCTGGGCAACAGGGTATGGTCCTTGTTATTGGTCCCAGTATCCACAGCTCCCAACACTTCCGGGGGTCAGTGACTATGGTGGCTTCAGGAACATAAAGGCATCCCTGGGAGATTTCCAGGAGAGCGTGGGGCTTTACCTGCGGCTCCGGAATTGCCATTCAGCCCTAGAACTGAGGAGTTATTCTCCAGTCTCTCTGGGTGGAACGTGTCTGTCTTGGCCCCGTAGGCCCTGCCACCACCGCCAGCTGCGATGATCAGGGGCACTGGTACACCATCCTTCATCTGGCCAGGGGAGACATTCAGAGACGGAGACACTGAGCAAGGCACCCACGAGGAAGCCCCCCCAAGCCCTGGTTTCAATGTTTGAATTTGCCAGTTTAGAGGGCAATGGGAGTGACCCCCCCACCTGTGATGGTCTGAGGCCTCCAAATCAATGTTGCAATAATCTGCCTTTCATTAGCTCCTGTATCAGTTGGAGTTCAATCAGAGAAGTAAACCCACTAGGGTGTCCATGTCTTAATAGGTTATAAATGAGCTGGGATGGATCTTACAGCCTGCTTTCCCAGCCCCTTCCTTGAAGCTCCTTGGAGGTCTGGTTGTGGGTAATTAGAAGCAGGTCTCTCTGTCTCTTTCCTCTGCACTCTTAGATATCTCTACTTCTGACCCTCACAAATTCAAAACTCAGCATCACTATGCCCAGGGGTAGGACCTCACAAGAGGCTCCTGGTTTCAGAGGGTGGCCTAGCTTTGATGATATCTGAAAAGTCTGTTTTAGGACAGAAAATTAACCCAGGAGGGACCAGGAGCCCTGAACCCAAGTGGCAAAGGTCCAGTGTGGTGAACCTGAGCTACCCTTTCTTAGGCAGACAAACCCCAGTTCCTCTGGGTCTCAACTTCTCATCTTTAACTGGACATAGATCATCCTGGGGATTTCTATCTAGGGCTGTTCTGGGAATATAACACTGTGATGGACAGAAGTCACTGCCTTGGGTATCTGTCTGACCAGACCTTACCTTAAACACGTATGTGGCTCCTCCCCCACCTCCTCCTCCTCCTGCCCACTCATGCACACTTCTGTTCACACGGATCTCTTCTTCTATCACATTGTTCTCTCCGATGCAGACTTTCTGGATTAGCTGGTTTGTCTGTACAAACAAAAAGCCCTAATTAGGTTTGTATCCAAATCAGGGGTTACTGTTTCCAAGTGCCCAGATCCTGTAAGCTTAAAGACAGGATCTGATTATCTCTCAAATAGCTAATGGCTGAACTGAGGAGACAAAAAAATGCAAACAATAGTCACTTTGGGCAATATTAGGAAAGAGACATCAAGACAACTTAGATACAGATGTTATGAGGAGTTGGGAGGGAACCTTTATTCCTGATTGTAGCCAGGGAGGACTGCCTGCGGGAGGTGGCTTCTGGAGGGCTATGAAATATGGGGTGATTTAGCACAGAGAAGGGGGCAGACAGATCATCTCAGGAAGACAGAGTAACATGACCCACAGGGAAGGAGGTGAGTAGAGTGTGTGTGGGAAAAACCCATCTTAGTCCAAGGCACAAGTTAGGATCCTGTGGCTTCTCAAGAAGCAGTGGAAAGAGCCTGGGTGTTGACACAGGCTGATGGATCATGGCAGGAGGTCTTGCATACAATCAGAGCTGGGTTTCATGCCTAGGGAGGAGAGAGCCATTGAATTTTTTTGTTTGTTTGAAAAATTGCAGCTCTAAAGCATCATGGGAAGAAATAAAAATGAAAACAGAATAAGCAAAACCCAATAGTGGAAATTTCATTATTTTTTCTTTAAAAAAAACCTTTATGCGTATGAGTGTATTGCTTGCATGTGTGTAAGTGCACCTGTGTTGGGCAACGCCCATGAAGGTCAGAAGAGGGTGTCAGATCCCCCGGAACTGGGGTTATGGACAGTTGTTAGCTTCCATGTAGCTGCTGGGAACTGAACTTGTGTTCTCTATAAGAGCAGCCAGTTCTCTTAATCGCTGAACCGTCTCTCCAGCCCTGGAAATTTAATTCTTAATTCCTCTTCAGGAAAGTAGTTTCTCCATCTTAGACATCTCATTCCTCCAAGCTAATGTCCCATTTTTTGTCTCTAGAAATCTCAGGAATACAGCCCTACATAGAATACCCTGGTTGCCCCATAGAAGACGGAGCAGACCTTGGAATTGGGATGGGTAAATGGGTGGCTGCCCATAGCATTTCTACAGATTCACTTCTGATGGGGTCTCAGGGACTGGGGCATTCCTGAGGTTGTGCTGGACTTTCAGTAACACAAAACCTGGAATCCTGGAAGGAAGAGGACGAGAACTGTCAGCAGAATGGTCACACCTGCCTGTCAGCCACTGCTGCACAGACAAACTCTCTAAACACAGCCTGACCTCGGTGGAAAATGACTTTTCTTTCACTTAATGGAATAAAAGCCAATAAAACATCAAATTTCCTTCAAACGCTGCTGCGTAACCAGCCAGTGGACACGGCAATCCATCTTGAGCCATTCCTTATGCTAAAGTATTCAAGAGTGCTGCCAGTGGGTACTAGAGAAATTTCCAGATAAACAGCCGAGATGCAATTTGTTTTATGGCATTTTGGATTTAATGATGGAAATAATTTGACATTTTTTTAGAGCGGATTTAGTGTGGATGGAAGGCTTGACTTGCTGGTAGAAAGATAATGTTTCTCTCAAGTATATGCAGTGAGGTCCAGGACTGCAGGGAGCCTGCTGTGGGTGGCCTCCAGCAGGAAGGGTGACAAAGTGTGTGTACTGAGGCCGGGTCCAGGGTCATAGAGCGGGGAGGCTGCTGGTTGGGAAGCCCTGCTACGGGTGAGGCATCTCATGGTCTTGGACTTGCTTCCATCTTAATATTAAAAGGCTACCTGGAGTGAACTAGCAGGACCCAGAAACCCACCTCCAGACCTGTCTCCCGTTCTCTCTCTCTTCTGGCAGGCAGCTGTGGGCCATCCACACCCTGAGGCGGTGGGGGGGGGGTGTAACTCTGAGAATGGAGTCTGGAGACTATTCCTGTAGCATGGGGACCAGGGCACCAGGGCTGGAGCATGGCTTTTTGAATACCTGGAGTGGGACCCACACCTATCCTTCACTTCTGCTCCAGACATCCCTTTAAACTGGGCCAGGGGACTCCTAAGAAACGATCCATTTCAGTCTCAGGTAGCAGCTCACTCACCCGCTTGGTACATTCAACATACTTCTTCACCAGACTCCTAGGTCTCCATACCGCTCAAGCCCCTCCTACCTTCCTGGATTCTCGACAGCCCTCTTTGCTAGTCTCTCCCCCTTCCCCCAGCCTGTTTTAACTTTTTTTAGTTTATATCTTCCTTCCTGGATTTCTTCTGAAGCCCAGCAGTCCACCCGTGGCTACCCATCTGTCATCTCCCATATTTACTTGGTGGCCTATTAAACACCCACAGTTAGCTTGTCTGACACCGATCTCTCAACCTTGTCACCAAATCTACTCCTTTTTGAGATGGTCTCACTTTGTAGCCAAGGATGGCTTAGAACGCACTATGTAGTCCAGGTGGCCTTGAATTTACAACAATCCTCCTGCCTTAGCCTCCTAAGTGTTGAGATTACAGGCATGCCTGACCCAACTTGTTCCTTCTGTAGCATCCCATGTCAGGTGATGGCAGCTAGTCTCCAGTGGCTCAGGCACAGTCCTTGAAGTCACTTGGACACTTTTATTTCTCTCTATTCTTCATCTAACCAGGCAGGAAGCCCTTTTAGGGTTCTCATTCCAAACATGTCCAGTATCCAACCACTTCCTACCACTTCCGCCATGACAAGGCTGGTCCAAGCTACCAGCCTCTTTCTCCCAGATGAGTGCAACAGCCTTTGACTCCATTGCCTGACTCTTCCTTTTTACATTCTTCGCAGTTCAGCCACAGTTAGCCTTTGGAGACACATATGATGTCACTATTCAGTTCCACACCCTCCTATGGCTGGGACATGGGGCATGTTTTTACAACAGCCTGGTCCAGCCCATTTGCTTTGACTTTGCCTCTTAACTTTTGTCCTCCATTCCTCCCCTCAGGCACAGAGGTGTACTCCCAGCTCAGGGACTTAGCCTTGGCCAGGTCTTCCATTCCCTGCTTGAATGAAGCTCTTCACGTGCAAAGATTTTTCTTATTCATCGATATGACCCACGTTCCTAGAATGGTGGATGGTACACAGAATCTTCTCTGTTGATGTTTGTTGAATTACTTTCAGTGAATCAGGAGCTGTTTGGCTCATGCACTAGCCTTCCTGATATTCGCTGGGGGGATGGGGAGGTTTAACAAATAGACCAGTGATTTTGCTATCTAGAGAGCATTTGGGAATTTCAGGAGGCATTTTTCATGTTTGTTGCTGGGAGACACTACTGGAATCAAGTGAGTAGAAGACCAGGATGCTGTTAAATGACACAGGGGAAGACTTCCCCCTGCCACAAAGAATTTCTGCTCTAAAATACTAATAGTGCCTCTGTAGAGAAAGCCTGATCTAGACCTGTGCTGCCAGGAGGAACCTGGTGGGAACTGAGCTCTGACTTTCTAGCTCTGTCTTCTCTGTCTCTGTCTCTCTCTGTTTCTCTGTCTCTCTCTCTCTTTTCCAGCAGCAGCTGGAAACCATCTTCACATACCAGGAGCTTGGGATGGCCAGGCACCCAGAAAGAGAGACTCCTACAAATATGCAATTGAACCAGCCAAATCTTGCGTTTTATTTTTGGAAGTGACTTCATTCTCTTGAGAATGACTCTAGACATCACTTTTCTAGAGAAAACTTGAAATGGGTACTATCTCCTCCTTTCCAAGTGTTCATCCTTTGCTTGGCCCAACCAGCAGGGGGAGCTGCCTTCTGTTCATGACTGAGAATGACTTCCTCCTGCCCTCTAGGGAACACTCCCTGTGTATCCACAAAGTTTGAGAACAAGTAGGTTGATTAATAAAAATGATAAAGTGCAGCAACCTAGAGGAACAAGTAGATTACAATTGAATTAAAAAAAAGGACGTGGTCCTGTGAAAAGACATAACTGATTACAATCCAATCAAGTAAAAGTCCCTTGCAGAAGTCAATGCAATCTTTCTGCTTAGATGAAAGAATTACATTAGCACTCAATAAATTCCTGTGAAAATTACAGCAGCCTGTAATTTAATGACTTAATATATTATAACAGCCTGCAAAGTCCTGATTATAGTTGCTAAATAAAAGTTGGAGTGGAGACATTTCTTAGGCAGAAGGTGGCATCCATCAGGCTTGGTCCTGTGTGTGGCTTTGTGTCACCCCTGGGAGGGGGTTGTGGGGGAGGCTGAGCTGCTCTCATTTGCTGCCTACTGAACTCCCAGTGCAGCACCTGATTCTTTGGAGCTGTTTCTTCAGTGGAATGGAGCTACTCTCTTGGTAGCTCCTGCTCCCCATCTGTCCTCCCTGGATGCAGGATGGTTCTTGGAGCAGGAGCTGTCTCAGGTACTGGAATTAGCTCCTTGTCGGGTCTCTGCTCCAGCAAAGCCAATCAGAGCATGTGCCCGGATGGGTGCTGAGTTCCTGCCAGCATGGCCAACACGACCAGGGTCCTGCCACATCCCTGAGGCAGAAAACTGGAATGTCCAGGGTTTGTTTGAATGCTGCTGCTTAGTCAGTCCTCAGTGTCTCATTCTGTGGGTCATTTTAGACTACCCGGGATGCTCTCAGCTCATGCTGTCAGACTTCTCTTTGACAGCTAGACACCCTGGTGGGGTCAGAAACACATTGCCAGGCAGAGGCTCATGTAGTGATGGGTTATTTAGATGGAAATGGGGAAACATCATAGAAACCAATCAAGTGTAGGGTGCAGTAGAAACAGGAGTTTGGAGCCCTGGCCACTTTGTGAGAGACGCTGGACTCCCCTGACCTCTGTGGTCCCCACTTTCCTCCTATAGAACATGAGAGTGTCCCCCACAGCCTCATAGTTTGAAAGCTTGTTCCATTTTGGGAGGCTGAGGAGCCTTTGGTGGGGTGGCCAGCTGGTGGAAGTAGGTCACCAGGGACAGTTTTTGAAGGTTTCCCTCCCTGGTTTCTCTCTCTCTCTCTCTCTCTCTCTCTCTCTCTCTCTCTCTCCTTCCTGATCTGCTGCCATGTGAGGAGTCTCTGCCATAGTCACTGGCTTCCATGAAGTACCCATCATGTACTGAGGACCAGAAACAGGCTAGCTGGTGTTCTGGCTCTCAGTCTCTCTTTTAAATTATTTTTAGTTATTTTTCTTTAGTTTTCCTTTTTTTTTGTTTTTGTTTGTTTCATTTTGAGATAGAGTCTCATGTATCCCAGGCTGGCTTTGAATTTGCTACCCACTGGGAGATGACCTTGAACTCTGACCCTTTGGCTCTATTTCCCAAGCACTGGTGTGTATCAGTGTGCTCTAGATTGAGCTTAGGCCTCATGCATGCTAGGCACACACTCTATTTCCCAAGCACTGGTGTGTATCAGTGTGCTCTAGATTGAGCTTAGGCCTCATGCATGCTAGGCACACACTCTGCCAAGTGAGCTCCATTCCAGCCATGAAAACAGTCTTTTCTTAAAATTTTTTTATTTATTACTTCCTTTTTTATGTGTATGAGTGTGTTGCCTGTATGTATGTAAGTGCACCCTTGTTGTGCAATGCCCATGGAAGTCAGAAGAGAGAGCTTTGGATCCCTTGGAACTGGCATTATGGATGGTTGTTAGATGCCATGAGAGTACTGGAAACTGAACTTGGGTCCTCTGCAAGAGCAGTCAGTGCTCTTAACTGCTGAAACATCTTTCTAGGCCCCATCCAAACCATTTTTTTGTGACAATTTCAGACATTATTAATAAAGCATCCCCAATCCAGTCTCCTCTGCAAGAGACCCCTGATACGCATGTCTTTCAGAACTCATCCTATGTCTTTATGTACACCTATATGTGGTCACATGTGATTCTGAGTGAATGCAAGATCTTTCAGCTTTTTTCACTATTATAATAATATATTTAATGCCAACTGTATGCCAGCCAGAGTGCTCAGGAAGTTGGTATCACCTCCTATTTCTGCAGAGAACAACCACCCATGCCCATTTAAGTAGGATTTAGAGCTTTGACTATCAGTCAGTCATGAAGCCAAACTTCCTCCTGTGGGGCTGTAAAACTCCAATAGCCCCACGTTCCCTGTGTCCTCATGCACCCAAATGGCTTGGCAAAGGAGGGACATTCACAGGTAGAGCTGGGTATGAGTTCTGTCATTTTTGAATGTGAGCTCCCAGAACGTGTGTTGAGGGTTACCATTTCTCAAGAGCCAGTCTCACATCCTCTGGTACTGGAGGAGTGTGCAGGACAAGCCCTGCTCTGTGCACTTACACTGGGACAAGCATCCTCTCCCTGCTGCCCGACCAAGATGTATAGGGTGTCATCCTTCTCCAGGTTGAAAATGCCCAGCACAGACACACCATGGGACCGCATCATGGTGTTCTTCCCACCTTTCCCGCCAGCTGCTCCGTAGCCTGAGATGCTGCAATGGACAAAGCACATGAGTTCTCAAACTGACCCATTTCCTTCCAACCAAGGGACTTCTAGGAGGCCAAGCTCTTCCCCATCATGTCTGAGAATTTTTGCTTACATAGTGCCCTGAGGTCAAATGGGAAGGAGACCTCTCCCCACTGTTGGGAAAGAAGCCAACTCTTGCTGACTAGCTTAGTCATGGAGCTAGAAAGGGCTAGTGAAACTAATGAACTGAGAGAGAGAGAGAGAGAGAGAGAGAGAGAGAGAGAGAGAGAGAGACAGAGACAGAGAGAGAAGTGAATATCTAGACCCCATTCTGGATTTCCCATCCAAGATCAAAGGACTCATGTGACCTTAGTCAAATAACTTAAGTTTCTGTCCCTCATCTGCACAATGGACAATATTAGAGAACCCACCTCTTATCCCACAGTGTTATGAAAACAAAAGGATTTCAGCCAAGCATTCTTGGAACTGTGGCTGAACACTTCATAAGTGTTCTTTATTAGTAACGTGAATGGTGGTGGTATCAGTAATTGACTTGGTATTAAGTTTGAAAATCTCTCTACAGGGTCTAGACACAAGGAGCGTCCATATACAATGTCTTAGGCGAACATGTGCATGAGGCCAGACTGTTTATTCCCATCCCAGCAGTAACTCCTGCTGGAGCAATCTGTGTACAGACAACAAACAACTGAGGAAGATGAAAATAAAAACAGCATGGGGATGTGGGATTAGATCTGTCACCTCTGAGATTGTTGAGATGAAGTCAAGCAAGGAGGGGAAAAAAACTCAATTCCTGATCCGTGGCAGATAGCAGCCGGCATACCAGCTGACAAACGCTAACAAATGCTTCCCCAGAGACCGACTGCCAACGAAAGGGGCTCAGGGAGGGTTTCATGTCCCTGTGTATTCAGATGCAAGGTCCTTTATGAACAGCTAGCAAGAGATGAAAGATGGCTTTGCCCATCTGCACGATGGCTTCTGTTAAAGCCCCATGTTCTGAGCATGTAGGGACCTTTTGGGGCTCTCCCAAGATGGAGCCCAGGTCCTCTCTGCAAGGACAGTCCTGGAGAATGACTGCTAGTGTGGCAGATGAGGACCTGAGTTCTCTGTGGAATAAAAACAGAGTCTGGCATTTGTGGGCCTCGTAGCTACCCAGGCACCTGCTTGAGCATGTCAGGTGCTGGGAATGGCATTAGGCTTCCTGGACAAGAAGAGACTGAAGAGATGGCCCTGCAAAAGCTTATGAAGAAACTGAGAAATGTGCACAGTTAAACAAAGAGAAACCTCACCACAAGGGTGGCTGAATGGAGGAGTGGAAGAGGCTATGGGGGTCCCAAATCAGAGCGGACCACTCTCCATCTACACCCTCTTGGAGATCCAGCCTCTTCCTTAGCAAAAGAATCCTGTGTTCCCCCCTCCCAAACATACTTGGTTTTTCAAAAGCAAAGAGAGATAATGAAGTTAAAAAGCCATAGGTGCTGCCCATTTCTGCCAAAAGTATGGACCATCAGGTGCTCAGTACAGCAAGGAGTGGAGGACTGATGAAGGTGTTGGACTAACTTGGGGGTCTGAGGTTGGCTCTGTGGTGTGGGTGACAGATGGGAAAACTTTCAGAGAATCAGGAAAGGATAGAGAAGAGGAGTCAGGGCTCCTGTGATCAGAAGTGAAGAGGCAGGGGGCTTCTGCGATGTCTAAAAACAGCAGGTGGCTTGTGTGGGGAAGACAGGATTGTAGCTCTGGAGGAAGAAGTGAGCATGTGCCAATGTGCTTGGCATCACACATGCTGACATGCACTGGACACTCCTGCCTCCGCTGTGAACACCCATAAACAACAGATATGATTAATCTCGTCTGACAGACTCAGTGAGGCTCAGGAGATCATCTCATCTGAGCCCAGTTAGCCAGCGGTGGTAGACTGTACCCCAAACCTACACATTTCCCTTTCTAGTGGCCACTTCCTTCTTGTGTCCACGTGGAAAGCATATGTGGATTCACAAAGAGGGGTCTGAGAAGACACTCGTGCATGGTGATTCCTTCAACGCCCATTCAAACATTCCCGATCTGTTGGAGATGAACAGGTAGGTGGCTGGGCATGTAGCTCAGCTGGTAGGCAGATCACCTAGCATGCATGGAGACCTGGGTTCTGCCCCCAGCATGCCAATAAGCCGGGCATGCTGGTGCATGCCTGGGATGCCAGCACTCAGAAGACGGAGTCAGGAAGATCAGAAGTTCAAGATCATCTTCAACTATACATCAAGTCTGAAACCAGCCTGAGCTACGTGAGGTCCTGCCTCAAAAACAAGAAAGGGAGAAGGGCAGCTGGGAAGAAGTAAGAGACAAGAAGACTGAAACGAGGGAAGGCTGAGTGGGGAAGGAGGGAGGAAGAGGAATGATTTCTTTTAGAGAAGTGTGAGCAGGGGTAGTACCGAATGGCTTCTAGAGAAAGTGAAGTCTTGGATAGAAATGTTCATGGGGCCTCAGATCTCTCCTGTCCGCTTCCCCAGGTTTCTGGGACTTGAAGCTCAGATTCACCTGAAGATGAAGTTTGCTTGGAAGTTCTGCCTAAGTTCTGGTCCTGCCCACTTCTGCTTATGGCTGAGAGGTAAGCTTTACCCTGCTCCTTCCTAGCTGCATGATTTGCATATCCATTTGCATTAATCTGCATGTATTATAAATCATTCTGAACTCTTTCTCATGTTTAAATTTAGCCAAATTATTATATTTTGGAAGTTGTTTGTTCCCGACTCTGTTTTCTTCCATGGTCTGTCTTCCACGTTTCTCCTGTTCCTCTAGCAGGTCAAAACTGTGGCTCCTCCAGGTCTTGGCTCAGTTCTTAGCAGTGAGTTGGGTTGGCCAGTCACACACTGGCCCTGGTCCTCACTGTGCTGACTGTGTAACCCAAGACAGCTAGTTTGACCCCACAGAATCTCAACTTCTATTACCTTGGAAGTAAATGAAAGTAAGGACCACCTCATTGGTGGGGAGAAATAGTGGGTTTGAAAAGGCTGCAAATGGAGGCAAGGCCAAAGCTAGACTCTGGCTGATTCTAAGGTCTCCAAAATCAACAGCCAAGCTTGACAAGCAGATGTTAGTGGCTGGACCTTACTGTTCTGCATGATGACCTTAACACACATTGCCACCTTGGACAAAGGGAAATAGCAGCTGCCATCCTAGGCTAATTGTTAAGGTCTTGGGAGAGAGTGGGCTCCTCCTCTTCCACATTAAACCACCATTAAAACTTCACTTCTTTACTACTACAAGTCTGGTCTGTTTGGGACTTAGCATAGTGAGAAAATTCAGGGCTTGTCTGCACACAGACTTGCATTCAAATCCCAGCTCTGCTACTTACGTATGCGAGTGTGGTAGAACTGGTATAGTTCCTCTCTCCAGGGGTAAGCCTGCACTACATGACCCCAAGAGTCACTATCCTTAAACTTTGTGCCTGAGATGTTTTACCTTTGCCTTTCTTTGTCCTGGCCTTGCCAGTTTTTACTTAGTAGTTGGCAGAGTGACTTTGGGTAGATTATCTTCCCTCTCTGAGCCCCAGCTTTCATTTTCAAGCAGTATAAAAGGGAAATAACATTGGCCTTCATGGCCAGTTGTAAGACCTAACTGCTAGAAGACAGCCGGGGAGTGACAGAGGTTAGCTGCCTTTAGGGCACACTCCTGCCGCATGTGCTTTTCAGCGTAGGGAGGTGGAAGGGAATAAATGAATGACAGAGGAGGAGTCGGGGGATCAGGGCATAGCCAGGGAGGCCTGGAGCCATGATGCTCAGCTACACCACTGCCTTTTTCTGTAGTGAGTCAGCAAAGCAGTGGCCAGCTTACAGCTGCCGCAGCCTGAACCCCTAGAGTCATACCACCCCAAACCATGCCAGAATAATCACCGCAGCCTGAGTCTCTGACACGCTCTCGCCAACCCTGGTAAACAATTTACTTTTGATGGTTGACAAATGACAAGAAATTAATATACCTGCCACTCAAGTGGGGAAAATGACTCGCAGTGATTCCAATTTACTGGAAATTACAAGATAGTGCTCTCAACGACTTGATGCTGTAATTTTTTTGTTTTTCCTCGTCTAAATCCATGTCCCCTGGTCAGAATGGATGTTTATTGGGTTTGCATTCTGTATTATTGACTGTGAGCTATTGTTACCTGATGTAATTGAGTTGTGAATCTTTTTTAAATAAAGAATTAGTAGTGAATCAAAGTGGCTGCCTGCTGGATTCTAAAATGACAGCACAGCTGGGTTGCAGCATGTTGGCGATGGCTGTGTCTATTTAGTAGGGGCACTCAGGGGAGGAAGGAGAGACTCCACTCAGAGAAACATGAAGCACCCATTCCTTGTCTGGATGCGCCCCGAGATGTGTGGTACACCTGCACCCTGCTCTGAGCTCTACCTCTGACTAGTGGGATGGATCCCTCTGTCCTCTGGTATCAACCTCTTCACTTGTGAGTTGGGGATGGTCAGATCTGACCTGTGCATCTTACAGGGTTACTGGACAAACAAATAAGGGCCCGGCCAGCAGAACTTTCTGATCATAGTATCCGAGTGGGTCACTGGAGCCATCAGGAGTCACCCCTGGGGCCAGTGTTGACGGGGCTAGCTGCATCTTGGAGTGTGTGTGCCTTGGTGGAGGCACCTGGTTCCACTGCTAGTGCATCCCTTAGCCAGACTCATAGCCCTGAACACTGACAGAGTAGCTCTGTCAGAAGCACCTTCACACTGTGGGGTTAGCCTTTGCAGAGTGGGAAGGCAGCTTTCAAGGTTATACGGCATGTGGGTGGCAGAAGTTGGACCCAAACTTTCCTGCTCGCAGCCCATTGATCTTTGCCTAATTCTCCTCCTCTAACTTTCCTTGCTCTGTGCCCTCTATAGTGATGACTATCTGCACAATTACTTTGGCAATTCATCATGCCTGTGACATCGCTTCTACTGCTGTCTAGAACTTGATTGGCATTATGGACAGCTATTGAATTCCTGCCCTGTAGTTCTACTTTCCAGATACTGTGAGGCTCTGGAGTCTCAGTCTTCCCTGAGTCTGGCAAAACTTTCTCAGTGCTGGGCATACTGTAGGGGTTCCAGAGCTCAGAGATGAGCACATAGTAGTGGCCCCACAGCTCAGTGCTGGGAACACAGTAAGGACTCTTGGTCTTGGTGCTGGTCACACAGTAATATAAGTGACTCACTGCCAGGCACATAATAAAGTCCTCACAGCTCAGTGTTGGGCACACAGTAGGGCCTCTACAGCTCAGTGATGCCTACGGAAAGGCCCCCTGGATGTCTGTGACTTGGTTGAATTATGATGCTATCCAGCTGTGCATACTGGTCCCTAGAGTCATGTGAGGAAATGAGTGTCACCGATGGAGACCATCAGGAACAGCTGTGGTCTGGTCAGCCAGCTCCAGCTGGGATCTGGGGCCTCCCGAAGAGTCGGTGAACTGGGAGGGAGCTCCTCTCAGGAGCTGTGGGCTGTGCTTGACAAATGTTTTGCATGTGTGTGGGAATGAGGGCCGGGAAGGATGTAGAACCCCCAGAGAGGGATGAAGGAAGGAGGGAGGAAGGACTGGGGATGGGGAGAAGTCAGAGTGCACTGTGCACTGCTGTGCCGTGTGCTGTGTGCCCCTCACGTACTCTGTCATCGTCTCCACTTAGGGTGAGACTAAGGCTCGTGTCCTCTGCCCAGCAGAAATCTGAGAATTCATGTTCCACTCATGGTCCCCAGTCCTCCTCCCCCCTCCCCATCCACAGGGGTCCCCTCTGGCTTACTCCAGAAAGAACCCAGGCACACAAGCTCTGGGTAGCCAGACGTTCCTTCCACTGCTCCTAGCCCTTGCCCTTCCTTCAGTCGGGCTCCTTAGGAGGGAAGCTGCCACTCACTGTTTTTACTTCCTCGACTTCTCAGGGCAGAAGTGTGGGCGTTGCCTTCCCCACCCTCCACTCCTCACACTGTGCCCCACCATCAGCCCTTCAAGCCCTTCTTGGTCTTTCTCTCCTGGCCATGATGGTTTCTCCTACTCTGGTGAACCCTTCTATTGGCTCCCTGGGTGGCAGGTTCTGCTTTCCATCTGCCCCCCACCTCTAGTCACCAGGGGGGGCTAAAGGCACCTGGGAGGGAAGGTTCCGGCTCCCGCCCGGGGCTCCAGAACTTGCCCTAGTAAGCAGAGGTGGGGAGCAGGCTGGAGGTGGTGTTTTCTTCCCAGTCCCATTTCCCCTCCCCCTTTCTGAGTCTCCTCTTTGGCTGTGGTGGGCAAAGGAAATAGGTTCAGGATAAATTTCCATTCAGAGTGTGTCGGGTGGGGAAGCCTGGTAATGCAAGCCTGTAATTCCAACTACTTGGGAAGCCGAGACTGAAGGGGATCACTAATTGAGGGCCAGCTACTGGGCTAATTCTGGGCTACAGAGTAAGTGCAAGTCCCACCTGGGAAGCTGGGTGAGAACCTGCTTCAAACTACAAAAAGTAAAAAGATGGCTAGGGATGTGGCTGAGTGATGGGAGGCTTGCTAAGCATGCATAAGGCTCTAGATTTAATCCACAGGAGGAAAAGGAACAAAACCAAACACAAAGAGGAAAGGAAGAGTAGGGAAGAGGTCATTTGAACTGTACGGATCTCTGCAGAAGCCCTGGGGATGGAGGCCTCTCCCTGGCACACAGCTGAGCCAGTGTCAGCTCCCTTCCATCACCTTCCCTGACGAGCAGGTCCCATCATTGCACCAGGTCTCAAGTAGCAGCCAGACAGCACTAGCTGAATCCCACACATCCAGGAGGGGTGGACACAGCAAGGCAGAGGATTCTACTCTTTCTCATTCTACTTTTCTCAAGCCCTTTGTGTCTTTCTTCCTAGATGAACTGCACTTGCTGAATAATAATAATTCCTCAGAGATGGATCCAATCGAAAGGAAGCCAGCCCTTCTCCCTTCCCTTATCTCCCCTTCTGTCTTTACATTCCTCTCTCTTCCTTCTCTCTCTCTCTCTCTCTTCCTTTCACAGTATGGATTGAACCCAGCGCCTCATACATGTTAGGCTTGAGAACATTTTGATATGGCCTAAAAAGCAAATCATTAACTATCTACTTTGGTTACTAAGTTACTATAACCATAGTAGCCACTCTCATCAAAGTCTAAAGTATCATCTCTGGTCAAGGACGAGATGAGATGAGGGGCAAGGATATGTGTCACAGCCCCACTCTATCCAACAGCAACAACAAAAACGCAAACTCTCTTTTTCATTTTGACTTTCTCATATTAATATGGTGCTATTTTAGACCAGATCATAATATTCTCTTTATTAACTTGACCATTTCAGAGTGTCCTGCTTCAAAAGAACACCTGCTCTGTGCATGTTTCCAGAGAGTCAACTGCAGGACAAGACTGGGGGCTACTGGGTCCTGTCAACATTTCAGAGAGGTGAGTGAAATGATTCTCCAGTTTTAGCTGGGGGTTCTAGCAACATGCTTTGGCAAGATGGGTGCTTCAAACAAATCAGAAACCTCACTAGAATTAGATATGGCTGTGGTTAATAATAAATGGGCAAAGGAATTTATTATTATTTAATAAGTGTAGTTCATCTGACGGCCAAATTTTTCAAAACTTAGGCCCTCTCTGAAAAAGTCAGAATAAAGTCATCAGACACAGAAAAGTTAGGCGCTGCTGTTCTCAGAAATGCTGTTGGTTGCTCTAGCTGATTTCTCTACACATAACCTACACAGGCGTTGTACTGGGTACTTGTATACAACCAACTGGGTAGATGTTAGCATGTTCTATCTCAAACAGAGAGGGAAAGAGAATATCTGGAAGTCGGTTGGATTTCCGTTGTCCTAGGGAAGTATAGCTCAAGAAAACCCCATATAAGGCATGTCCTGACAGAACTTTTGTGGGAGAGACAGCAAAGAATTCTTAGCCAAAGTGGCTTTGGAGTTACTCTGGGCCAGGAGGGACAGTGGGCATAGTTGGAGGCCTCTTCTTCCTCTTCCTTCCCTCCCTCTCACCCTCCCTCCCTCCCTCCTTTTTCCTCTCTCCCTTAACCTCCCTCCTACAATTTTTCCTCTTCCTTCCTCTCTCCTTTTGTTCCTCCTCTTCTTCAGAGGTGTAAACAGAGAAGGGAGGAAAAGGAGGCTCAAAGAGAAGAACATTAGCTTTTGGCTAAGGAGATGGCTTCGTTGGCAAAATGCTTGCAGCACAAGCATGAAGACCTGAGTTTGGATTCCCAGCACACACATAAAAAGCCTGGCACAACACATGCTCCTGTAACCTCAGCACTATGGGAATAGAGACAGGTCCATCACCGGAATGCTGAGATTACAGGAAGAAAGCCTGAACTGGAAAGTAGCCAGCCAGTCTAGCTGATTAGTGAGACCGGGCTCAGTGAGAGTCCCTATCTTAAAAAAAAATAAGGTGAAGAGGGACTGAAGAAAAATGCCTGATATTGACCTCTGTGCTCCACATGCATATACATGCACACCAGCGCACACATGTGCACACATAGGAACATATACATACACACCAATGCACACATGTGCACACACAGGAACATATACATGCACACCAGCACACACATGTGCACACACAGGAACATATACACACATCTGTCCCTGTCTCTCTCTGTCTCTCTCTGTCTCCCTCTCTCTTTCTCACACACACACACAGACAGACAGACACACAGAGTAGCTATCATGTGCAACGTGGTTTCCGTTTTTTAAACATTCTTCCATACATTGTTTCATCTGAAGAGCATCGAGTGGTAGTCAAAGGGCAGTCCACCACAATTATAATAACTCAAAGTAATTCTAAAGCTAGCTCATGTGTGCATATCATCTCTATCAATAGTCTGTGAGCTCCTTCGGAACAGAGAACACATCTTCATTGCCACATTTCATCTGCAGCCCTTATACCCCAGGAATGGACCAGGGGTCTATGGCCCTTGGCATGCTCAGGCACCCTGGGGACATGCACCCACAGGTGGAACTTGAGTCTTTTTCTGAGGAGCTGTTCTAACCACAGCATCTCTCTCCACTATACATACCTGTAGGTGTCTGTGGCTGGAACTTTCCAAATCTGGACGCCCTTCAAGGGCCCTTCGCTCCCCACCACCACGCTCAGGTTGGAATTCTGGTAGGCGTTGTTGCACTGGGCCTGTGTGGGGCCATACGGTCCACTGGCCCCACATGTGGTGAACAGCCAGTGAACTGTGACACAAAAAGAGAGGTAGTCAGTTACTTTATTTGGGTCTCCCTTCTCCAGAGGCCATCCTGGACTGTCTCCAAGATGTCTGCTCCATTGGTTGAAGCACACATTCCAAGAAGGTACCAAGATTGTAGGAAGAAAATAGGATCAGCCATTCAGACTGGATCCTTTTGTCAAGAGCCTGCTATGGGTCAGACCCTGAGTCAGACAGCAGGAGAGAGGAAAAGATGGCGAAGACTTGGACCCGTCAGGAGCGTATTGGTACTGAGAGCAACCAAGAGGGATGCACCATCCTTGATGCAGGACGGCGAGGCGGAAAGTCATAGGAAGATCCAATTAGCACAGTGCTATCAGAAGTCTAAGAGGAAGTCCCTCTTTCAGGAGAGATGGGCATGGGCAATGGCTGAGCATTCTCCTGATCTTCACTAAGTGCTGGGAAAACCCCAGCAGCTCAAACTTTCTTTCTGTGGCTGCTTCCAACTGTTCCCTAAGGTTTGGCACATAATACAAGAACCTTGTAGCTGGGAGAGGATGGCAGGAGTAAATGGACACAGTGTCGGCCCCGTGACTGCATTCCTGGATCTGGAACCCAGGCAGGTGAGAACAGGAAGCCTGGTTATGGCTTCATCTAGGAAATGCTCTCAGCAACAGACCCTCAACAGAGTCAGGCTCAGCTAAGTCTGCTTATTAGAGCCAAGCTAGGTTTTGAAATGCAAGGAGTGGCTTTTAAGTTCCCTATGAACAGAATGTCAAAAAATGAAAAAACAAGTCAAACTTGCCAATTTTTTATGCATGTGAATGCATTGTGTGTATATGAGCGGGTGTGAGAATGTTTGTGTGTGTGCACGTATGTTTATAAATGTGTGCAAACACGTGTGGAGGCCAGAGGACAACCTTGAGAATTATCCGCAGGAGCATCATCTACCTTCTTTGAGAGAGGGTCTCTCATTGGACTGGTTGGCTGGAAAGCCCTGGGGATCCTGACTCTGCCTTCCCTTGCGGTAGGATCACAAGTGTGTGTCTGGCATTTTTATATGGATTTTAGGAATTGGATTCAAGTTCTCACGCTTGAGTAGCAAGCAGTTTACTGACTGAACCATCTCTCCGTTACAAATCAAGTTTTTCCTCTTCTTCCCAGGCTCTCGTTTACTTCCTACTATGGTCTGTCCTTGCCCAGTGTCTTTAGGTGACTTTCTAAGGACACCTCAGGAACAAAACTCAAATCTTCTGTTTTACCTCACTCACTGTCACTGGGATATTCCTTTCAATATTCTCTCAGCCAGGGCAGACCTTGGGGATTTATCAGATCTTTTGTTAGCCTCAAATCTAACATTTTTTATAACTTACAAAAACTTTAAGAAATGAATTCTTGATAAATGGCTTTTACTTAAAATAAATCCCATTTTCAGATTGCTCAAACTATTTCTCTTTTTAAAGAGCGTGAGTCAAATGCTACCCATAGAAAATGATGGGAAAAATTAATCTGAGTATACACAGCACTGTCACTAAAACATTAAAGTGAAAGCTTCCCGAAGACTTTGAACTAATTTGATGATGAATATGTAAGAGGTTAATTTGAGGCTCTGATGGAAGTCAGCTAGAGATTGTTCTGCGCAGGACTAAGAAACTGAAGACTTGGGCCTGTAGAGATCTGCTGTAGTGTCAGGACACTGGTCCTGAGGTTGGGGGACTGCAGTTGTGGTAGGGTTCTAATGCATTCAGCTGCTTCCACTGAGGACTGAGATTAATCCAAATGAAAGGCTTGATTTCCATTTTGTTCCTGATGGTCAACTCAAGGGCGAGGAGGTAGTGAGTCTATTGGCTGATGCCATACTTACAGAAGGTATTTTGGTAGAATTTGTCTGGACACTTTCCCCTTTATCTGATCCAGAGGCCAAATTTCATATGTGGGCTCTGCTGGAAGAGGGAAGTGGAAAGCCCATGGGCTTTGAAATCAACAAGAGCACCTAGTTTGGCGGTGGGCCTCTCTATCAGTGATGGGTCACAAGGACTTGATCCAGTCTCTTCATCTATGGAAGGGGCTGCTTGGTACAGTAAAAGACGCAAAGGGTAGGATAGGTCAGTGAAGAGTTCCAGACTCTACGAGTGTGATCTGTATAATGAGCCTTGCCTGTGTCCAAGCTGTTATTGTCATTGATAATGGGAAATATGTTCAGGGGAGTTTCTGTGACTATAGATCCCATGCTGGAAGCATCCTGGAATTTAAACTTAGTGAGCTGAGGATAAGGATAGGGCAGAGAAGAGAGAAGAAAAACTCAAGAAACTGAGTTGTAAACCCCATCCCTCCCCTTATGCCCATCCAGAAGCGCACTATGCAGACAGCCTGTGTGTACAGCAAGTAACCTAGATTTGGAGGCGCCTCCTCAACTTGGAGACAGAAGTATGGTGGTTCATTTAGTTAGGTCAATCTTGAAAATGAAAGAACACCTGTGTGTTTTAAACTGAGAGCATGCTGGGGAGGGAGCCGAAGGCTTGGTACCTTGCTTCAGCATCTATTCTTCAGCTTTTGACAAGCTATGAGACCTGGGTTAGGTGAAGTGTCTTAGTTAGCGGTCATAACCCTGTGTGTGTTGTGAAAAATTTGGCAACAGTGAAAGTTTTCTAAGCATACAATGACCAGAAGTTCACTCAAATTCAAACACTTCAGGAATCTGGGGTGTTTCTGGCAGCACTCACCTACGTTGCATCTCTTGACTTCACTGCAACCTTGATTCTGAACCTTTAACATGCACACTTTGTATTGTGAATGCCATTATAAGACTTGATGCCAACAAATGCTGCCAGAGACACAGGTTATATGTGACACTACTGTATGACACTGTGGTTCATGTTTGGCACTATCGCATGCCATGAATACTATGAACTGCAGTACCTTTATTATATTCATATGTTTTTCTGTTCTCATAAAACAGAATGGTTTAATTACCATAAACAGAGATCTTTGATATTTCCCTGTCACCAGTCCTGAGCATGTAAGTTTCAAATTAATGTATCTTCAGAGTGTATTGTATTAGACAGATGAGCACATCTATCTTATTAGTATGTAAATTTGCTTTCATTGTCAAATTTGGGGTTGGAGAAATGGTCAGCAGTTAAGAACACTGGCTGTTCTTTCAGAGGACCAGGGTTTGTTTCCCAGCACCCACATGGCAGCCAACAACTGTCCATGACTCCAATTCCAGGAGAATTCAACACCTACTTTTGGCCTCCAAGGGCATTGTGTGGCACAGGTGCACTTACACACGCAGGCAATACACTCATAGACATAAAATAAAAATAATAAATAAACTATACAAATAGTACAATTAATTATATATCAAAGAGTTGTTTTGAAACAAATTCCTTTGTGATTTGTTATCAGTAAATGTTTGATATTTATAGCTATTTTATACCTATATACCCAAGGTCATGTAAAAATTTCTCAGGCTAAAGGGAGTTACAAGTAGAGCAAGTCTAAGAAGCCCAGGGTTAGGTTATATGGCCTGTTTGATCCTGGATGTTTCTAATCTCAACGAATGGAGAGTCTACTCTCTGGTGTGTAGACTTCCTGTGAAAATTAAGTGATGAGCCTAAACCAAGTGCTCAGCACAGCATTCGACATTAGAGACTTGCAGGGAACATAGTTTAAGAAGCGTGTACCTTCATGTTCAGTTTCTCGCTGTGGGGCCATACACCCATCTTTAAGATTTATGCTCCCATTCCATAAAGGAGATACTCTAAGGCCATTTCTCAATAAAGGGACCTGTATTTTCCCAACTCAATGGATATATATTAGTCTCAGGTGATTTCTATACACAACTTTTTTTTTTTTTTTTTTACTTTCAACAATTTCTGAGGGAAAGGTCCAGAGTGGAAACTCTTTCAAAAGTGGATTCCAGGGAAACAGAGGATTTGCCATCCCAGGCCAGACTCATGATTCATCTAGTCACAATTTTGCTGCTCCCAGTAGCCTTTGAGACATCGTGGTTCTCTCTGCTTTTGCAGATGGTTCCGAGTCCCATAAATCTGCCCAACTTTGTTTGGAATCAATTTATATTTCCCACTACCACCATCTCTTGGGGATATGGACTTTCCGAGTTTATTGCTTCTTTTTCGAGGGCTGTCTTGCTTCTCACATGGAGGCTTGTCTGGTTCAAGACTCATGCCATTGATTCTTTGTTTATTCTGCCTGGAGTCATATGACATCACTGAATGTTGTTTTAAGATGGTGCCTTGGTGATTACAATGTTCTGTAGTTCCCAAACCACCTAATGATCTTTAAAACAGATCCTAAGGCTCTGGAGATCAGATTCAGTAGACCTTTTTTGGGGATTAAAGGGGTAATCCTTATATTATTTAAAACATTTTTTAATGGACTCTGATTCTCAACTAGATTGGTACACTACCCCCACCTTCCTCATTGTTCAGAAGATGAAAGAACACTAGTGACTCTTGTGAGAGTATCAGCATTGAATTCAAAAGTATTGAAGCTGAGAATTTTTTTTTCTCTGTCTAGGGGGTCTCCTGGTGCTGATAGCTTTTTGCCTTGGAGACGCCCAGCCTTTTCCCCTTGCTCCCCTGTGTCCTTCTCAGAACCTTCTTTAAGGGAAGCATTTGCTTGTTGAGGTGGGTCCCCTAGGATGGAACTATGGGTACCTGTGACTTTGTATAAGGGGACAATTGCTATTCTGCTTCATTTCAAGTATCTCTGTGAAGGTGCTTGCTTGGAACAGACTCCAATGATTTTCAGATTTTTGTCTGAAGTGTGCAGTATTGCTTGAAGCCTGGTGATATTGACTACTGTGGGCCCAAGAGGGCCCCACAGGAGGCATTTGGAATAGGGGTGGTGGAGCAGGATACTTTTGACGAAGTAGGCATGAGATCAGATCTAAGCCAAGTTTAGAACCACGAAATGGCAGGCACATGCTAGGTTGAATTCAGCAGTGTCACGAGAGAAGAAGATATTGGGCATGACCTTGTAGATCAAAGAAGACAGATCTAAGACCTGAGGGGAAGGAAAATTAGCAACAGTAGTTCTAGGGAGCAGAAGAAGTCAAGATAAGCTTTGATTCCCAGGCAGAAGCCATTTGTTTCCTTTCAAGCAAGTGCACGGGAGATCTGAACCTTAGATATCCACAAGGCAGGGCCACCCACAAAAGGGACAAAAACCTTTCCCTAGTCATTGTACATGCGATGTGGGTCAGGTACTGTGCTTTCATATGCCAACCAAATGCCTTTAAACTTGCTGAAATTTTGTGTGCTGAAGGTAGAGCTAGAGTACCCCTTCTAACAATCAGGAAATTCAAGTGCAGCCTAAAGCTGAGTGGGTGGATCTTTGACCAAGCCAGAAATTCGATGTAGATCTTCTACAACAACTTCAGGGATTTTAAAGGTGCTAGGAGTCTGGGGATATGGCTCAGCCAGGAAAATGCTGCTACACAAGTATGATGTCCTGAGTTTGATTCCTAGCACCCGTGTAAAAAGCCAGGCTACCCCGGTACCGGTAGGAAGGGGAAGAAAGAGACAGGTGGATCCTTGGGGCTCACTGACTAGCGTGTCTAGCCATACTCATGGGCTCTGGGTTTAATGGGAATGGTGCATGCACTTGTAGTCCTAGTGCCAGAGACGCAGAGACAGGAGGATGCCTGGGGTTCACAGGCCAACCAGACTAACCTAAAAATGTTGAACCCCAGGTCCCAGTGAGAGACCTTGTCTTACAAAATAAAGTGGACAATACCTGAGGACTAACTACCTAGGTTGACCTCTGACTTCTCACATAGATGCACTTGCATACATATGAGCGCGTGCGCACACGCGCGCACACATACACACACACACACATACACACACAGGGCCCTAGGATCACTAGAAAAACCCTCCCACTCTCTCAGTTGGAATGTTTCTGAGTGTTAGATGTTTCCATTTTCAATCCCTGATCCCCAGGAGCAGTTTAAGTTGGAAATGACCATACCAAGGTTGCTCAGGCCCAGAGAGGTGGTAGGCCACCATGAGGGGACAGGTGAGAGCCTGGCCAGGTACTATGGCGAGTGGACCCTCAGTTCCAGAGAGTCCCATGGTGACTCTAGCAGTACGTTAGACTAGACGAGCGTGGGCTATTTATTGAGTCATAGGAACCAGACAAGGAAAGCAGGGATCAGGATGAAGGAACTAGTCACCTGGATGTCACGGGGCTCCATGTGATGATGAAGGGGAAATCCGGTAACTAGGATACTCCGTCAGGGAGAAAGCTTATGCCACAGTAAATGAGGCACATTGTGGTGTCTGGAGAGAAAATCAAGGTCACGCTGAGATCAGCAGGGAGGCAGCTTAAGGCTGGTTGCCAATCTCAGGGTACGGTACAAGTGCTCCCCGAATTCCCTTACTGAAGCTCCCTATTTGTCCCTGAAGGTCTGTGAAGCTGTGAGGGTTCAAAGGGCTCTGGGGAAGGTAAGGGAAGCGGAAGTCCACTTTTCCTTCTTTTAAAAACTAAAAAAAAAAATCCCTATTTTATTAAAAGTCATTTATGGAAAAAAGCGATCAACCTTGTCTTGCTGTCATACATACCACACACTGGAAACATAATTTAATGCTCATTCACATTTAAATTATATAAAGAACCCACAAACATGAAAGGACTGATTGGTTATAGACAGCTGAGTAAAGAAAAATCCATTAAGCACTGGGTTTCATTTTGAGTATATTGCAGAGCCCTTCAAGAAGAAACAAATCAATTAGTAATATACAGCACAATGTTTAAAAATATAGGCCAGACAGTGACTGCTCTGGTTTTATTACTGTTGCCAAGCCATCTCATCTGCTCAATTCAATGCAAAGAAACAAAGCGCGCTACAAAGGAAAATAAGTTCTCTGCTATTGCTATTCATCACGGCAATGATGATCTGCCTTGGGTTCAAGGCCTGTGTGTGTTGTACCAAAGAAAAGCACTCAGTGTCTCATGTGGACCATTTGCACCATTTTGACTGTGATCCATGGAATTGAATTTTATCCATAGGCACTGACTGAGCTAAACTTCCTGGAAGCTGTGCATACTCAACTATTTTCATGAGTACCCTAGATTGTATTAAAGAAGTATCAGGCTGAGAACTGATTAGCCACCCATCCATTAATGTGAATGACCATTCTTATAGAAAATGGGAAAATGACCTTTGTTTTGTTATGAATGGTGAAGACCAATTGTTCTTGGAGTAGGACAAAATGAAGACAATGTATAAACTTGTAATCATTTTAGGATTAAAACAACTAACTGTACCATCTGTCTCAACTCTTTAATCAGTTTAATATTGGCACTATGATTCTGATCAGCCAGCAAAGAGTCAGCATGGAATGAGACCCCTGATATATATTATTATAACAAATAACTTTGTTTTGAAAAGTCCTGGCTTGGTCCTTTGTTCAGCTGCAAGTGCCAAAACAAAAGAGGGAAAGAACGCACTCCGTTAAGTATGCACTTGAGAATTAAGCTTATTTTCTCTATTTAATGGCATAGCATGAGATCCTTCAACAATGATAAAAATGAGATCCTTCAACAATGATAAAAATTAAGCCTTTTAGTTTAAAACAAATCCAGAGAAACACACACACAAACACACACACACACACACACACACACAAATTAAGTGTGTACATACTGAATGAGTTACTAGGAATCAATTACTTATCTTGACCAGGTCAAGAAGTAGAATTTTGCCAGTGACTTCATGGTCTCTTCAATCTCAGCCTCTTCCTTACTCTTAAAAGGGACCATATACCGGATTATATTATAATCACTTCTTTGAATTTCTCAATAGTTTAATCATCTAACTGTGTATCATTCGGCAACATTCTCTAATCTTGGCCCATTCATTATTATTATTTTGTGTAGCATTGAGGATTCAACCCAGGACATTGCAACTATGTAAGGCAAGTATTCTATGACTGAGCTATATTCCCAGCCTTCCCGACTTTTTCCTTTTTTCTTTTAATTTTGAAGCAGGGTCTTATTAAATTGCTCAGATTGACCTTGAACTTGTGATCCTCCTGCCTCAGCTTCCTGAGTTGCTGGGATTATAGCCTGTACCACCAGGTTTGGCTAAATTAAAAAAATAGCTTTGGTCTGGATGAATAGCCTTAGCTGCACTGTGCACTCCTTTTGTAAGCAGTTTTGATGAGGATATTTTCCTTAGCTTTATGAGTTCTCTCTACCCTTCTAGGCAGTGTCCTCTCCCTTCTTAGGTACTGCTATGATCATTCTGATTTTTAAAAGGTCCCTTTTTATTTTTCTGTCTTTCTGTTTTATTTGCTCTTCATTTCATTTTAGTATTTCATTTAGGTAAACATTTCCTTTAATTTTTCTCTTGGGTTTAACATCTAATTTCTGAGCTTCTCTTGTTTTCCTTTGTTATCTTTATTTTACGTATATGAGTATATTGCCTGCATGTGTGTAAGTGTACCCACGTGTACAATGCCTAAGGAGTCAGAAGAAGGCATTGGAACTGGAGTTATGGACAGTTGTTGTCTTCCACGTAGGTGCTGGCAACTGAAACTGGGACTTCTGTAAGAACAGTTGGTGCTCTTAACTGCTGAGCCATCTCTCCGGCCCTCTGAGCTTTTCTTGTGTGGGTTATTACTGTTATTTTCTTACACCTTGTCTCACTGTCTTGATGTCTTAGCACCTTTTGAAACTGAAGCACATGGTTGTGACTCCTCCGTAGGCAGGTCTTTCTGGGATGTTCTTACTTTCTGTAGAGGTATTACTTTGTTCAGTTGGCTTTTTTCCTCAATTGTAATTTTGTAGTGTAGCACTCTTTTGTTATGTATTTAATGGTTTCCTTGAACTGTCAGGAACTGGAGCTTCTTTGGCTTCCCAGAGCCTCCTGTTCCCTCATGGTCAGCAGGCAACATTCAGCAACAGGCAGCTTGCTCTCTGAGGCTTCCGGTCTGTCCACATTTACACGGACATTCCTTTATTTTTGTCTATTATCCCTGCCATACTCCATTCGGATTTCACTCCCAGAAGTTTCTTCTCATTGTGGACCGTTCCCTGGGGAGGAGCTGGTGGCCACACTGCCTGACCCCTTCAGAGCTTATCTCGGGCTCTGCGTTCACACCTCACGGGTTGGACCTTAAAGCCTGTCCTCATCTCAGCAGCTGTGCTCAGCTCAATCTCTGTCCTTTCCTCTACTTTCTCTAGCACTAATGTGACCATCAGATCTGGTGGTCACCATACAAAGCTGTGCTTTGTCCCCATTCGCTCCTATTTTGGGAACTAGGAGAGATACTTTATCATCATTTTATTGGAAACATTGTCTAAAAGTTAGTTTTAAAATCTAAATGTTTAATGTTTCTGAGAACTTCATATATGAGTACTATATTCGCATCATTTCCACCCCTCCTTCTCTCCTCCAGCTCCTCTCTCCAGCCAGTCTCAAATTCATGACCCTGTCTATAATTATTATTGTTACACACACACACACACACAAACACACACACACACACTATTATCTTGGGGATAATCAACAGCTATCTAATTGGACTTAAGGCCCACTCAAAAGGTAAACCTAGCTGGCTACCTGTGACAATAGCGGTCACAGACCCTACAGGAGAACCTACTGGCACCATTTTCCTAAACCAACATAATTTCTACCTGTATTCTAAAC
The DNA here is from genome assembly GCA_035773235.1 of Eospalax fontanierii. Lineage (NCBI taxonomy): Eukaryota > Metazoa > Chordata > Mammalia > Rodentia > Spalacidae > Eospalax > Eospalax fontanierii. Next base: position 34,697,020 of record CM069529.1, on the reverse strand, counting down.
ACTTGTCCCTACACCCACAGGTAAGTGTATCTCTCACTCCTCATCAAAGAAGCTTGTTTTTGTAGCACATGGAGGCTACTACAGAGATTGTTTTGTTTCATGGAAGGATTTAGAAAGGCTGAAAAACAAAACAACACGGGACGACAAATTTTGCTGTTTCCACCATCATTCCCATTCCCCCAGAGTCTTCAAGAAAAGCCAAGCCAAGCCGAACCGCACGGCTCGTTTGCTATGATCAGCTCCGTGTAGCATCCCCTGCTCAGGCCTTCACCCACGTTTCTGCTGCCCAGGCAGCCGGTGTTCTGCTTCCCTTTGGGGACATCTCCAATGACCACGACCTTGATCATGCTTTTTTCTTTTTTGGATGCTCACCACTACGATTCAACCTTTGCTTGGTGACGCCATCTAGATTTAGTGGGTTGTTTAGGGCTATGTGACTCTTCGATAAATGGTCCCTGGCGTAACTGTTTTATATGGACTTTTCTCTTCTTTCTGAGAATTCCAGCACTTTGTTCTGCTTCACTTTTTTTTGTATCCAGTGTCAGGGGAGCATGTGAGAGGGGGTCCCACACCTCTCAGTGTTTTAGAGTGAAGAGTACCTGACTTTTAGTTCACAGTTTCTGAATGTACTTACATTTTGATATCCATAATTTAGTAGATGGTGGTGAGTACTGGGAGTCTAAGTCCAGATGAGAGGATGCCACTGTGACCCTGAGTGAACAGGGTTGGGAACATGTTTAGGCCGTCAACTTCAGCGTCTTTACTTATACGCATTTGTGTAGCATCTCCGTCTCCCAGTAAGCTTTCATGTTAGGTCAGTAGATAAGGAAGGCAAAGAGTTGTTACTTTTATCTCATAAAATAGTGAGTCACCGAGAGAAGTCTAACAGTAGACCAGCAATGATGGCACCAACCCTCGGCTGCGAGAGGAGGGACACGTCGCGCTCGCTCTTCCACAACACTGCTTCACAGTTCCATGTTGAATTTTCATTGCTGTTTTTCCTGATAGGAATTTGTTTTTCTGCTTGAATGTATGTTTTCTTCATTTGTTTCTTTTTTATGTTCATTGAATTTTTGCAAATTTCGTACAATATATTTTGATCCCATTTAATGCCCCTCTCCTCCTGTGCCCCTCTTAGAGCCCCTCGCTGGATTTCATGTACTTTGCTGTATATATTAAGGCCTTGTGACAGGAATTATTTATTTGCATATACATACATACTTCGTATACATACATGGGCACCTGCTTGTCTGTGCCCTATCTGGCCATCACTCTCCTGTTCTTTTCTGTTGATGAAGGACTGAGGTGGTAACAATCAGCCCTGCTTTAAAACATTGTTTTTATTTTATACTTTTGAATATCTTGTCTGCATGTATGTAAGTACACTAATGAATGCAATGCCTGCAGAAACCAGAAGAGGGTGTGAGATGTCCTGGCACTGGAGTTATGGATGGCTGTCAGCTGCCATGTGGGTGCTGGGAGCCTGGTCATCTGCAAGAGCAGCCAGTGCTTTTTCCTGGAACTACCTCTCCAGCCCCGTCCCTGCTTTTTGCTAGATGTGCTCACACATAAGATCTTATTTTATTTTACATCATGGCCTCCTTTGAACCACAGGGAGTTTCTCTAGACAGATGAGATGCCTGGCAATACTGAGGTATCCTTGGAATGGAGACCAGAGACCCACATCCCTTCTTGCTGGGAGGTAGACACCTCTTTCCAGAGAGGGACCTCCTCATCAGCAGGGCCACGAGTCAGAGCTGCTGAGATAAAGGCTGCTTTTAGGACTGACTTATCCTAAACAGCTTTGACACCCAGAAATCTGCAGGAGCTTAATGGCACCTGTGATGGCTGCTGTGTTGTGTTCTCAGTCACCCCCTGCTCCCAGAGGGAAACTCAGTTACACATGGGAAAGAGAAAGTTCACCAGAAAAAAAAAAGTCCACCAAAACATAAAACCAAACCAAAACAGTACTCTGAAAGCAGAGCTGTAAAAAATTAAGTTAAGGGAGACTTTGGAGGATGATTCAGTCATCTCCAAATTGGCTTTAGGCCAGAGCTGTGCTAATAAAGTTATTTGATATTGACATGGGTACTGTGAACTCAGCCATCTGCGAGTTCTACATAATTTGGTGGTATGATTTAGTGGGTAGTGGTTGTGGTTCAAATAACTAACTCTGCACCCTACTCAGGCCCCCCAAATTATGGACTTCAGCCCTGGTGAGTTCTAGTGCATCACCACCAGGATTATCTCACCAGGACTCCCTGCCTCCTGAGAGAGGCGAGGTGTGGGAGGCTAAGCCTTTGCTGTTTGTGGTCGGTGGCTCTGCTGGTTGTATGGCCCTGACACATGACTACTGCAGAACAGGCTGGTGGGATCATGACACCTCTGGAGGATTGGGAAGCTGGACCAGCTAGATTTCAAACTAGAAAGAAATGTTCTGACTTTGGGGTCTGAGTCTTAGAGACTGTAAGACAACTGGGGACACAGGAGAGGGGAAATCCCAGAGTCAAGGGCAGTAAGGACTGTGGGAGCAAGGCTAGAGACAAGAAGAGGAGAGATGGCTCTCTCTCCTGCTGCAGTGCAGGCATGGTTGCTGGAGCTGTGGTGGCTGTTTTAGGACCACGAGGCAACAAGAATGTGGAAAAGGCCAAATGGCCACAGAGATGTGAGTCTTGATATCACCAAGTGCCAAGTCAGCAGTCACTTCCAGGGCCACCGAATAGATACCAGCAACCATCTGTGATACTATGTTTTAATTTTATTTTAAATTTAAAATTTTTAATGGGTACCATTTTAACCCGAATGAAGTCTCTTAGATCAAGTTCTCCCACACACTTTCAATGAAAACACTTCTGGCCTGAGGACCCTCTTCTGAGGTTTCAAACAGTAACACCAGTGAAATGATATCAGGTCCCAAGTCTTCCTTAGATACTGGCCTGTGGCTTCCTTGGCGCCTGACAGCCACTAGTGACAGCCATTGATCTAGACTGCTCAGCGAGGCTCTTCCTCTTCCCTTTTCCTCTGCTGTGTCTCAGCATACTTCATGTCGAGGCCTTTCGGTCTTATGAGTGTCCTGACTAGGTCATAGAGAACCCTGAAGCTATCCCTAGGCCTTAGGCCTTGCTGTAAAACCTAGGATCCTACATTAGTAACCAACAGCATTTTCCTTGTTTTTCACTGACGCACTTGAAGGGCCCTGACATTTCCCCACTCAGTATTCCATTGTCACAGCACACATGCATCTACCACAATCCTCTGCCACTGTCACCTTAGCTTGCTTCCTTTTCAAATGCTGGAAACAGTATTCGTACACTTGTATGCAGGTCTCATGGGAGTTGGGCTAAGTCTACTTTGTTCACTGCCTTATGCTCAGGGCCTAAAATAGTACTGGCCATGTAGACAGTGGTTCATAGATCTTTGTTAAATGACAAACCACCCCTCCCAAAACACAATAGAAAAAAAAGAGATCAGGCCACATACCTGTTCCCAGCCCTCTTGAATGGCCAGAAGGGAGAGTTCATATGTACTGAGGGGTCATAGACTTGGATTCTTGAGGCTTTTGTGTTAGATTAGAACAGTAGAGGTCAGTTAACTGGACACGTTCTGATAGTATATCTAGATGCCTGCTGGAAGTTATTTTGTTTCTTTTCTACAACTGGAAGGGGCTAGGGCTCCCTTGGACCCCACCTCCACCCCAGTATACTCATGCACATTCCTAAGCACACTTATAATTAAAATGCAGGGAGCTCTGTGTCTTTGAGAAAACCCTCCTGTCCCACCCTTTAGGGACGCTCCACTAACTCAGAGGTTGATGGAATGGATCAGTTGATGGGCAGAATGGAATAGTTAAGATCAAAGTAACAAAGTTGAGAAGGAAATAGTCATTTTTTTAGAAAGCTGTTCTAAGTCTTGTGGAGTTTTTTTGATTCTCGGGCAGGTTGTTAGCTAACTCCAAGCTCTGCTTTATTTTTCTTACATGCTAACATTAATCCTGGAGTATGAGCATTAAATCTGCCAGTCACTTACTAAAAATAATAGCTGAACAAATTTGCTTTCACCTTCTTATGAACTCACAGGCAATATTCACTCTAAAAACAAATCAGGCCTTTCTGATCAAGTCACGTGAGATTTATTTAGAAAAAATTCCTCAGAGAAGGTTCTGGAGTCTCCAGGATTTCTAAGATCTGGATAGGTTTTGGAAGAATACAGACCCTCTTTCACTCAATATTGATGAGCAGGCTCTTACAGGGCAATCCTCCAGGACCCCTCACAAGACATTTATCTCCTTCTAAGCGAAAAGTAAGGATTTCACTTGCAAATTGGCAATTGACTGGGTTGGAGAAATCCCTGAATAAGTGGACTTCAAATGCACAGTACTGTCCCCTCTCTCCACTTAAAAAATGGGACTAGATTTAAATGGCAAAAAACTTGAATTTTCTTGAAATTTTAGTAAAAAAATAAAATGGAGAAAATACGCCTAGCCACACACGCTATATATACGAAAAAAAGATTATACATAACATTCACTCATAAAACTGAATGGCCCAATAGTTTTGGTTATATATTTTGATAAAAAGGTTAACAATCTTACAACATTTTATATGAATATATTGTTTTATACCCTTGAGACTCTGCTTTATATGATCGCATTTGCTCATAACAACAGCCTGCTCTGAGAAAGAACCTTGGACTCTAGGCCTCTTCACCCGTGCGCCATCTTGCTTTCCCTTGGCACTCCATAGGTGCTTCATGGACACCCACATGCCTGTGGAAAGTAGATGCTGACTAGATATGTTTGAGACCATCCTACGAGTTCTGACCATCAGTGTGGGCTCTCAGAGTTTCCTAGGGCCTCGCTACTCTGACACGTGAATGTTTCTGCTGACGGACCCTTAGCTGGTCTCTATCCCTTCAGGTTCACATCTGTGTAACCCTCTGCTTCTGAGTGTGAATGAGACCTGTGAGCCGCTTCTACCAACAGAATATAGAAAGAGATACGTGAAGGTGGCAGGATGTCGTTTTCACCATTGTTAACTTCTGTTCTGATAGCAGACTCTCTTCTCCCATTATCCATCTTTCCCTGCCCGGCTCTCTTCACTAGCTTTAAAAAACAGGCTACCGAGGTCAGCAGGCACTGAGTGTGGCCTCCAGACAGTTAGGAACTGAGGTCTTCAATCCCACCCCTTCCAGGGACTATCAGCAATCTGCGGGGCTTGGGCATGGTTCCTTCCCCATCTGAGCTTTCAGACGAGATCTCAGCCCTCATGTTAGATGACCTGGGCTGGGCCTGGCTTCCTAATCCACAGACACTGACAAATAAATATGCGTTGTTTAAAACTAATATGTTCATGGCAGTTTGCTTATAAAGTGCTAGATAATGATTTCAGCCAGCAAAATCTCCTGCTTATAGCAAGTTGTTTTGCTTTTTTCTGTACTCTCAAGGAGACCTGGTTGGGCAGAATTTGGTCCTTCTCTGGGTCTCAGTGATACCTAGTTTTTTTCCTCCTGGTAGTGGACAGGGCCAGCAGGGATGTGTTGGTTTGAATGAGAAAAATGTCCCCCATAGCTCACATTTGAGTACTTGACTTCAGGTGCTGTATTCCAACTGGGCCGAGTGTTCAAATACGTGAGCCCATAAAGGACATTTCTTATTTAAACTACCACAAGGGAAGGCTCTATTTAGGGAGGAGTTAACAATTTAGCTTTTTCCTCCTAGAGCCTCACCTCCTGGTCCAGATGAATAACAAAAAATTAATACTTCTCTGTCAAGGTCATCTGAGACTTTACTGTAACAAGAAGAGGCTGAAAAGCTGTGGGGGACACAGGGCTGGGTTACAGGCGGAGGCAGGGAGTCTGAGAGAAGAATGATGATTAAAGTGGTCTTCTAAACAAGCGCTTATTGCGCTTGCACTGATGGAGGGCCTTTGTGTTCTGCCAGTTGTGAGCTAAATGATCTTAATCAAGGCATGCTGAGCCCAGAGCTCCTGGATCATTTATTGTCTCCCACTTATGTACCCTGTCACCGAAACAAATGGGGAAAAAAACAAAGTGTTTTCTCAGGCCAGCTGGGAGAGAGGAGGATGGTGGCTCCTGCCGGCTGCTTGGGGGAGCAGCATCTTAGACAGACCTTGGATGTCTTGCCAAGAGTATTGGACTAAGGGCTCACCAGAATCTGTCAGAGCTGGGGGAGTAAAAGTGTGGAGGTCCTGCATGCCTTTTCCTTTCTCCTTCTCCTCTTTCTCTTCCTCCTCCTCCTCCTCTTCCACTTCTCATTCTTTTTAAGACAAGATCTCATGTAGCCCAGGCTCACCTCAAACTCACTACCTAGTTGAGAATGATTTTGAACTGCTCATCCTCTTGCCTCTATCTTCCAAGTGCTGGGATCACAGGCAAACATCACTGTATCTGGCTTGAAGTCTTGCTTTCTGGCATACTGAATTTCTTTTTGTCATAATTCTAGATGGGATCAGAATAGTGGTTTTGTATGAAACCTGTGTTGACCAGTTCTGGGTGTTACAATTTTCAAGATCAGTCCTTGGCTTGTTCTCAGCCCCAAGAGACCTAGAACAGGGTTTGGCACATTGTAGGTACCCAATGCATGCTTGTTACATTGACCTACATAGGTTCTTCTTCTGGGATGGTGTTTTGGGAAAGCAGTGATGTTCTGTGTATGGAATGCTGAGTAGAATCCCTTGAATGGAAAAAGAAAACAGCTGATTTGGATGCAACAAGCCTTTGGCCTTGATGCTGGCCAGCAATTGGCTAGTATTTGCTATTGTTCCTGACAGGCATGGGTATGGGGTGGGAAAGGCTTTTGAGTGAGCAGCCCACTGCAGAGTCAGGGTTCAGAGTCAAGATTGCTCATGCTGATCCTGCCTTTTCTCAACCCTACACTGGGGAAAATAAGAAAGTCTCATTAGCTTACCATGTCAGGCATGTATTAATTTATATGGTCCTTTACAAACCCATGAGGTATAAATACTAATAATACAAAAACTATTTGTCTGGAGTGTGTATGCATATGGTGTGTGTATGTATACATGTTTGCATGTGTGGGCATGTGTATGGAGGAGGCCTGCAGTCAACACGGGATGTCTTCTTTGATTGCTTTTCACTTTATGTATTGAGGCAGGGTCTGTTGCTGAACTTGACACTTGCTGTTCTTTCTAATCAGGCTAGCCAGCTTGCTCTAGGGGAAATCTTTGTCTCTGCCTCTTGTATGTTGGGATTACAAATGGGCTGTACACCTACTCAGCTTTTACATGGATTCTGGGGATTTGAATTCAGGTCTTCATGCTTGTTCAATAAGAGCTTTACCTGCTAAGCCATCTCTTCAGCCCTATAAAAACCATTTTTTTGACATGAATAAATGAAGATACAGACAGATAAGAGAAGGAAGCTGCCTAAAGTGAGCAACATTGCTGTGACTGAGACCAAGATACTCTGTGCTTAAAAACGATGTTATTTGGGGTTTGGGGAGATGGTTCAGTTGGTAAATTACTTGCCTTGCAAACATGAGGACCTTAGTTAAGGTTCCCAGAAAGCATGTAAAGAAAAGGCCAAATGCAGTGGCACATGCCTGTAATCCTAGTGATGTTGAGATAGGAGATGGAGGTGGAACCCTGGAAGCTAATGGACCAGTTAGCTCAGCCTATGCTGTAAAAGTTTCAGGCCAAAAAGAGACCTTGTCTCAAAGGAAGGTGGAAGGGGCCTGAGACTGGCATCTGCATTCACTCCGTCTTCCATACGTGTTTGCTGTGCACTTACACCACCTGAACTATATACATGCAAACATACACTCACAATGCATGAGCACACACATACACATGCTCATACATGCAAAACTATACTATATTGTTGCCTCAAGTCATGTCTGTCCTTAGAGGTCTGCAGGAATCAAATGAGAGAGACATTGCATGACCTTAATATGGTCTGTCTGTGTACAGTGGAAGTACGTGGCCCACAGATATTGGAACATACACAGAAATCTCTTGCTGCTGACTATGCTGCCTTTGACCCAGTCTTAAGTTCCGTGCTGTCACTGTCAGCAGGTCCCTGGGAAAGTGCTTTTGCCTTCCTTGGCCACCAAGCAGATCCTGGTCATTAGAGTTGCCTACCACTTGGGAATCCTGACTTGGTCACCAGCAGGCAAAGCTTCTTCCATTGGAAGAAATGTGTTGATTTCAGTAATGAGAATCATGAATCACCAATTAGTTCCACATCACCTCTCTTCCTGGAGTGCAGCCACACTAGCTCTCAGGGAAGGGAGATGCACCCAAATGAAGAGTGACATGTTAATTGGGAGGGTGCTGAACAAGTACAGTGACTGAGAACCCTTGAGCCTTGTTAATGTAGGTTCTTCATGCAATGCCACTAATATGATTATTGTAAATAGGTGATAATCTAAAACTAGCAAAATAAGACAGAATACACAGCACAGGGTTAAACAGCAGGGAAGTGAACTAATGGAATGGCCAGTGCCTGAATAAGTTCCCAAAACTGTGTCTGTTATATTATGCTTGCTCAATCTTTAAAGAGTTGTCCCTCTCCAATTGAATGGGTGTTAGTAAGAATGCTTCCAAGTGCACCCCTGAAAGCTGGGGTTCGTGAGGGTGTGCCAATGAACTTCAGTGATCAGCTTTCTTACATGTGTGGGTATTCTGTCTGTCTAGTACACTGTCTTGATTGTTAGAAAAAATGCAGATGTACTCTGTTTAAGCAAAAGCTAGCAAAAGAATACAGGGGTTTTTAGACAAACAAGATCCCTCTAGGAAACATATTCAGCAATGGGTCTCCTCAAGGTTACTTTATTGCAACTTTGCCCTTCCCAGTATAATATGTCTTAGAAAACGTTGCTCTCTAGCTGTGGGTGATGGTACAAGCCTTTAATCCCAGCACCCGGGAGGCAGAGGCAGAGGCAGGTGGATCTCTTTGGTTCAAGGCAAGCCTGATCTACTTAGCGAGTTCCAGGTTATTTGGGGCTGGAGAAATGGCTCAGCAGTTAAGAATACTCACTGTTCTTCCAGAGGACCTACGTTTGATTTACAGTACCACAAGTGCCCATAACTCCAGTTCCAGGGGATTTAACACCCTCTTCTGGCCTCTGAAGGCTTTGTGCAACATAGGCGCATTTACATACATGCAGGTAATATACTCATACGTATAAAATAAAAAGCAAATTAAACAAATTAAAAAATTAAAAAAAGAAACAGAACTTTTAGCCTTTCACAAACATTGTATAACTAGAGCTGGTTACTTAGTCTCTGTGGATCTCAGTCTATAAAAGGGACCTAATCCCATAGCATTAACAATGAGCCACAGAGCTCGGTGTAGCTCTGGCTGCAGGACCATTCGCGGGACAGCAGTTTTTATTACTGCATGAAAAGGGACTACCGTAATGGTCGGCCTCTGCTGATGAAAGATGGTCCATGAAAGATGTCGCATGGCTTTGAACCCACCTTGATGCCTTCCCCAGGCTAGGGCTATTCACCTGCCACCTTGGGTTTTTAATCTTTGCTGCTAATATTGCTAATTTCTCATTAGAAATGTGAATTTTGACTTCTCCTGAATTTCAGGCATCCCACAAGGCTTCAGGAGTCCAGGAATCTGCACTTTCAATAAACAGCACTTGTGGGCAGCTCCTCCCAGCCAGGAGATCCTGATGAAGACCAAGTGAGAATGCTTCTGGAGAAACCCTGCCTGGCATCTATTCTCTGGGCAGAGTAACTCCCTGACTGCTGAGTGGGGGAAATCCTTAAGAGTGTCCATGATCAGGCATTTCCAGAGAAATTTCTAATGACACAATTAGGCTGAGTCTAATCTGAGTGTCCCTTTGTCTCCTGATCCTCTCCTGCCTTTGAATTTCCTGCTCCCAAACTGGCGTATACTGAGGCGATATAGACAGAGAGCTTGGTCTCCTCCCTTTCCCAGTTTGGCATAGGGTTGTCTACAACACTAGCAAGTGGGAGGAGTTAGAATGCTTGGGAACTCCATTAGAATGCGCGATTTACTTAGTAAGGAGGAGGGAAAGAACACTTCACAAGTGTGGTGTGGCACTGCAGTGAATTTGGCCCAATCTATGGAGTTTGACTACGGAAAGCTCTGAGGGACACAAAGACTGCCGCTGAGGGAGAGGACAGGTTCTGAGGGAGGGGCTGGGCCCTGGGAAGCCTGTCTTCCAACAATGCTGTCATCCTCAAAAGGGCGTGCTTGCAGCATGATGGCTCCAGCTACAAATTCTATTAACCTTAATAGTTGTTCTGCAGTGAATGGATAATGCATTTAGCAGAAATAGACCCAATCAATTTATATGAAACACATAAAACTTTCTCATTGGAATTGGCATCTGTTCTTGAATCATAGGTGCATGTGTGGAAATGGACAGTCTCTCACCCTGACTTCTGGGCACATTAGCTAGACCAGGGGTTAATTGGAGAGAGGGGCCAAGGAAATCTACGGTTCCATTACTCCAGATTGCTTCATCCCTAGGAATCATGGAATTGGAATGGGAAAGCCAGTGAAATTGTACTTCAACCTCGACTTTTTGTGCATGTATGTGTGTATGTGTGTGTGTATGTGTGTGTGTGTGTATGCACACGTGTGTGCATGAGTGGGGAGACCAGAAGTCAACCTTGACTGTTTTTCCTCAAGTGCTTTCCATCTTGTGTCTTGAAACATGTTTTCTAATTTGCCTGGATCTCACCAATTTGGCTGGACTGGCTGGCCAGCTAACCCCAGGGATCTGTCTCTCTTTGTCTACCTCCCCAGCATTGGGGATTACAAGCGTGTACCACCATGCCCAGCTTCTTTTATGTGGGTCCTGGGGATCAAACTCAGGTCTTCATACTTGGACCGTAAACACTTTATCAACTGAACTTTTTCCCTAGTCCCTCAAACCTTGACTTCTTAGAAACCATGGGCTGCTTGTTCTTGTCTCTGTTCACATGAGCGTCTCCAATGAATGGTGTTGCTGGTGTGTTTTCTGGCAAGCAGAGATAAGGCCCTGTGACGCTAAACAGCCCTAGGATCATGACTTACTAGTATGAATTGGCCAGGACCAGTACAGAGGTTCTGACTCTTATTTCAGGACTATTTTCAGGATTGTAGGTAATATATAATCACATACATACACATACACATATAAAACACTCTAATTAATTATAATAATAATTATTATTATCAACAGTGTGTGTGTGTGTGTGTGTGTGTGTGTGTGTGTGTGTGTGTGAGGGTATACATGTGCCATGGTACTTGTGTGGAGGTCAAAGGACATCTTTCAGGAGCTGGTTCTCTTCTTTGGGTTCTGGTGGTGGAACTCAGCATTAGCTTTGTACAGGAAGTGCTTTTACCCACTGAACCATCTCACTGGCCCAGGATTCTACATATTTTTAATTGATTTTCTCTCCCTTTGGTCGTAGATGCATATTCAGTATATGGTTAAACCAACCTGTCGCTAAATTTGGAGGCAAGGCTCTGATTATTTTTTCCCAAGGCTCTAGAATCTAGATAGTGGGCTTGGGCTCCCTTTGGCGCCCTTCTCCCCGCACCCCGTGCAGCTTCTGAGCTCCCAGGAGGAGGGAGAGGGATACAGGGCTCTGGAGCCTTCATGTTCTAACCTGGGCTTCTTAGGGAGGGAGGACATCAGGGCATGTACCAGCTCAGCTTGTTACCAGCAGAGACGGAGGTGGAGATGGAGACTGGGAGATAGAGAGAATTAGGAAGGGAGGAAGGGAGGAGGGAGCAGAGGAGGAGAACCCGGCTCCGCATCCCTAATTGCGTTATCCCAACCATTTGGTTAGTGTAATTGCATGTGCAAAGCTGACAAATGTAATTTCCCTGGACTTAATACTTGCCCCATCTTCTCCTCCAGCTTCTTCATCTGATTAGCTAAAGTGACTCACAGGCTTCCGAGAATGCCACTTGTACCACCTGGATAGGCCTTTTCCTGCCTGATGCTCTGGCAGCTCAGTGCGTCCAGGGAGTCAGCCTGAACGGTTTAGGGGACACAAGGAGCTTGAGGAGCTTTGAGAATAACTGTTTTCCCAAGGCCCAGTTTGATTTGGCCTTGATGTTTCTAGTTGCTTCTCTACTGCCTGCCTGGAGGGGAGTGGAAATGCCACCCGCCACCCCTGTTCCAACTCAGTGGAAACTGACAGCGTTGAACTTTGGAGAGAAAATCTTATTATCTTGTCTCCTCGATTCTTTGTCAGAAGGACAGAAGCTGATTGTTTACTCCTCATGCTGGGGCTCTTATCTGAGACTCTCTACCTCCTTCCTATGCTTAGCATTTCTCTCTGAGTGGAGACTTTCCTACTGGCAGTGGCTGAGCTGGTGAGCATGGACTCTGGTTCACACCCTGGCCTCCCTCCTTAGTAGCCACGTACACAAAGTCTTTTATTCCATTCGTCTTTTCTCTTTCACGGTAGCAACAATAAGAGACCGTGGGTCAGTATGAGGTCAAGCTGACAGGAGAAACAATCTAGCTCAGGGTCCGGCACTGTCTGTGATTTTCATTCCCTGCTCTCTCCTCCTCCCCCTCCACTTACCCTCTTCTCTCTTCTCCTGTTCTCTCTTCTCTTCCCCTTCTCTCTCTCTTCTTCCTTTGTGGGGCCTTCCAGGTAGAAGCTCTGAGCTTGGGTTAAGCATGATCTTGCAGACATGCCTTGATAGTCCACCAACCACTCTCCTACCCTAGACCAGGAGCATCAGTACATGTAGAGCTGGTCGACCCCCTTCCTGCTGTGACCACGCACAGTGCTTCAGGGAGGTGCCAGATGTATGTTTGCGGGGTGGTTACTTTACTACTGAGCTGGTGTGGCCCTAGCTTTGTCTTCCCAGCACCACGCCCCCAGCCTTCTCTGTTCTAGCCACATGGTTCCAGTTACATCATTTATCTACCTGTCCTTTCCTCTTCTAGACCAGGAGTTCTTTGTGCCCCATCTTGGTCTTGTGCTCCTAAGTGAATCTAAGCACCAAAAAAGTTGCCGAAGAAGCATGTGAGGATGGCAGATGTGTCTGGATGGAAGCCAGGTTAGGGGGTCCTGCTGTCCTTGATCATAAGTTGAGTCTAGGGGTGGTGGGGAAAAAGGACCTTACCATAGGAGATCCTCCCAAGAAAACAGACCCCCTCCCCACCCAGTCATACTTATAGACATCTACACCAAGCTGGGACTAGGGTACCCAATGGAGATGAAGAGAGATGCTTTCTGCAACAGAGCACACGGATAAGAAGCATAGGAGCCGAGCCTTGCTTCTGTCTCCCTAAGCTGCTCCTAAGGTAGCACTGGGTTCCTGGGAAAGCAGCGGCTCCTTTGGTGTCATAGCGCGTTCCCAGGGAGTCTCAAAGCCACTGGGATATATTTGATATATCTTCTATCCTCTGACCTGGAGCCATTTGCTTATCTTCTCTGAGGTAATGTTACGGATTAGGGGAGGCTGGTGTTTTAGCTGGAGTCCTCACCAGTCCCTCAGGCACATGTTTGTTTCTAATTCCATTTAGAAGTGGTGGGGAGTCATGGCCGCTTTTGAGCTGTCACATGATTTCATTAGGCTGAGTGGCCACTGGACCCTTTATTGATTAGACTTTTAGGGACAGTGGGAGTTATGTGGCAATAAACCCAGGTAGATGGCAGCTTCCTAAATGCTAGCTGCAGGGTTGTGGCTGCTGACATCTGAGAGCCTAGCCCAAGCTTCCAGTGGCTTACCAGTGAACAATAGATGTTTCTGGAGTTCCTGCTATGTAGTCAGTGCTTGGCAAGGCTAGGGTGGGGGCTGCTGCTAAGTCTCCTTAGCACTGGAATGAAAGGGGAAACCCGGCACCCTTCCTGAGTTTATGAAGTTGTAAATTGCCTGAACTTATCACAAGGAGGTAGTAAATGGGGGAGAGTCCTGGAGCGGGGCAGCAGGAAGGGTGCGGAATGGATGAAGTAGAAGGTTCCTCACCCGGGCTAGATATGTCCGTGCTCCCTGGCAGCGGGGGAGATAGAGGTCTGCAGATTGAGTTCCCAGGCAGACTGTGGGGAAGCGGAGAAAAGCTTTCCTGGGTTTTAGTTTAAAGTTGGAGGGAGAGAGGTAAGGGGAGTAACAGCGAAAACAGCCCTTGCCCCCACCTGGCATGGCAAGGGTGAGAGGCAGTTTCAAGCAGCTTTTATCTTTCTTCAAAAACAAAATAAAACGGGAATTCAGCTAATGAGTAGAGAGCTGATAAATTTGGTGGCAAAGCTGAAAGTCTCTAATTATTTTGTACTTTGCATGGAATCTTTTTACGTTGGATGTAGAAAGTACAGATTTATCATCTATTTGTTGTTATTTTATAGGAAAAGAAATAGCAGAACACGGTGAGCCATGCACTCACTGTACACCTGCTTCTCATGTGAGAGGGAGTGTTAGTGCCCATGGATCAAGCCCTCTGGGGTTCCTGGATACACTTTAGTCGGGGATAGGTACCATGGCCCCTGGTGTGTGTGTTGTGTGTGTGTGTGTGTGTGTGTGTGTGTGTGTGTGTGTGGTTTCTGGACACACTTGAATCTAAATTGGGGCCTAGGTGGTCCAAGTCAGCTTCTCTGGAGAGAGAATCACAGCCTTTGATCTCATAACTACCAGGAGAATCAGACTGTGTTTGGTGGTCAATTCTATGAGGCTTCCCTTGGTGGAAAGAGTGGCTGAGAAATCACCCCTGTTTTATGACCAGAGTCTGTAACAAGTTTGAAGCAATACGAACTTCCATCACAAATCTTCTGGTCTGTGAATGTTAATCAGCATAGTTGATTGTGGGATTCCAGCTCTGGAGAAGTACATCAACTGAAAGCTTTTAGGGCTTTACGCATGATGGAATAGCTTAATTGTGCACTGTGTGTGTGTGTGTGTGTGTGTGTGTTTGTGTTTGAGTGTCTGTATACAGATATGCAGAATACAGAAGTTGATGACAGGTATCTTCATTAATAGCTCTCTACCTCATTTTTTGAGACAAAAATCTCTCACTTAACCTGGAGCTCAATGAGTCAACAAGACTAACTGATGTAACCTCCCAAGTGCTAAGATTACAGGTGTACACCATTGTGCCCAGCTTTTTTACGTGGGTTCTGAGGATCTGAACTCAAGTCCTCAAGCTTACATGTTACAGACTGAACCACCTCCTCACCTATCCCCTAAAGGTATAGCCCAGGCTGGCCTCAACCTCATTATCTTCCTGCCTCCATCTTTACAGTTTGCCTACTGGTATGTGCCATAGCAACTGGCCATAACTCTATTTGTACAACAGATAGCCTTGATTTTGAGATCAATTCTTTTAATGAGGAGAGGAAATCTAATCATCTAATCATGAGATTTGCCTTTTTTTGATAAATGGGGAGTGGTTTCAAAGAAGTGAATTGAGGCAAGAGACTAGCTTTGCCCTCCTATGGGGCTTAGGGTTTCCTAGGTGTAAAGTTGCTCCTTTGTAGAACTCTGAGGGGCTTCTGTTGCTTAGATGATGAGAGGCTCATTCAGCTTCCTCTTGGGGTCCTATAAGGAGGTGATGCTATTATCTTTTACCCACAGCTCCCACCTAAGGCACAGCACACAGACCTTTCTTCTGCTTTCTGCAGCAAGAAATTATATTGCTTAAATATATCAGATGTGCCAGTGGAACCCTTACCTGTAGGGTCAAAGATGGGAGTCGTTCCTGATACGTTGATACTGAGTTTTGAATCCTTGTGTGAGTTTCTCTCAAACAGATTTCTGGATTTGGGTGCTGCATTCAGGGGAATCTTATCTTCCCCACTGACTAGAACAGAGAAGACCAGGTTGGCTGAGTTAGGTAGAGCTCTATTTTAGGGAGAGGGATGAGTTCTCACTGGGGAAGGCAAGATGGTAGAGGCTGAAGGGGAGAGAGGAGGCTGTGGGTCATCGGGGTTGAGGGAACAAAGTCTGGGAGTCAACTCACTGGTGAGGTAGCAGTCCAGGCTGATGGAGATATTGTCAAACGCCACTGTCGCCCTGGATCCTTGACCCCACCATGCGACTATCTGCAGCCAGAACCTGCATTATTAAGAGGAATGTGTGTTAGGAACCTCTTCCACAGATCAAGTCCTAGGAGTCAGTGTCCAGCACAGGTGTGCTGATCCCCTTCCTGAGGAATTTAGTTTTGATCAGCCTTACCTGATCCCACAGCAGTGATAAGACGATGGCACCCAACCTCTCCCTGGCTTTGACTTCTCCAACATGGAGTACAGCCCTGTCCGAAGGGTTGCTCCATCATGCCTATGACTGACAGCCCATAAAGCCAATTTGGAGATTTGATCTTGGGAAGACTTATTTTGCTTTTTGGACATACATGGTGTGTAGAAATGAGTAGAGTTGGAATGCAATTTATGCTCAACTATGGGTGGGCTGAAGCCATTATTAACACATTAAAATCTTTTGCATTATATCAATGACTAGAACACCATGATCCCTTTAGTAACTCTATTATTTCAGGCAACTAAGCTTCTTCCCTGGGTTTCCCCTGTTAACCAGTAACCTAAGGGTTAATCTCTTGTACAACAGAGGCTCTGGTCATCCTGTGTCTTGTCCAGCATCAGCTACTATTTCCAAACTGGTTGTGAAGTATTAGATGATTGGCCATTTCCCTGGGGAAATGCTTGTAACTAGTCCATGGTGGGTCATAACATGTTGATAGTAACTTGTTGAGATAATGTTTCTTTCCAACTTCTTCATAGTCTCAGAGGGCCAGGTCCTCTGACTGTGGTCAGAGAAGGCTTTAGACGGAGATGAACAGAAAGATGCTTGGATTTGTTTGTTATTTGAGAAATCTCTATCCTGGAAGGCTATCATCAGTCAACCAGTCCCTTTCTGCAATACTGTGACTGTGTCCTGAGAACCCTAAACACTATTTTTCCACCTTGCAGAGAGTCTATCTAGAATGACCTGCATAATAGTGTGCAGCCTCTGGTGTGGAAGTTGAATAAGTAAGAGAGAGAAAGCCATAGCTGTCAATCATTGAATAGATTCAGCACATGTGGTATATAGCCATGCATCAGGATGCTACTCAGCAATAAAAAAGAATGGACCAGGAGACATGCTGTAAAATAGATGGCTCTCAAAAGCATTATGCAAAGTTAAGGAAGCCAGACAGTAAGTTAAAGACCTATATTGAGTGATTCTGTGTATAGGAATCATCTAGAATAGGCAAATCTGTAGAGACAGAGAGCAGATTAGCAGTTGCCTGGGGCTAGCAGTGGAACAATATTGACTGCTAACTAGCATGAAGGCTCATTTTGGGATGATGGAAATGTTCTAAAACTGTGTTGTGGTGTTCTTTGTAGAATTCTATGAACATACTGAATGCCATTGACTTGCGCACTTAAAATGGGTGAATGTTATGGCATGTAAATTATAGTTTGATAAAGCTGTTAGGAAATAAGGACAGAATGGAGAGAGAGAAAAAGAGAGAGAGGAAAGAGAGAGAGAGAGAGAGTCATGGGGCGGCCAACAACAAGGAATAGCCTTTGAGAGTGTGGGCAGAGGCACACAGGAAGAAGTGTGAGAGGAAAGGACTGTTGTTGCTCATATAGATCCTCAGCGAGTGAGCAAGGCTTCTGTGTGTTACTCCTGTGGCCAGTGGGCTACATGTGGCCATGGCCCAACATGGCTTACTTAAAACATTATGAAACGTTCTAAAAGGCATTTTTTTCTGTAACTTGATTGTGCGGTTCACAGGTGTGAACTTTGTGGATGACAATAACCTGTCCTAACATCAAAGGTTGGACATGCCTGTGTAGAGGTGCATCAGGGAGGGAAATCCCTACCATGAGTGTGAACACATGACCCTGGTCAACGCCAGGAAGGGACAGAGCCTGGCTTAGTTCTTTCTAGTCAGAGAACAGCGGTTGCTTCTACTGGAGGAAAGCCTTGAAATCAGAAGTCAGTTTATTTAAAGCATGTTTGTGTATTTGTGACCGGTTATTTTCAACTTCATTATTTACCAAGTCTTCCTGAGCCTTCATTCATCTTGTTGGTCACAAATAATCCTTTTTGTCTAAAGATCTCAATTAGAAGGCCCACATGCTTTGATTCTAAAGAAGAAATACCTGTTCAAGGTCATTCTTAGCTACATATAGAGTTTAAGGCCAGCCTAGGCTATATGAATCCCTATCTCAAACAAAACAAAACAATACATCCCAAACAAAAACCCAAACAACAACTACTACTAATAACAAACTACTCCAAAAGGTGAATATAAAGAATCATGTTCCTTGCTGGAAGCATTCAGAACATAAGATACTCAGCACTGCAGTGAGCCTGGCCCCCAAGTAACCCTCATTCTCGGTTTCCTCTCGGGTCATCCTCTCCTTATCTGTCATCTGCAGGTTGAGGGACCAGGCCATATGCTGATTTCAGTGCTGAGATGCATTAGTAAACCTTCCAGAAGGACTTCTGGTGCCTAAGCAAGGAAACAATTTGTGTGCTTTCAGAGCAGGGAGAGGGACAAAGTCCCCGCGGCTCCCTCCACAGACTCCGGGGAGATCACTGGTCTCCTTGCTTGCTCTGCTTCTCCTGTTCTCCCTCTGCTTTCATTCTTTATGCTGAGAGCTTAGAGACACAAAGTTCTCTAACAGCCGCTGGGCTTCTTAGCATGGCTACGATGATGCAAGCCGGGGCTGAAATGGTTTCTAAATAGAAGAGTCTTTAAAGTATTCTGCAGGGCAATGGCAGTGGCAGCTGCTGTTTAAGAGCAGTTGACTGACACCAAGCATTGCCCGTATTTTGTATCGGGAGCACTCGTTAAGAGGCAGGGAAGACTCAATCAATGGCACCATGAACCCACGTGACACTGCCTTTGTCTACTCTGGGGGCAGAGACTCAGGCAAGGGACAGGTGGACAAATGTAGATTAGGGTGAGACAGAGGTGGCAGGTATGGCAGGACGACGGTGGAATGGATGGAGTCTGGGCATCGGGTCTGGAGCTGGGATTACGGGGCAGGGAAGGCACAGTGGGGCTAATCTGGGAGCTCATCTTCTGTGACGGAATTGGCCGAGTCCAAGTGGGCAGCAGGCCCACTGTGATTTAAGCTTCTCTACTTTGGATGGTGCTTGGTTGTGTGCCATCACTGGAACCTTTGAAGAGGCAGCCCCCTGACTCTGTTACTCCCGCACTGCTGGAGATGGGTAAGACTTCCTCAAGACTCACAGTGTCCTTCTGGCCCAACCACTCTTTTCTGGCCAGGTCCCCAAAGGCACAAGAGTGAACTCTGTCCCTCTGTCTTAAGTTCTAGCATTTACTCTGTCACTGAAAGGAAATCCTAGGCCAAGTGGAACATTCTTGGACTGATAGAAAGCAAGGCCCAAGGCACATTATTCCTAAGTCTGCAATCAGATGGCTCTAACAAACACAGGTTACTCTACTTGCTGTTCTTATAAGCCTTCGCTCTGGATGGGGAGGGATGTGGAATCCCCATGACTTCCAAGAGCCTTCGCTTCTTGCTTGTGGGAACTGGTAAAGGAAAGGGAAGAATGACCCCTTTGGGGTTCCTCCTGCTTTCTCAGTGGGCTGTGCTGTCTAGGGGCCTGGCAGGTGAGTCTCCTCTCTCCTTGATAGTTTAATTTTGCTTTTCACCCCTTAATTGTCAGACCTGCTTAGCCTTTTCTGTTTCCCCAAAGTAGATACTTGTGATGTGATTGCACTGTTGCTTCTTCTCTCTCTTTCTCTCTCTCTGTCTCTGTCTCTCTCTCTCTCTCTCTTACCAGAGGGGTTTGGAGCTTGTTACTAAAACAGACTTGGCCAGGGATCTTGTTTGGAGCCTGGCTTTGAATAAGAACACACCTACCCTTCCATCTTGTTCCGTTTTACAGAGCAGTCTGTTGAAAATTGGCCCAGGAGGATAGGACTCTGGGAGGTGGCCATTTGGGCGGTGGGCCAGGTTTAGAGGGGAAGTGGGTGCCGCCCAGACTCACCGGGCAAATCTTTGCAGCAGAAATGTGAATGCTGCGCACGCATAGCTCAGAAAATGCATCGTCTCATTCAGGCAACAGACTGCTAATGGACAGTGAATATGAGGCCTGATTCGCCATCCTCCCAGCCTTAGGGATTGACAAACCTAATTAAGTTCACTTAATGATTTTTAAGTAGCTGACAAAAAGGTGTGTGTCTGAATGTGAACTGAGGGAATAGCAAGGCATTAGAGAGAGAAAGTGGAAAGGAATGCTGGATGCTACAAGAGGCATTTGACGGGAGGATATCGTGGCTCAGATTCCTCCAATGGCCATTTAGTGGTAACTAAAGTGTGTGTGTATGTGTTCTGTATCCATTTTCACAGGTAGGGCTTGTCTCGGACTTGGCTGCTTAGTATAGAACTGGCAGATACTACTGAAAAAAAAAAAACCACTTTCTCCAATTTCTTATTGTACAGCTGATTTGCTCAGCAAAAGTCTTCTGAAATGGACTGAAGAGGCTGGGGTCACGGCATGCTTTTCTATTAGAATAATGTCTGTGAAGAAGAAGCCCTGCCACATCCACACTATTATCTACATAACTGACTTAAGACACTGGCTGCAGAGAAGGGGCTGAGAGACAGCTTTGGACTCCTGGGACCAGTCCTAATTGTCTGACAAGGGAAAGGACCCAACAAGGGTTCGGATGTTGTCTTTGGCTCCTGCATAGGAAAGTGGGGACACACTATTCAAGATCAACTACATAGCAAGTTTGAGGCTAGCCTAGTCTATATGAGTTGATAGCAACCTCCATCTTATTGAACCCTATTTCCATCACACCGAGCCTAGCCCCATCTCACTGAGTCCTGCACCCATTTCTCTGAGCTCTACTTTCAGAGATTATTTGTCACCTCCAAACTTGGTTTATCCTCTGAGCAAAACACCAAGGACAGGGGAAAAGTCAATACAGAGTTTCCAGGACTGCCAAGGGCCAGAGGCTTTTTCTTTCCCAACAAGTCTGGCTGTAGCAAGGCAGTTTTTCTAGAAAGACAAGAATAGATGAATCTTTAGATAGACTGCAGGGAGAACCATTGAGACCCTTCCACATCCTCAGGTTGGCTTCCAAGAACTGGGTTTCTTTTTAAATTTAATTTTCTTCTGTTTACTTTGTGTGTGTGTGTGTGTGTGTGTGTGTGTGTTGTATACCTAAGTATGTATGTATGTGGAGGCCCAGGGATGATGTGGAGCGTCCTGCTCTATCAGACTCCACTTTATTATTATTATTCCCCTGAGACAGAGTCTTTCACTGAACCTAGAGCTAGGTTGCCCCAGAGATTCTCCTTCCTTGCCCGTTCTCCCTAGCGTTGGTGTTCCAGGCTCAGGCTAGCATGCTCATCTTTTTACATGGATGCTGGGGATTCAGACTCAGGTCCTCATGCTTGTGCAGCAAATGCTTTTGCCCACTGAGCAGCCTCCCTAACTCTCAGCAATTGCTTTCTATAATCACTTTTGGGTATTGGCACTGAAGGATTCCAGTTCCCTCATAGCCCCTGACATTTGAGAAAGCCTCTGCAAAGAAGGACCGGGCAGGCTTGACATGTAGAAGGTCATCTCCAGTAAGTGCCTGCTATGTATGTATCTGCTGTGTTCTCTCATTCTCTCAATTTGTGCATATCTATCCCATTCTCATGTCTGTGTATATGTGTGTGTGTGTGTGTGTGTGAGAAAGAGAGAGAGAGAGAGAGAGAGGGAGAGAGAGAGAGAGAGAGAGAGTTTTAAAGGGGAAAATAAAAGAAAGAAGACATTACTTTTTGTCCACACAGAAGTAACTATTAATAAAAATGCCTGACCCACAGGCTTGAATGTGTCAAGTCCTGCATGGGGGCTAACAGAAAAAGGGAGTTGAAGGGAGAGAGAGGTAGAAAGACAGAGGTAGAGAGACAGAGACAGAGACATAGAGGAGGTAGAAGAGAGAGATAGAGGAGAAAGAGAGGAGAGAGAACACAAGAATGTGCACACACACACACACACACACACACACACACACACAGAAACGCATGCCAGGATTCATCAAAGACTATGAAGTGGGGCTGGAGAGATGGCTCAGCAGTTAAGAGCACTGGTTGCTCTTGCAGAGGTCCTGGGTTTGATTCCCAGCACCTGCATGGTGCTAACAACCATTCTTAACTTCAGTTCCAGGAAATCTGACACCCTCTTTTGATTTTTGAGGGCACTACACAACATGGGTGCACTCACACACATGCAGACAATGCACTCATACACCAAAAATATAAATAAAAGAATATGAAGAATGTCAGAGATCTCCTGGGAGGATCATTTGTCTCAAGTAGTTACCTACCAGGAAAAAGCAAGACTCACTTCCCAGGCCACGCATTCAACTTGTTTAATTTTCCTAGCCCAACAGATTCCAACAATGACTTTGTGGAGGACAGTCTAGGTTAGGTAGTCCCAAATCCACTCTTCCCAGTGGCTGGACTGTCTACTCCTATCCTATGTCTCAGTTCATGCAGGCATTTTTCCACAGTGGCTTCTTCTCTTGTGTTGGATTATGACTGGGTGGGAGGGGAGCTGAGATTGTACCAGAGATAGTGGCCTCCCAACAGTAAGACGACCTAGGAATAGGGCGGCTTTAGTTCCCTTATTGTGTGAGGAGAATATCTTAAAATATTTTTTGATTTTTTTTGTGTGTATGAGTGTTTTGCCTGTATGTATGTAGTTGCACAGGTGTGTACAATGTCCACAGAGGACAGGAGAGGGTGTTGGGATCCCCTGGAACTGGAGTTATTGGTGATTGTTAGCAGCCATGTGGGTGCTGGGAACTGAACTTGGATCCTCTGCAAGAGCAGCCAGTACTCTTAACTGCTGAGCCATCTTTCCAGGCTGAGAAGAATATCTTTATGAGGGTGAAATACCAGTCTTCTTTGTTTGGGGGGCACAGAATTTCAAAGCATCACTGTGGAACAAGGCACAGCCAGGTGGGACCCTAGACAAATCATGGAGACTTTATAGGTGCTATCTTGGTTTTTAAAAGTCCTTGTGGCATGGTATTTCCACTGTCTTTCTCTAGGATGAGAGATTCTACTTCATTGTTTCTGTTTCATATTCCATTTTTTATGACAAATCTGTGCTTCCTTGGGCAGTGTAACAAATTACATATCTCATCCTTTGCCTTGGAGCAAAGATCATTTCAGCCTGTGTTATGAGATAGACATTTGTGCCGGCAGCCAGGAGCAGAGCTGTATAAGACACTGACCTTGCCCTAAGGAGTTTGAATAGTTGTGTAATTAATATTATTCACCGATTATGGAATTTCTGAACTTTCTTTTAGTTCCGTGCCCTACAGAGCTAGAATCTGGGGAACATATTGGCCGTGACTGGTGAGAAAAAAGTCCAGAAAGACACTGGGGAACGGAATGTCTAGGAGAATGGCAAGGCTATGGACAGAAGTGCACGTGGGGGGTTATACTGTGATGTCATGAGATACCAATCAGGCAGCAGGAAATGAAGATGTGTGAATCATCTGCATGGAAGTGAGGATGGAAGTCGTGTCAATGAGTTGCCTCCTAGGGGACAAAACATGTTCATCTGGATTCTGCTTTGCTTCAAATATCAGAAGCTCAATTATCCCCAACATGCCAGACTTTGTGCCTAGGGGAAGAGGGGCTGAGAACATAGAGTTACATTTTCACAAGCATTAAGAGTTATGAAAAACATACACATCTGTTGATTTGTAAACCGAGCAGTGAATGTTACCAAGAAAATCTTGAGCAGATCTGATCATCCGTTATTCTAAAGGGGTTCACGTAGTGCCATTTTGAGCAACTGCCTCTTAAACCAGGCTCATGGGTTTGATCTGCCTCAGTGCTCTGCACTCCTGATTGTGGAAACTTAGCAATCAAAAGCAACAGCTTGTCCCAAACGTCACAGTAAATCAGTGTTAGAAATAGGATTTAAAGCTCAGAATTGCTAATCTACTCCTTGCTCCAATGATCTGGGATATTTTCTGAGAAAGAAACAGGGCCAGATCCTTCTAGAGTTATGAATGTTTGATTTGCACATCTCAATGCCTGGGTGCACATTGCATGCTGAGCTACCAGCCACAACATCTTCCTTCTTCTCTGCGGCAAGGCCAAGGCTGTCTCTGGCCCACACTACTCTTTGCAAGGCAACAGAGGATGGGGGTCTCCTATGCTTTCGCTCCTTCTTTCTCCTGTTCTGAGCTCCATTTTGAAGTTCTGATCATTTCACATTTGGCCCCTTCCGGCTGTCTCCACCAGACTCTGTGCTTCAGTGAGCCCAGTCTGCAGCCTGCCTCTGGGCCTTGTGGGGCTCTGTTAACTGCATTCACAATACAAAGCACATGACTTCCTACTATTCATTTTCATCCAAGACATAAATAAAATAAAATCATCCAATCATCCTCTGACACAATCCATTTGCCTATTCTTGATCACACAGAAAGCATCCCTGTCGCCAAGTCTCTGTTTTCCTGATGACTTCTCTGGAATGAATGACCTTGGCCCTTTCTTATTTTCTTATGATTTGAATTTTTCTTGAAGGCTGGCTTATTAGCTCATTTCCCTCATTAGGGTCACCCTGACTGCTTGGATACTGGAGATCTTGGCACCATTCAAACGCGGTCATGTGCCGTTCCTACTTTGTGCTAGTGGTTAGGTTACCCCTGAATATATGTGTTCTCATCAGCATGCAGATCCTGTGACTTAGCAAGAGGCTGGTTGGCCATATGCTCTTTCTCAAGCATGGTGGGGGCTGAATATATGATTGTTGATGATTTGACAGTCCAATAATGCCTCTCTAGACATTTCTTGATTCCCTGTCTTGCCCACAAGAGACTTGGATCTGTCATTTTCTGTCAGTGACTTCCAAACACATTTACACAACAAAGTCATCCGGGGAACTTAAAAAAAGATAGATTTATTTTTATTTTATGTATATGAATGTTTTGCCTACATATACGTGTGTGCACCACGTATGTGTTCCTGGCATGTACAGAGGCCAGAAAAAGTCATCAGATTCCCTGGAACCCCAGTTACAGATAGGGTCTTCTGTAAGTGCAACAGTTACTCTTAACCACTGAGCCTTCTTCTCCAGTCCCAGTTGGGGAACTTTTAGATTCTTGGTCCAACATGTGGTCTCCTGATCAGAATCTGCATATGGGTTACACAGAGATTTCCTTGGTGGTGGGGGAAGACTTTTACGGTTCATAGTAACATTCAGTCAGATTTGTGAGCCATTGTAGGGTGCTTTCCTGGCAGCTTTAAGCTGTTTCAAAGTGCTTTCCCCAGTTTACCTTTTGTTTTTAGAAAAGAAAAAAAGTTTGGTGAAAAAAATTCCAGGATGATTTCTGCCAGAAAATAAGATTTTTGCTGCATCATAAAATTTTGGGAATGAAACATTTATACCTCAGAATAGATTCTAGAATTGATTTCAGCCTTGAATTATGAAGCTTGTGGAGAAGTGGGCTGATCAATGCTCAGAGAAGCTAAATGAGGAAGCAGTGTTCACAAGCGACACTCTGATAGATGCCCGCAGATGGGAGCTGTATTTCTTGGCTATGAAACGTATCATTATTTTTCCCTGTCTAACCCACTTCTCTTATTTGGGCACACAGCTAGACTGCATTTCCCAGCATTCCTTGAAGTAAGTGTGGCCGTAAGCCCGAGGTCTAACCAGTGGAAAGGGAGAGGAGATGACTCCTAAAAACCTTCTATGCTTAGCTCCCCATGTTTTTCCTTCACTGACTAGCTGAACACAAAGGATTCCAAGGATGAGAAAAGTGAAGGCCCAGGGTGGAAGGTGCCTGGGTTTCTGAATGGCTAAGTAGAAGATCATTCATCAAGCACATCCATGTTTGATTACACATGAGCAATACATAGATTTCATTTTTATGGAGCTCTGAGGATTGGAGGTTTACTGTCACTTTAGGCAGTAGCATTCCAGGAACACAGTAGGTAGCCCAAGCCTAGGTACCTAGGGTGGTTCAGTACACCTGGCATCAGGTGGACCGATGCCCAGCCTGCCCACAGGGCAATGAGTAAACTCTGCACTTTGCTGGCTGTAGGAGACTGGAGAAGTGTTCCCTCTATTGGTTGCATCCTTCCCCTCCTACACACCCTGGCACTGTTCTAGGACTAGGGACATGCTAGAGAACCAGGCAGGGTGTGTTGAAGGAGAATAGTCTGGCACTCTGGGACTCAGATGTGATTTTTTTTTTTCGTGCATGTATGCTATACATGAGGCTCTGCGTTCACTGACCAAATTTCTTTTATGCTATGGAGGCCTCGGTCATCCTCCTGTCCTTAGCATTGCTCCTGTGTGCCGCTCTCATGTCCATGTCCTTTACTGGATGACCTGTGTGGCAGCCCAGTTGCACCCAGGCCGTGTGTGGCTTACTTCAGTAGGCTAGAGTCCTTTATTCCCAGTCCTCTCTGAGTGGCCTTGCAGGTGTTGAATGACTTCATGGTTGACAGACTCTCTGGAGGGTCTCCAGGTGGCTCAGGTACAATTTCTATATCATCCCTCATATCGTCTCCTATTGTGAGATAGCAATGCTTCCTGTGGTCCCTGAGATTCATAGATGTTTCTTTGTTTCTTGACTCTGATAGTAGGTGTTTGAAAGAAGGTAGATTCTGAGCCAGAAACCTTACTCCTTTGGTTCTTACATGTGTATCTCTGGACAGATTGCTTCATGGTTTCTCTTCAATAAATTGCAGGCTTGAAAGTTCATATTTTGATGAGGGTAAGTGGGCGCATGTATGCGGTTCAGTGGGGATTGGATCCCTGTTCAGTCTTCTGTCAGAGCTTCAAAGGGCACAGAGCAAAGACCGAAGAAGGGCCCTCACCTTGCAAGCTGCCAGTGGATCCAGGTACTTACCCTGCTTCCCCTGGGCGAAAGGAGAATGAAGGCAAGTGTGTGTGCGATGGGTTTGAATGCCTCGGTGAATGACTTCTTGGGCTTAGTGGGCATGCTTTATTCGGTTTTACCTAAAAGCACGACGGTTTTCTCATGGCCCAGGGTACTGACCCAGCTAACATTGTAGCAGGAGTCCCAGACCCTGCAGTGCTGAGTAGGCAGTGCTGTCCTGCCAGGGTTAGGAGTTTGGGCCTCTTTCTCTTTCCTTCTGGTGTTGCTTGTAGGTGTGGACTCAGGTCAGGGAGACAGGTGAGACACCCTCTCTCACCTCGCACCCTGGAGCCTGTAGGATTCTCTAAGTTAAGTCTCTGTGCATACCTGCTAACAGTAAGTGGCAACACCTGACTTTTTACCTCCTTGGTGTATGCCTCTGGATCATTATTTAGTGTCTCTGGGACACAGTTCCTAAAAGATCCTCATAGCTCTCTTTGGTACGGCATGCTGGCAAGGCAAGGTCCCTGCATAGGATACAGAGAGCTGCCTTTAGGGAAGCGAGGAGGCTCAACAGCTACAGCTTTGTTGTACTCTGTTCTATTCCAGGTTCCCAACCTCCTTCCTCTGCGCCATGAGGCTCTGCCATACTGCAGCCTAGTTTTCTGGCCAGCCCCTGTGTGATGGCCTTCCTTGAGAGCTGTGCTGTTACTACATATCTAGGGGAGTCCATCACCTGGCACCAATAGGTCAGCAAATACTGGTTGGATAGTAAATATATAATACCCGAGTGATGATGGATGAAGGTTGGTACCATTTCATCCTGAGAGTCTTCCAAGTATGTTGGAAGCAGGACCTCTACTGAGAAGTTGTTGTGGTTAGTGACCCGTAGGACCTTAGACCACAGTCTTCTCACCTGAAAGTGGAACCTAGCTAGATATTCAGTGTTGTGGGTCTGAGTGGGTACCCAGTTCTGGAAAAGGGTAAAGCCCCCAGAGCAAGGGTGCATGGTGACTGTGGGTACATAGTAAGGGATCTAAGAGCCTCTGTGACAGTCACAGCAGAATACCCAGCAGAGGGCAGCAGGTGCTGACTTGTGGGCCTTTGCAGGGTGATATCCCCTCCTCCCCACCTGTGCGCCTCTTCACTGGGGAGAAACTATCCTGGAAGTATGGCAGTTACAGAGATTTGAGGAAGTGGGAAGGTGGGCAGGAGAGGCACAGAGCCAGCCCCTCTGCCGTGTTGTCCTGGGGACAGAGGAGGGCTCTATTCAGCCTAGTGTGGCTTTATGGCTGGCTTTCCTTATGTGTCCTTAATGATACTGACGTTTATTTGCAACTATGGGAAGATTCATGAAATGTACACTAATTGTATTTCATTTTTATGCTTTTGTTAGATGTGCTACATTAATATATTTGTAATTAAAAATGCCTCTCAGAATCTTTGCTTGGTTTTGTAGTGGGAACATATGGTGTGGGGACAGCCTAAGGCATGCTAGAATGATGGACTGAGATGACGCAGGGGGAGGGAGGACACAATAGCCTGGAAGAGAAAGGGGGAGCCTCCTCTTTTGGTGATGTTATTTCCACTGGGGGTGGAGATGTAAGAGAAGGAAAGACAGGCAGAGTGTGCTGGATGGGAAGTGTCTTCATCAGGACATAATTGTGGGATTAAGAAGACAGATAAGATGCCCTCCACTGGAGAGGAAGACTACACTTTGGTTCCTGTAGCACTGATGGTTATAACAATCTACAATGTATCTTAAAGAAACAAGGAAAAAGATGAAACTTCCTAATACATAGAAATGATAATTGTTTGAGGAGATGGAAGTGCTTAGTACCCCAATCTGATCATTTCACCCCATGTGCAGGGACTGAGTTATCTTGCTCTGCCCTATAAAGATGTGCAAAGAATGTGTCTTTTTTTTGTGTGTGTACTAGCTTATGTGCATGCGTGTATGTATGTGAACTTGTGTGCATGTGAGCAGAGGCTAGAGATTGATGTTAGGTGTCATTAACTCTTCTCCACCTTGCATTCTGAGACAGCATCTCTTACTGAACCCAGAGCACTCTGATTTGGCTGGACTGACTAGCCAGCAAGCCCCAAGGATCTTTTTGTCTCTGTTTCTCCATTGGTGAAATTGCTTGTTTTCTTTTTTGTTTGTTTGTTTTTAACATGGGTTCTGGGGATCGAACTTGGTTTTAATGCTTAGGCAAGCACTTTACCCACTGAGGCTTCTCCCTGGGTATTAAATTTTTTAAAAAGTTTGAAAAGAAGATCATGAATTTCAGGGGGATGATGAAGGAAAGGAAAAACAATGAACTTGAATTGAGTAACAGGTATGGTCTAAAAACAACCCAGAACCCAAATATTTTTCCAGTAACAAAACCCCTCATGAACTCAGTTTCCCATCTCTCACCAAATGCTGTGTCTCATTTCTTCATGCAGAGCCAAAGAAGCCTAAGAGTTAAGGGAAAATCATTTAACCTCTTAACCCTCAGATTTTTCCTATATAAATGGAGTTAATTATAGTTTTTATCCCAAGGGGCTGTTTGAAGGCTGAAAGGAGATAATGCATGCTAAGTACTTGTTACAGTGATTGGCCAGCAGTAAGCACTCAACACATGTCAGCTCTGATCAGCATTTGAAGTTCTCCGTGGCTATCACAGGAAGCAGTGACAAATATTTGAAAAATATGAGGTAAACACAACATTTTCAGGCCATGTCTAGATCTGTGAACCAAGGAGCCCCTGAAATCTCAGGTAGATTTCTCTACCTGGACAAGAATAAAGAAAATGTCCCCCCGTACTTTTCTGATGTCAGAAAGATGGTACATGAAGGGAGAGTATTGTTGTCCATAGAAGCTCATATAAAATGGGGATGCTGTGGATGATCGTAAAAAGTGTTGAACAGGGAAAAACATCTTGTCTTTATGGAGTTTCTGGTCTGAACGCACGAGGACATAACTCTAAGTTAACTGATCTCATTTGGAAGATGCATTTGTGAGACATACCACTTGTCGTTTAGGACAAAGGATGCAAAAGGGAACAGGAAACCTAAATATCTCCGGAGGGAATGTTTTTTCTTGTTAGACAATGTATACAGAGTATAGCTAAAAGCCTTCCTAATGATAGTGTTGGGGAATGGAGCCTACACAGGTGTGATAAGTTATGTACTTTATATTTGTCTGTACGATTGCAGTGATTTGTGGGACATGATTTGATCCACAGCATTTCCAAATCCGTCTCATAATGAGTTCAACTCAGCAGCTTTTGCTCTGTGAGCATGTCAAAGCTCAAGATGGTGCAGAACAGTACGTTTAGTAAGATCGATGATTATGAAGAGAAAAATTAGGAACACATCCCTGTAAGATACTGATGATTAGAATACGGATAACTTGTTTTTCTTCCATTTTGAGAAGAGGTAAAATTAATGGTAGCCGGAAGAATGGGAACCACACTGGGGAGGGGGATGAGGCAGGGGAGAGGATGAAGAAACACGCTAGTTATGCAAGGTAGATGTTAAACATGGCAGTGCTTTTAAGCACGTATCAAGCCCATATTTGAACTGGTGTTGTCCTTCAAAATTACCTTGAAAGCATATATCTGTATTCCAGGGATATTGCTACTGCTCAAAAACATCTTGAGCACTACTCCTGGGATTGTTTCTTGTTACCCTTTGTAGCCTGGCTGTAGAGCTATGGTAATTTCATAATGATCGCAGATCATTATGATACTTATATTGCTTTGCATATTTGCAAATGAACAGAAGCGATGTCATTCATGGATGCACATCCTCCTGCTGCCAGTCTTTCTGTACCTATGACATGCCCAGTGAACAAATGCAGAAGGACTGCTGAGGGCTGGGAGCAATCTGACTACAGTTCTTTGGTCTCAGTGCTCAGCTCTAGCTCCCGACTCACAGGCACCAGGGCACACAATTAAGATCAAAGTCTTTCTTATAAAGTGATTCTGACAGGACAGTGACCATAGACAAAGGAAGCATAGTACCAGGCAAGCCCTACAGAGGGCCCTGTCACGAGAGTAACAAAGTGCTGTTTTGGGTTCATCTGATGGGACAAAGGTGCTGCTTTGATATACAGAACACTTTGCGGTCATATTTATTATAAAGTGGTTTTGTCTGTTTTGTTAGTCACAGGTTGAACAGAGGAGGAGCGTTAGATGGATTCCAGCAGTGAAATTTTCAGTTCATTCTGCTGGATTTTGGAGGTATATTCAACTTTTCTCAATACATCTCAGATTTGTCAGGCCTACTGGGTGCTAGGCATGGTACCAGGTTCAGGAAGCAGTGATGTATAAGAAAGGCATGATCCCTGCCTAGTTATCAGATAGCAAAGACTAGGTACTAATTGCAGGGATGTCTCAAGACCAGGGAATACATTTCAGGCCCATAGATAGTCTAGGAGTCAGGGAAGGGTTCTTTATGGTATTTAGAGGCATGGAGGGTAAAGGAAGAACATTAATGTGGAGAGAGGTGAAGATGCAAAGGCTGGATGTAAGGAATTTTAGAATGGTGCATATGAGTGGAAAGGAGTTACACTGGGTAGAGAGGGAGAGGAGGGACTAGTGTGAGGTGGTGAAGTTGGGGCCAGGCATATCACACATACGCTAAATACAGATACTATTAAAGACCCAGAAAACCACAGGAAGCCATAAAAATGATTAGATGTATGTTAATAATGATTATTTGTGAAATGTCCAGGGGCTGTGATCAGTGTCCTCAGCCAGAGTTCTGTGGAGCCAATGTCTCATCATTGATAAAACTGCTTAGAAACACTTCCTAATGCCTGGAGCTTGTGAACCTGGGCGTGGAAGTGATTTGAGACAATCTAGGGAAGGAAGTTCATGATGCATTTGAGTATTATTGAAGGGAGGGTATTGCTCAGAAGGCAGGCGCTGAGCAGTGGGACCTAAGATCTACCTAAGAGGGTCTTACGGGATGAAGGCCAAGGCTGCAGGGTGTTAACACCTGCCTCACGGGATGGGAGGAGGGAGTTAGTCATCCTTGGTCTCTTATGCATCTGCTTTTCCTCTTTCCTTATTTATCTGCTTTCTCTACTTTCTCCCGTCCCCCATTTTCACATTGTGGCAATCCAGGCAGCTTCAGGTTTCTCTCCTGGAAGGAAGAGGGAAGAGTGTGCTTCCTGCTCCTCCTCCGTCAGGGGCTGCTTAGGAAAGCATTCATGAGACAATGCCCATGGAAGCCCGAGGAGAGTGTTGGATCCTTTGGAACTGGAGTTACAGATGGCTGTTAGCTGCCAAGTGAGTATTGGGCATCTAACCTGTTCCTCTGGAAGAACAGCCTATGTGCTTAACCACCGAGCCATCTCTCCAGCCCCAACTCTACATTCATAAGACTCCCACCTTTACCTAAGGTTTTCGTGACTGAATGTTATCGCTAAACTGACTATCCGGGCCTCATCTGAGGTGGGGAGCTATTGTTATTATTTTATTATAGTTATCAGCAGCTTTTACTGATTAAACATTGAGTGTGGGCCAGGAAGCTCACCAAACACTTTGCTTTGTAAAATCTAAGAGACAGCTGTGCATCTGTTTGAAGAACATGGCCTACTCTGGAAGATCAGTGGCCGGATTTGTACAGTTTGTTCAATAAATTACCAGTATGTTCACTTATCAGGTGAGCATAAAAGATGCTAGAGTTAAAACTCTGATGCCCTGTTATGCATTGATTCTTTTCATAATCATTTTAGCTATTCCCAACAATCTGGTAAAGTTGTACTGCTTACAGATGGTGATGCTGAGACCCAGAGTGGATAAATAATTGGATGAGACCACCCAAATAGTGAGGAACTAAGCCAGTTTTTTGAACTTGTGACTACCTGCTTCTAAAGTCTGCACTCTTTCATCTAGAGCTCTCTTTTAGCTTTCTACACTAGTCATTTCTACACTCTAGTTTGATTTTAACAAGTCAAAACTGCTAGCCGGATCTCCTGTGGTTCCATGTACCTTGGGTCTCATGCCTCCTAGCTCTGGGGGGGCTGCGTGTCTGTGGCTGGCAGGTTCTTCATGAATGGAAGCACTCTAGTTTTCTGTAACTGTGCATGTATTAGGTCATGAAACATTATCAAACCAAGTTGGCCTTTGTCTGGATTCCCACTGGACAGTTTGGCCTCAGTAGCAACATCAGAAATGTCACTCTGGTAAACAGCCTTTAGCAGGGAGGAGGAAGGCTGAGAACAAAGTCTTCTTCAAACAAAATTTGACAAGAAGGGAGCAAGCAGAGTCAGCATCTTACTTGCTTTAAATCCCCTGGTGTGGCCATGAAAGAGAACTTGCTAGATTGAGGAGAGAGAGAGAGAGAGAGAGAGAGAGAATAAACCCCTCTTTGCTTCATCTGAATTAATCTTGCATCTCTCAAGAGCGAGGGCTGCTGGATCACCAGAAAGTTCTCCATCCTCTATGCATGACTCTCCACAATCCCAAAGAATAAAACACGAGCCTTTGGGGGCAGCGTTCACACTTCTCCCTTCCTCAATTTTAATTATATCCACTTGTCCCAAGGTCATGGAGCCTGGGGATGTCCATGGGCTTTGATTTTTAACCCACACATATCTGAAGGATTGGGTGGCCGCTGTTGCTGCTCAGAGTTAGAGCTCCCATTAGGAAGAGCAGAATATGAAGCTTCGAGAGCAATTTAAAGCCCAACTTCACACTTACAAAGCTTTAGGACAGCAGGTACCACTTTCTACCCTAATTTTAGCTTATACTTCAAAGAGGGATCCATCAGGATGCCACTTGACTGTTTTAGGAAACTAATATAACTAATATGAAGGCTGGGCTGGGTGATAGAATTTGATGTCTAACCTTTCACAGATGGTTTTCCCCCAAGTCCCCTCCCCCCATAGGAATGATATTGCCCCCCCCCTTTGTAATGGAACATATTAACTCCACCCATGGAGCATTCAGGATGGCACAGCAGAGTGTCACATAAGACAGCAGCACTCGTGTGACATTCTGCTGTGCCAGGCCATCTTTATTCAAGCACTGCTTGCTCCAGGCTGACTGCAGGTGGCAGAGTAGTGCCATCCTGGGAAGTCAAGTGACAGCTGAACTCCACGGGCTTTTGCTCTATTCCAGTGCCAATGAGATGTGAAGATCTGATAGCCCAACTCTCTCTGTTAAGAGGTGAGGAAGCTGAGGCGCAAAGAAGTCGAGGCCATTAGCTAAAGAATCCACTAGGAACCAGGACCCCTGGTGGAAGCCCTCGTCTGATTAGTGAAGAGTCTGGCATCTGTTGTCAATTCACCTTGGGGCCTGACTCAAACAGTAGTGAACTGAGTCGGGCCTGGATACTAGTCCTGACTCTAAGGGCCACTTGTGGGTGAGTACTTTACCCCTTTGATTTTCAATTTCCCCTCTTAAAAGAATGGAGTGTGGAATAATGATTAGGCTTTCCTCATCTATCATGGTTTTGTTGTCAATAAGGAAACATAACATGCCAAATGAGAAAGTAAGGCAAGGTCTATTAAGTCAGAGACAATGCCTTATAGATATGAATCCTGATTATTATTTGGGAGTAATGAGCAGCTCATTCTCAGCTCTTGCCACAGACAGATCCTGGAGACAGCTAATCAGGCCAGGTGAAAGATGCAGGAGATGAATTGCTCATTAGCACAAAATCCTTTAGAGAATCGCATGCTCTTGATAACCTGCAGAAGGCGTGCCTGTCTGTGTGTGTGTGTGTGTGTGTTTGTGTGTGTGTGTGTGTGTGTGTAGTTGTTTGTGACGGTTGATACTGAGGGTTAACTTGACAGTATGGGGTCACCTAGAAGACAATCCTCTGGGCAAGTCAGTGTATTTCAGGTTGGGATAAACTGAGGTAGGAAGGCCCACCCTGAATGCAGACAATACCATTCCATGAGCTGAGGTCCTGGACTAAGGAAAAAGGAGGAAGCGAGCTGGGCACCAGAATTTACCTCTGCTTGCTCACTGTGAATCTATTTGCTCAGCTGCTCCACGCTCTTGTATATCCCATGCCTCCAGCTGTGAGCCAAACTAAACTCTTTCTTAGGTTGCTTTTGTCAGGTATTTTCTCACAGCAGCAAGAGAGTAACTAATACAATGTCTTGGATAAAGGATTTGGGGACAGGGAGACTTGCCTATTTCAGTACTGTGCTTTGTAGAGTAAAAGGTAGCTCACCTGTCAGACACGTCGAGCAGAGATAATGCTGTCCACTGCCACAGGCTCAAGCCTTCATTGGTGGCATCATTGGTGGCAACATGCCAGACCATCCGGCTTTGCTCTCTCCCCGTTTTGTTCTCCACCAGTACCAAGGATACATTTCCTCTCAGAACTCCACGGATAAGCCAGGACATCCGGAGCTGCCAGGGAGAGAAGAGTGAGAGGATAAAATGTTAGTACTGAAAGGAAACCTTGAGTTGCCTTCTTGGAATTCTTAGTAAAAGCCCAAAGGATGTTGCTGGAGGCTCAGCGGAGGTTGGTCCAGCGAGAGGAGCAGGGTGCCCACTGTATCTTGCTCATTGTTGCCCGAAGGGTTTTTATTGAAGTTCAAGGGACTGGACAGGGACCACCAGTGAGCAGTTCTGAATCTCTGCTCAGGTTGCTGATATTCCAAAATTTCCAAGGTTCTACCTCTGAGGTAGTTCAGTCAGTGGGGTTATTCAATGAACTTCCCTAAGTATAGCCAAATAGTTTTGTACATGGACTCAACTTACTTTGTGATCTTATGCAGGTGATTTTTTAAAAATTCAATTTCTTGTAATGGATTTGGGTTCAATAAATTTTTATTCCTTCTGATAATTACAATCTTAATTGAACAGGGCCAAACCACATGTAAGCTAATGGGAGAACTTATGACTTGATAAGACACATACACTCACACACATGCACATACACACACACACACACACATACACACACACCCCAGTGCATCAGGATCTCTTAATATAGTTGTCTTCAAAAACGAGAATACCTGCTTTTCCAAAACGAAGCTACAAGGGTATGTTTTGATTGTGTCTTTATGAAAGGTTTCTATGGCATCATTCCCTAGACATTTGAAAGAGAATTGTAACTCATAATCTTTCTAAGAAAGTTTAAATGCAGTCATGTTCAGAGGCAGTATATACTACAAACTGATGTTTAAGATATCAGAGGCTGTGTTTGATGGAAATAATCTATAAACAACATCTAAAATTAAGAGAAATACACTCCTATTTAGATTCTGTGATGAAAATGTAGTGTAGAAAGAAAGGCAACATAGAACCTGTAGCAAGGCCATGCATGGACCCTACACCCCAATCTGGTAAGCCTGATCTATAATGACAACGTCTTCACGTCTATCTTTCCCATTTCCTCATATCCAGGGGAGCAAACATTTACCTCCATGGAAAATCCCCATTGGAGCTGAATGAATCTGTCAATGCTTTTACGCTGGTTTTCTTTTTTTCTTGTGTTTGGATGCCATGATTAGAAAATTTAATTCTACCTTTGCTAACACTAAATTGCCTGTGTCTTGCCTGGGATGATATCTGGCACATACTTTATCTCCTCTTGCTCCTTGTCCACAGAACAATGTGGATTTGAAATTCAATAAATTCATACAATTGAACCTTTAGATGATTGGGTGGCACTTAATCATTCTCTGTGAATTTCCATATTTGAGGGTTTTTTTTGGAAACAGCACGATAGGCATTTCAGATTCTCCTTCAGACAATGATGTTGTACCTCCTGGTCCCCAGTTTCTGATCCAGTGATTTGAAATCCACTTTAGGGAGAAGGTTCTACAATACAAGGCAGAATTTCTGTCGTTCTGTTGTCCCTTTCACAGTCTAAGTATCTGCTTACTTAACTTTTCTCTTCTGTGCTCAGTGAAGCAGCGTCCTTCATTCTCTTTCCTGTCATGCCTTTGCCCATTCCATCTCCCCAAGCCCTTGTCCTTCCAGCTGACCTCCTCTTTGCCTAGCACTGTCATTCTTTCTACCTTCTAGATCTTCCATCTACAAAGATCATATCCTACTCATTCTGGAAAAATACCTTTTATTTGATTTTGTAGCTTTTTTAGTTTGCAACCCATTTCTGTACCTTCATTTAGATGCTAATGCATTGGGCAATTGGGACATAAATGATGCTCTCCCCCACCCTTTTTGTGTCAAGAACCCAAGAACCCAAGTCTTGTATATACTGGGCAAGGACTCTGCTACGGAGTGGCGCTCTCATCCATTCTTTAAACATTTTTTTCAACCTGGTTTCTATCTTTGCTTTATTCTTCTAAGAACAGAACTCTCACGATCTCCTTTATAACTTATTCTCCATGTCTATGGGCATCTAAAGCACTTCTTCCTCTCTCTTTCTCCCCTCTGAAATCTCTTGTGCATCTCTGTCACATTTTCCCATTTATTGCTGACATCTGTGACTCTGCTCAACCACCTTCAGTGGTTTCTTGTTCCCTTTTGGAAAATCAAGGCAGTCACACTCCTCCATGATGTAAGGAAATGAACATTTTAGTCATTCAATGAATACTGATCAAGCACTCAAGCTATGTTTCATGTATGTGGCAAGAGATTTTTCCATCTTCCTGCACTATGTTCTAGGTCAGTCAGGGCAGCAGAGAGAAAAAAGGAGACAGGAGAGAGTAAAGAGAAAATTGAGGAGTGAGAAGGGAGAGAGAGGGCAAGAAAGAAGAAACAGGAGAGATAGATAGATAGATAGATAGATAGGTAGGTAGATAGATGGACCTGGGCTGTCCTAAGGCTTCTTAGATTCTTCAGGAGGGTTGTTAGGCTCCTTCTAGGTATCAGTCTTTGATATCCATTCACTTCCAAATATTGATTGTGTACATACTTTGGGATTTATTTTATGCATTTCTTTCTTGTCCACATGGAAATTTTGCTTTAGCTAGGAAGTTAGAATTAAAAAATACAGCCAATTTCAAGTGTACTGTAGAGCCACTTAACAGTCAAGACAAGAGATACAAGACAAAGCAAGATACTTAACATTGTCAAGATTTAGGTCACAACAGCCACTTGCCCCAAGAGTTCAGAGCTATGGAGATTGGAGAGTTTTAAAAAAATGACCGTTTCTTTCATCTTATAATGGCACCACCTATAGTTATAGCAGAAAGCACACACCTATAGTCTCAATGCAAGCCAAGGTACAAATTGAATTTCAATAGTGTCTGGTTTTAGAAATAGATGAAGAAGTCTTAAAATAAGATAAAAACAGACAGTCAGTAAATGGCTGGTAAATGTGTTTGGTCTTATTCATTCTTTGATTTGTGAGTCAGTAAGGTGATGCACTCAGGCAGACGTTCTTCCTTGAAATAAAGCAGTCCCAAACCTACCTTCTTTGCCTAGGTCTGCTTATCTACAATTATATTCCTGTGACTTCCTGATTCTCCAGTCAATATTTTTCTATTCAGAGTCTGGTCCTCAATACCAGTATCTGCAGTGTTATGGGGGACTTGTTAAAAAGACAGAATCTCTGGATTGGTCACAGATCTATTGAAGCAGAATCTTCAGAGAGGCACCGAGTTACAGGGCAGCCTCCAGGGCTCTGCCCGAGCATTTCTAAGACTCATTTACTGCCTTTCCAGAGCGCACTGGATGCAACTGCCCTTTACATCAGCACTAACTCTCCAGGGGCTCTTCAAACCATCCTCGTTTCCTGACTGGTTGACAATGGATGCACTAAGTGTCTGTACTCCGTGACTAAAGTGCATTAACTGTGTGACCTCAAGCCTCCTGCGCACCTCCTCTGAGCCTCTACTTTCTTATGATCATAGCTGTACCTTCTCTGCCCACCTTCAAAGGTTGTTACAGAGATCGAGTGAGATAGAGATTGTGACACTGTGAATGACGTGTGAAACTTGTGGTTTTCAACCTGGGCTGAAAACTAGAACCACCTTGGGAGTTCTCCAAATTACCAGTATGTGGCCTCCATCTGAGAGATTCTGATTTAAGCAGCCTTGGTAGGTTCTGGGCATTAGTGAGCTTTAAAATCCTGCCAGGTGATTACAAAGCGCAGCCTGGGTTGAGACTACCGGGGAGACTACTTAGTGCAGGAAGTAGACAGCTCTCTCAGTGAGAGGTCCATTTTCACCTTGGACTTGGAGTAAGAAGCAATTCTTGATCACTAAGAAATGGCTTTAAATGTGCCCAGTCTCCAGGGTGTAGTGGAGATAACTCTGCTGTAGAGGGAGGATACAGCCCTCAGCACGGGCCTTCATGGGGTCACCGTATCATCCCCAGGGAGAGACTGAGAACAAATTAGGGGGCAGGCAAGAGTCACCAGGGTTTGATGCTGGGCAGGAATAACCTGAGGCAGAGCTCCCCTCTTGGACCTGAAGTTTAAGATTCTCACCAACTTCTTGGTGTGCATGTGTGTGTGTATACAGGAACACATGTGTGCATGGTGAGAGTGCGTGTGTGTATACAGGAACACATGTGTGCATGGTGAGAGTGCATGTGTGCAAATGCATATGAGGCCAGAGGACAACCCTGAGTGTTGTTTGTCAGGTGCTGTCCATCCATTTATTTTTTAATTTTTGAGACAGAGTCTCTTACTGGCCTGGAACTCACCAAGTAGGCTAGGCTGGCTAACCAGCAAATCCCAGGGAGCTGCCTGTCCCCACTTCTCCATTATTAGGATTACAAGTACGGGCCATCAGTCCTGTCATTTTTAAACATGAGTTCTAAGGATCAGAGATCAAACTCAGGTCCTCAGTGCTTGCAAGGCAAGTACTTTATCAACGGAGCCATTTCTCCATCTCTCCAACTTTTTAATTATAGAAACCTGAAGACTGATGTCAAGTCTTATTGAGTATTCCACTTAGTTACTTGTATCTAAAACTACTGTGTTTCCTAAAGCAGACTATAGCTCAAGTTAGACCTAATGATTTCCATCTCCTTTATCTGGTCTTAATGAGCTCCTTTGATGTCTTTCTACATATATCCCTATGCCAAGAATACCCAGCTTGATCTTGACAGCAAAATCCCCATGCCCATAATAGGCACAAGACACTTTTGGAATTCAGTCTTGATACCTGTTTCTCTCTGGGTGGCCTACAGGGTATGAAGTCATTTTCTAATTGACTTTGAATGCCAGAGGACTGCAGTAGACACACGTACTGTCTTATTTTTATACTCACAATGTCCATTCATGCAGGTATCAATATAGCCTGTGGTGGTTTGAATATGAAATGTCCCTCCCCAAAGGCTCATGTGTTGAAGGGTTGGTCCTCAGGTGGTAGATACAATCATTGGCAGGTAATTTGATCATGAGGGCTTCAGTCTAATGAACAGATTAATCCCTTCACTGATTCATGTGTGATGGCATCATTGAGAGGTGATGTGGGTAGGCCTGCTTAGAGGAAGTAGGTCACTGGAATGTCCTTTGAAGGGTTCATAGTCTTTTCCTGTTTCTCTTTGCTTCCTGGCTACCATGAAGTGAGCATCTTCATCTGCTCTGCCATACTCTTCCTCTATGGTGCTTGGACCTAAACACAATGGCACCAGCTGATCATGGTCTGAGATCTCTGACACCCTGAGTCTAAATGAATCCTTTACATTTCATATTGATTCCTGTCAGGTATTTGTCACAGAAACAAAGTTTGACTGACATACACCCATTTTTTTCAGAAGGAGGATCTGGAGTTTAGAGAGGTGAAGTCAGTCACTCAGGGACACTCAATTCAAATGCTGCAGATTGGGACTCCAAGATCTCCCTCTGTGTCCTTTTTCTTCCAGACCAATACTGTGATGTGCATGCAGTATATTGTGTATATTCTTTGGGGCCTATTGTGGAAGATTTCTAGATTCTTGTATAAAATGTGGTCTGTGAACCAACAATGTTGACATCCCCTGGGAACTTTCCACAGATGCAGGGCTACCCTTGCTCAA
Organism: Eospalax fontanierii; assembly: GCA_035773235.1. Lineage (NCBI taxonomy): Eukaryota > Metazoa > Chordata > Mammalia > Rodentia > Spalacidae > Eospalax > Eospalax fontanierii. Next base: position 34,656,328 of record CM069529.1, on the reverse strand, counting down.
CTAAATCAGAATGTATAGTCTAACAAGATCTTTAAATTTATTTATTTATTTATTTATTTATTTATTTATGTGTATGAGTGGTTTCATCTGCATGTGTGTAAGTGCATCCATGTCGTGAAGTGCCCACAGAGGACAGAAGAAGTTGTTAGATCCTCTGGAACTGGAATTACAGATGGTTGTTTGCTGCTATGTGGGGGGATTTGAACCCCAGTCTTCTGCAAGAAGAGTCAGTGCTCTTAACTGCTGAGCCAACTCTCCAGAACCTAACAAGATCTTATACCTGAGAATTACTCTCAGATTAAGGAGATAGTGGATTTTAAGCCATTTATAACCATTGTTCCTGCTAGCTAATTAACAGTGGTATATGTGTGTGTGTGTGTCCACAAAATGTGTAGAATCTTACACAAAAACAAATTTATGAAAAGTAACACTTGTTCGAGCCTGTAATAATAAAAATTTTGTTCCTTCTGGATATGTCCTAATAGATATAGGTTATAAATGGCAGCTTTGGACTAATAAACTCTTTTGCATGCAGACAGCCTATGAGACGAGTGAAAAGAGGCACCACCAGGAGCACGCCACCAGCAATTATATCTCCTGGCTCCAGCTGGCCCTTTCACAAGGGCCTTTTTTTCCTGCCTTTCCGTGGAGCCTGATAGACTTTCCAATTATGTGGTACCAGTGTTTGTCATTTTATTAATTAAAGTCCTGTATGTAAAGCAGGAGCAGTATTGTGGCTAGGCCTAATGCTATTATTTCTCTCATGGCCCTTTCCTCCTCCAGAGGTAATTACTGCAATTTTATGTCTAGAATGTGCCCTGGGTTTGCTATGCATACCTTGTGTCAGCTTCAGAACAATCTCTTGAACTCACAAAAAATGTCATAGTGGGATTTAGATCGGAAAGACTCAATGGTAGCTAATAACGTCCATGTTGCCTGCAGCACTCCCAATGCTTAGGAAGGCAATTGTGACAATTCTTCAAATGTCCAAAGGGAGGCGGGAAATTCAGTATTAGAGCTGAAACCAGGATGAATGCTCCATTGTGTATTTCATGAAAACAGAGGGAAACACATTTTAGCAGAGAGAGGTAGTCAGAGATGAGATTGATTGGGGTGTGACTAGGTATCCTGGATACCCCTCACATTAGGAGTCACCTGGCTGAGAATGGATGACTGAGACTGGAGTTATCAGGGGCATTCAAAAGTTCTGGATGCAGATAGTTTGGGTTTAAATGTGAAATGTCTCCAATAGGCTCATGTGTTTGAACACTTGGCCCCAAAACAGCACTCTTTTGGAAGATTGGGGGACTGATTGACTATGGGGGTGTAGCCAGCAGATGTAGGGTCGTAGGGTCTGGGCTTGAGGACTCCAGGTTGGCTCTGCTTCTAGTCTGGGCTCTCTGCTTCCTGATCTACAGAGATGTAAGAAAGCTGCCTCTTGCTCCCACGGCCACTGCCATGAACAGGAGCCCCTTCCATCATCGTGAACACCTCCTTGTCTTCCTCACCCTGAAAGTGAGAGCTATAAACTCTTCCTCGTTGTGATTTCTGTCAGGTATTCTGTCACAGCAATGAAAACAACTGATACAATGTCAAGGCTCTGCCCTGACCTAAGATACCACAAGTTGTGATTCTAAGTATGATCTTCTAATTTTAAGAGCTCCCTTATTTCTGTGCGGCATCTTATTAACTTCTGCTGAGAATATTGACTCATGGCAAAATCCAATGTTTTTGTTCACCATCTTCTAATTCACCTGGAGAAAATAAACACCAACTCTCCAGCTATAAATAGCTTAATGAAAAATCAACCCAACACAGCAAGAAGCTGGCCAGATGCAGATTTATTTTTTGATAACAAGCAAATAAAATGTGATACTGCCAAGGACTTGCAATTATGGAAGCTTAAGGAATGTTGGATTCCTGGTCATTTAGAAGGCTGAAAGACCAGCCCAGCACCCTTCCTGAAAACATCATCAGGGACCACCCAGCCAGTGACACCCATTTTACAAATGTCCCTTTGTAAAAACATTGAGTTTATATAAAAAACAATAACCTGGGATCCCTACATGCCAAGGTTATGGAGTCACAGATGCTTTTCTTATTGATTTTTTTCTTTCACAAGTTTCTTTTCAATGTATATCTATGACTTTTGAGAACTAGAAGAAAAAAATTAATATAAACTTATGGTATACAGCTATTAAAAGCAAGGTAATGAGGAAGAGTATTGATATATGAACATGTAAAATTTAGCAAAGAAGGAATAGAAAAAGCTGATATTTCAGGTACTAAATTTATGCAATGCTTTAGCTGTTTCTGTGCTCAGATCTCTACCTGTCTGAAAGGAAATGTGCCAACCTGTAATAAGGATTATTGTTGGTGGGTAGGATTGTGGGCAATTTCACTTGTCTTATTCATATTTTACTGTATTTTCCTAATGCTCTAAAATGAACCAAGGGTACTCTTATAATCAGAAAAATATATGCTATATTTAAGAAATCAGTGAGGGAGGATTCTGATGGTGTCGGAAAGTAGGAAAAGTGTGGTTATTGTTTTTGTCTATTTCAGAGATGTTCCATTTCTCTTGCCTGAACTGTAGGCTTTGTGAGGGACCCAGGACAGCTCGGAACTTCGAGGAGGAGGTAGTACAATGCTGTAGGCAGAGCGGGGACTTTGAATCAGAAAGAGTGGCCTACTTTTTATTTATTATAGAGTTTGTTAGGGCCTCACTGTCTTTGTCTGTAAATAGGGCCAATGGTATTCTCCCTGCTGGGCTTTAATCAGATTCTATGAATTCAATGCCCAACTTAGCAAAGACATTTGATAAATACTAGGTTCATTCTCCTGTGTTAGAAAGGGAAAATAGGAAATTCATGTTAGAGTCCCCTCTCTGTCTCCCTGTTTCTCTCTTTAATACACACACACACACACACACACACACACACACACACACAAAATTAGAATATAGGTTGAGATGAAAAGTTCTGTGGTAAAAATTTCAGTTATTTTTTATCCTTTCCTTCTAGATTCCTTTCCATTCCTATAGAAAGAAAAAAAAACGACTTTTTTTTTCTTCTGGGATACAGTGGTGTGACTTCAGGCCAACAGTCTCCTCTATGCCTTAGTTTCTCTATTTACACTGGAGACAATGTCGAGGAATAACTGCAATCCTCTTGCTGGGAACAGGGTTGATTCTACATAATGAAACTCATACAACCTTCATGGATAGCAACTGGGAAGAATGTGGGCTCAAGGAAGCATGTGAATATCTGCATGGATGCAGAGCCCTTCCTCGCTCTGAATGCATCCCGCCAATACATAGGGTGGATCTGTGTTCTACTAAGGTGCTCCCTTGGATATGGGCTTCATGGGTGTGTTATAAGGATCACCTCTGGGAGCTACCAGTGTTTGCTTCTGACTGGGAACCAAGTCTGCTAAGGGCCAAGGAAATTTTCATCCACATCCCTGAGCCCTGACAGTAATTCTTCATATGCCACAGTTTCATCACATAATGGGGGAGGGATTACTTTGGAGTGGCTCAAAGATATTAAATTAATAATGTCCGAATGTAATTGCAATGGCTGTTGATTGCTTTAGCCAATTAGCATGTATCTTGGCAGAGTCCACCACATCACAATGAAAGTTGATAGAATGCAAGTCTCTAGCCTCCTAGCTCTAGGTGCTGAAGTAAGAATTACTTTGGCTTAGAAATCTCAATAGGACTTGATTTGTCGGATCTCTACAACTCAAAGAAGAGACTGCTTTTTAGCCCCTATCCTTGAGGGGCTGTGTAATTAATTAATTAATTAATTATTGATTAAAGTGGGTTGATTAGGCATAATCTCCTGTATTACTTCTATTGAAATGAAGCTTACAACCTGCCTACACATTGCTGATTGCCAGAGAGGAAAAATAAGAACATGCAATGTCTGTCACAGCGATTTTCTTGTAGCTAAGCAAGGCGAGAAGAGGGATAATAACAATAATTGCTGCCATTCATAAGGCATTGTGAAGATTACAGAGTTTTCACATTTCCATCTGACGCTGGTAACAATCTCACATGGAAAGTAAAGTAGGTATTTTTATCCCCAGTTTGGAGACATGACTTGTTTGAGGTCAGATGGCTCTTAGTGGGGCAAAGCTGAGATTTAAACTCGGGTGTCCTGAGTTGAGTCCAGTGACCTTGGAATGTTTAAAGGTTTGATTTTGGGGTTGAACTGACCTGGTTTATGCCAGTTGCCAGTAGGTTGACCTTGGGCCAGACATTAAGCTTCCAAAGTCCAAGTTTCTGTGTCAGTAAATGGGTTTACACTTTCTCACAAATCTGTCTTGATGATGAGTCAATGAAGGGGAAATGCTGACTGTAAGAGCCAGCGGTGTACTAGGGGAATGCATCTTTTAAAAACACATCAGGAGTTACTTCACACATGCTGAGTCCCTTCCCCTAGCCCGGACTCAGGGAGGATGTTTCTCTTAAGGTGCAAAGAACAAGGGTCTCTGAGGCTCTAATGAAGACATTTGGCTTGCTTTTAGAGTAATACAGATGAATAATGCATAAGGGACCTGAGAACAGGAATTTTTCATACTGAAAGCAAGATTTCCTACCTTTCCTATTGAATGAACACTTGAGAGGGAGCCCAGAATGGTAGGGTCTTCTGCATGACTGGCCATCCGGTAGGATGAGACTTGGAACTGGCTGGCTCGCCACTCTTGGATCTAAGCACTGCGGCGCCCTGCGCTTCTCCTTTGCTGCGCCCTCTCGCTAGATGTTGGTTGATCAGGCAGTCTAAGCTGTCAACCCCACCCCTCCTCCCCCGATTTTTCTCCTCTTCTGTGGAACAGAGAAGACTTCATTTACTCTCAGGGCAGCATAGGGAGATGGAGTGGCTCTGTAGTCCTTGGTGTATGGAGGATTTTTATTGCAGTGAAACAATACAGGTATATGGAATGGTTGCTATCGGAGTCCTAAAGAAGGGATTCAAAGCCTAGACGCACACTGTGGGCCTTTAGAAAAGCCATTTGAAAAGTGCTTCAAGAATCACTCTGGCCTCCTCTCCCAGCCCTCTGAAGCCAAGAAGCACTTTCCCAGGCCCACTGAAGACTTGCTGAGATTAACATCTTCATCCCTGGAGGTGCTACCTCTATATAACCAGTTATCCTTCTGGGCACAGGAGATACTGTGGGTGTTAGGTCATGGGGTAAGGAAAAGCAGTTACCTCGAGCCCCCATGCTTCTGACTTACTCCAGATGTCAGCATCACCCTATGGGAACCTGAGGGGCCTTGTAATTCCTGCTGAACTCCGAATCATGTCCTCTTGGGCAGAGAATGGGCAACCCAGATGGACATCACATATCTAGGGCAAGCTCCTGATTTTGGTTCCAGGGAAAGAGGAAGGCATTTTCCAAATGGCTTTTCCTGAAGACCCACTGTATATGCAGAGAGCAGCGAGTGTGAAAATGATTCTTGGCCAGACCAACTGGGTTGCTCCTAACTGTGCTGAGTCTTGGGGCTGGACTGACTTCCTTCTGAGAAGAGGAACTGCAGAGATGTCACTGCAAAGATTTCTGAGTGTCAGACGAGATGCGACTGCATGTCCATGGGAGCTCTGCCTGATGGGTGTCTTGGTCCTTGTGTATCAGACTGAAGGAGCCTGTGCTTGGTGTGAGGGGAGGGAGAGATGCTGTTACTCTGAAGTTTCAGCAGGATCAGTCCTCACTTACTTATGAATGGGTGTTTCTACCGTGACCACAAAGTGTTTATGCAACACTGCTTGGACACACAAGGACAAAGGCAGAGCTCATCTTGACCCCAGCAGGGACAGGCTTGTTTTTCCACTGATCAGGTCTTAGACACAATAGAAGAATAAATAAGTGGGCAGAAAGCTTTGTTCTCCCGCTCTGGACACATGTTCTCTGTGGAAGGCTTTCTAGCTCTGGAAATGACAACCTCAATCAGAATCAAGTATGAGGCCTTGCAGCAGCTTCTCTCTTCCCTGATCAGCTAACACTAGTTAGACCTGTGCATCTAAGAACAGGGCACACACATGGAACAAATAGCATTTGAGTCCCATGAGAGAGCAGTAACTAATGCTCTGGTTACAAATCGGATGATGGTCCTTGTCTGTCTCCATGGGTGAAAACCTCTGGTGGGTGGTAGGGCTTTGAATAGGTGTGCGTGGCGGCTCGTATCAGCTTCCCCTAAGCTGAGATGGATTCACCTGGTCCGCAGGGTGGGGCGAGAGAAAGAACCTGAGTCAGGAAGTATGGCTTTGGTCTTGGCTTGTCTTTGTGCTTTGGATTTTTGGCACATTCCCTCCTTCCCCTGTTGAGATAGGATTTCCTCTTCCCTGGCAGCCCGGTGTGTTCCCTAACCTAGACCATGGGTAGGGAGGACCTGGCTTGGATATATGAGCTCTTTCTGCTTATTGTCCTGGCTGGATCCTGTTGAGTTTGTTCAGGGGATGCTGAAGGCATCTATCTTTGTTTTCTCTTCTACATTAAGCATCTTAAAATAATCATTCCTTGTATCCTCCTTTTTTTTTGCCTTTTCATAGTGAATTTTGCCTGTGAGTGCGATAAACTTTAAAAACGCAGCCATGAGGGAAGTTCTACTTGTCACATCCTGAAAGTCCTCTTGCCCTTCTGCCTTCGGGAGGAGGTGTGGGCAGGCTTGAATAGTCCAATCAACACTGCCAGTTCTCACTTATTTTTCTTGAGGGTCATACTAAGAAGCTGAAGGGAAAATAAGGGCCGTTGTTCCGGAAATGGTCACCTGTACCCTGAGAAGTCTTATAAAGTCACCAGAGAACACTGATGGGAGATCTCCCCGACTTTTAGGGAACTGTCCCCACAGGAGGTAATTCTCAGGGAGAGTTCTGCACAGGGCTTGAAGGATGACAAAAAGAAATTCCCCATGCCTCTCTTCTCTCCCACATCCTTCTGAGTCACATTTGCTGGTTTCAATAACACGGAGCATGGGTCTCTTTCCCTTCAGGGCAGAGAGTCTACACAAACATGGCAGAGCCCTGCTGCTGCCTTCTGTCTGAGCTCAGCTGTCCTAGCAGCTAATCAAAGTCCTTTCTTTTCAGTTCTTGGGCTGACCTCAGGGTGGAAAGGTCTGGCTATGTTCCAGGATGCCATTGTGTGTGCGTGCACACGTGTGTGCGTGCACATGGGTGCAAGGGCAGAGGAAAGATGACTGCAGCTCTGACAAGCTCAGATGGAACTAGACTATCACAAGACGTGGTGTGTTACATATCTCTTCCCGAGTCCCCCCAGTACCAGAAGCTCATGAAAGGAAAATTGCTCCCATGTTTTGGAAGGGAAAGAAAATGAAGGAAGTTCACTCCCCAAACCCAGGCCTTGTTCTGGCCTGAGAACATGGTTTAAATTATTCTAGTCATAGGCAGGCTATTCAAATAAAACAGAATTTCAAACCACATGGGGCTTGTTGAGATAGGCTTCCAGGATGGATGAAGTTGCGGGGAGATGGCCCCTGCCATTCTTCAGTCCTCTATATTGGCCACAGCTGCAATGTTAGGCACATCCGAGTGTGTCTCACAGTCAAGGAGGACTGGAGAAGGCCTGGGAACAAGTGAGCACATAAAAACCACTGCAAGGCTTCCCTCCCCCATGGCAACTTGAATTATTTGAACTGGAGCTCAGTGAAATAAAAATAAAAAATAAAAAAAAATCAGAATATGTTTTAAGTGGTTCCCCAGTTTCCTGCAGAGAATAGCTTGTGGCAGAGAGGGGGAACCAGAAAGCCACCGCGCTCTCTCGGTTTGTGGCTGGGCTCGGCGAGATCTTTAAATATTCATGCCTTATGTGCAGGGAAGAGGTGGGGCCTGAAGCAGTGCTGGCCAAGGCAGGTGGCAGTGGTGGCAGCAGGGAGCCATTGGTAGGACAGGAGAGATGGCGGGTTTCCGGAAGGCCCTAGAAGCTGGGTTGGCACTGGGTGCTGGCTGTGTCTCCTTTGGTGGGCATCTGCTCTGGTTCCATCTGCTCCCCCAGCCCCTGTCTCCTCCACCTCTGTTCCTGCTTCACCATTTCCATTTCCAGCTCCTTTTTGACTCATGTTTCTAAATGACAAAATGCATTGCACTGTTTGGGGTGACGGGTATAGTAATGGACTTAAGATGAATTTTGCTTACCATTGACAAGAACACCTATAACCAATAGATTGTAAGTTCCAGAGCCAGCAAGCAAATCACCAAGGATGGGGTTTGAAGGTGCAAGGATCTAGACTCAGTAATGTCTTTTCAGAAGTCAAGGGTGGGTACAAGAAGTGCCATTTGTCTATTTTTAAAGGGGACACAAGTGGAGAAACATAGACTGCCAGTCAGCCCATTCTTAGATTTTGAGGGAAATTCATTGAAGAGGACCTCAGTTCTTTGCAAGAATCCATGGATGAATGTGAGGTGTTTTGAGAGAGCAGTTTGAAATATTCTACATATGTAAACTTTTGTAGATTAGGATTGGCCTGAGTTTAGAGATGATGTTCTCTAATAGGCATTAATTAGGCCTGGAGCCCAGGGTGGCCCATTCCTTGTGGATTGGTCCTTTATCAGGGACATTGCCCACAGCTTTTTTGAGCAAGCATCGTCTTGCATTCAGACCACTCAGCTGAGGGAGGCCCTCTTTTGACTTGTGGGCTTCTAAGGCCTGAGTTAACCTCATGGTTGTCAAAGGCCAGGTTAACCTCATGGTTTCCCACAGCAATATAGTAGTCATTGCTGTCCCTCTGTAGCAGAGCTCAGCTATCCTGGAAGAAAGAAACGCACTTCCCACCTTCTGTATTGATGGTTTAGATGTAATGAGTGACTGGGGTTCCAAAGCTGGAAACATATTTCTACGTTGGTTATTTTTACTTTACTTTATTTTATTTTGATAAAAACATTGCTCTCAACATTGAGAATCCATCATTGTTAGATGAACAATGGTCTGAAATGCTGACCATGAAATCTTGGGAATGTAAACATATATAAATATGAATGATGTGACTGTGTGAGGGACCTGCTCCCTTCACCTCATTGTGCCTGCTCAGTCAAGGTCCAGAAAAGGACAGCAAATAGCAAAAAATAGCCCAGAGTCAATCTGACTGGAGGAAAAATAAAGTCAAAGAAAACACCTGTTTCAACTACTGATCAAATCAAAGGTTATCAGAGAAGTGATTCTGCTTTTGCTGTGACATTTCTTTCTCTGAAATCAGGTGCATATTAAATACAATGAAGAATAAATTTAAAGACCAAATACTTCTAAGGAGGCTCCTGTCCTTTCAGGTAGGCCAACCATCTGTCTTCATTCGGGTTTCCTCCCAGAAGCCTTCTTTTCTAGGTACCCACTCTGAGGCAGCTGAGATGTATCAACACTGACTGTGCAATTCTACCATCTGTGTCAGAGAGCGTGGTTTCTCAAATACAATTTATTTTAATGAATCTATTTATTTTTGCCCATTCTTCTTCCAAAAAAGGAGTTAAGGTGGCTCAGAGACACCCAAAACCTAATAAGATGAGATAAACTAGGAGATAGGAAAGATGGGGCAAACACAGAGTTATAAAATCAGGCAGCTGCAAACTGCACATCCCATGTGCTCGCTGAGAGGGAGCCTCAGCTTTGACTTAACCATTCATCTGATTACAAAATCATTTGCACACCATTTTTATTCTTCTTTGTTTTACGGCTGCATTTTTATTTCACAAGAATCCTGGAGGGTTCAAATTTGGTCCCTTAGCAAAGGGAGTCTTACTGTGTACTTCTGCTGGTTGAAGCCTTCCTCCCTGGGATTTCTCTACCAGCCCAAAGAGAGGAAGCAAACCTGGTTAGTCTGACAGTGTCTACAGCTTGAAAGGAAGCAAATTACCCAGAGGTACAGCTAAAACTAAGCCAGACAGGAATTTTTTTCTATGGGTTTCCACAAAAAGAGGACAGACCGAATCTCAGTTCCGTGATGTGTCTTCTGTGTTGTGTAAGATGCAGGTGTAGGACCTGTGGGGAGTGCAAAGAGCCCTGGGCACAGCCTGTCCTCTGAGAGCTTGGAGTCTGGTTTCTGGCAGAAATGTTCTCTTCTCCCAGGCTCCCTGTCCACGTGTTTACACAGGATGTCGGCACTGCTGACTAGACCCAACTACTCTACCACTCACTTGGCGTCACCTGCTCTCCTAAGTCGTTTACACATATTAAACTATGCAATCCTCACCTCTTTAGGCCAGGTACTGTTAGTGTCTCCACTTTCCAGGGAATGAAGTTGAAGCTTTAAGGAGTCAGTTGACTGCCCAGACAAATTTGCAGTCAGAATAGAACCTGTCTCAGATTCAGAGCATTGATCACAAGAGCACATGAGCTTAATCACTGTGCCATGGCGGGGGTATTAAGTGTATTTCTTGGCTCCTGGAAAATAGGACCATATGCCAAGGGACATGGAATCAGATCTCCAGGTCTCACAGTGAAGAGGAAGCAGCTTCAGGAATCATTTGTGTAAGAGGCTTCATTGTACCTCGTAGAGTGCCATCGATGTCTTAGTGAAATTTGTGTAAATCAATTTTTGATGCTTTCTAATATATGAAACATGCTATGAGAGCTGGATATTTTTTATAAGGATTCTGAAGAAAGATTTGTCAATCCTATTACTCTTCTCAGTTAGGCCAATTATAAGAAATATTTTCTGGGTTTGTTTAAATCAAGGTCCTGCTATAAACAGCTGGGTGCAGCTGAGTGTGGCTGTTTAAGTTAAGATTCTCTGCCAATGGGACTTCACCCTGTGTGTGGATATAATCTGCATAAAACATGGCAAAAATGGCCCTCTTGCTTTCCCACCAGAATGACAAGCTGAGCTATCCAGGCTCCTTTCTTAATCTGTTCATTTCACTGGAAGTGACCAGGGAGAAAAGTCGGGGACTAGAGGAACACAGACACTTGCCTCACAGGGAGAGTTCTTCATTGGTGCAGGAAATGTAGTACTGGTCACTGCTGCACTTTCTGAAGTGGGAGCATCAATGGTACTGAGCAATAGGGCATGACCTGGGGGGAGAGAGGAAGAGTCACAAACGTCCTGTCAATGTGTACAGAGAGCTCTCACGGTACGAGCTAGTGGACTATGCTCAGTTCTGATCTAGCCTAGGAACGTATGTGAGGACACTGATTTCTTGCCTATGTTGGATAAAGAAGCCCACTTCTTATTGTCAAGAAACTCTGGCCTGTGCTAAGACCTTCAAAACTGCACAGGAGGTCCTAGGACCATGTATCTCACTGCTCTACCCCTAATCTCCTAAGGTCATCAGGAGCAGCCTGAAGTAGGCTGGACGCTCCCATCCCACCTTCCCTATTGATGGTACTCACAGTTCTTGCCCTCCGATGACCCCATGACCTCCACCCTCGTTTTGCTCCAGAGCCCAGGTCATCCTGTGCCCTTTACAGAGAGACTTATTCTGTGTGTTTTATCAGTACCACTTGACCTCCAAAGCTGGAAGATCATGAGCTGTCAATAATCTTGGTGGCAGGAGAAACATCTCTAAACGTGCAGCAAACACGGAGCATTTTGAATATATGGTCAGTGCTTTGGAGATGGGAGTTCCCATCTTTTTAGGAGTCCACGGAGCCTGAAACATGACTCCAGACCTTCATATCTGCCTTTATCCATCTCTTAGCAAAGTTTGTTACTGAGTTTCTACCAAGTAGTGAATATGAGTGAGTTCAGAGCAGAGTTACCAGTACAGACCCGAGCTACTTCTGGTAGTTTGAAGCAAAGAGTTGGGATTGGGGAACTAGACAAAGAAAAAGCTATCATTCAGTGGGTGGGGATTACACATACTGTCTTCTAGTATTTGAAGTCCTGACTTTCTGGGACCAGGAGTAGTATAGTTTTATGGGGGCTCCCAGAGAAAAAAAATCATGGTGCGTGAGTAGAATTCATGGAGAGGTGGAACTTCCCTGCAAGAGCAAACAGCCTGAGCTCCAGAGCTGGTCAGACAGTGGTGTTTACTATTGGAGAGGCAGTAAAAGCCCTGTCACTGGCAGCGTCCAACAAGACTGCATAATTCATCTGCTATGATGCTCTAACAGTTCTTTCAAAGTGGGATCAGAGAGGGAGGGACATGGCTGTGAGTTCCTCCACTTCACTGCTTCTTCTCAGACAGAGTGCTAAGAGAACGCCATGAAATAAGGAGGGCAGAAGAAGCGGGAGCTCCTGAGCCCTTCTCACCTGCCGAGGGGTCCCTGCAGAACTCCACTTTGGCTTCAGTAACTCAGCTTTCTGTCTAACAGGGCCACTGTGAGAGTGTCCTGGCCAAAAGCCAACTCCCTTGGCTGTGGTTAGCTATGGAGATGGAAAACAGAACTGCTGGGCTCTGGGATCCGTCAGGACTGATCTGGATGCTCTCCCCTCACACACTCTTCATTATTGTACTCCTTCCTAAAATAACCCATAGGACATGTAATGTTCATTTGGAAAGAGAGGGCTTTTCATAAGAGCAGCTTCAGTTCTGCCCAGAGATGGCAAATGCTGAGGAAAGACACAGATCCTGTCCTCTAGCCTTATCCTGCCTAGAAGTGGGTGCCAGGACCTGTCTCAGCTAGCCTGTGGGTTCAGACCATGGCTGAATCATGACCGAATGGCCTGACCTCTCTAGCAGCCTGACTTTGGCATCTATGCTGGCCTTTATGACCCTCTCTGATTCCAAACCCTTCAGGCGAAGTGTTTCTGAGTTGATGTCAGCAGACTCAGATGAGGGTAGCCATGTCTTTTCGGCACAGAACAGGGAGGAGAGACTCCGAGGGGGGAAGGATGCTTGTTGGCAGCTGAAGTTGGTGAGGATGGGAGATGGCTAAGGAATCTGGGCCACAGGACATAAACCAGATGTGGAGAAGGTTTCTGGGGCACAGTCCAGTTAAAAAAGGCCTCTCTATGCCCCAGTCTCCCCAGTCATAAAGGGAGCTATAGCGTTCTCTCCTTGCCAATGAATTTGGCAATTGGCACATGGTAGGACCTCAGCACAGAATGGATGACTATGACTGTTGCTGCTGGTTTTCAGTTAATCCCTCATTAAAGTTTTGCTTTAAGTGACAGAAGGTGACATTGAGCTTGGCCAGATTTAATCATTCTCGAGCCCAAGAAGAGATGAAGAGGAGATTGGATATAAACAGGTAAACTTTGGGCAGCAATACTGTAGGTGAGGAGAAGCCTGACTGCCTTGGGATGGGGTCACAAGTCTTTCACATGGACACATGGGCACTAGGTTGGCACCAGGGAGAAGAGAAGAGAAAGGTGATACCTTGGTGATCCTTGGACTGGGCATTCTTTAGATTCCTGACTTGCCACTGGGGCATGTGGGGTGAGAGTATACTTTGGGTCCAGCCACAGAAGCCATCCTCAAAATTGCAGTAAAACCCAGCAGGAAGTTTACCTGTAGAGAGAGAATGGGGTACAGTCATTGCCAATAGAGTAAGGCAAACTATGCCAACATTAAGTCAAATGAGCCAGAGGTGACCAAGCTATCCTCATCAGTGGTGGCCCCCCAGTGAGAACAATGGTGTCTGATGGTACAGATCATGGTGAATAAAAGCCTCCATGTCCTAATTTGTGTGTGTGTGTGTGTGTGTGTGTGTGTGTGCTGGCTTGCAATTTTCTGATTCTTCATATAAAATGAAATGGTAATATAATTCCACAGCCCAGTATTATGTGGCAAAGTAGAGGCTCAGAATGTTAGACAACCTGATCAAAGTCATCCAGCTAGGAGGCATCCAGCGGGGACTAGAACCCAAATTGTCTGCTTTTCAATTCTGTGCTCTTAATACTGATCTACTCTGAATGTGGTTCAAGAGAGGGCAATGCTTTGCTTGGTGGCATATACCTCTAATGACAAGAGGACAAGAGCGTGGTGGGGGCAGAGAGACTGTGAGCTGTGGGTTGGTTTGGGTCTCCTAAACGCCTGGGTCTGCATAGGTATATGTCGCTCAGTTTTCCCACTTTCCTCCCCCATCCCCATTTTGCAGGCAGTTAAGTGAAGCCGTGTGAGCAATTAGGTGAGTGGCAGTTAGGTGTGTGTCATCTGAAGCTAGCCTGTGAAAAGTCTTGTTAAACCTTCAGTCTCTCTTCGCTTGTAGTGACTGAGGAGCCCTTGTTTCTGAGTCGGCCTCAGCCCTCCCGAGTCTCTGAGGTATCTGTGGAGCTGAGTTCCCTCCCACCCCAGTTCTCATTGGACAGATACTGTAAATGCTATCTAAAGACACTGATGTTTTCGATGTTCATTACTATAACACCCATGGAAATCCTGATCAAGTAATCCCAGTTACAGTGGCTTCTATGTCATCTGCAGATCTGTGATCCTTTTTGTTACACCGGCCTGCTCTCAGGCTCCACCGAAGAGACCCCAGTCAGCTTTCTATACCATATATTTTCCAGGTGCCTCCAGAAAGAAGAGGAAAGAGGGAGTTAAGAGCGCTCACTTTCTCCAGCTTCCTTTGAGAATGGCTCTAGGCAGGCTGTCAGCCAGGAGAAGTGGACCCGGGCCCATTCTGGGCTAAACTATTGCCACAGCACCCGGCAGCTCCAGGCAGAGCTGAGCAGCAGAGCCGCAGTACCACGGGGCGGGGGAGCTCTTTAAGAGACCCCATGTCCTTCCTCTGTCTCAGCCCTTCTTGGCAGCGGCAGGCTGACGAAGGCCCTCACGCTTCCTGGCTGTGACAGCACCTTAGTGAATTATTACTCATTCCCCCCGATTCTCTGTGCATTTCACACCGAGGCAGAATTATAAATTAAAACAGGCTGTCACTGACTTGAGCATCGTTTCCCATTTATACCCCCCTGAAGAAATCACTTTCCCCCAAGCCTCACGCGTTCTTCTGATTAAAATCCAAAAGCTTAGGAGATCTTTCTGTCTTACTTTTTTATTTCTGCCCTCAGGGGACCTCCATACCCACCCTTTTCACAGAAACTAGTGTCTGAAGTGACCTTATATGGAGTGTCCTTCATAGGCATGCTTTATAAGCCAATGATCACAATGGAAGATTCCAGCAGGCTATGGTCTGGTGGGACACAGAGGCAGGGCTGAGCAGGTGCGTAGCATGCCCATTCACTCTAACCCTTTTGGGTACTGGCACCAAAGCAGTAACTAGGACCCAGACCCAGGGGCCTCTAGTTTCGGCCTTGTCTTCTTGCAGGATTACCTTAGGTCAGTCACCTCCTTTCCTAGAGTCCCAGACTTCACCTCTGTAAAATGAGTGAATTTTAATGTCCATTGTATAGAGTTGGTTTTGGGACAAAATAAAGGAGAGAGCCTGAAAACATCTTGTAATCAGAGTTGTGCAAATAGAAAATGGTTTTATGAATTATTATCATTTATTTACACTTATACCAGAAGCCATTGGGGTAGGGACTCAAGCAGCTAGCACTACCCTAGGTGGGAGACAGGGACATGTCCTCCCTCCCTCTTGAGAAAGGTCTCCTGGAATCGCTGAGGTAGCTTCTGTACTTTCCATAGGGGCAGAAATGGCATTCTCCCTAGCTACTGGAAGCCTGCCTGTATCCCAGCCAGCACAGGACCCAGAGCTGGGAGGGAAGCTCCATTTCTTTTTGCCTGAATAAAAGGAGAGGCAGGCAAGATAGCAAGGCAGGTCAATGGCTGGTTTATGTGACAATTAAACCTTGAAGGAAGGAAGGGAAGGGAGCCAGGGAATTTCCATCATTTTAAGCACATCAGAGCAGTATGCTCAGCAAGAAGCAACTCTGGAGGGAGCTGATGGGAGTGGAGGTCAAATCCCAATCCCATGATGGATTAGGCTGAAATCAGGAAATCATTGCTATGGCCAGTTGCTGAACATAAGACTGGCCCATGAGGCTGGGTATGTTAGAGCTGACACAGCCTTTGAGTGCCACCTTCTCACTCTCCCCCAGCACCTACTGAGAACAAGGTCCTCTGCAGGACTTCATTATTGATTTGCCGAAGGAAAGGAAACTTAACTCCTCACTGAAAGTGACTCCAGGGACATCCCTCCCGTTACATCCCTGGGGCCTGTGGAGCTGGAAGCATGGACTCTCAGGCCCCACCCAGCCTGCTGGTTAGAACCGGCTTTTTAGCAGGCTCTCTAGGGAATCACTGACTACCCTCACATCAGAGAAGCATTGCTCTCACAGACCTCTTCCTTGGGCCGTCGCCAGACTTCTCATCGGCTGGATGGCAAATCGAGTTGTGTGTGGGTCAATCAATCCCACCACATTCAGCAATTATGACACTTGATTCCACTCTAAGAGAGACAAATGGGCAGAGTCACAGGGACATGACCCCAGCCACAGCTGCAGAAGCTGCCAAGTGTAAACGGCAGGCCAAGTGACAACACTTCTTTTCCTTCCCGTGTGACAACTCTGTTAACATTTTTGATAAATATGTGTTACACATTTCCTTGAAAATATGGAGTCATGGGGAAAATGCTAGAAGAAATATATCAAAATCTTATGGTTATCTAGGAATGTCTGAGAGAGAGGATTATGGGAACTAGTATTTTTTCCCATGTACTTTTCTGGATTTTCCAAGCATTTTACAACCAGAATGTTATTTTTACAATAAAGAAATAAACTTAAAAAAATACCCTGGTTTTGCCTGGCAAGATGAACACCTTCACAAAATAAAGATTTTTGGGTCCTGGGAGAGGGAGGAGAAGTGATCTACCTGCAACAGCTTGTGAGTGGGTCACTCATTAAGGAGTCAAGGGGGGACCTCTGGCTGCTTTCTAGGGAGCCACAAGCCACTGGGGCCAATGGTAAGGACACATAAGGCCATGCAGACACTCTTTAGTGGGGTACAAATCTAGGATGCCTCCTTTGGACATGATGTTTTAAATTGGAAATGCAAGGGTATTGTCAGGTATTATGTTACTGATGAGGAAAGATGGTGGCAGAGCCCTGGACCTCCCTGATTCTCCTTGATCCCTTTGTTTCAGGTGAATCTGTAGTGAGGGTTAGAGCTCAGCACAGACAGCCAGGTGCCAAAGTCATGCAATAAATTAATGTGACCTACAGTGGTCCAGAATGTGTGGTGGGCTCTGGAGCCAGACTGAGCTGGAATCATGGATGATAGCTTTAGCTTCCTGCTCTCTGAGCTGGCTATGATGGCGTCACCTAGGTTTCCTGGAAGAGAGCACCTGGCATAGAGCAGATGCTCCTGTCTGCTACTGTTATTATCATGGTGATGGCTTCCAGCATCAGCAGTGTGACAGAGCAAACAACAGAAAAGCCAGAAGGATAGGGCCACAAATAAGAGAAAGAGTTTTGCCAAGAGCCAGTGGAGAGAAGACTTGGATAACTTTCCTCTTGAACTAAGCTTTCCCTCCTGGTAATCCCTTTCTGATCTCTGTAGCACAGGAGCCTATCTGAGTCTTCCCCAGGGTGGAGCTGTCCTTCTGACAGCTGGTCAGAGTAGCTTTTCAAACATGTATGAAAAGGCCACTGGACCCCACACTCTTGACCTTGATACCCAAGCTGGGCTGCCCTGAAGTTGAAGCTGGCTCCAGAAATCCATGATGACAAACTTTGGAGGAGTGGGAGGTGCCCTGAGCCATAGTAATGGGCTAGATGCTGAGGGCTCAGTGCTCTAATCACAGCTGTTTCTGACATGCTGTGTGACCCTGAACAAGTCAATTACTTTCTCTCTGCCTTCATTTTCCCAATTGTAAATCAGGGCACAGCCTACCCAACCTATGTCCCAGCTGGGAAGTGAGTATCAAAAAACTTTTAAAAGGCATTTGCAAAATCACTGGGTTCAGAGGCACTGCTGGAAATACTGCAGACACAAATAACTAGACACACTCATATAGGCTGCTGCCTAGGGCACTGTGAGCAGATCTGGCTGCATTTTACCATGAGAACTCTGAGAAAGATGAAGAGCAAAGAGCGTGGGGAGGAACGCGCCACCCTGTGACTCTTCATGGAGTTCATCTAAAAACATGCTGTAGGGGCTTGGGGATAGAACTCAGTTGGTAGAGTGCTTGATTAACATGTCCAAGGTCCCGGGATCAACTCCCAACTCCCTATAAAACTGGGCATTGTGGCTCAGGCCTTAGCTACACAGCAAGTTCAAGGCTAGCTTTCGATACATGAGACCCTTTCTCAAACAAACAAAACCCATGGTAGTTCCGTCATCATTGAAAAACTTCACTTCGAATCTTCATACAAAAATAAGATTTTTGAAATGGAAAAGCGGATGTCTTATTGTTCCTCTTCAATGAGAGGAAATGAAAACACTTTACTTTTTCTATTTTTTGTTGAATTTTGCACATATCATATAGCTTCTTAATCATATTTAGACCCTCTCTCCACTCTGCAGCTCCCATAATCCCCCCAATGGATTTCATCCATTCTGTCATATATATTAAGGCCTATCGAGTCAAGTTTGTGTTCTCAGATGTCCCTCGGTGTGAGTTCATTCACTGGTACCTATCTAGTATCACTCCCTCAAAGAAGACCGACTCTTCTTCAATCAGCAGTGATCTATAAAACCTTTGAAATCCCCATGGGGTGCAGATGACTTAGGGACACTGTTAAGTTTTTAAAACTATTTTGGCAAAATTCCTTACAAGTCAGTGGTACCTGTGGCCTCAGCTCTGGGCCACATGATGTCGCAGCTGTGACTCTACTTCCTCCTTTCCCAACTAGTCAAGGCTCCACTGCTTTGTTCTCTGCCCCTGCTTTGAGTTTTCGCTTTGCAGATAGAAACCTTGGAATTCTCCCTTGCCCCAGGATTTAACACATTTTGTAGCTCACTGTAGGTGTTCTCTAAGTGTTTGTGGTTTCCTTGGCGAAAACTGAGCACTCAGCTGCCAGGAACACACTGCTCAAGTAGAGCAATCATCGGTGGGGACACTTCTCTGTCCCCAGATATCAATGTGGTCACAACAATTTTCTTTATGGAGCTCAAGTTTCCCAACTCATTTATTTCTATCAGTAGTCAGTGAGCTCCTGTCCTGTGCCAGGAATCAAGAGATATACTGGCACTGAATCAAGATGACCGATCCTACGGAAAGGAAGTGTGACTTGGAAACCTCCTCTACAACACATAATAGATATATGTCTCCTAGGACAGCTCAAATGAAAAAAAAAAAAGACAGATCATAGCAAGTGTTAGCAAAGACTAGATAGACCAGAACCATTGTGTGTTACTAAATGATGGGTGGGTAAGATGAGATCCCGTCTTTCAAAAGAAATCTGACAGTTTCTCAATATGTTACATACAAAGTTACCATGTGATCCAGGAATTCAATCCTAGGTAGGTATCAACTGAACACATATGCATGCAAAAATTTGTATGTGAATTTTCATAGCATGTTATTCACTATAGTTCTGAACTGGAAACAACCCAAATGTCTGTCCATGTATTAATAAGTAATAGGAAAATTATGGTTTATCCATGCAATGAAACAATATTCTGCAATAAAAATAAATGAGCACCGATACCCTCCATGATGTGGATGGGTCTTAAAAATATTAAGCTAAATGAAGAAATTAATCATAAAACACGTTATATAATTTAGCTTATATGAAATGCCTAGGAAGGCCATCTATTGAACAGAAAGATGAGTGGTCAAAGCTGGTGGCAGAAGGGGGAGGGGGAACGGGGAAGGAAAGATCTCAAAATGTCTCTTTGGGGGGGGAAATTTCCTAAAATTGGACCCTGGTAATTGTTATGCATCCCTGTAACTATACTGAGGAGCACTGAACTGTATTCTTTAAATGTGGGAGTTATATGGTATATGATTTATATCACAAAAAGGCCATTAATAAAAAAAAAGTCACGGAAATGATTGTGGATAGATGCACCCAGCTGAGCGGGAAGGGTCCAGGGGACAAAGAAGCAACTGTGCTAGTGGGGGCTGGTCATGGGAGGGATCCCGGGAGAATGGGCTGTTGAGGGGAACCTTGAAGGATCAGATGGGACCTGAGAAAGCAGGGGTGTTCTGAGCAGAGGAGACCACATGGGCACTGCCGCCCAGGCACGAGGAGTCCGCATGGTGGTTTGATATGGCTGCGGCTGGGGTGCAGGGTGGATGGGGACGATGAGCAAGGCGGGGCTTGGAAAATGTGGGCAGTGAGGGGATAGAGAACTTCTAGCATCGCACCATGGGGTTAGAGTTCCTCTTGTTCATTGCCTCTGTGCCTTGAGAATGCTCACAGCAGAACTTACAAGAGCTTGTTTGATTTCAGTGTGTATGACCACAGACCATGGAGGACAATGCTATTTGTAAACCTAGTATCTTGGCTCTGTGTTTGGGAAACTGTCATAGGAATAGTTACAAGTGTCACTGGGTGTTAAGAAGGCTGTCCAGGCTTGCATGCATGGGGTGATGGGGACAGGAAGAAGTTACAGGTATGGCTAGGCGGTAGAGGATGAGCACTGCCCCCATAGACTTACTGCACAGCTGTCCCTCGTCTTCTCCCTGAGCACAGTCCTGGTGGAAGTCGCAGGCTTGGCCCAGCTGGAGGACCGTCCCATTCCAACAAGTGAAGGAGCTCTGCAGGGCCATCTTGGAGCCTGGGGACGTTCCTAGAGAGCACACAGACACATGTTTCTTGTCACTTTGGGTGGCTGCAGACACTGGTTCATTCTAAGGGAAGGGTGTCCCACTACTCAAGGCCTCATGGGACACCTGCATCTCCACCTGGCCACACTGAAAGCCAATTGGAGGATGTAAAGTCTCTCATATATTCCATAGTCTACTGAGGATCTCACATTCCAGGGATGGTGAGTAAGAAGGTGGTTGGGGCTTGGTCCATGTTCCCCAATCATTCTGGGGTCTTCAAATTGATGGCTTTGGTATAGCAAAGGCTCCATAGTGAGTCCCCTCTACATACAGCTCTACTTTCAAGGTCAAAGTCAAATTTGGGCTGCTAACAGGTCTATCTGGTCCAGTGTAACTTCACTAGGCCCTGACCTCATATTCTAGCATTAATTTATTGAGCAGATTTTAGAGATGAACAGGTGCTTTCTTCTGGGAAGAGAAAAGAGCATCACTGTGAGAGACAGACTTGGGCTCTGGGTCTGGCTCCTCCATGATAGCCAGCGTGAGGCTGACCATGCCCCTTCTCCATCGGGCCCTTCTCTCCCCCATGAGACAAGGAATTTAACTTTATCTCTAAGATTTGCTCCAGTTCTGAAATGCTTAGAGAAACCACATTTTCCAGGGAGGAAGGGAGAGCAGCAGTTTATAACGAACATATTAGCAGTTGTTAGTTTGTGAATTAACGGTGATGCATCATGATAATTAACTAGCCTGTGGCCACTTAAGTTGAAGAGATCCAGGCAGGGAGGAGAGGGAGCAGGCTGACCTGACATTACCTCCCCTGCTGCATGGAGGGCGGGAGAGATGTGGCTGGTGCTTCCTACTATGCAGCTCCCACTTGATGTGGGGTGGGAGGCCCTGATCCCCATAGAGAGGAGTGGCAGGGCCCACCTGGGGTGACCCTCAAGCATGGCTGTATTATCCTCTGTTCCTTTCCATGATAGCTGGTGCCTTGCCAATCTCCCCGTCCCACCCCTCAGTTCTGTGTGCAAGATGGCAATCCTCCCCATGCACCTCCAAATCCCCCACATGCAGGTGGGCATTTCCAACTCTGGCTGCAAAGCCAGATTTAGTTGATTCTAATGTGGGGCTTCAGGGTAGATTAGATTATATTTAATGTCTAAAATTCTATGATTTTCTGGTTCCCTGGCATATTCCCCATAGCCCTGAAATGAACATCACACCCAGTCTATTTTCTCTAGAATTCTGTCTATCTTGGCACATGGAGCTCAGTGAAGAAATTATGCAGGTCTTAACAGTGCACATTCCCATTTCCTAAGCAAGGAAATTGAGATCAGAGAGTTTTAGTGACCAGCCTGCATGTGACATTGAAACCCAGTCTGCCATACTGCAAGGCTGTTCTCTCCATCTCATGGAAGGGATGTACTGGAGGTGACCTGTACCCTATTTGCAGGCCAGTCCATGTAAAACTCAATTTATCAGATGAAATTAATGATGATGTATAGCTATTTCCTCTCATAAGACTTGGGAAGGCAAGAAGACTGACAAGACTCAAGAAAATTATATGATACACAGGGCCCTCCCCACATTATATAAACAATGAACAATGGCTAGTGAGCAGAAACTCTTCCGTGTAGCTTCCTTCTAGGTGTGCAGGGACCTCCAGGGATGTGTGTTTCATCTCCCATGCTGAAGTGTGCTTTTCAGCGATAAGCTGCCTTTAAGTCACTCGTGCTTCTCTAACAGGTCCCTTACCCCGTGCTTTTGTATGATTGACCTATAAACTCATTGGCTCACCAGCTTAGACTTGGGTGGAATTATTTCTGTAGTATGTCATCAGTGTTCTATCTTGAGTGAATAGACATTTATTCATATTTCACCAAGAAAAGGCACACAACAGATGGTCACTTGGCATAGTCAGACTGGTCTTCTGCCTGGCTGGGCCATCCCTGTAACTTGGAGACACAGGAGAATCAGTCTCATGTCCTCCAGGGAATCCTATCTGGGCCCTTTAGCCTGTTACTGAAAGTCTTGGGTTCTAAGCCCAGGTAACTTTTCTTTTCCCCTTGCTTCTCTCCATGAACCTGTGCAACAGTCTTGAGATGGTTCACTCACAATCTGCTCTCCATCCAGATTCAAGTCATAGACCTCACTTGTGACAATCTTGTATCTTTTTCCCTGCATGAATTTGGCTTTGGCTCCATTCAAGATCCCTTCAAGATCCATCCACGCTGGGATCTTGAACTCATAGGCAAGGTCTCATCTTCTCCATCAAGTTTTCTGAGCATCTGTCTATTCTCTGTTTCTACCCAAACCATAGGAAAGAAGGTTCATTTAAACCTTAAGAAGTTAGATTTAGAGCACACTGACTGATGTAATGGACCCCAAATCCCCAGAATCTAATAGGATGATTAATGTTACCTTATATGGTAGAGGGACTTTACTTTGCTGATGTGATTAAGTCTTTAGGGGGAAGATCCTGTTGCATCATCCAAGGGGGCCCAATGGGATCCTAAGGGTCCTTATCCGAGGGAAGACAAGAGAGTCAGAATGTCAGATTACAGAGGCAGAGAATCTGTTCTATACCCCCAGGAATGGGTCACATAGCAAAACTTTAAATAAACAAAGGCTACACGCAGAAAAGTACTAACTAGACCCAATGTTCTTCGAAGACATCCCTCATTCAGGAATGTCCTTGGGACTTTTCAGACACTTGGCTTAGCTAAGTCCAATTAGATGATGTCAGCTGACCTTGAATCCATTCCCTCTGCACAACCTTCCAGTTGCCTACTGTCTCACAAGGGTCCTTGAAAGAATGACCTGCCCTCTCTGGGCAGCTTGAAGTTTTCCTTCAGACCTTACTGCTTTGCCAGCTAATAAACTCTGCCTGAAGATTCATCTAATTCCATGTTTCTCTCTAATTCAGTTGCTTGAATTGCCCAAACTCAACAATAGAAGCTTGAATTTCAGCAATGGGGGGAAGGTTGTGATTCAAAGACTACAGAAACCCCAAGAAACTGGAAAAGGAAGTGAAATGTGTTCTTTAGAGGGAACAGCCCTGTCCAATAGCACACCTCTGGAAACTTCCCAGGGACACGTGATTTCAGACTGCTGACCTGCAGAGCAGTTAGAGAATAAATTTGTGTTGTTTTAAGTCATTAAGCTTATGGTAGTTCATTACAACAGCAATAGGAAATTAATACATAGTCTAAAACCAGCTCTAACTGAAATCACAGTCTCAGTCAACTGAAGCTTTGGTGGGCTGGAGCCCAGAGTAGGTTTAGATGAACGGCTCAGTGTTTTAAGTTGCCTCTGTGATGAGTTCTGTGTGGTTCCCTATCTTTCCTCCTTTCTTCCTTATGAGGGAAGAATGTCACCCACCTCTCCTTGTGCCCAGAGGCAGCATACGTTTCTTCTCAGAGACCCACAACTGGCCAAGGTACATAGACTAGCAGACAGCAGAGTGATTAGCCCTGACTCTAAATGGGACACCCACATCAAACCTTTGACCCCAGCGATCATTGCAGAAGAGTAAGCAGAAAGATTCTAAGAGCCAGAGGTGGTAGATGACTGCAAGGAAACAGTGTTTTGCAGACAGCAGGACAGCTGCTCCTATGAACTTACAGCAATTCTGACAGTGACAGCATGCACAAGACCTACTATGTACGCTCAAGCTGCGTCAACACAGACAAAATCCAAGCTCGGCGGTGGAGAGGGTGGTTAAGAAGCCCCAACCATGGCTGAGGATCTATTAGCAACTGATAGCTGCTGGGAGAGGGAGAGTCAGTTTTCTTTAGGTTGAGTAGGTTGACCAGGCTCCAGGGGATGAATGCACACTGAAAGGCATTTGGGGACACAAATTAGATTTGATAGGCCTTAAAAAGTAACAAAGAATATGAAATCAGGCAGAAGGTAATAAGGGGTGCAGACAGGGGAGGGGGTCTGAATGTGATGAAAACACGTTGTGTGAATGTCTTAAAAATTCAATAATATTTTTCAAAAGATAAGTTTCTTCCAGTGGTTCTAGGATTATAAACACAGGGTGCATTCTGATGCACAATGAAAATCCATCCTCCTTCCCATCACCTGCCCAATCCAAATGCCCTCATATAAAAACACAGGATCAAAAAATAAAAGGCATGGCATACACACAATACTCCTGTGAAAAGGCAAGGCGTCAACTTTATTTCACAGCTTTAATTCTGTGCATCAATTTTCTACTTGTCAATCAGTTCTCAGTTAAAAAAAAATCCATGCCTTTGTTAAACATTCTGATTGATTAGCACCATAATGATTTAGAGAGTTGGAATGTTGCATGTCCATAGCCAAATTATATTGGGTTATCTCAACTCTTTAATATTCATTTATTGCCCACCTCTGTGTACTATCTAACATTTGTGTGATTATAAGGTAAATCCTTTTGGAATTTTCTGACTCCTAGCTTCCATTAACTCATATGCCAAGAATGTCATCAAATAACATCTGAGGTCTGTAGTAGACTGATTTCCTCTCTTAGCTGTAAGGAACCTACCTGAAGCTTCCACTAATGTATTTGAAAAGTCTTTTGATTTATCATTTTCTTTGTTCTGTTACTATAAAAACATGAAATTGCTACCATGTTGGAACACAACAAAAGATTCAGAACATCATAAGGAAATACTTTAAAAACTTATATGTGATTAAATTTGAAAACCTTAAAGAAATGGATGTATATATAAAATCATGGGAATCACCAAAGCTAAACCAACAAGAGATCGACAGTTTAAACAGACCCATAACATATAAGGAAATTGAAACAGTAGCACAAAACCTCCGGACTAAAAAAATATCCAGGCCCAGATGGATTCACAGCAGAATTCTACCAGACATTCAGAGAAGACCTATGCTACTTACATTACTCAAAAAGTTAGAAACAGAGGTAGAAACCCCAAATTCCTTCTATGAAGCCAACATCACTCTGATACTAAAACCAGGTAAAGATACAACCAAAAAAGAAAACTATAGATCTATATCCTTAATGAACATAGATGCAAAAATTCTCAACAAAATACTTGCAAATTGCACACATATACACATAAAAAAGATCATCCATCATGATCAAGTAGGCTTTATTCCAGAGATGTAGGTGTGGTTCAACATATATAAGACAATAAATGTCATAAATCATGCAAATGGACTTAAAGACAAAAATTACCCAATCATATCCAAGGATGCAAAAAAGTCTTTCACAAAATTCAACATGCATTTATGTTAAAAGTCCTAGGGGAAATTAGACTGAAGGGAACGTACCTCAATATAATTAAAGTTATATACGAAAAACCTACAGCCAACGTAATTCTAAGTGGAGAAAACCTGGACTCATTCCCATTAAAACCCAGAAACAGACAAGGCTGCTCACTGTCTCCACTCCTTTTTAATGTACTGCTTGAAACTTTTGCTAGAGCAACAGGACAAGAGAAAGAAGTTAAAGGAGTACTCACTGGAAAAGAAGAGATGAAATTATCCCTTTTTGCAGATGATAATGATATACTTAAGAGATGCCAAAAATTCCACCAGAAAAATCCTATAAATGATTAACACTTTCAGTAAAGTGGCAGGTTACAAAATTTTTCTACAAAAAATCAGTAGCTTTTCTATACATCAATAACAAGCAATAGTCTCCCATTTACAATAGCCTCAAAAAATATCTCAGAATAAACTTGACCAAAAATCTCTACAATGAAAATTTTAGATCTTTAAAGAAAAAGATTGATGAGGTCACCAGGAGATAGAAGGACCTCCCGTGCTCATGGATTGGAAGAATTAATATTGTGTGAGTGATCATCCTACAAGAATCAATATATAGATTCAATGCAATTCCAACCAAAATCCCCATGACATTTTTCACAGAATTATAAATACAGACTAAATCCATCCTAAAATTTATATGGAAGCACAAAAGACCCTGGATATCCAAAGCAACCTTGAGCACAAAGAGCAATGCAGGGGAGATTACTGTACTAGATTTCTAACTGTATGACAGAGCTATAGTCTTAAAACAACATGGTACTGTCACAAAAATAGACCTGTAGACCAATGAAATATATGAGTCCATGCAATTTCATCTACCTGATATTTGACAAAGGGGCCAAGGAAAGATGGCATCATCAGTAAATGGTGCTGGAAAAACTGAATCTACACCTGTAAAAGAACGAAACTAGACCCTTATCTTTCACCTTGCACAAAGGTCAACTCCAAATGGATCAAAGACCTCAATATGAAACCTGAAACTCTGAAACTGTTAGAAGAAGACATTGGCAGTAACCTACAAGATATAGGTGTAGGAAAGGACTTTCTAAATCAGACAGCAGTTGCTCAGGAATTAAGGTCAATAATCAACAAATGAGACCTCATTAAACTAAAAGGCTTCTGCTTAGCAAAAGAAACAACCAAGGAAGTGAAGAGAAAACCTACAGAGTGGGAGAAAATCTTCCCCAGGGATACATCTGACAGAGGTTTAACATCCAGAATACATAAAGAACTCAGAAAAACCCCACAAAGAATCAAGAAATAACGATGGCTGAGAAACACCTTAAAAAGTGTTCAGCAACGTTAATAATTAGGGAAATGCGTATTAAAACCACTTTAAGATTTCATCTTACCCCAGTCAGATCAAGAATAGGAAAAAGGAATGCTCATTTACTGCTGGTGGGATTGTAAACTCATGCAACCCCAATAGAAAGCAGTTTGAAGAACTCTTCAGAAACAAAATGAAACCTACCATTTGACCCGGTTATATCACTCCTTGACTTATACGCACAGAACACATCCTGCTGCAGAGATGTTTGTACTTTCATGTTTGTGGCTGCTGTTTTCACAATAGCTAAGAGATGGATACAACATAAATGCCCCTCAGCTGATGAGTGGATAATGAAAATGTGGTGCATTTACACAATGGAGTTCTACTCAGCGGGAAAGAAAGACGAAATCATGACATTTGCAGGTAAGTGGATGGAACTAGAAACTGTTATGCTAAGTGAAGTAACACAGACTCAGAAAAACAAACGGCATATGTTCTCCCTCACTTGTGGATCCTAGCACCAAATCTTTATATGTGAATATGAATCCTGATGTAACTGCAGGAATCAGGAAAATGGAAAGGAATCCAAGAGAGAAGAATAATGGGAGATAGGTGTTACTAAGGGAGAAATAGATAAAATGGGGGTGTGTAAAGGGGCGAAGGGAGGATTATACCAGGTTCTATGGGGATAAAGTGAAAGAAGGAGCTCAAGAGAGGTGGGGCCATAGGAGACTGGTATTATCAAGGGAGAAATGGGGAAAACGGAAATGGGGACACTTTAAATGAGGAAGGCATGGAGAGAGAGGAGAGACAAATAATGCCTAGCTAGTGTAAAACATCAGAGGGAATCATATTAGTCTAACAACCTAATGACAAATTCCACATATAATATCTCTACATGAGTCCATATAGTCGAAGGCTATATAACAAGAAACAGTGCCAGACAGCACAAACCTTCCTTTGAGTAACCGGACAGGGTGATCCAAGAAATTCCCCAGATTACACAGGCTATTGCCACAGCTCTTCACTGCCTCTCAGAACTTGAAGTTAATACCTTATTACTGAAAACAGAACATACTTTGGTGATGGGATTTAGAACAATGGGGTTGGAACTGACCTGGAAGTCACTTCCCTTGAAGGCTAGTTTTCATAGGTCTGGAGAGCACTATGCAAGCAGCTAAGGGAGAACATTAATCAGTGGCCCAATACCAGCTTCATTAACAAATAACCACATCAATGACCAGCACTGCATATGATACTGGTGCAGTAGTGGCACTTTTGTCTTAGGGCCAATCAACAGCTACCTAATTGGTCTTAGAGACCACTTAATGGGAGGAAACTCATGCGTGGTACTGTAATCATAGCCAAGATCATGTGGCTGAAGAGGTCATAGATCTTAGAGAAATCCTCAAGGCTGTTACATCCCTTAACTTCTTACTAAGTGTAAAATATATGTATCCTTATATTTACAGTCAAGTATCTCAGTCGCTACCCTCTGGGTGAGGGTGGTAAGAGAGAAGTTTACAGTCTGTGCATGCTTTTATAAAACTCACCCCTTGGACAGTTGACTTGTGTATTTGGGTATGTGTATTTTATTGAATAGTTATTCTCGGGCATGAAAGGTCATTTTTTTCTTATAGAATATTTGATCCAGTTGCAAAATAAATTTGAGAAACAGCAAACAAAAAAACTATTTACAGTTTAAAAAAGTATATATAATCATGCCATATGTATACAGGTTTTAAAATAATTAAAATTCTATCACAAGCTTTTCCAAGGCCTTTAAAATTTCCCCTAAGAATTCTTTTTAATAGCCTCAATCTAGTGTGATCACATCATCATTTATTTAAACTTTATTCAATGATTGGGCTGTTAGTCTGTTTATAATAGCACTTTGAAGAATATCTTTGAGCATAAACCTTTTCCTGCCTTTCTGATTATTTTCACAGGATAGATTCCCAGAAGTGGAATTACCAAACCAAAAGGTATAAACATTTTAAAAGATTTTGATACATATTGCTAAATTGCTTTCTAGAAGTTAATCCAGTTTACACTGTTTGCCAGCTGGGTTCATACATGCACGTCCTTCATTCAACAACCTGGTCAACCCTGAGTATTATCATAATTTTTATTTTAAACTGAGGCTGTTTTACTTTGAGTTCTTCTGATAAGGAGGTTGAAATTTTTTGTTCATTATCAGCTTTTTAGTTATTTTTATTCTTTTCATGGCTGGGGATTGAACCCAGGGTTTCATGCATGTTAGGCGAGTACTGTATATACCACTGAGTCACATCACTAGCCGATTTTTCAAAAGTTTTATACTAATTTTTATGAGATATTAAGAACCTGAAGGTATTATATATGACATACATATTCTTTTAACATGTATATTTTCATTCTCTTTATGATATGTTTTGATATCCAGGCATTTATATTTTTAATGTAATCTAAATGTGTCCACATTTCTTCAGTGATTTTTTCTCTTCTTCTTCCTCATCTCTTCTCTTTTCATTCTTTCTCTTCCTCCCTTCCTCCCTTCCATCCTCCCTTCCCTCCTCCCTTCCACCCTCTCATCCTTCTATACATCTCTGATGCTTAGTTTGTTCCCTGTGAGACTGGTAGGCATGTGTAGGTCACCCCTTAGTGTTTGAGGTTATCTTCCCCCTTTGGGATACCTTCCATCAGCTACTTACCTCTCAGCAGCAGGACCTGGACTTTTGATCTCACCTGTGACATGTTTGAGGATTCTCCGTTTCTCCTCTGCGATAGTCCTTTTACTTGAGCTTCCTAAGCAATTACAACTTGCATTTAGTGTAGTGGAGATTTTGCCTCACAGAATTAGAGGTGTTTGTCTGTGTTCCCCAGCAAACTACAACTGACCTGAAGGGAGTTACCAAGTCCTATACATCTACAATAATGGCTATCCTGTCTCAGCAATAATTGGGACCTAGACAGAGCCTGTGTATCAGCAGAACTTGTCTATATCTGCTTTACAATTGAATATACAAAGTCCCAGAGTGCTTATGTGGTTGGTTTGCTGATGGATTGATGGAACCTATGCTTTTTTTGACATTGTATTCTCTATCTTCTGGGTTGTCTGTCTGGGGTGGGGTCATCCATTTGGTGGGTGTGGCCAGGAGTGTTGATAGTAGGTAGAGAAACACAGAAAGAAGCCTGCTTGTCCTTCAGCTGTGAGCCTTGACAAAAAGGGTAAGATGTGAAGGAGGGTGCTGCTTTCACTTTTTGGATGCTCTGAATTTGTGGATTTTATTCCTGGGATCTCTTCCTTGGCTGAGGCACAGCAGTACCTCAAAGAAGCTGGATCTTTTGGCTCTGCTCCTTCTGGTTCCTCCTCTCTACATCTCCACCTGAAGACTTCCAAGATCCCTGAAAGAGTTTCCTTTGAACCTAGCAAGCTTTATGCTTACTGGAGACTCAATTAGATGGATGCCTGGTACTTGATTTCTTCTTCCAGCTCAAACTCAGAACTAATGAGGCACAACAAAAAACAACTGCTCTGTCTTCTCAAGTTCTTTTTTTATGGGGCCCGTAAAAATTCCTAGGAGGAAAGTTCCCTTCGTGAATGGTTTTAATCGAAGACTGGAGCTTCCTAAACAGCATCTTCTCAGTGATTGTACAAACATTGTTCTCGCCTAAGGACATACATAGGGTACCCTGAGATTCTGGATGTTGTCATCTGTCTCCAGAGCAACAAGGAAGGGGCAGGACTTTGGCATGAGAAGGCGGCCTTATTCTCAGTTGGCACATCTGATACTGCTGGATATTGCTAATTTCCTGGTATCACTGAAACAACGGATTCTCTGATAGCAGTAAGGTAGGAGATTAAGGCACTCATAGGAGGGCTGGTTCTCAGGGATCTTTCTTTAATAATGGTCTTCACTATGGAAATGTACTTATTAGCTCTTGAAACAGCAGTTCCTCCTAGACTAACCATGTAAGTCACCGGGGTTATTAAATTATTGTCACTCCTTACCTTTGCATAGCATTTTAATAGCTTGCAATGTGCTTTCTTAAGTTGTCCTTGTTGGAATCTCATAAAAGCCTAGCTGAACAGTTATTATTCCCACTTGATTAATCAGAAGACCGACTATTGAGGAGTCTAAGCAATGCCGATTGCTTTTAAAACAGTAAAAAAACATGTGATTTAGTTGCTTACTGTCCACCTTGCCTGAGCTCAGAACCAGTAAACCATAGGTGAGACCAGAACTTGGCCAAATGATCCTTGAATGAAATCCTGTCCCATGACTCACATTATATCATCTGCCAGAAGCAGCGCCCTGATGTTCATGGGAGTCACTTGGCAAGTGAAAAACAGTGTTGATGTTCAGGATTTTCTGGGGCCAATGTCATCAATATCTCTGGAGAGAGGTCCTTGGCATTGGTGGTTCTCAGTGCTCTCTGTGCATTTCTGGAGGCAGATAGCGATGCGGCATGTCCTTGTAGGACTGGAGGGATATGGGACTGAGCATCTGCGGGTCTTGGACGGCCCTTCACCTCCACGACGCCACTGTCCTCTGGCACACTGTGTGTTGACCTCAAACCTGATCTCCAAGCTCCCTTCATCCCTGAGCAATGGCTGTTGATGGATAGATGAGGTGGATTTGCTATACTTAGTGCCAATTTGATTAATGCTGACCATTGTGGATGACTCTCCAGTGAAGCCTTCTGCTCTTCTGTGTGTCTTTACTGAGCTGCTCACCCAGCAAGCTGGCCTCACATTGGCATTTCCTGTACGAGTCATCTGTCATTTGCATCTTGGAACATCTCTTCTGAAGCAGCATGCCACATTTGTTTGTCTATTTATCTTCTCAGTGGATGAGGCAGAAATTAGTTCAGATTTGCATCAGCAACACATGTGGCCCAGGTCAGGTTCTGTGAATCACTGTTCTATACCACGGGTGACTTTGGGTTTACTTGCTGGGACTGATTCCTTCTCTAATTATGCATTCAAAACAGAAACTCAAAGATTGTCTCCTTCGGTCATGTCTTAGAGATTTGATGCTATGAAATCTACACAACCCTCTAACTCAAATTTCTTTTTTAAATGAATGTCAAACTTTAGGGCACTTAATTAATTTTTAATTAAGGTTATTTATGTGACATTTTAAAAAGGCACATTTGTCTCAACTTTCTGGCCATCTCCTACCTGCTTGCTCTTGCCTAACTGATGAGATTCATTACAGGGGTGGGGCTTGAGAGCTGTTTCAGTGAGAAGCTCTTAAATCAAATGGGAGATGATGTGTGGAAGAGATTTTGTACATTTGAGTCTTGGGCGAGAGGAGGAGTCCAGAGGCTGGAATGGGCCCCCACCTGGCAGGTAGAAACTTAACATTTCCTAGGACTAGGAGAGCCAGGTGCTTAGTGGTAAACAAGCCACGAGACATGAAAACGAATGAGGACATGACAAGGATGTAGTCAGATGTGTGTACAGGCCAACAGCCACAGCTCCCTTGCTGACTTTAATGGGGGGTGTTGGAAGGCCTGTGAACTGTGTAAATCAAGCCTGGCAGAGACCAGTCTTATTGAAGGCTTTGGGTCTCATAAATTCTACTATAGACAACCTCATTAAAGACCTGGCATCTTGGTTCGTACTCCAAAGGAGAGGCCTGGTCACAGATGGATGCCAGTGAGCCGGCGAAGACAGCTCTGTTCTAGAGAGTAGGAGAGCTGGATGGAAGTCTAGCTTTGCCTCTAGGTCTCTGGGACCATGAATGAGCCCTTTTCACTTGGGCCTGTGATTTCCTAGTTCATATATTCTCTGAAGTTAGACATCTACATGGGCCAGGGTTATTGTATGAGCCATTAGACTCATACAGTGATCAAGCTGCTTCTTGGGCTTAATGGAGGATGTCAGGGATCGTATGCCACAGAGGAGGTCTGCGCTAGCGTGTTCTACAACCTCTGTGGATAACAGAGTGCACCCTTGTCTGGAAACCTCTCATGTTGGAGAAATGGATCCTTAGTTCTTTCTTCCCTCAGGGGAATCTCCAAGCCCCTTTTCATCTCTGATCTCCTATTAGGGTTTTGGCCAATGGATGTTGATAGGTGTACCTTGATGAAAACGGACTTGCTATACATAGTCCCAACTTGATTAATGCTGACCATTGTGGATGATTCTCCAGTGAAGCCTTCTAATTACCTGTCTGTCTTTATACACTGACCCATACTCTCACCGTGATGAGTCCTCCATGGTCCAGAATCCTCAAAGTTCCTTTCCACTCAAATTGTATTTCTATGATGACTCTAGCTGGCTCACAGTCCCACTCTGTTCAGTTCGTGTTGATAAGGTCCCTAATGTGTAAAGAAAATTATATCAGGGTTCAATCCCCTTCCACCAGTTGGAGAAGGGGGTGAACACAGACTCAGTTCATGGTTTTCCCCTGTGGAAATCAGAATGCTAATTTACAATTTCCGTGACATCGCATGAGCTCATATGTACATAAAGGAATAAGAATGTGGGTTCTTATTCTGAGCTAATTTTAGAGCCAAGGAGTTTAGAGAATTGTCCATGCAGATTGGGAGGGGAGAATCAGTGAGGGGTTGGTTGGACAGGACCAGTCAAAGGGACAGGCAGAACCTTGGGCGTACTTCCCAGTAGAGTTAAGGCTCTACAGAGCTGGACCCTTGCCGCAAATAATAGAAACAAACACAAAGTAATTCCCTGTACAAATAATAGGAAAGGAAAAAAAATCACACTTGCAATGATGAATTCTCAGCATTATTTGCCTCTAGAGTCCCCTCCTGGTCATAGGCAGCTCTCTGAACCCAGCTCCTTCAAGAATGTCCTTCTATGATCTCTGCTGATTTCACAGCATGCAATCCATCTCCAGGGCTGGCTTTTCCATGTCCCTTTGAATCTAACTAAACAGACTTGCAGCTTTTTAGAGTGTTTGCGTAATTTTGGATTAACTGTCTAGAATCATCTTCCTTTGAACAGCTCCTCCTACCTCAGATGCACTTCGCCTGCCTGCTTTGCTCGTTCTTCTCCCTGAAGGAAGCTGCATGTCTCCTTCTCAGCAGGTGGGTTTGTCTTACTCATTTTGCCTCCCGGAGAGCACCTGGCACATATCAAGCGCTAATGATTTTATGTCAAGGAAGGACAAACTAGATCACCAAGTTCAAGTAGAAGAATGTCATGAGGTAGGATTTCCTTACATTCTGTTAGGAATTTCTCATTTCTTTGAGCGAGTTACACCAAAGAAATTCCACTCTCCTTCTCCCCTCACACCACCATCCAATTCAATGCTTGGTTTAGTTTATCGAGGGGTTGCTTTCAGAATTTTGCCATGAGTCTGGAACTGGGGCAAGAGAAGTGAAAAGATAGTGACTTCTTGAACTAGTTCAGTATGGTGGGCACAGGGATATTTGAGCGGGTATTGAAGGAGGAGAGAGGACCAGCCTAGGAAAATGGCCATGGAGAAGCCTGGGTGGGAAGGGTGTCATGATCTAGAGACAGAGGAAAAGCCATTATGGCCCAAGAGGGTCACAGAAGATTACCAGGGTTGTCTGAAGGAGGAGTCAGAGGCTCAACCAGGCGGTTCCCTGCAAACTGGGCTTAGGGGTATATATAGATTTTATGTAAAGAATTTAGACAGCAGACTAAAACCAGAAACACCGTAATTCTCTATAAAGATCTCTCTCAGTGATTTGGAGAGACTGAATGGGAGAATGAATAGAAATGGGAAATCTAGCTTGCCAGCTGCCACTGTGACTGATCAAGCAAGTCGCAAAGGTGACTTGGGTCGAGCTGAGGGGACAGGAATAGACTTGAGTGATGTGTTGGAAGTGCCCCCGACAGGACTGCTGGCTTGGAGGGGAGTGGGAGAAAGACCATGAAGGGTGGCGTTAGGATGGAACCAGGGATGGAAGGGACGCGAAAAGACTGAGGCTTGTTCCAAATTCTTTCTCCCTGTAACTTTCCTAAGAACCACAGAGTTCTGAAGTCATCGGAAGAAAGCAGAAGAATGAGCTTAATGTTCAGAGCTGAGCTCTCTGAAGAAGTTAAAAATGTCTAATTCCTTTGCAGCCTCCGGTAGCCTCTTCATTTTGTCATATGGTCTTGTTCCTAAGGTTTCCCTATTTGACATTTATCTTCATTGCTTTGGCTGAAAAGACACACTAATAATTTTATTTTTAATATTATTAATGACCTCTGCGAACACTTTACCATTAATCTCTCTGAAATGTGGTGATATTTAACCATTCTGTACTACAACTCCCCATAAAATAAGCCATTTTCTTCTTTTGTTTGTTCAGTAAACAATGAACAATTCCAACTGTACCTTGGAGAATTAGTACTAATCACAAACAAATTACAGCTACAGTGAGACTGCTGCAGCGACCAGGCTTTCCATCATGCAGCAGAGAAGCTGCTTGGGATGGGAAACCAAAGGAAGGAGGGATCACTCAGGCTAAAGGAATTAAGATAGGACTGCCTGGTCACAAGTGGCAGCCTCTGGACCCCCCAGTTAGGGAATAGGGAGATTCACCTCTCTTGAAGCCAGATGGAAGGTCATCCTGCCTCCACTGGCTCCATCTGTGGTAGCTGTAACAGAGGGACGGGCTGCTTCCTGAAGGGACAGGAAGACCAATGGGTGCTGATGCAGATATTGGTCATGATAGCAGTAGTCACACCTTCAGCACATATTGAGTGCTTGCAATGTCCTAGGTTCATAGAAAAGGCTTTATATATGCAAATTTATTTAGCTATTTCTTATAGAAAATATATGAAATGCTTGTTATCTCCTGAATATCTATTTTTATTTTTTATAGGGTCTTGTTATATAGCCCAGGTTAGCCTTGAATTCCTAATCCTATTGTCTTTGTCTCCAAAGTGCTGGGATTATAGATGTATTCTACTACACCTGTCTATTATCTTTTTCTATTGAGAAGATAACGGGACTCAAGGGAATGGTTTGTGAGATCATTTTCAAGGTCATAGCAAGTTGGTAGAGTTAGCATTTCGTGTCTGCCTCAATGGGAAGCCCATGCTCTTAACCACAATTCCAAACCCATTAGGGATAGTGAAGAGCATTATAAAGAACGCAGAAATAAACAAGAGGGAGGACTATGGACTACAAGCCAGTAGAGCATTAGAAAGAATGTGTATAAGAGGCTAGAGACAAAAAAGGTGAGGTGGTGCATATTTGTAATCTCAAAACTCAAGAGGCAGAGGCAGGAGGATAACAACATTGAGACCAGCCTGAGCTATGTAGCAAGACCTTGCCTCAAAATAACAATGACAGCGACAGTGACACAGCAGCAGCCACAATGGACCAACCTGGAGAGAGAGGCCCAGGCAAACAAGGTGACAGTCTCAGTGAGCCATTGAAAGTGGTAGGTTAGAGGCTGGGGCCATGGGACTCTTGAATAAGATTGTCCTCTCTCAAAGAACTAGCAAGGATGTTTTAAGGAAAATCGATAGCTACTAAGATAAGACATAGGCACAGAGAGTAACAAGGAACCCGAATAGCAGATTCATAGTTAGTTTCCTCCTGAGTTAGACAAAAAGCTCATCTTTATCAGAGGTTGTTGGGGTCGACATTAGTTTCTTTACTCATCATTGTGACAAAATACCTGGTAGAAGCAACTTCAGGGAGGAGGGACTTATTTTGGCTTATAGATTCAGAAGGTTCAGTTCCTCAAGGAAGGGAATCATGGTGTCTGGGGTCTGAGGCATTGGGAGAATGGCAGCTCTTTACACCTTGGTGGGTCAGGAAGCAGAGCTCAGGTTGGAACCGGAAGTGGATGTAACCTCCAAGCCTTGTCCCAGTGATCCTATTCTACCAGCTAAGCCACATGCCCTAAAGGTTAGACAACCTCCCAAAACAGCCACCTGCTGGGGTTTCAATTCCCAGAGCATGAACCTGTGGGAAGCATTCCAGATTCAAACTGTAACAGAGGCTATTGAGAGAATTATGGAGGAGGCTTTGGTAAGCCACCTAGTACTAGTAAATGATTAACATTTTATTTGTAATATTAACGCCCTGGCATTCACACACAGATCTCAGAAGACCGTAAAAGCCTACCCACTCACTTTCTTGTCTACTGGAATGCTGCTTCTCAGGAAGGCTTTCTTTGTGCTTTGATCCGGAATCTCTCCTGGTCCTCCCCCTATCCCTGCAAAGCAGATCCTGGTGCCCCCCCCCCCCCGTCTCATTGTGTTGTTGCTCTTTGCTACTTGCATTGGCCAATATTCTCTTTCCTCAATAGTTTTCTTGTGATCTGTCTCCCCAGTTGACATTCAGGGAATGTAGAACTTAGTGTATTTTCACTATTGAGTA
Source organism: Eospalax fontanierii (assembly GCA_035773235.1). Lineage (NCBI taxonomy): Eukaryota > Metazoa > Chordata > Mammalia > Rodentia > Spalacidae > Eospalax > Eospalax fontanierii. The sequence continues at coordinate 34,618,963 of CM069529.1, read as the reverse complement.
CTTACAGTTTAGGAAAAAATGCCTGATATACAGGGGAATCACCATGAAAGCTTGTTGAAAGTATAAGTGACTGATACTTTTTAATAAATACTTTGGGCCATAGGCTCTGAAGAAGGATTTGTACTTCATTCACAATTTAGAGAAGATATTTCAGAGGAAAGGCATTTCACTGAGGAGGACTTCTATGTAAGCCCCATGCTAATGGCTACATGTGGACATAGCTTGGATTAGTCCATATAAAAAGCAAATCAGGTGGAGGCTTGTTGCAGAGATTATGACCTTCTTTAAAGACCTTATTTAGTGCCACTAACTTCATGCAGGAGAATGCTTGCACACTTAGACTTTTGCAGATCTGGGCGACAACTGCAGTGGGCACAGTTGTTGCGTGCTGTGTCATGCCCAGAGGGCAGAGTAGATGACTGACTCATAGTGAAACAGCAAGAGGCTGGGAGACATCTACAAAGAGCCTTGCCTTTCAGGCACAAAACAAGAGGACGGTCCTTAGGAAGCAGTGGGCATGGACGGGGACATCCTTTCCGTCAGGGTCATGGGCTTCTTTGAGGAAGTATGAGGAGCTTCAGTGCTAGTCAGTTTGATAGACACAGTCCAGGCTAGGAAATCTGGGAAAGGGATTGAATCTCTCATGAAAAGACCAAGGTGGGCTGCTTTGGTGAGATGTCAAGAATTTCCCTTAGTTTTTAACTTCCTTTATAAGATTCTTATGTTAGAGTTGGACCTTAAAGGTACAAAACTGGGAGAAAAGTAGCAAATAAGAAAAAGATGGATGTCAGAAAGGAAGAGATAAACTAATCATAACAAAAACAACAGCAATAAGGCTGACTGAATACCTACTATGCACCAGTCACTTTAAAAAATACCACCTTCCACTTCATTCCTTGAAGGGACATAAATGAAATCTACAAGAAGATCACTGATGTAGGATAGTGACTATCAAAGTAATGGAAAATCACTCATGCCAGTAAGATTTGTGCATTATTGATAGAACTATAAAATACTGTTACTGCAATAGAAAACAGGATGAAGATTCTTCAAACCAAACCAGAATTATCTCATGAGCTAACAGTTCCACACTGGAGTATCTATGTCCCAAATAATTAAAAGCAGCCTTGAAGAGAGATTTGCACACCATGTTCATGGCCACTTATCATAATAGTCAAATGGTGAAGCAAACAATATTCATCTATGGATAATAGGTAAGCAAAGTGAGTACACAATACTTCGTCATGTGGCTTTATTATTATGTGGCCTTAAAGAGGCAATTCTGACAGGTTACAATGTGGATGAAACTTTGATGGCATTATTCTAGGTGCAATTATCAAGCTGCAAAAGGACAAATGCATGACCCTACTTACTTACATGAGATGTCTATTAGTCAAATTCATAGACAGAAAGTAGAATGGTGCTTGAAGGGGGCAGGGGAAGAGGGGAGAGTTGTTATTTGGTGGGTACAGGGTTTCAGTTTGGGAAAACGAAAAGCCCCTGGAAATTGGTTGCACAAAAATATTGAGTACACTTAACACTCTCAAAATAAATGTACATTGAGAAGTGGTAAGATGATAAGATTTTATTATAAGTAGTTTGTGACAATTAGAAAAGATGACTGATATGCTGCCCTTGAGAATAAGCCCTAAGGAAGATGTATAGAAAGAAGAAATCAGCTTGTTCTACTGAGAAAGTGCATCACCGTGGTCCTGCTAGCAGTTTAGGGTCTTTTAAAAAGACTCATTTCTCTTCAGCTTCCTGTAGGATTCACTGGTGTGGGAGGCAGTAGGCACAGGTGCCATGCAGAGCTGACAATGGGGATGCCTCAGATCCAACTTAACGCTGCCATATGACCTTGGACCAGGCACTTCCCTCTCTTAGTCTGCTTATTCGTGAAATGATGGTGTTGGATGAGGTGAACTCCAAAGTGCCTTCCTTCCTGACTGTGGATCAAAACCTGAAAATTGTGATCAGAGAAGAGTTCCCATTATGAGGAAGGCAGGTACTGGAGGAGGGCAGTCTGATTGTGGTGATAAGTGTAGACTGTAATTCACAAATCTTCTGAGGGACTCCCAGCTCAGCTCGAATCTTCCAGGCCCCTGATTTTTATATCAAAGATGGGGAATGTCATGCAGAGGGTTGCTTTGGACCCAGTGGGTTCCCATGTACTTAGGGCTCCATTTCTAATTTTATGAGCCTTCCATAAACACAGCGCTTTCTCCTAGGAACTCAGTTAAGTGCCACTGAGGAGTCTACAATTCAATTTAGAGATATAGGTGAGAAAACATACTAAAGCTTGATGGAAAGGCTGTGAGGACATACTTGGGGACCATGTATGCCCACGGGTCTTGAGCAGAGTTGCTCAAGGTCACAGGTCATAGGCATGTGATTTATTTCCATTTAGGAAGTGTCTCGGGGAAAACATTCCAAGCCAGCCAGACATGAAATCTTGGCTATAGAGCTTCAGGTATATGACCTACTTTAAAGACATGGGGAAGTGGATAGGAAACGCCAACCCTACCTGAGGAACTACTGAAACTGATTGTCTTGGGTGTGACTCTTGGTAGGTTAACCAGGCTCCAGTGGATGAATACACACTGAAGGACAGGACATTTGGGAATACAAGTTTGACTCTATAGGCCCACAAATATATAGCATACATAAAATTGGGTGGGGGATGGCAAATGGGCTGCAGATATAGGAGGAGAGGAGATCTAAATGTGATCAAAATACAGTGTAAGAAATTCTCAAAAATTCAATAGAAAAGGAAAGAGTCAAGGATCTGATGGGAGGTTTTTAAGTTGCATGTGCCCTCCAGTTTCCATTGGTCTTTTAATGTGCTGAGAATGTGCCAGAGGCTAAATAAAGAAGACTGGTTTTGAGGGTAGATGAAATAAATCTGAGTCCTGCTTTATCACTTGTTCTTGAGTGAAGGATCCAATAGTCTTCAGCATCTATCTTACGAGGTTGTTTCAAGGTTTAGGAAAACTACAGGTCAATCTCAAAATCTGTCACATAGTAGGTGCTCAACAAATGGTAAATGATGAAAAACATGATTTACAATCTTAGAAACCATTCTGTATGTTAGAGCAGATACCTGGATAAAAATAATAATGTAAGAGCTATAGATATGAGTGTGCTGTTTTAAACTTACCTGAATTAGCCATTATTATTATTATTATCATTATTTTTAAGACAGTGTTTTGCTGTGTAACCTGGAACATTATGGGCTTGAATTTAAGATCTTTCTGATTCAGCTTCCTGAGTGCTGGGATTGTAGATGTGCTTTGCCATGCCCAGCCTGAATGTTGTAAGATCTTCTTGTGAAGATGATTAAGGAATGGAGATGTCTATCCTCTCTTCCTGATTTTGAGCAGGTTGCCACTACTTGAAGCAACAAATACACTGGATGCCACAGTGAATTTTGACACTAGCTCATGAAAGACTTTGCCTCTAGGTACATTTGGCCTTGGAGCCTGAAGCATCTATGTAAGAAGCTTGCTAACTCCAAGGTGACCACACTAGAGAACTCATGTGTAGGTATTCTGATGACTGCATTAGGTGATCCCAGCCTACCTGCCACATTTCCCAAGCAGTAGTCATGAAGAAAAGTCATCCTGGAGCCCACACACCAGTCCATCTGCCCTCTGAAGATCACTGTAACTGTACTACGGCCATATAATTTCCAAAGAAACTTCCTAGCTAGTGCTGGCTTGAATTCCTTTCACACAAAGCTGTGAGATATGATAACATAGGGCATTTTAAGCTACCATGTTCTGGACTATCTGTTGCTGACCAATAGATGATGGGAATGTATGAATGATAGGTATTCAGAAAAGAGACAATGAGATTGTAGGTTCTGGGAGAGAGGCAGGGTGTTGGGAGAGGAGGGTACTGAGTCCCATGTGCACAATGTGCCTGATGGCTATAGGATCACAAGATTTGGAGAGACGGCCTTGCCATTGTAGCTGGCTCTGGTCTCTCAAGAGGAGATTCCTTGAGGGCTCCATGATCCTGCTGCTTCTGCTTTCTGTTCTCCACCAGTTTCTTAACAGGAAAGTGGCCTTAAGGCTTTGAGAGAGGTTAAAAGCCTTACCTGACCAGGGCTTAGAGGTCTAAATGCTCACCCACAAGGCCCTCCTTCCCCTGCAGTCAAGGACTTGATTCATGGGTTTTGGAATTCTTAGTAAGTCAGGTTTGGAGATGGAGGGGTGCCTCTTCCTCTCTACTCTAAGACCAGGGTCTACCCAGCTTCAGTATGAAGCCTGCATCTGCGGGAAAGAGCTACATCCTGGGTCCGTGGGAGCAAGACAGGCTGTTCCCCACAGCATGAGGGAAGGGCCTCTCAAGTAGTTTCTCGGCCTGTTTGGAGAGGCACGAGCCTCTTGTGGCAGGTGGTATGGCAGAGATGACACTGGTTTCTCTTCATAGGTCATGGCCTTCCCAGCCTCTGTCACACTGGACATAGAGCGTAGAAGGAAGACGAAGTGAAAGATCTGGAGTCAGTAGATTCAGTTTAAGCTTGACTACATACCGGTTGTGTGATCTTGGAGGTTTCTGACTTCTGAGCCCGTCTCCTCTTCCATAAATTGGGAGACTCTTTACTGTGGGGTGATGGTAAGGAGTATGCAGTGCTTAGGAAGGCAGCTAGAGGGAGACCTGGCCCGTGGTTTTCCCTGCAACCCTTCCACCTGAGACTATTTTATCCTTGAGGAGACTGAGTAGAGAGCTCTACGTGGAGTTCAGATTGGAAACTGTTGGTGGGCTTTGTCAACCTAATTCCCCTGGCAGTTGAACATCTTTCCTCATTTCTCTGAAGCACAGCCCTATGCCTTATTGGTGACAATGGGCCCTGGCTTCAAAGGAGGCTGCCTCTGCTGCTTTGCCTATTGTGACACCCTGTTGTCCTGCTTGGGATACAAGAGGGCAGCCACCACATGCCAGATGGGGAGGGGGCTGACTCAGATTACACGGGTCATGTAGCCCTGTATTCTTACCAACAGCAGTGGAGCCTCTCTCATGGACTGCCAAGTGGAGACAAAAGCAGCTTCCCTGCCTCCAGGTCAAGGACCAGTTTTGCCAGGATTGGTGAGTGGGAATCATCCAAGTCATTGACAGAACCTAATCTACTAGCCTGGGATGCCTTATGTCAAAAATAGATTGATCTAGGCTGAAGATGTACTTCAGTGGGTAGAGTTTTTGCCTAGCATGCACTAAGCCCTGAACTTGACTCCCAGTACTGCATCAGCCAGGCACAGTGATGCATATCTGTAATCCTAGCATTTGGGAGGTACAGGCAGAAGGAACAGAATTTCAAGGTCATCACCAGCTATATAGTTTGAGGACAGCGTAGAGTAAATGAAATCCTATTTTAAAATTTAAAGCAAAGCAAGTCCCCTTGGACAGATGCTTGAGCACAGGGCTGGACTTGGGACATCCCAGAGCCAAGCCATCGAATTCTCTTCCTTGGTCACGTTGAATCCCTGAGGCCTTCTGCCACCTGCAGGTGGGGATGGGAGGGTGGGCTTAGTTGGTGGTGAACTAGTTCAGTGCAGTCTGGGACTGGAGAGCTTTCTGAACATCACCATGGACTATGGTAGAAAAAAATTGGAGAGCTGCATTAGGGAGGTGAGGGGACGTGGGTACCACTGAACCTTAGGTGAGTGGTTTTCCTTTTAGATATTGTAAATTTTACATATGATGGCAAGACTATGTTCTTCAATGAGAATAGACAAGCTCAAGGTTTTGGAGATAATGGATAAAAACATAATTATTTCTTCATTCTTATAAAAATATTTGAGGAGCCAAGTGTGGTGGTACATGCTTATAATCCTAGTACTTGACAGTACAGGAAGATCACTGTGAGTTTAAGGCCAGTCTGGACTACATCGTGAATTTAAGGTCAGCTTGGGCTATATAGTGAAACTCTGACTCACAAAACCAAATAGAAAAAAAAAACTACAAAAAGAATTTGAGATAACTTGCAGTAATTATTTATATTATAACCCGAGTAATAAATTCATTAAGGTGATATATGAATAATATTGTAATACAAAAATGTCTTAAGATTTCTACATAACTAAAATTTAGCTAATCCATATTTCTATGCTTTCTAATAGCCAAAAGCAAAAAGGGAAACAAGATCAATTATAAAGTTCAGTGTTCATAATAAGTATTATTTCTGACATTGAGCACCAACAGAAAATATTTTATGAGTTATCACATTACAGTTGACAAAACTTTCACCTGCATCTGTAGAATCAATGTAATAGCGTGTTTGTTTAGCCATTTCTTTTATATTTTATATATCTATCATTGATTGGTTGATTGATTGATTGATTTGGTTTATGTAAGAGGGCCTTGCTATGTAGCCTTGACTGGCCTGGAACTTGCTATGTACATTGGGATGTCCCCAAACTTCCAGTAATTCCCCTGCCTCTGCTTCCCTGGTTCTAGGACTACAAGTGTCTATCATCACATCTGGATTATTTAGCTTTTTCTTAGACTACTATATCCAAAGCACATAAATCAACTGAGGATTAGATTAAAAAACTGGTTTGCATCAGTCACAAAGACTAAAAGCAATACTCAGTCCTAGCAAGGATGTACTCAGTTAGGGGGATTAACGATGGGGATTTGTCCTGATAAGTCCAACATAGTTGAACACTTCATAGGCTGACAGTGTATCTAATGCATCTACCCTTCCAAATCCTACAGCTCACAGCATCGTGCACTGTGGGTATTGAGGCTTCCCCAGGAATGGTGCGGCTGACTGGGGTTTGTGATTTGTCCCCTCTGCCCGGCATCACAAGAGAGTATCATACCATGTGTCGTTAGCCCAGGAAAAGAACAAAATCCAAAATGCAAAGTATGGTTTCCACTGAATGTGCTTGCTTTTGCACAGTAGTAAGGCTGAAAAACAACGTTGAACTATTGTAAGTTGGGAACCGTCTATACTGCTGGTGAGAATGTGAACCAACAGAGCTTTTATAGGAGGGTTAGTAATGCATTTTAAGAACTTTACAAACTAATAGACTCTAAAGTTCCATATCTAGGAATCTTCCTTTGAGGAAATAGAGTTATACAGATATTTAGACCTAAAGTTACCACAGATTACAGTATCATGAAAGTAAAACCAAAGCCCCAAGAAGTCCAGTGACAGGGAGACAGTAATTAGAGCTGGCACATTGGTAGCAAACACATAGGAAAAGATTCACGATTCATTAACTGGGGAAATAAAACAAAACAAAAGCAAATCATAGACACTAAACAAGAAACCAACCTTCTGTATGTAAGACCATCAGAGAAGTGTGGCGAAACCCATGCTTTTCTGAAAGAAAACTAGAAAAGATGTCGTAAATTGTTAACCAGAGTCTCCACTGAGTTTGGGACTATGAGTGTACTGAGTTTTCCTTTTACTTTCTGAATTTATGTGCTCTTTAGTGAGAATATATAACTTTTATAATCCAAAAAAGTGAAGTAAGACTACTCAAAAAAAAAAAAAAAAAGCAGAGCAAGTCAATCTGCCTCCTCTTTTTTAGATAAAAGTTTACATTCTAAAGACATCAGTTTGACTCCATGTTGCTATTCACAACTCTGCAAAGCACATTTGCATTTGGATTCTCACTCTACCCAGGGGTCAGGCAGGGCGAGGACTGTGTCTGGCTTTAGAGGGAAAAATGATAAGGAAGATATCATTTGAGTGGACTTTCTCTTCCAGGAACTGCTACTCCATTCACACCTGAGAGTCTCCTGCAGAATCAAGGTTGGTATGAGTGAGGTCACCCAAAGGATGGAATTTAATCTATGTTGTTGGTATGTGTCCTATCTGATACACAGCACATCCTGAAAATACATACAGTGCTGGGATGAGGGCTCTAAGTCACAGTGTAGATGGATATTTCTGACGGAGGCACAGATTGCTACTTCCTACCGCAGTGAATCTTAAATATCTGATTTCCATTGACAGCTAAATTAACAAATCAACTAAACATTGATATGTTTTATGCCTGTCTTATGCCAGATTTAATGTGTTCCAGGAACAACACAATGTGGGCGAGTTTGGATTTACAAGCTCAGAGGTAAACTGTAAACTATTCACAGCGTCCGTTTCACTGGCTGAGTGGGGAAGTCATCCTGTGTCCATCTGTCAGAGCTCTGACCTTGGAGGAGCCATGAAGCAGTCATGGCTGATCTCAACAGGCGGTCCTGAAAAGCTGACCATTCACTCAGCAACGTGCTTCCTGGGTCTTTGTTCCAATTAGAGGGTTGATTTCACACCTAATTTCTTGCCCTGATGGTCTTCATCTGCTTCCCTGACCCCCCCTTGTCTGCCTTGAGAAGCAGCAACTCAGAATAATAGAGATCTTCATTTGTACAGCACTCTCTAGAATTTTGAAGTTCAACAACATACATGATTTCACTTAATCCTGACAACAACTCTGGAGCATGGGAACAGCCACTGCCATATTGCAGAGGATGGATGAAACTGGCTGAAGATCAGATGCATGACAAGGGAGCAATGAGAGATTAGAACCTCTGTGTCCTGGTTGCCAGTCCAGGGCTCTTTCTAGAACATTCTAATGTGGCCTTTGATCCTGCTTGAAAAGAAGGACCAAGCCCAGTTTCTTAATTCTTCTTAATTAATCTTTAGGATCTGTTTTTTTCTAGATGGGCTGCTGTGCTGGGGGAAGAGGTATTGACCGACAGTCTAATTCCTAGCCTGCTGTGCCTACTCCCTCCTTTTTAATGCTTAAGACCAATGAACTTGGTTAAATTCTACATCTCTGCATAGGTGGAGTCTTATTATATTCTTTTCTTTTGTCTGTTTATTTCTTAGCATACAACTAAGAAATAGTCGTATTTCTGTCTTCTGATGGGTGGTTGGCTCCAGTTGGATGATGAAGACAGTAGGGAAAGTTATAGGTTTTCCACTAAGGTGATGCTTTTCCCAAAGTTACAAGTGCATATGTATATGCACACACACACACACACACACACACACACACACATGCATACATGCACACACCTCTATAACCTATTTGAAAACAGCTCTCACTACACTTGTTATCAGGGATCTGGAGGGAATTGTCTCTTCCTAGGAGCCTTCCTAGTTCAGGGAGTCTTGAGGAACCCACCAGAAGGTCCAAAGGGGACCTTGAACCACAGGTAATCTATACAAAGTCATAATCTGGGGTGAATTACATGGCGACACAAACCCTGCTTTCCAGAGTGTAGGCAGCAGTAGGGTGCAGGCCCCGTGGAGCACCAGACTGCACGTCTCTGACTGGCCATTCCTTTCATGAACCTCAGACCCCATCCCACCAATCCTATTATCTTGGTGGCAGTCCCTGCTTATCCTAAGTCTCGAGCTCCCATCTGAATTTGATTCTTGTTCACCTTGACTAGCACTATGAGTTCACATCCTTCCAGCCCTGCCAGTCACAGGGTTGCACGTTGGTATCAATTACATCCCTTCACCCAGGCACTACTGGAGTCATTGTGGGGAAGCCCCAATTCAAAATGGTAGAATATCTCTTTCCATGCCACATGGAGGTACGGAGAAAAATGGGACAGCATGGTCTGTGCTTGAGGTTCTCAAATCAGGTATGTCATGGTGCCGAGGGGTGCCGCACTAAACTGAGTGTGCTTGCTTGCTTCTAATCACACTGGAACTACATATCAAGAACAGCTCTGCATGCTTAGCAATGAAGGTAAGAGCCTTTCCAGGAGTTTTGGGGAGACCACTGAAAGTAGCCATTTGGGGTAGTTTGCCTGGGGTGAGGTGTGAGTCAGGAGGGAGTGGTAAGGCTTCCAGCTGCTGGCGTCAGTCTAAAGGTGAGAGCTTGGTCCCTTTCTTAGGGGTAGAATAGAGAGTTAGATCCAAACTTGAGAACTTGAGACTTTTGCATAAAGGCTTTGGGAAACTGCTCTTTTTTTACTTCTGATTGATTTTAAGAGGAACTCAACGCTTAGTTTCATCTATTCCTAGGATGCATAAGCTACTTGGGCAAGGAGAAAGAAGAATGCCATGTAGCAGGTAAGCACTTTAATCTGCATAGCCTTTCAGGCTCCAGCCTGGGACTAATGACAGCTCAGTAAATGAATTACCACTGGGTTGACCTTCCACTTCTTCCTTCCGTGAGCTCTAGACAACCTTTACACTTGTATTTAGGTTTTCACATTTCAACATGCATCAAAATCATGTTTCTTAAAACATTCACAATTTCTAATTCAGTAAGTCTAGGGTAGGTCTGATATTTGCATTTCTAGCTTTGCAAATTCTGGTGGTGCTGGTCCTGGGCCTGCACCTTAAGAACTTCTGCTATGAGTTTTGCTACAAGGAATAACCTCTGGGGTAGGTTGTGTCTCCTTACAGTCTTTCCTTTCAACTTGATGTGAACTAAAGAACTGGTTCCCAAGGACAAGGAGAATTTAGGGAAGAGAGTTTCTCTCCTTTTCAGAGGAAGCATGGTCTATGTGCCAGGTTGAACAGGGGTTGGTAGTGAGAGTTACATGATTTTGCTCCCATTCCAGTGAGCCCAAGTGTCTCCATCTCTCAGAGGCTGACTTGGCACACTCTACCAGGCCAGATGGTCCCCCAGGGTGGTCCATCTGGGTCTGCTTATGAAAATGAATGAACTGTGTCTGTACAATGCTGGCAGCTCTCTAGAGAGGGCATCTTAGCACAATTACTGTAATAATAAATGCACTCTGTTCATATGCTGTACCGTGCGTCTTCTTGGCACCCATGGGCCTTAGCTCATGGTGGCTCTGCACCAAATTGGACAATCAGGTCAGTTAAAAGTAAGGTTACAAGGTGACCATATGTCAATAATACACTCTAAGCTTTGAAAGCAGAAGCTCTGAGATACCAGTTTATAAAGTCAGTCAGGCTGAGTAGCGGAACGTGTACAATACCGTAGTGCTTTGCAGAGAGCCAAAGCACTAAGGATTTATACAGTATGTGCCATTGTTTCAGAAGCATCTGGCACATATGAAATTTCATTTTTGCAGCAGTTCTGTTAAACTGTAGATACAAATCCAGTGAGAGTTTTGGTTCTTGTCCAGATCGTGCAGAAAGAAGGCAGAAGTGAAGAGGCTCCACCTTTTGCTGTTTACAATTTCCATTGTAAGGAATGACCCTTAACTCAATGCTCTGTCATGTAAACGTGTTCACTGCAGATTCCTCATGAAAGGGACCAGAATTCAATCAGGACTCTTCAGTGGCTCTGAATATAGGCTTTCTGAGTTGGACTCTGGGCTCCATGGCAGTTTCTTTGTAAGCTCTGGCAGGTGGTTTATCCTCTGTCAGACTCAATATGTACAATGGAATAATAAGAGGCCCTTCTTCGGCAATCCTTTGTGAAGAGCCAATGAGGTTGTGTCCATCAAGCTCTTCATGCCTTAGAAAAAGAGGTTTGCGGGACCCTGGCTGCTTTACAATAGCTGCCTGTTGACCTGGGCTACAGGGATACACCTTCTCCACAGGCATGGATGGACATCTGAGTTGGCCTTCTTCTAGGGGACTTGGTGAGCCCTAATTACCAGGACACAGTGATATTCCTGGCCTATGGTATGGTCTTCCTGTTTGTTCTTGACCCTACTCTGGCTTATATTCTTGACAATAGGCCTCAGTCTGGGTTTTGGCCTGTGTTTGTTTGTGGCCTCATCCAGGGAAAGTCATTTCAAACTGCTTGTTTGTGATTGATGCCTTCTAGGCTGAGATTCATTGGGCAACATGGGCTTAATAGTCCATTACAAATCACAGTGGGGAAATCAAAGTGTATTATACTAAGGCAATTGGTACAGCATCTCTCAGGGTAGGGGGCAGTGGATAAAGGGAGTGGTTCATCTAGACATGAATCAACTCTACATCCAGGAAGCAGAGCTCCTCTACACCTGGGCTATTTCAAACCTTCAGTGCAAAATTGAAAGGCAGCCTTGCCCTTGACTGGTGGCCTCTTATTATTTCCAGCTCTTGGGGAATACCTTGCAGGTGACATAAAGAAAGTGCAGTATTCAGGTGACAGTTGATTGAGAAGAACCGCATGACCATGGAGACAGCTAGGGACCTGGTTTTCACACTGAACACTGAGGATATATTCAGAGAAGAACATCCTGGAGTATACAGTATGCCTTACAAGGAAGGCTCCAAGCTGTATAAGTAGAACCAGCATCTCCAGTGTCCCTGGCACCGTGGACACAGAAACATGGAGACATCTAACTAGGATGTCTGATGATAGAAGAAATAGAAACATTGCCTTCTCAAGATGGACAGAGCAGCCCAGAGCTTTAGAGAGCAATTCATGGTTCATAAAAACATTTCTAGCTGGCAAGTCTGATTAGTTGTTGATCTCCAGACAAAGGCTTGGATAACTGACTTATTCTTTCTGTCTTCCTTTTCTTATCTGGGAAGTGGGCATAAGTAACCCCTATACTGATAATTCTGCAATGGTACTGAGATCAGACCTCTCTTGTTATGTAACCCTAGGGAGGTGATAAGACCTGGCTGAAGTGGTGAGGCAGAAGTCACACAGGAGATTGCTGTGAACATGAAGGAATAGTCTAAATGTTGTGCTCATCAGCTCTGCATGCTGGATGAGAGTAGCCTCAGATCAACAGGCATTCACTGTGATCAGAGAAAGAGACAAGCAATCTCTTGGTGCTCTCAATAGACCGCTGGTTCTGGAGAGGGGATGGCAGTAGAGACCCTGGGAAGCGGATTCTTTCCCAGAGCTTGAATGCCTGAGTCAGCTGGCCTCACAAAAAGAAAGATGATATTGACTCTGGCCTTGCTGAGTTTTTCCTGCTGATCAGGAACTCTTTGGGGTTCTTCATGGTACAGTCCTTCTGTAATAAACTCAGCAGGGATACCAAGAACCCAGAAGAAGTTATTGATTGACCACCTGTTAAGTACTAATCCTGTACAGGTCACTTTAGATGCACTTTCTTTCTCCTTATGAATAAACACTGTCATCTTTAACAGATGGAAATACCTAGAGAGGCTTATCCACACTCGAGTTTAAGCAAACTTATCACACTGATATCTCCCTCAGTGAAATATTGACTCTGGAAAATGTTTTTTGGTTCTTCATGAAGATGTCATTTGATGACAGTAAGTACAGTGAAGCCATGGATTCTGTTTTCCTCTAGGAAATTCCTATCACTCCTGGGCAAATGAAACCTTTTGAGACATTTTGCCGTAGAGAAATTTGGACAAAATTCCCAAATTAGTCATTATCCATGTTTGAACCTGGGACAGGTTTTTTGCTCTAACAGTGTTGGGAAATACTGAGTTACATCATGCTTTTTATTTTTATTAACACATGGAATAATTACAACTAGATAAGAAGCATATTTGATGGAGAAACCAGGCTGCTAGTGACCTCAAAGTTTCATCTTTACCGCCTAGCTTTCTTAGTACAATGCGTGCTACTGGAAGAGGAAGGTAATTAACCTACCCCAGCGGTGAACCCTGCCGAGATATGCCCACTGGTGCAGTAGTGGCACGAATGTTATGGGAGTGACCAACTACCATCGTGTTGGATTTAATGCTCCTTTCACAAGATGGAGCCCATACCTGGCACTGTTATTAGGACCAACAACCTGAGGTTAGACAGGTGACAGGTTGTATGTAAGAACCTACTAGTGTTATCCTACTAAACTAACATAGTATTAAACTGACTCTTAATGACTTCTTGTTATACCTATAGATCAATGCATATCTTACTAGAAAATTTTCTCGCAGCAGATGGTGGCTAACACAGAGACCCACAATTGGTCAACATGTAGAACATAAGAGACTGTGGAGTGCTCACTCCCACATGGGACACCTATAATATCTCACCCTTTCTTTATCAGGCTCAGGGATCATTGCAGAAGAAGGCATGGAAAGATTAGAAGAGCCAGAGGTGGTGAACAAATACAAGGAAATTGTGTTTTCTTAACACCAGAGGGCAGTTACACATATGAGCCCATAGTGCTTGTGACAGCATACACAAAACCTGCACAAGTCCAAGCTAGACAACCCAGCATAGAAGAGGGGGATGGGCAAGAAGTCCCAGCCCTAGCTGAGGATCTACTGGCAATCGATAGCTTCTGGGAGAGGGAGGGAGAGTCAGTTTTCTTTAAGGATGTGACACTGGGTAGGTTGACCAGACTCCAGGGGATGGATCACACTGAAAAGCATTTGGGGAACACAAATTAGACTTGATATCCCTTTAAAAATAATAGAGACATGAAGTAAGGCAGTGATAGGGACGTGGGGATGAATCTGAGAGAGGGGGAGGGAGTCTGAACATGATCAAAATACATTTCATGAAATTTTTCAAAGAATCTATAAAAATATTATTAAAAGACATGTTTGGGCTGGAGAGCTGGCTCAGTGGTTAAAAGCACTGGCTGCTCTTGCAGAGGACCTGGGTTAGGTTCCCGGCACAACCATCTGTAACTCCAGTTTTAGGGGCTCCAACCCCCTATTCTGGCCTCCATTGACACAACACTAATGCATTTACAAACATGCAGACCAAACACTCATATACACAACATAAAAATAAATACGATATAAAAAGATTAAAAACTTAAAGCCATCTTTGAACTTTGGGATTCTTGTTTTCTTTGTGGAGGTTAAGCATGTAGAAACCAAGGAGTGTTACATGGAAGCTTAGCAGATAGACTCATTCTCACTGAAAGTCTACAGAGGGTTAGTAAGGTTGAACTTGGAATGGCAGAGAGGGGCCTGAGCTGCAGTGCCTGCCCTGGATATCAGAGTGCCTGCTTCGGGTGGGGTCAGGGGAGCATCTCTGTATCAAGTCTCCTTGGTTCCTCCCACAACTAATTGAGTCAGGGGATAACCAATTCCTAGGCTAGCCACAACCTGTGCCAGTTGCAGTTCAGCCTTATGGGCTAAGAAGAAAAATCAGATTCTCAATTGGAGAAATCTGATCAAATACATGGAGACATTTGATTTACAGTGACAAGTACAACTGTCATAAAGTGAACTCAGTGAAGGGAGATTAAGGGTGGGTGTGCAGATGTAATTTGGTTTTGGGTTAGGGTGAGGAGGCAGATACTTACACCTAAAGCAAAGGCTTCTAGCTGGACAAAGAGTCAAAGAGAGGCATGTCACTCCACTAAGACTAAGCCACATGAACAGCAGAGTGTCAGTGTAAAGATCCAAGATTTTTCTGTTGTGTCCCTGGTATTCAGAACCTCCTCGGTTAAGGCTAAAGGAAGCCAGCACTCTTGGGCTTGGCAGCCATGGCCTTTTCTGGCAACTTGGAAAGCATGAAAGTGTGGGGTCATAGAGAGGTCACTGGGCTGGCGTCGGCCATCTGTGTTCCGGTTCATGATCGGCAGCCCCGCTTCCTGGCTGTTCTGCGTCCTTAGTCTCACTGCTCAACTGGAGACAGTAACAATTTCAGGGAAGAGTGAGCGAGATGCCAGGTGTGAAATCTTTTGTAATTGCAATCAATTCATTACTGTTATTAGCTGTGGAAATGTAGGTATGGCGGGCAGGCAGAGGTGGAAGGAGGTTTGTAGTGCTTGGGAGTCAGTTTCCAGCAGATGAGGACCATGTGGTCACAGGGCCATGAAGGCCATGTGCTGTGAGCCTGCACTCAACATCCTCCCCAACCTAGCTCTCCCATATCGCACCCATGATATCACATGGCAATTTCTTGATGGCAATGTTGAATACACCAAAGCATAGGCACAGAGGATCAAATCTCACAGCCTATAAGATGTTTAGAGATTCCACATTCAATTTCTAACTTTGTAGATGAAAAACCTTGAGACACAGTAGAATGATATGACATTGTGATGTGGATTGATGGGGCAATATTGCCTGGATCAGATCTATCCTGTAATATAACCCCCAGGAATTCTATGTGAGGTCTATGACCTGGCTGAAGGGACAAGACGGAAGTCATAAAAGACATTAGATCCATCTATAAAGCAGTGACCCCAGGACACCTAGGTTGTGATGAAAAAGGAAGAAGAGGTCAAAGGGTTGAGGCTGTGGGATAATGAGAAACAGAAGCCTGAATGTGAAGGAGGAATGGCCCAGTAACCCCAGTGCAGAGGAGGTGTCTGGCAAGGGGGCAAAGTCCCGCAGGGATTAGAGCATGGAGACATTGACAGGAACCTTTTACTCACCATCACAGTTGGCTCAGGGATATCTCTGACTGTACCTCATTCTAAGGTAATCTGGACTGTGAGTGGAGACCTCTGAGATCATTGGTGTCAAAGGTAAATGGGAGTTCATTTGGCCCATTTTCTCATTTTGCAGAAGGTAAATTTGAGGCCCAGAGACAAAAAGGGATGTTCGCAGCTGACCTGGGCCCAGGCCGGTGTTGTGTGCGTTCTACCTTGCTTTCCTCCATTCTTCTACCACCAGCTCCTCTACCAGCCTAACCTGTGCTGAAAGAGTTGCAAGGCTGGCTGAAGGCTTTTCTAAGGGAAGAAAATAAGTGCATTGTTCTCCCTCATTCATCAACCAGCCACTTCTTGTGTGTGTTTACAATTTGCAATTATCTCAGTTTCCAGGGAAGAGAGAAAACAACAGGAGTAGCCAGAAAGTGTCTCTCTGGAGCTGTCCAGAGGCACAGAGTTCTGGTAGCTGTGCAGCAAGTCTCCCATGTTGTGAAGGCAGAGGGCAGGGCATTTACAAGGCAGTGTTGGAGCCTGCTTCTTTCTATCCACCTGTCTACCGGGAGAGGTGTTTTGTCTATTACACACTTGTGTTGAGCTGTAAATGACCTGGAGGCAGTGTGTTGAGGTTTCAATATTTTCTTGTGGAGGAGGTCACTGTAGAGTGATGGTGTAAAGAAAAAGTATGTATTGAGGGCTCCCTATTAGGAAGAGCCAGATGAAATTGTCAACACTGGACCATTTGGGTCCCATAAAAAACAATTTCATGTAAGTCAACCTAGAGCATACTGACTTTGCACGGAATCCTTCATCGATACTGTACAGGAAAACCTTGGTACTTCTTTTTGACTGCTTAGGATATTGAGACCCAAAGGGATGAAAGCTGACATTTTCAACAAAAGAAAACCATTTCAGTCCCTGCCTACAGGCGAGCTGTAACTTCAACTGAACCTTGTCTTTCTCTTTGGCAGTTCAAAAGCCTTAGACCATCCTCTCTTTAACCTTTGTATGCCAGGTATGACCTTCAAGGTAGTCTCCTATCCTAGCTACGTGTTCTTTTGGAATTTGACTTCTGAGTATATCAGAGGCCATGAAGTGTCCCAGGAAGACAGATGCTACAGAAAGACCAGTTCTGGCCTAGTTTTTTTCTGGGTCCTAAAGAGCCCCATTTACCTTTTCATGTTTCTGGGTCATTTGTGGCTGTGGTTAAAGAGTGGCTTTTTAACAGACTTTTCACTAATGACCTGTGGTGGTTATTTGGGGGGCTTTACTTAAAAGGTCTAGTTCAGGCTGATCTGGGTCTTTTCTTTAGCATGTGAAACTAAGACAGTGTGAGGGTTGAGCTGAAAAGTGGGGTGGATTTAAGGACAAAGGTGGTTCTTCAGGGCCAAGATCCAGCTGAGGTTCAGAGGCAGCTCATTGCTGTGGGGCAGGAGAACAGAGCAGCACCCCAACCAATGTGGGAAATGTGCAGGAGATGGGACTTGCTCTTTAGTTTTGCTCTACCACTATCTCAGTTTGAAGATGGAAGCTAAACCCAAGAGCTTTTGTTATACTGAAATGGGAAACCTAACTCCATTTTGTTCTGACTTTTACCTCCCCTGTGTTTCTGCACAGTCCCCTCTCCCCCCACCAGTAACGTCAGTCTGCCAGGCAGAACAGCCATGAAGGCTGCACCTACATTTCATGGAGTGCATTGTGGAAACAATGCTGGGAAACTCGCATCTAGCCAGGGAGCACATCCTCTTCCAGCTACACAGAGTGGAGTCCATTGTTCCTGCAATTCCGAGAAACTTGTTTTTCCTAAATGAAACTTTTTGTTCACTGCAAGCCTCTTTGTTAGCTGACCTGCCCCTAGTCTGGTGTAGATGTGGTGATCTGATATAACTGTGGCTATTGGCTTTGCCCCTGGCATGATGTAATTGTGGTTTTAAGCTTTATAAACCCTGCCTTGCTTCTCCTCAGGGTCAGGAGTTCTTTCTGGCAATAGCCTCTCTTGACTGCCAGCTATTAAGAGACTCAATTCAACCATCATTATGTGGTGTCCCTCTGTGCCTCTCACTTGGTTTTACAATAACTTGTCCAGAAGTCATCTCACCTCTCCCCTGAAGAGCAAGATATGGAGTTACTTCCACCTGCAGCTTTCTGGTTCCAGTCCTAGGCTTCAGTTCCCCTTGCAGTGCACCCACTGTTCCTCATGGTGACATGAAACGGTGCCCACCCTACTGGTTTCCAAGACCTCTGACCAGCTTGTGGGTGTTTGGCAACTTCTTCGATGAGTAGGGCTCAGCCTCTTCTGTCTGTATGGAGCTGCTAAAGAGAGCAGCCTCCTGATCCCAAGGCACCCTGAGAACAAGGCATGGGGCAGGACACACTGCTCCCCAAAGTTTAGAAGGAAAAATAAAGTCACACACACTAGCTGCTGACTTCCCATTCCAGGACTGCTTCTATGGAGTCTCCTGTGTTCTCCAAGCACCTTCTCCTAAAATAACTGCTGAGTTCTGGAAGCACAAGACTCTCGGTCCATTCTGGCCTAGGTTTCCTATATCACCCTAAACACACAGGAGGCACACCACTTGTCCTTGATGGTCTCTGCCATGCACAGCCTTATGCCACCATTCTATCTTTCAGTGGGTGTGCACTGCCCAATGGGCCCTAGCAGCAACTGAGCTGCTGTGCTGGAAGGGAGGGCCTCTTAGCACCAGGAAATGCTTTTGCTGATTCAATCTCAGCTAATTAAGAGTCACTGAACTGTCAAATGCATGGCCATTTGGATTAGCCATTAAAACCTATGACTCTGAGCTCTCAAAGTCTTTCCTTGCTCCATTCCATTCATTCCCTTAAGTGCGACTGACATTGGGGGAAGGGTAACTCCCGGGGTGCCCTGAGACCAGAGACAAAGCCAGATCTGGGCGGGCCTCCAAGATTCTCTGGCTCTCAGACGAGGCTCTTTTATTGTCCTAGGGCCAGTGACATCCTGGAACTAACTGTGTTCATCTGGTCCCAATCCCATGCTCAAGTGACCTCATGGTGGCATCTTATAATTGGCCACCATGGGAACATTTATATGGCAGTAATTGGCAAAGGATAAAAATCAAGCCTCCTGCCCTCCTGACATCCTGGAGAGCCACTTGTAGACATTTTCCAGCATGCCAATGCCAGGGCCTCTGCAGGAGCCGTAGAAACCTGCATGAGTTTTCCTGGTGGAGGCTAAAGGGGAGCACTGCAGTCCACCTCCCTCTATCTTGAGGCCACCCAGGCCACCCTGTTTTGTCTGCAGTTTATTGAGCACTAAACATAGGCCAGATCCTATGCTGCAGTTTTACAAGTATTAATGCCTTTTATCTTACAACCCCAGAAGTTGAGCGTATCATTAATTGCCTTTCCGTGGAGAAGAAAAATGAGACTTAGAGAGGTCACCTACCATCCCAAATCACACAACTAGTAAGGGTCATCAGGATTTGAATTCAAGCAGTCTGACTCTTAAGTCTGACCCTTGATCCCTATGCCACACTGATTCTCAGCATCAGATTTAATTCATCGAAAAAAAAAAAAAACCCTCAGAAACCAGGCATGGTGGTGCGTGCCTTTAATCCTAGCACTTGGGAGGCAGAGGCAGGTGGTTCTTTGTGAAACTGAGGCCATCATGACCTGCATAGCAAGTTCAGGACAGGTAGGGCTACAGAGAGATCCTTGTTTAAAAGCAAAACAAACCCAAACCAACCAACCAACCAACCAACAAATAAACACCGCAGGGTAGAGAGATAGCTTAGTAAGTAAAGTGTCTCTGAACAAGCATGAGAACCCAGGTTTAGGTTCTCAGCACTCAGGCAAAAATTGATTGTGGTACGTGCATCTGCAGTCTCACGCTGGGCAGCAGAGACAAGCAGATCCAAGCCTCGCTGAACTGGTGAACTCTCGGTTCTGTAAGGGGCTCCGTCTCAAAAAAGAAGGTGGAGAGAATTGAGAAAGAGATCTAATGCTGATCTCTAGCTTCTACATATATCTGTGCACATGCATTGCACACATATGAAGACACACACACACAGGAACAAATACATTCACATATTCCATGGCAGGGCTGAGGAGATCAGTCAGTGAAGCACTTGCCTTGCAAGCATGAGGACCTAAATTCAGTCCCTAGAACCCATGAAAAAAGCCTGGTGTAGGGGCATGCTCTTGTAATCCCAGCACTGGGGAGGTGGAGACTGATAGATTTCTGGGGCTTTTGGCTATCTATCCTAGCCTGCTTGGCAAGTTCTAGGCCAAGAGAGACCCTGTCTCAACATACAAGGTAAATCACACCTGAGGAATGACAGCTAAGGTGGTCCTTTGGCTTCTACATATATGTGCATGTGCACATAACACATGCAGTAGCACAGACACACACACCGAGTTCCCTAGCAAAAAGACATTAGAAAAGTAACATCGTCACTGAAACAGTAATCGAGGGACCAGAAGAAACCCATTCCCCGCCCGCCCTCGCCTTCCTGGAGCTTGCTACACCTGGCTTGAAACTTGGATGAGTTGCTCTCTCCAAAGTGACTCTGTTGGTACGTGAGAAGTACCCTTCAGACACTTCAGACTTCCCACTCCTCCTGCCTGATTCTGGGACAGGAGACTGAGCAGACCCACTGGGGTGATGAAATCACTCAATCACACTGAAAATGACATCTAAATAAATAAAGAAAATCAAGTGTGCCATCTGGGCCTGTGCACAGCATGGCTCCCACACAGCTGCTGGCTGCTGTTTATTCTGGGCTGTCTTGGACACAGAGAACCTGAGTTCAGCTGAGGTTAACAAATGCTCTGGGTTCCTGGGTATGAACTGAACCTATCAGTGTCTAGGACTGCCTATATCTATATTTCCTCCAAAAGCCCCCATTCCACCCTCAGGAGCTTTGGTCCTACCAAACTTCTCACTGTGCTGGGTAAATCCCAGAATTTTCCTGCATGAAACTGAGCGAAGATCTTGAGCCTGTCTGCCTTCATACGTGAACTGTAAGTAAAGTCTATGAATGTTAGGTTTCTATCTCTACAACTTGGACAATGAACTGCACCTGGCTTGAGGTGTGGGGATGGAAGAACACATTACAAGTGCTTAGCACAAGTTCAGGTTCCTGACCAGGACCAAGCATGGATCAGCAATGATAAGTGGTGATGATGCTGATGTTAGTTAGTTCTTTGCCCTCGCGCCCTCCTCTCCACTAGTCTCCCTGTCCCCAGCTCTCAGAATGCCTTCCACAGCTTTGTCCTAATTCTAGGCACCAGTAAGACTGGGTATCTTTATTCTTTCTGTGCCTGCAACAGAGTATCTCTATCCAAGGTCACTATCTGAGACCAAGACACAAACATTTGAGGATGGTCTTGTTGCTGAGTCTTCACATGGTAGAAGGCAGAGAGGCAAGTCATTTTATAACGGCACCTAATCTGATTCACTGGGAAAGAGCACTCATGACTTCACCGCTCTGAAAGGTGCCCTGTGCCCATATTATCACACAGGCAACACTTGGATTTTGGAGGGACCATTCAATTCATTCAAGTTTCTGCTATTCGTTGAAGACTCCTATGACTCTTCCAGAGAGAAGATGTCTCTCTCTTCCTTCACACAAAATGCCACAACTTCTTCTAGCTTCTAGAAAGATCAGTTGTACCACTTCTGGGGCCTTAGCAGTTTTGGAAAATTTCATAGCAGATGATTTTTACTATTGAGGGTCACACCATGGCCAGAGTCAGTTCCTATTCTGTACTTTTGAAAATTGGGGCAAACCCCCAGACCACATGCCCTCTGAAAATCTGTTCTCTCTTCTTGTCTGTCTTTCCATAGGGGTATTCATGTCACCATGCAAAATACTAGGGCTGTGATGTGACCTAGCATGCCCTTTCATGTCAGCGCCTCCCTTTCAGAATTTACACATAACTTAGAAGAAACCAGGAAGTCGATGTGAGCCATGAACTTCCTGCAAGGTGGGAGGGCAGAGCACTTCCCTTGACAATGGTAGTTAAGAACACTTCTGAGAAACAATCCTCTCAGTTTCTGAGATACTCAATTCTGTATCATTAGCTTGGCCTCTTCCTAGTCACAAGTAAAACCTTTCCTAGCCTGTGGTAAGCACACAGTAGAGATTATGTTATTTAGACTGGGACTAAGAGAGGTACAGGCTTGATAAAGTTCCACAGGTGTTGAAGAGAGGGTCTTAAACTGTACATATCAGGGTCAAGAGCCAGAGTTCTTCACCAGTATGATACCAAGTTTGTCAGCAGCGCCTCTAAAGCTCTGTGTTGTGAACAAGTCCCATAAGGAAAACCTGCAAATATATTAAAAGAAAGCAATGACTACACGGGTGTAGGCATTGTTTCTTGACATCAGTATGGTTTCCCTCATAAAATACTAATTTGAAAATTTAAATCTCTCAAAGGGGGCGGGTAGGATTCTATCATCTTTAACAACTGTTCCAGTTCCAGGTTAAAAGTAAACACAGGGAAACATCAGCTCAAAGCAAAGACCTGCAGAAATAGCAGGTCAATATTTGAGCCTCACACAGAATGTGAGGGGCTCAGCCAACTTCTGTTTAGGTCTCTGCATCTTGTTTGTCTCCAGATGTGAACCAAAGCTGTCCAGCACCTGGCTCCCAGAAGCAACCTGGATGACAGCAGATTCTCCTATGTGCACTAGAGAAAATGTTCCAATCTTGTTTGCTCAAGTGCCAGCACAGTCAACTATTTGCCGGTTGTACTTGAAGGTGGGTTGACTATGCCCATGGGTGCGGTGCCCACCTTTCTGTAAAGCTTCTCACCTGATCTCCAAAAAGCAAACTGTGAGCTCACAGACAGGCAGGTGCTGTCTTTCATTGTTCACAGTCTTTCACAGCCTCCTGACTATGTTGAGTTCTTAGGATGAGTTGTCATACAGTCCTCCTCTTCATCACCTCAAACGCTCTCTGAGGAACAACCATCCTCTACTACACACCTTTGAAGGTGAACAATAAATGGTTGGGGGTTTGATAAATGATAGGGTTTTCTTTCCAACTAAGACACCTATGCCTGAGAGCATCCTTCGCATGATCTCACTCATACATGATGTACTAGAAATAGAGGATAGAACAGATAGGGCAATGATTGCCAGAGGCTGGGGGGAACCTGATCAATGCGAGTAGTGCCACAGTCACAGGAAGGAGGGAGACGTTCTGTAGTTCTACTTTAAACCAGCTTGAGTCACCATGGTGTCATGTATGTTTAAGTCCTGCTACCATAGAAATTTTTTTTTAAAAATGTATTTCTTTTTCGTTTGTGTGTGTGTGTGTGTGTGTGTGTGTGTGTGCCTGCTTATTCACTTGTACAACACATGCGTGCAGGTGCTCCCAGAGGCCAGAAGAGGAGGTCAGATTCCCTTAACTGGAGTTACAGGCAGTTGTGAGCTGCCCAATGTGGGTGCTGGGAGTTGAACCCAGGTCCTCTGAAAGAGCAGAAATAGTCTGCTCTGCCCATAAGAGAAGATTTCCAATGTTCTCACTACAAAAAGCTGAAGAATGTTTGAGGTAATGGACATGCTAATTACCCTGATTTGGTCATTACACAGGGTACACAAGCATGGAAACAGAACACTCTACCCTGTAAATATCTATAATTATTGTATGGCAATTACCAATAAATAACATTAAAATAATTTTATATAATTGGAGATCTGTTGCACAACTCTCTGCCTATAGTTAGTAATACCGTGCTGTGAAGTTAAAAAATATCTTTAAGAGGTTAGATTTCAAGTGACCTGTTCTTACCTCAGTAATACTAACATTAAACATAAAAAACTAAAGAAAAATATAGGCACATCTGGAGCATTCGCCCAAAGCAGAATTTCAAAGGATGCTTTCAGTTGGCACAACACCACCTCTCACGCTGGTATCATCCCTGGGTCGGCCTAAGGTTAATGCTGCGGCTGAGTCTTTATCTCTTGAAGCATGGATTATTTGAGTTGACTTCTTCTCCTCTGGGTCCCATCGACATGGTTATGATTTGGATTTCACACTGTCTCCCACACAGAGGAGGGTTCCTGGCAGGGTTGGTGTCAAGTTTCAGTGAAGAGCTTCACTAATTAGCGGAGAAACCCTGGTCCTTCTCATGGGGGTGCTCTCTTGAGACCAGACCAAGTCTTGGTATTTCATTAGAATAATAAAAAGGAGAAAGGAGACTTCTAGAATTTGAAAGTCTCTCACATAATGAAAACTGACTGGTAATTTATGGGTATTCTACCTGAGGGTGACTTTGGGATCCAAACATGCTGAACACATGCTGGAGTTAGACTTCCAAACATGGGGTTCCTGCAGGGTCTCCCTGTAGCAGTTGTAGGTTGTTTTAGCTGGCTTACCTCCCAAAGGTAGAAGGTGACCAAGGCCCCTCAGCTTATCTCCAGACTTAACATCTCCAGAGCACACAGTCTAGCTTGGGAGCCTCACCAGCCCTTACCTCCACTCTCTGGCCTGAGAATAATTCTACCTAACTCACAGTCAGCAGTATAGCCCTGCATAGTGGCAGGCCCGAGACTTTGCAGCCTTTTCCCAAATGCTTCCATGTCACTGTGAGGAGGTAGATTTACATATAATGTACTTTCTTACAATTCTTTACTAATGCATACTAACTATACAGGTCAATGGGGTTCAGGGTAATATTTCCATAAGTCCATATAGCATACTGATCCAATCCCGCCTCCGCCTTCCACCTTCCCTTTCAAATACCTCCCAATCCCTAGCAATCACTATTCTATTTCCATTCGACTTTACCTTCCAGTATGAGAAAGAATATGCAGCACTTGACTCTCTGTGTCTGGTTTATTTTTGTTCACATAATGTCCCCCAGTTCAATTTATTTTGCTGCAAATGACAAGATTACATTTTTATTTATGGCTGAACAATACTACATGTGCGTGCATATGTAGGACATTTTCCTTATCCATTCATCTGTTGATAGGCATCTAGGCTGATTCTATATCTTAGCTATTGTGAATAGAGCTGCAATAATCAGGGCCAGGCAGGTATCTCTTTGGTATGCTAATTTCATCTCCTTAGTATATTATCCCAGAAGTCAGATAGTTTAGTAATATGGTAGATCTATTTTTAGTTTCCTGAGGAATCTCCATAGTGGATGCATTAATCTATATTACATCGATGTGTACGAGGTTTTTTCCCTACAAATTCCTGCCAATATTTCTCTTTTGTCTTATCAATAATAGCCATGCTAACTGGGATGAAGTAGCTTTCATTGCAGTTTGATGATTAACAATATTAAAATGAACCACAATGCACACTACAAGGCCGCCATCCTGTAAGCCAAGATCCCTGCTCAAGTTCAAAGACTGGACTATCAGAACTTCCCTTGTTTGGCTGGGGAGACGGCTCAGTGGATAAAAGCACTTGCTAAGCAAGTGTGAAGACTGGAGTTGGGATCCCCAGACCCCACATAAAAGCTGTGCAGGTGAGATGGCTACCTGCAGTCCCAGCACTCAGGACCCCTGGGGCAAGCTGGCTAGGTAGACTGGAGGAATTAGTATCTCTGTGTTCAACAAGAACCTGCCTCAGTAAATAGAGAGCGGTAGAGCGTGTTCCAGAGCAATCGAGGAAAAAACCCAACGTCAACTTAGGCCTCTACAAGAATATGCCTAGGTACCTGCACACACATGTGCTCCCCCACACATAGAAAAGGCACATATGCACACATACAGGCATATCACACACATATAGAAGCAAAAGAAGCCCAAGAAACAACCCCCCCCCGAAAATTGTCCTCATTTACATGGCACACAGTCTGTCATCTGGCATACACAGTTCTTTTGCTGCTATCCTGTCGCTCATCTATTCCTGGCCATGACTCAATAAAATTGTCTTTTTCTACTCTGACCTGACTTGGGTGAATTCTTTCACTGTCCACAACTCTGACACCATGATATCTGGCTTCCTGCCAGCTGGAGAACAGGAAGGCTAAGGGGTCTCAGGAACTAGTGCCTCTTACATGAAGCTCTACTTCATACACAACACTCTAAAGCTAGGTGCTGAGCACGAGTTTTCTTATTGCTTTACATTAAGGATTTATTTACTGGGCATCTTCCGTGGGGGTGATTCTGCGGTACATGCTGGTTGGGGTGGAACACAGTATGCGTCCTTAACTTATGCTCAGAGTTGCAATCTCAGGGCAGATATGACAGGATCACAAATAACCAGGAATCATGATAAAACACAAGTACTATGATGGTGTAAAAATAAAAGCCTCCAGACGTTTATAGAGGGAGAAGCTATTTCTAGGTTGACGAGATGAATTAATTATGCTTAATTTATGTGCGTTATAGTGGTGCTTGTATATGAGGTTTGCTTATAGATGAGTGGAAGGAAGACCATTTTTTTTTTCTGGCTTTTCTAAGAATGGGACTTTTCTCCCACCTCTCTCCCTCACCTTTTATCTTCTCTTCCCTTCACCCTGTGCCTTGAACCAACTAGGCCACCGGGAAATGCAGAGGAACCGAGAAGAATGGCCACTGCACAGAGAGGGCCCTGAGACCACATTGTTGAAGTAGAGCAGCAGAGCCTGTCCGGATTCTTCTTGGTGGAGAGGTTCTCTCTAGAGCCTCAGGAAACTGGTGTCTCCAAAGGCACCACTGAGGATATCTCAAACCAATACCCCTGATTGGCCCCCATGCTAGTGGCGACAGCTTTCAGATGGGGGCATAAACCAATTGTTAAAGACCCCTCAGCATTATTCACCAGGGTGGGAGAATTAGTTCCGATATCCGGGAAAAACAGCCGTTTGGGTAATTACATTCTGTTCCCCTCATCTCTTTGAACGCATTAGTGGGAGATAATATTCCTCATTCCAAGTCCAGAACCATCCCACAGAGCTGCTATTAAACAGCTGTTGTCTTCCTCCCCCTTTCTGGATGCATTTCTCAGCAGGAAGAATGGTTCCCTATGTGTCAGTGGCATCAATCCTGATGTAGGTAATGGCTTGCTGGAGCTAGAGGCTATGCATTGGAGTGGCAAGACACTGGGCTGAGAGTCGAGAGACCATGACTTGCTGTGTGACCTTGGGTAAGTCACTTAATTTCTCTGGTGCCTGGATATCTTAAGCTGCAAAATGAGGAGGCAGAGAGAGCTAATTCCTGGGGATCACCATTTTGGGGTCACTGTGTAGGTTTTTTTCAGCTTGGACTTTCTATGGCTTCTGCTCTGGATTGAAAACCCTTCAAGCTGATTCATGAACCACTTGCCACTGTGGGGGCTTCCCTCGACGGAAATGACCTGTTACTCATCCTTTCTTTCTCTTCTTTGTGCTTCACGGCCATATCAAACCTCTGTCCCTACTAAGTCATGGGACATTAGGGAGGGAGGTTGGGCACACAATTTAGGGGCAAGGCAGGAAGTGGGGAAAAAACAGGAAGTAGAGGACAAGGGACAGGGTAGAAGGGACCAGGGAGCTCAGGCATGGATGGGAGTAGGAAGCACTGAAGAGAGAAGGGAGAGTGAGCTAGGCTTAGAGAAGTCACAGGAAGGAGTGAAATGGGACAAATCCAGAAGAATGACAGCAAGCTACAGAAAGAGGTGCTGGAAGTCCAGGTGAGTCACTTCCCTCCCTTCTTCCCTCGTTTCTTCTCTCTTTGTTTTCTTCTAACAATCTGACATACTCAGTAGTGTAGGTTCTCAAGAGGCAGACATGAACAAAACATGGTTCTTGGAGTTGACAGTATATCAGAGGGAGGCAGGGTGCTGAATGTGTGACAAGGTGTGGAAAGACTGCTGTAAGAGAGGCGTGTACAGCAAGGAGTGGACCAATCCCACTGAGGATGGGGTGTGGGGAAGGTGAAGGTGACAGGAGGTGGAGGCTCAGGAGGGGTTAGGAAGAGACCGCTGCTCTCACCAGGTAGAAAGACTTTCTGTGCCATTCTGTGCACATCTCTACCCCGCCTCCTGTGGCTTGCTGTAGCATCTTGCTCCTGCAATTATAGCATCCTTTATATTTCCATGACAAACTGTACCAACAGTTGTCTTACTGAAGGAGAATCACTTCCTTACATGTCTGTCTTTCTCAGATCCTGAGCCCCTTTAAGGTAAAGAAGCACAGGTGAATAACCTTCATATTTATACTGCCCAGGACACCTAGTATATGCCAACCAATAAACAGCAGCTACAAAACCTCCCATCCCCAACATGAAAAACAGATTATTAAGTGAAGTGTGAGGCATGTCCACATGGCTTGTCATACCAAATAATTCCTTACCCAATAGTCCTACCATATCAACACTCTTCTGGGTGAAAAAAGAGAAGGATGTTCTCTGAATGCTTCTGTCAGCGTCCACGCCTTTGGTGGCCAGGTCTCCTTTGCTTTTCATGCTGCTTCTCTTCCTGCCCCTCTGTCCCTTCCTTCTCCATGAGTCCCGAGTTAAGAATGAATTAGCTTCAGTTTCTCTTTCACAGTGGTCACTCTGGCAGGGCCTGGGTGTTCACTAATGACCTAAGTCCATGGCGCTTGGGAATACTTTGGGGCTGTACCCATTCCTACTGAGCTGTGTTTGTTTCGGGTTTTAGCATCTCTGGAGAACTAGAGGTATGGCTTTTTCTATGCACAGGTGGTCACTTAGTATCAAAGAAATGCATCTTTTTTTTTTTTTTTTCTCCTGGGGCTGAGAATTGGGAAGCAGTGCTGAGGATGGAAGTCATGACTCTGAGCATGCCAGACAACTATTCTACCACTAATCTACATGCTCGGCCCAAAGGCTGTCTGTTCACTTGAAAATATAGATGGAAAAGAACTGGCCTCACCTCTCACAACCTCGTAACAGCTTCACTTCTACAAGGCAAGTCTTCTAGCTGTGTGAGCTTGCTGAATCACCAGCTCTCCCAACTCCACTGCTGCCCCGAACCAAAGGGCAGGATTGAATGGTTGCCTAGACTGTAACTGACTTGGTCTGTATACAAGCTACTTAGTCTATTTTTCTCAGGGAATTGTGTCTTTAATCTTTTGTACACAAGCCCAGGGGCCTCAATAATAGACACATTAAAAAAATCCAAATAAATAACTCCTCAATTCATCATTCCCACCTCTGAAAGCAGGATTCGTGGAAAGCTGGCACAATTGGACTCAACAATGCAGACTCTGTCGTCTCTTCAAAAAGTTATTAAGAAATGCGTTGAAGAACCCAGATTGCAATCTGCTCTTGAAAAGCATTGGGAAACATAATGCCTTAGCTGGAAACTGGGGTAATGCTGCTGTGGAGTGTCACCCCCACAGCTGTGAGACCTCCTCCTTCCTCCCATTTTGGGAGTGAGATTACAAAACCCTCCAGTGGTCTCACTGAAATAAATCTAAGCCCTTAAAAATGTCACCCAACCTCCCAGTCCCTCATTATTATGGGCTATAAACATGGATTCAAAATGGGAATAATCTAAATATTACTTAGCTAATGTTCTACACTGAATTAGAGTCCTTCATGATTAGAGATTAATTAAAGGGAGGCTATTCAGATACATGTGTCTAAAATAGCTATCTAAGCTTAATGGCAGACACCTGTGTTTAAAGACAGGGAAAAGCATCCCAGCTTGGGTAATCATAACCCCTGACGTGGGGAGGAGACTGTTGTTTCTGGCCCCACCCCCAGTTTTCTCTTCAAAGAGAGAGAAGCAGAGCATCATGAGTTGCCATGGTGACGTCTCTGAGGTACAGGTTAGAGGCAGAGCTACTGAAGGGCTGGCTAATGAGGTTGGCTCCCCAGGCAGTCAGTCATACCACTGCTTAGAAAAACTGGAAGTCCAGCATATTTGCATTAAGAAGGGGTTCTCACACACATCTTGCCAGTTCTTTCGGAAGCATACACCATCCTTGAGGGGAAAAAAGCCTCATATCCTACTTTGGATTTCACTCTTGAGGACATTGAAGAAAAATGGCTGAAGAATTGCTGGGGATCAGGGAAGTGGTTAGGAGGCCTCCCAAGGCTGAGTGAAGCCACTCTGGGGACTGAATGAGGAGCAGGGAGTAGGCGGAGGTGAAGGAACTCGCTAACATGCTGTTTATTCTCCTAAGTTCATCCATCCGTCCTCTGTCGTCCATCAAGCTCACCTTTATGGGGCACTTATGTTTTGGCATTATGCCGTCAAAGGCATTGGACCCATTTTGGTGAATGGAATCCAGGAGGAGGGGAAGGAGATACAGAACCTGAAGGAAAAGGAGGCTCAGCCCTTCCTCCTGTGCTGTGTGTTACACAGGTTGTCGTGCTGAGTCTAACCCTGTCCTTGCACATTTGGCATTACAATTTTATAATGAGAAAAACCAGTGCTTAGAAAGGTTGTTTTAGATGAAAGCTGTTGTTGCCTTCAAAATCTTTCTGCTGTAGCATGTTGTCCTCCCCAAGGATTTGTCACCTGGATGGGCAGGAACACATTCTCAGGGGTGCTAAGGAAACCAAGAGTGTTAGACTGTACCCAAAACACAGAATTATGCTAAAAACAAAGTAACTGTATGTGGGAAGTCACAGGCAGCAGATAATTTAAGGCTAGTTAGTACCAAATAGCAGTTTAAACGGCAGAGCTGTAGAAACACACCAGGACTCTGCTGGAGGATGACACGAGACTCATGATGCTCCTTATATGGAACTGGGCACGTGGGATGACTGGGCCGAGCTGGTTGAGAGGACAGCTTGTTGATATGGTTGGGCATTAGTATGGGTTTAGTAAGTGACCGTGATGGAGAAAGCTGAGCGAAGTGGCCTGGGCCCGAGAAAGAGGCCTGATTCCCAAGTGTTTGAATGTCATAGGTGGTAGGGACCCTGAGCAGAAAGAAAAAGGATCTTTCGGAAAATGAATCTGGCCATAATGAGCAAAAGCTGGATCCTGTCTTAGCATCTCCCTTTTGCCAAGGAGATGATAGAATGAGCCAGGAAGAGTTACAAGCAATGCTCTGGGCGCTAAACCTGGCTGTGGATCAGAATCAACCTCCAAAAGATGTGGGTATTTAGAGGAACATTTTAGAACTTTAACATATGTTGAGTTCCTTGTCTCCCATTATAATAATTGTGGAAACCCCATGAAGATCATTTAAAAGGGCACGCACCTGAACTGGAGAGATGGCTCAGCAGTTAAGAGTGCTTGCTACTCTTCCAGAGGACTGGAGTTCAGTTTCCAGTACCCATATCCAGTGAGTAATTCCAGTTCCAGTAGATCCAACAAAGATTTTGGCCTCCATGGGTATACCAATGCTCTACCCTCTGCACTCACTCATGCACAAGTAAAAAAAGATTTAAAGGGCACTGATCCCTCCCCTAGTGTTTGTCTAGCTGGAGGCACAACTAGACAAATGGAGGCAGGGCTATGACAATGTAATTATGTCATGATTGTGACAATATAATAAAAATATAATGATGCTTTGAAATGTCACTGAGGTGACAGTCCTCTTCAAAGTTTTCCTGCCTCAGCCTCCTGAGTGCTAGGATTATAATATAATATGGATTATAAATAGGTATGTCTGGAAAGAGATGGGAGTTTTGAGAGTGGAACAAATCTTTGAGCCAGAAAACCCATACCTTGAGTATCTAGACCCAAGAGTTGATGGGTCCCATCACATAGATTTGTGTTAAAACCCTGCAGTGGGAGGCAGAATGCTTAACAACGGGGAGCAGCCCCCACTGAGTGAATCATGAAGCAGATTAGCTAAGGGAGCAGGACAGCGCCCTACTACAGCAGAGAGGTCCCTGTTTTCCCAACCTGAACTGAACCTGCAGAAGCCACAGGAAGACGAGAACCAAGCTTGAAGGCTTGGGAGCAGCAGAGGAATATGCCCCAAGTGCTCCCCGCTGCCTCAATACAGGCAGGAGGGGAAGCCAAGAAGTTCTTGGGAGATGGAGCCCTGAGTTCAAAGTGGCATGGGAGTACTTCAAAAGTGCCACTGCCCCCTCAGAAAGGCAGTGGCTGAGAGGTGTGGACAGACTGTCTAGGCTTTGTGGATGGCACCAGAATGATTAGTGTGAATCAGATGACTGTGAGCAAGGAAGCCCATGACCAGAGACAATGGCTCTTCCAGGATTAGGGTGATACAGAAGCCTTCCTGTTCTCAATCTTTCCCCAGAGGAATAGGAAGATGACTAAGAAAGAGATGAATTCCCAACTGTCTATTCAAAAGAGAAGAAAATTCCCAAGTGCCAGATGCTGCTTTAAATTAGATTAAGCTGGTTGCTGTCAATGGGAATAGGAGGCTCTCCTAAGATCCAAGTATAATTAGTTACTCAAGCAACTTATTTATTTACGTATTTATTTATTTATTTTTGAGACAGGTTCTCTTGTAGGCCTGACTGACCTTGGACTTGCTTCTGTGTCTGAGGCTGACTTTGAACTCCCAGTCCTCCTGCCTCTACCTCTTAAGTGCCAGGATTACAGATAAATAGCACTGTGCCTGATTTTAGCTTTATATTTTCTCATATAGAAAATAAAATTCACAATCCCTTTATGCTGTTTTAAATCCTTTACAATTGTATGATTCTCTTCTATCACAACTAATCTGGCTTTTCTTCCTCTTACCATTTCTTTCTTCTCTTTAAGAATTTTATTGACACCTAACAGTTGTAAAACTTTGTAAAGTACAATGCACCATGCTGAATAATGTGTATACTGTATAACCATCAAATCAGGGTGATTAACGTGTTTACTAGGAAGGGTACATTCTGCTGTTCTGTTACACAGTGTTTCCAGTCTAGTTATAGCTAACAACAGTGCATTATACATGTCAAAGAGCACATTTCATTCTCTTACAAGAAATGTTAAATGTTTCAGACGGTGGTTAAACTTTTATTTTAAGCCCTTTCTTGGGAGGGGGGACTTTGGCTGGCTTCTTTTTTAAAAACCACCTGAGAGCCAAGGTTCCAATATGCTTACCACTCAATTGATAGTTTCTGAGGATGTTGGCATTTCATTTATTTTTCAATGAAAAGCACCGGCTATCTAGTGGTGGCCAGGGTCTGAACTAGATGGAGATGCTCTGGGACCAAGTTTCTCAGACACACAAGAAAATTTAAACAATTTTTTCAAACCATTTTCTAATTTTTCCAAAGTAGAGAAGAAGCTGGGAGAAGGTGGCAAACAGTATCAGATGCAAAAAGTCTTAACTTTGTCTTAGTGTCTACAGAACCTGAACCTCTTTGACTTCAATCTACTAACATATAAAATGAAGAAACAGCCCTCCCAAATCCTTTCAGATTCTAAATTATGTCAAATATATATATATATATATATATATATATATATATATGACAAGGTTTTAATTATTCTAGGCTTGCTTCAATCTCACTATGTAACCTTGGCTTACCTTGACTTTCCAATACTCCTTTCTCTACTACCAAAGTGCTGGGATTAAAGGCATGCACAGCTATGCCTGATTTATGCAGCATTGTGGATCAAAGCCAGTGCTCCATGCACGCTCTCTACTAACTTAGCTATATCCCCAGCCTGCAATCTTGTGATTTTTAACAGTGAAGAATCATATCATTACCTTCACCCCCATAGTTCCTTTTCATTTTCTTGACTCCTGTGGGTTGCATCAGGATACACACACACACGCACACACACACACACACACACACAAACACACACATCTAAGCATTCTGAGCTAAGATACACAAATGAGAGAGAATACTCCTTGTTTTTCTGACTTCACTTAGGGAAAGAAGTAGCTTGAGAGAGGGGGACAGTAGAAGTCAGGTTTTCTCAAAGGAGAAATGAGGAAAATAAGGATATTTAAACCAGGGATGGAGGAGGGAGGGTTATTCAGGGGGAGGGAGAGGAAAGATAAATGACTTAGTTGGTATGAAAAACCAGAAGGAAATGTATTTATCACAAAGCCTATTGACAAATACACACACACACACACACACACACACACACACACACACACACACTTGTGTATATAAGAAGGCTATATAACAAAAACCACAGTGCCAGGCAGGAGAAACGTCCCTTCTAATTGTTGGTTAGGATAATCCAAGAGACTCTCAAACAAACAGCATAGGCTATTGTGATGGCCCTTGATTGTCTCTCAGAACTTGAGAGTAAAACCTTATTGCTGAAGACAGGTTAAACTCAAGACACAACTCTTGAGGCAATTGAGCTGGAACTGACCAAGAAGCCTCCTCTCTGAAGACTAGCTCTTAAGGTATCAGAAGAGCTATGCAAGGTGCCAAAGGAGAAAACCAATCAATGGTCCTACCCAGCTGTAAAGCCTAATGAACACAACAATGACTGACCCCATAAACTATTGTTATTGGTGCAGTAGTGGCACACTTATCTTGGGGGTAATCAACAGCTATCTAAATGGAACTGAGTCTTACTCAATGGAAGGGAACTCATGTGTGGTAGTATAAACATATAAAATACACATGGCTGGTGAGATCATAAATTCCAGAGAAAAACCTACTTTTGTCACATCCCTATTTACAAACAAGTGTACCTCTCACCATTTACTCAAAAAGCCTCTTTTTGGAACAGATGGAGACTACTACAATTTGACAGTTCTGCAACCAGTCAAAGGTGGAAGATGAGTGTTTGTGAAGGACCCATCCCAAAGTGATGCATCTACAATGCAACTTCTACACCAAATGTTCAGGGAGCATAGAGGAAGAGGGGGCAGAAAAAGTATTAATGCATCGCTCAACTTTCACTAGCAAAACTTCCTCGTGCAAACAGATGGTGAGCAACCCAGAAAGTCACACCTGGCCAAAGTGTAGAGAATAAGAGACCGAAGAATGTTTGTCCCTAGGTAGGACACCTATATCAAACCTCTGCCACTCGAGGCTCAGGGACCATTGCAAAAGAGGGGGTAGGAAGACTAAGAGTCAGGGATGGTGGATGATCACAAGGAAATAGAGTTTTTCAGGTGACTGAAACTTGCTCATATGAACTTAAACAGCCATGGTGACAGGACCCATGCAAACTCAAACCGGACGAAACTCAGCATAAAAGTGGAGAAATGGGTGAGAAGACCCAACCTTAGCTTATGGTGTATTGGCAACCACTGACGACTGGTAGTGAGAGAATTGGTTTCCTTTAAGGGAGTGATTCCAAATAGATTGAGTAGGCTCCAGTGGATGGACTTGCATGGAGGGACATTTGGGGACACAAAAGTGGCTTGATAAGTTTTCATGTATATGGCAGAATGAATGAAATACAGGCGGGCTATGGAGGGTTAAGGATGGGGAGGTGATCTAAGTACAACCGGGATGTATTATATGAAATCCCCCAAAGTCAATTTAAAAGGTCTTAAAAATTATGTCATTGACAGAAGCCCCAGAGAGCAAGAGAGTTTGCAGAACCCACTGAAAAGAAGTACATTTTTCTTCCATTCTTTTGAAACATCCTCAGAACAGTGGCAAACTCATGGGGTGCCCACATCAATGACTACCTAGGACCACCTGGGACCTAGGGATGGAATTTCTAGGCGATACACTCTAGGCCTGTCCTTGGAATGATGTTATTGTATTGGCAAAGGAGAATCTGCAATTTAAGCTTACACTCTTTTGTCTTCCCCTACCATTATAAAGCCAAATGCTCTGATGATTAAATGGCCATCTAAAGTTATTTAAAAGATTCATTTATTTGCCTGGGTTACATTTTCTAGCTACGGGTCTCAATTTTCCACTGTGCTTTCTATTCACAGGCGGTTTCCCATGCCATACCTTCCTGGCTCACTTGTGCACTCACTCATTGAACACTCTCTATGCATTCATGAACCCATGTTGTATGCCAGGCTTTGAGGTAAATCTCAGGGATTTGGAGCTTATATAAGAAACACATCATAAAAACAGAAGCCAAAGTCAAATGGGCTGTGGCATTTGGAAGAATCAACCAAGGAACTGGGAGCCTTGCTTGAACTTGCAAGAACTTTGCTGTTTAACACTGGGATGGCCTCATAACCTCATAGGTGAGGTTTTTCTGTGAACTGATACCAGGGATAATAGTGGAAGAAATTCAGCACTTGACAAAGGAGTCCCTCAAAAGAATACTGTGTGACATCTTTCCTACAGTCTACCTCTAAGATCAATCACCAGTGAGAGACAGTGGGACCTCACATGCCGGAGGGGCTTGGAATGAAGTCGCACCAGATAATATGATAACATCGACATGCAAATATGATTTAAAAAATAAAAAAGTTGAGGTTCTTTAGTAAAGTCTCTTCCCTTGGTTCTGGAAATATAGGTTCTTGTTTTAAAATGTAATTACTAGTTGGTGGGGAGAAGCTAGTTTATGCAACTGGATATGTGTCAAGTAGAAAAATTGCACCTTTCTTCACCAACGCAAGCTTAGAACCTCCAAGCTTGACATTAAAGGTGAACCTTCTAGATTGGTGGTGGTTTCATCTCGTGCCTTTTTTTCTTTCCTTCCTTCCCTCCATCTTCTTTTCCATCCTTTTCTGAGATTTGTTACTTCCCTGGAGAATCTTGTGGATCACTACTGTCATCAATCTGGCCTCAGGCATGACATTTAAACCCTTTACAACCTTGGCAAATAACCAGACAAAACTCTGGGAGTGCAACCAAGATAAGCTGGAATGTTCATCATAACTTTACTAAAAATCAGGAAGAGAGAAAGAAAAAATACTTCCAGTGTTCAATCTGAATTTCAGTGCTGTTTTGCTGACTCGGGAAGAGGAGATGGCCCCTCAGGACCACTTTCTCAGGCTCTCATGTCTCCTCAGGTAGTGAACACAATCTCACCTTCCATTACTCTTATATGCAGAAGTTAAGGCATTGACCTCAAGAATCAGAGACTGGTGATTAGCAGACCTTGGGAATGGTGTAGGCGAGGGGTGGATGGAGAGAGATGATTAGTAGCTACAGAGCTTCAGCTGGACAGAAGGGATAACTTCCAACATGCTGTTGTACTGTAGAGTAAGTGTGGTTCACAGAAACCATTAAATTCTGTCAAAATAGTCGGAGAGGGGACTGGGGAGATAGTTTAGAGGATAAAGCCTGGGTGACACTAGTGTAGGGACTGAGTTCAAAGCTCCATGATCCATGTAAAGCCAAGCATAATAATATGGTCCATAATCCCAATGCTTCTACAGTGAGATAGGAAGCAGAGACAGGAGAGTCCCCATAGCTGGTGAGGCAGTGAGCCTATTTTACATAATGGCAAACAAAATAGTAATAACAAAAGAGACCCTGTCTCAAAGTGGGAAGCAAAGACTAAATAGTATGTCCTCCAACCTCCTCATGCATGAACATCAGTCAACCAGATAGACAGACAGACAGACAGACACACACACACAGGACATAGAAAATAGAAAACAAAAAGACATTTGCATGTTCCCAACACAAAGAGAAGATAAACTTGTGAAGTCGTAGATGCGACTACTCTGATTTTGTTAGTCACACATTGAATACACGTACTGAAATACCACAACATAGGACATAGAAAGTAGAAAGACACAAAGAGATGATAAACCCGTGAAGTCATAGATGCATCTGATACGTTAGTCACACAGTGAATACATGTATTGAAATAACACAACATATCCCATAATATACACTTATCCCATAATGTCACAGTGTAACCCACTATACTATTATTATGTGAAAGTATAGAATAAAAATACATTTAAAAAGATCTTACTCTCCAACTAAAATATTGTGATTTTCTGAGAGATTACTATGTCCAGATGCCCTGTGTGTGTGTGTAGTCTGTCCATGTATGTAAGCCTTCATGCTTAAGGGTCTGAGAATGTGTGCATGCATGAATGTTGGTCTCCTAATAAGGTACTGGCAGGTACATGAAGGGAGGAAGGGTAAAGAAGGGGCAGGAGAGAAGTCAGAGGGCCTACGCCAAAGAGAAGACTCTAGTTGAAAGTACCATGGGGCCAGACCCCAGAGTAGCCCCTCTGACCATTCCAGTCACTGTGTACACAGAGGCAGAGCCTCAGGCCTGAGCCTGGAGCAGGAGCGTGTCAGATTTCACTGATGAGTATAGGGGTGTGGGGATCTGTGAGCCAATTCTGCAGCCCAGTTTTCTTCCCCTCACAGAAGTAGACTGTTGAAGGGTAAGCATAAGTTAAGACCCAAGAAAAGAGACAGGAAGAGAGGTTGGAGTTGAGGGTGCGGAGAGGTAGGGAACGGTTGTCCAAGAGCTGCCAAAATAAATGTCCGGATGGAAGATGATCTGTCTGTCTGTATTTATGTATTATCACTCAGTGTAAACAAAATGAATGAGTCTAAATGGACTGGAAGCTTTGGAATGACACAGAACCATAATCGGAATGGAGGGAAAAGAGCAGGTCAAAGGACCACACGTGGGAAAAGTGGCAGAGGAGGGACAGGTGAACAGTCTTCATGCATCAGCACATACATGCACATACATGCACAATGGAAAAGGCAGACAGAGATCTGTGTCTGTGCACAGTAAGAAAGACATTGATCCCGAGATGATGGGTCAGGAAGGAAAGCAGAGACCAGCTCTCCTGGGAAACTTCTGCCTTCTGTTCTAACCCATACAAATGTAATTTTTGGAAATTTCTCAGCCTAGCTCTACATATTTATAAGTCTAACTCCTCAGGATAGAAGCCTTGAGCTGCTCACTTTCTTTTGGACCTCTGGGGATTGGAGTGCAGAAAGCTTGCTGCCCAGGACTGTGTTCCAGAACTGTCCAGGAGATGGTTCTGTATTGGTCCATGACATTCATTCAGCGGCTGCATTGGGTGTTTTGAATTACAAACTTCCAGCCATCCTGGGGTGGGAACAGATGGCTGCCTTCCTGGCCTTTACCTGGGGCTAGCTGTCCCTGTCCCTGTAGCATTGTAGCAGATCAGAGCCCCTGTCTAGAGCCAGTATTTTCAGTCTATTTAAACTTCATAAATGATATAAAGGACGAGCTTATAAAACCAAAGAAAGTTGAGGCGTTCAATCTCCCTGGGCCTTTTAAGACAATAGATTTAATATGTTCATGTGAATTTCCAGGAAGAAGCCTCTAATTAAAGCTTATTGCCTCTCAGCTGCCATTGGCCAGCCATGTGGCTTGTCCTTCCTGTTAATTAGAGCAGAAAGGGCATCCTGGTGGGATGTAGCCTCAGAGCTCAGGCCCACCTTCCGGCCCACTCTCTGAGTGAGTTCAGGCAGATCCCAATGCTTCCAGAAGGCTCCTTAGCCCCTGTGTTTTGGAGATGGGATGCAGACAGAATTGCAGCATGTTCTAGAATGAAGCGATAAGGCCCTACTCTACCAGTCGCATGAATGATTAATGAGGGGTAATTAGTCAATGTTTGTTAATCGTTTTAGAGACACGAAATGCTGGCTAAGACTAATTGAAGACAGCAAAGGCAGCAAAAGCCAAAAAATTTCATATCCACCCAAATGCTGATGGTGGAATCCAGGAGGCTGGTGCCCAGGGAAGGGATCTCAGAGACCATTTTCTTTGTAGCTTGTAGATTGTGTTTTGAGAGACCTTCTGGGCAGCCACCCAGCAATTGTCTCCCAGTGTTTCCCCCATAAACAAATCACAACAAGAAGGGCAAAGTAACATTCCTCCAAACCCATACTCTCAGCATAACTTGACAGTGAAGAACTGGGAAGCTTGAAAATAGCCATGAATACAAAGAAAAACCATCGAATTCCAGCAGCACATCCTCTGTGCTCCTAGCTTGTCCATTAGCTAGTAAAGGGCTTCCTTACTCCATGCCCAGATACCTCCACTCTCGACTTTGGTATTTGGTTTCTACAGTTCTGGGGGCTCTGAGGAGCTCTGTCTGGGCTCCGGATAGTGAGGAAGTAAAGTGTCTCCAGGATGGTCAGATAAAGGTTCAGTAACCAGCTCCCCTGCCTCCATCAAATTAACCAATCCATAAATCAACTGCATTAACAGTAAAACCAATCTCATCTCCGGGAAGATGGAAAATACTTTAGTGGTGTTGGGAGATGGCTCAGATGGTAAAGTGCTTGCCTTTCAAGCACGAGAATGTGAGTCTGTTCAACAGAACCTGTGTAAAAATAGTCAGGACAGAGGCGTGTGCTGGGGAGGTGGAGACAGGTGGGACCTATTGGTCAGCCGGCTTAGCCTACTTGGTGAACTCCAAGACAGTGAGAGGCTTTGTCTAAAACCCAAGTTGGACAGCTCTTAAGGACGGCAACAGAGGCTGTCCTCTGGTCTCCATATGGGTGCATACACATGCATTCTCCCTCACCCACATGTGAACCTGTTCACATGCAAACATGCATGTACATGCACACATGCATACATATGCATGCACACATGCATACATATGCACATACATATGCATACAAAACAGTTTAGGTCAATGCACAAAAAACTTCAGAAACCTCCTATTTGGTGACTCTGGCTCTGACTTTTATGTCAGTCTGAGGACCTGAATGAACTCTTCTTTTCATTATTTGTCTCTGGTGTCTTCTTGAGACACTATCCATCGGCTCTCCACTTAGGACTTGCATGGAGAGGGTGTCTTCCTCTCTGGCCTTAGCTCTACACATGGCAGTGGGAGGCCTGATGTGCTTCCTTCTCCTACCCATACTCCTGTGTCCTCTGGCTTCACTAATGTCCCCTCTGATGTGCCTTACCTGTCAGGGAAGAGGGGAGTAACCTATGAACAGGAAAGGTCTTTCAAAGCTCATACTCTTTAAAAATTTGCATGCAGTTTGCATTGGAATTAGATACATAGACATGCTAATTTTAGTATAAAATGTCCTCCTACTCTAATCCCTTGGTGAAACTGAAGCTCAGGAAAGATGTACCCTTCTGACAAGCACAACATCCAAGTGTGAGAAGCTTTGTGTATGTGTTGGTTATTCCCAGTTTGTCCACCTAATTTTTTTTAATGTCTCAGAGCAATAGACTATAACATAGGTTAAAAGGTGCCACAGTTGGTGGCATAATTTTTGGAAATTAGGAGTAGACCTAACCCACTAGGTTCTAGGCCCCATGTCAGGCGGAACACATACGACCCTATTTAGTCTTCACACGGTCCCTGGAGTAGGTATCATCATCTTCATTCCTCACATGTAGTATCATTGGGATGCAATGAATGCATAGCATCCAAGTGACTCAGATAGCGCACAAATGACTCATGTTTTTCTTATCCAAAACCTGTTCCCTTTTCACTGCCTATAATGCTGTTTCTTGCTTTTCTTTCTGCTGCTGTGATTCTTTTAGAGAATGAAAGAAACAGAGGACATGAAGCAGGAATGTTTGATTCTGTGGCTGTCAGCTGTTTGGGGGAGATAGAGACTGTCAGAGAGGTGGTAGATTGAAACCAATGTCTGAGTTGACATTTTCTTATCCTCTCTGGAATTAATTTATATGGTCTACTCTATTCGTCTCACAGCCACAGATTTTAAGAAATGGCTGCATAGGCTCCTTAGTGACCTAGAGAGGAGACAGATTCCCAAGCCCCTTGATCATCACCAGCTGGAGTATCAGTCTCACTAATAACTGGTTCTTAATCCTCCACCTTCAAAGAGATTCCCATTACTCCAAACAATAATTTTTTAATTACCCAGATAAAGTGGCAATTGCATATTGAATACTAAGGTTGATTTAAAACTAATAAATACTTTTGGAAAATCCTTAAACATTTTTAATGAATTAAAAGTTATGAAATATTTATAAGCAGTAACAACACCATTTAGTACCATTAATAAAATAAATACATGAGTCAGAGAATGAAATCCATTATTATTTTACTACTAGACATCGATGTCAATGACGGAATATTGCTCCAAATTACTTGTAAAATAGACCAATTATTTTAGTGTGATTAATCTTTTCAATTATTTCTTTTATGTAGCTGTAATTTGAAAGTAATTTTCTTCTGGGAGTACCATGACCTCAGCACATTCATTCTTTATTTATTTATATTTAAAACCCTTTCTGGATCTAGCCTCCAGTTCAGGGTGAGCTTCAGTGGTCGAATATTTAAAATAGTAACCCAAGCAGTTGTTACTGTTCCAAAGTACTCGATGGGCATTTGCAATTGGCTTTATTAGTGATTATGAGTAAGTCATTCCAAAGTAATGACTTCTTTGCCAACAGTAGCTATACACCAGTGAGGAAAGACAAGCCAGCATGATTCCTTCTTGGTTCTATGGCTTGGCTCTATTTGGCTGTTTAGGATTCCAGTCTGCTGGGAATGAAACAGTATGAACATTGTGTCCAAGGTCTTCCTCAAATTTCAACCATTCCCACAGGATTAAACAATGTGAGTCCTTTACATGGCCCAAATGCTAGGCACTGTGTCACAAAGAGATAAAGGAAATGTCATTATTAGAGGTTAAAGCACAGGTCATCGAGGGAAAGAGCAGCTGCCTTTGAAACTGGGGCATTGGAGTCTGCTGGGAATGAGGTAGCTTTTGTTCCACCCCATGACTGAGACAAGGTGCAGATGGAAGGTGGAAGGTGGTGGCAATCTGCAAACCCCCACCCTCTGGGATAGCCATGCAGAATTATTCTGCTCTGGTTCCAGAATGAGACTAGCTTAGTCAAGGGATATTGCAGAGAGAAAGCAGTGATATTTATCATGCCAGACACTGACTAGGAGCTTGGCACACGATATCTGTTTTAATTTCCCAACAAAGCTATACTTATGTATTATTAGCCCGTTTAATGATGGAAAAAAAAGACAAAGCCCATAGATTTAAGACACTCTTCCAAGCTCACAAAGGTGGTAAGCAGCAGAACTGATTCCACACTCATTTAGTTTGATTTAAAAGCCCATAATCTCCCTCCTACATTAGGATAAGCAAACCTTTATTGAGCACTCACCACGAAAACAGCACTGTTAGTTGCTAATTGAGACACAGAGATTTAAAAAAAAAGACTTTGATTCGAGAAAGTTAGCATCTATTGAGTGAGACATATAAATAACTCTGCAGAGAAGTAGATTGTTCTAAAATAGAAATATATGGAAACATAATTCTGAAGTGATACTTCTCATAGAAATAGTGTCTGAGCTGAGATCTGAAAGACGTGCAGGGCTGTGGAAGACAGAGGCCACACTGTGGGGCACAGATAGAAGGAGCTTTGAACTGGGGAGGTGTTTACAGAGATGCCATCATACCGTGATTTGTGTGTGTATGTATAGGTTCATCTGTGTGTGGTGCACATGCATGTGTATATGTGTGTGCACATGTTCACCTGTGGGTGGTGCATATGTGTGTGTGTGCATGTGCATGTGTGTGATCATGTACATATAGAGATCAGAGGCTGGCAATGGGAATCTTCCTCAATCACTCTCAATTTTGTTTTTTGAGACAATATCTCTCTCTGAATCCAAAGGTCAGTGATTTCGGTAGGGATCTGCCTGTTTCTACCTCCTCAGCATGGGGTTGTAAGTGCACATCACTCAGTCCTGCATTTTTAAGTGAGTTCTGGCAACTCAGGTTCTCATGTTTGTACAGCAAGTACTTTACTGAGTGGTTCATCTTTTCAGTCTAGCATCATTCTAATGCTTACTTTTAAGTAACCCAACTTACACATAAATTAAAGGTAAAAGATCTTAGAAATAGAGTTAAGA
The DNA here is from genome assembly GCA_035773235.1 of Eospalax fontanierii. NCBI lineage: Eukaryota > Metazoa > Chordata > Mammalia > Rodentia > Spalacidae > Eospalax > Eospalax fontanierii. The sequence continues at coordinate 34,575,283 of CM069529.1, read as the reverse complement.
GGAAGTAATTTGAAAATAAGACTCACTAACCACAATAGGATTACACTGTAGATTGTAACTTCAATTTCTTTCTGTAGATTGTAACTTCAATTTCTTTCTGGTGTTCAGTTCCAAGCAATAGACTCCATCTTTGAGGGTTGGTTCAGTTCCTTGAAGTTACAGGTCCAGCTCGTGGTACCTCTCAGGCTGGTCTTACATGGTTTTCATCACCCACTGTGCATGTGGCCATTAATTATCATCATCAAGATGTTCAGGGGGCATCAGAGGAGCCAAGTGGCTACTGTTTATCCATGAGAAACAGGAGCAGGGAGGAAGAAGCTCATTTTAATAGGCTTTAGGAATGAGGAGGCCGAAGAGGTGAGGTAGCTCATGGCATCATTTACAATACATTTCTAAGTCAGTTTCTCATTGACCCTCAGGATGAAGTCAATTCTAGGACAACCACTAACATATTACTGTTTCCACTTTCAATTAAAAAACAATCAATGTGCCAATTCTGGAGGAGACCCCTAATGTCCTTTCAGATCTGAAGAGTTGACTGGTCTTTGGAAAAGAAAAAGTGGGAAAGGGGACTTAAGTTCACGTTTTCTGATTGCTGGTTCAGTGCTTATTCTGTGATCTTTCTGAGAAAGGAACATGGAACTAGTTTGGAAGAAGACATCACTGCAAATGGAGAACGTGCTCAATATCTCTGGTGCAAATTAAATATAAGCCAGGAATGCCCTTTGGAGAGTAGTTTCTGTTCAAAGTAGAATGGAGAGCTTAAAGTCACCATTTCAAATTCAGTCCTAGATAGAAAAACAACCTTATTTCGTGGTCAGTAGGTACTGAGTTTCATATCTTCTGGGTAAATGTTTATTGAATGAATGAGCGAATACACTGATGGATGGATAGATGACGCTACAGAAAGGAAGAGCTTTCTGCTGTCAGCCCCAAGACAGATCACCACTGTAATTCTGTTTACAAGCACAGATTGAGGGTCCTGCTGGAGGATTGCTTATGTCTGGAATACAAAATGTCCAGTTTGGACCAGACTGCCAGGAGCCTGTGGAGTAATTTGTCATTTTACCCAGCTGGATTTTGGAGCCTACTACAGTCTCTGGTTGGCTACACATGGCTGACCAAAGATTAGAACCTGTCTGTTCAGCTTCTCTCGTTTCTTCTTGGTCCCTCTTAGGGTAAGGAGGGTGTCCTTTATTGCCCATCATCACTTTTGGTTGAGAAGTCCAGAGAGGGAACACTGTGGGCACAAATCACCACTTTTTTTTTTTTAAACAGAGAGCACCCATACTAACTTTATGGCCAGCACATCAAAGCTATGGCCCATGTGGGCAAGAACTTGTCTTGAAAAACTGGCCCATATCCCAAGCATAAGAACCTTATGCTTAGTCCAATCTTTAAAACTGTATGGAGCGTGTAGCTCATTTTGCATTTCCTATTTTATGTCAATGTAGAATAGTAGGATCAGAAAAAGTGTAGATAATAGAAGAGTTGAAAATCAGGCTGTCCAGGGGTTCTTGAACTCTATTTTAGGGAGTCTCATTGACAGGTTTGTCAAACCTCTGGAGGAAGTAGGTCTGTCTACTTTTCTAAAGCTCCTCTACATGCATAATTTTATAAACTAGACTTCTAACATAAACCTTTTCAGTAAAGGGTAAGCCTCCAAGACATGAGTGTAGTTCAGTACCTTCAGCGCAGTCCCAGAGAAGTTATTTGTGTATCTCCAATTCTGAGGACGTGTGCTTCAACAAAATTGTGGTAATGGGACTGTGCCTGTCACCTTGGATCCCTCATCCTTTCTGAGGTAGCCAAGTTAGGGAAATGACTCCTCGTGGGTACAGCTTATGACACTGTCTCCAATGAACGGATGAGAGGTAATGGGTATGCAGCGGGGCCAGCAGCGTAAAGGACTGAGATTCCTTTTTTGTTGAGAGATCTGTTAGATAGCTGAACATGGCCCTGGCCTGGGCGACCTCAGATGTTGTTCTTGAAAGAGAACGGGATTACAGTTGCTGGCAATGAAATATATTTAGGCTGACATTAGAGCCATTCACGGCAACTTGTTTTGTTTTGCATGGGTGGGTCCTTCACAGTTCCTTGTTTTCATCTTGACCGATCTGGGAAGGGTGCGGGAAATACTAACCTGGTTTCCTAGAAAAACTGAGAACTTCATCATGAGAAGGTAGATGGAAAAAGTACACTGTGCTGGTCAGTAATATAGTATGTTAAATTTCAAGGAAAATCTTTGGGGTTTTGTTCATTCCATTTTTATACAATTACAAAGCTGCTAGATACTTTCTGGTGCTCCTCTAGTGGTGACCCGCCTCAGGAAGCAGCAAGATGTGGTAGCGAAGAGCCAGACGGTCTCCATTCTATTTTCAGCTGTGACTTTGAGGGGAATGACTTAATTCTCTGGTCTTCCATTTCCCCATCCAAACAGCAAGTGTGGCAACAATGGTGCACGATTCACAGCATTGTTGTGAGGATGAACTGAGTTAACATAAACACATGCACAGGACAGGTCCTGGTGTGTGTGTGAGTGTGAGGTGAGCCTTTATGATGTGCTCTTTGTGACTGCTCAGAGGCATGTAGACTCTGTTCCAACCCTTTGCCAAGTGCTAATCCTGTTCTTTCTGTACTGGATATTTTCTGTAGAGATCTCTGAAGCCAAGAGATCTTGATGAGTGCCCTACATGATGCCATTTCTCTGTGTTGTCTGCCAATGAAGGGTTTTGTGAGTGGAAAGGAGCCCCATCTTGGGTGTCCCTGGAGGCTGATGTCCCTCATAGCTGTGCTGAATGTACAAACTGTTCTTTCACTACATATTTTGGGGGAAAAACTGATTCTAAGTGATTTCCACTAGTGGCTACTTTCTTTTAGAAATTGTGCAATAGCTCAAAGCTATAAAACAGGAGCAACATTTATTAATTGATTGATTAACCAATCTGTCAGCAAGCATTTATGTGATGTTTCCTATGTGCTTAGCACTGTGCTAACGGCTCCCTTGAGAAATCAAAGGAATAAAGGACAACATCCTGAACCTCAAGTTAGGGTTCCCAAGTGACTAATTGGGAAATGATTATAAAACGACTGCTGGATTTAGATGCAGACATCAGAGTCTTCCAAGCGGAATTTTAGTAGTTACCAATGACATTTCCTGGTCTCGGGAAATGAGTAAGTCCAGCATAGTCCTAATATTTCATTATTTTCTGATAAGAGAGGCAATGAGAAGTTATCTGTGTCTCATGAAAGGACTGCAAGAAAAGGGAGAACTGAGATTTGCCTGACAGTGTGAGATGGCTGGGCAACAGTCTTAGGGAGACCATCTGGCTGATGCCAAGGTCCATTTTAGCATATATGAAGAATATAAGAAGAATAAGGCACATGGCCAAGAAAATGACCCCTGAAGGGTAAATTCAAGCGTTAGTAACAGATAGAATACCAATAGACCAGCAAGTCTATAGTTTGATGTTATGATCAATTGGGTGTAGGGGTCAGAAGCGAGAAGGGTCCAGGAGGATACTAAGGCTTCCTGTAATAAATCTCAGCATCTGCACCTTCCACAGAGGAGGAGAGTGTCAAGGGTGGGATCACTAGCTTGCCATCACATCATCTTGGGATCCACTTTGGCTCCATATTCCACTAACTGAATGACTCTGGCAAGTTTTGAAACACCTGTTTCTGTTTTCCTGCTTGTGAGATGAGAAATGTCCCTGCTTGTCAACATAATCTCAAAGCTTTCAGGAGACAGCACCTGTGGGCACATCAGCACTTTGCCACAGTACATGTGAGTGCCCCATCCACATTGGTGTGTATTAACTGAGCATCTCTTAAATGTATACCCTGTGATAGACGTAAGGATTTAAAGAGGAAGTAGGCATGGCTTCTGTCATGATGACACCACAGTTAGATATTGTGTCCTATGAAGAAGGAATTTTGCCCAACATTTCCTGTCAGTCTTCTCCAGATGAGCTAAAATAGTATCTCTCTTTATGAGGACCAAAGAAGACATGTAGAGTATACAGTTGTGCTTCCCTTCAGAATCAATCTGTGCCTCATTGTGAGCCAAGTAAGTTACTGTCAGGAAATAGATTATGTATCTTGCAGACCCATCTACAGCCTTGGCTAGCATGTCACCAGCCCTGTCCACATCTCAAAGACACTATTTCTTTGACCTTATCTCCTTCATGGCCTACTCGAAGCTATAACCCCAGAAAACATTGACACTTGGTTGTCCGCATCATATAGGCATCGTTATTTATCATAGCACCCTCTATTCTCCTTGACTACAAATATGCGGACACTGTGTTAGGATGCTTCTTGCATTTGAAACTTGTCTACATCACTTGAATTTGTTCCATTGTTGGAGGAGAGCTAAAAGTGCTCAGGAAACTGATTTCATTTTTGTGTGCTTTTTTTCTTATACATCTACACCAGTTCCTCTGCACACCTTGGGGGCTAATGTGTTCTGAGTGAGAGAAGAGGTGCAAACAACAGCTGTTTACTTATGTACACCATCTTGTCCTTGGACTTGGAGCCTCTAGACCCAGAGCTTGGAAGATAGCTAGGCCACAAGGCTCTCCCCAGCTTTCCTGACCAGGAAGCGGCGAGCTTCTTCCTCCTCTATGAGGATGCCCAGTCAGCAGTAATTTTCTGGATTATGAGAGAACATTCAAAGAGGTCAAGTCCACTGGTTTTGTAAAGGTTGAAAAACAAAGGAATAAGCCCCTTAAGCTCTGTAACAGATTCGCTGTACTGCAACACAAGCCTTGAGGGAAGAATTCTGTGGGTGAGAAGGACTTGCAAAGCAAGGGAGGAAACATCTGTACACCTGGCTAAAAGTCTTAGTTTGAGGATGTGAAGAGATTTCCACGAGCAAGGCATTTTGTTGTATTTTGTATGGTGTTGGGCCTGCTATCTGGATCTTTGTACTTTATTCTCTTTTTCTTAAGTTTTTTTTTTTTTTTCAAGTGGGATTAGGCCAGTTGTATAAATTGATACCTTTTCCAGGCACATTCCTATGAACTGGTTGCATTTCAACAGAGGGCATCTTTTGGGTGAGAATAGACCCTTGTCATCTGTGAAGCTTGATGATGCCCAGATCCCTAAATTCATGAGTGTGGAAACATCTGCACACTCCTGGTCAGTTCCCAAACCAGGAGTTCTTGGCTTAACCACTTTTCTACCCGAACTAAAGTGCAATCTATTGTTAGGGTGTGTTTTTTTCTTCCATAGATAGATCAGTTTTGATTAAGACAAGAACAATAAAAAAGATATTTATGAAAGTTCTTGCAGGGTCCGCAATGAATGAGGAGCCACAGTGGGAGACTCACTACCTAAGGAAGTCACTGTCCTATCCCACAACCAAGAGGCACAAGGCTTTGATCCAGGTCTCCATACATAGCAGATGGCCATCTGTGTTATGGGCTTTCATGGTTGCTCACAAATATTCTAAGTTGAGAATTAAAGCCTAGAAAGGCCTCAGGCTTCTGTCCTGTATGTGCTTCATTCTTAGCATGGTCAGATCCCAAGTTTCATGGCTCAGGTGAATGTGACCGTTGGTGAAGCTCTGGGCAGAAGCAGGAGCAGAATTGCAACAATAAAAGTGAATTTTTTCTTAAGCCAGTCTCTTCCACTCTCTACCCTTGGAAAATAATAAAGGATACTTATAAATGTGACCCTGAGTGTTCCAATGAACCAAAGAGAGCTTAGGCTCATGTAGCTAGTGATAATTTATGTCACCCAATTTTCCAGTCAGACTTGAAACAATGCTTAATGAAATATTCAATGCAATTGGGTGTTGAAAAGCAGAACAGGTGAAAAAACCCAGTGAGGAAAGAAGAAAAGCTTATCAAAAGCCTCCACAGATCTTAGTACTGTGATGGAATATTGCCTTTGTTTCAGTTTCCTGGAAGCAAAAGTTAAAAGGAATAAAGAATTAACAGATCACCCTTCCAGCGAGGCATATGTTCTCTTAGTAATTAATAGACCTTGAAGTAAAGTCACAATGTGGCACTTATGTGAAAGAAATTCAATGACACAGTGGGCCATGCCCTCATGGCATTCTCAAATAAAGCTAACTTTCCACATTTAACCATGTTATCTGTTAGTGAAAACCTAAATAAAACCAATAAAAATACTTAGCTGTAAATTTAACTCCAGAAAATCAAAATAATGATGATCATTAAGTTATTTGAGGATGAGGAGCAGATAGATATATAGGTGGATTAAAAATGGCAGAATTTTGGTCACTGCTGTAGTTGGGCTAAGGAATTCATTGCATTAATCTATTAACTTGGTATAGATTACAAAATTTCCATAATAAAATATATTTTTTAACAAGGAAATATTTTGTGAACACAGAAATTAAGCCAATGTGTTATCTGAGAAAGGATGAGGACTGAAGAAATGGCTCAGCGGTTAAGAGCCCTGGTTGCTCTTGCAGAGGACCGGAGTTCGTTTCCCAGAACCGACATGGGTGCTAACAACCATCTGAAACTCCAATTCCAAGGGAATTCGACACTTTCTTCTGATCTTGGTGGGCATTGCCCAAGATGGGTGCACCTGCATACATGTAGGCCATACACTCATACATGTAAAATAAAAATAATAACTAAAATTTAAAAGAAAGGATGATTCCACTGGATGAAATGTCAGCTTTACTCTGGAATTCTTTGAGACTTGATTATCTGGGCTCTGGTACAGTGTTCAGAATCAGCTCCTAAGTTCTGCAGACCTTTCTTTTTGAGTGTGTATATTCTCAGCTAAGCACAATTATTGATACATCAATCACAACAGGTACCCACAGAGAGAGAGAAGGGAAAGTCGGATTCTGGTACCTTCAGTGCAGTTCCTCAGGGCAAAGAAGTCCACTGCAGACAAGCTTCGGTTCCCACTGGAGATGTACTCCAAGGCCACTCGGAATGGGTTCTCTGGCCGTCCGATTCTCCCCTGAAGCACCGTCCAGCTGGTTGCGTTGGGAAGCAGAGGGGAAAGTACAGGAAAACAGTGATGAGAAGCAGGTCTAACCTGCAGAGTGGGTCATGTGTCTGCAGCCAGTTCAGGGCTCATGTTCTTCATGGGTACCAAGAGATAGAACCCTAAGTGGTACTGAGGATGGCAACCCTGAGGACAACATGTTTGCTTCTTGTTCAGTGAACTCAGAAATCCAATTCTCAGATGCATTGTAGCCACTGGCATTGCTAGGCAGTTGTAAATCTCTGAGCTAGTTCAGTGTCTAGTCTCAGAGAGGAAGGATGTTTATAACTGAGAACACCTGGCAGCAGAGTCAAGGACCTGTCTCCCCCAGTTCACTGGTCTATTCATGGTTATCTCTGGAACGAATGCATGGTTTTGGCATGTAATCTGACACCAAAATCTCAGAACCCTCAGGTTTATTACGTAGTTACTTATAGTAAGATAGCAAGGACTATTTATTTACTGCAGCGAAATTAAAGTGCACTGAAGCATGTACTTTGGGGACAAAAGGTATCTAAGATTGACGTGGGCTTTGCAAAAAAAGTGCAAAGAAAAGAAGATGGAGGCAGGTCAAATGGCGAGCTCTGCATCCATCTATGGTCACAGCCACCGGCGCAGTCAGAGAATGGAGGGTAAGATAAAGGAACACTTTTACACCTTGCTCAGGCTACTAACCCCTTAGATTAGCCTCCTATCACTGACTGGAACATCCAATTTGCTTTTCAAAAGTGATTCAGATATATCACACACACACACACACACACACATGGAGCAGGGAGAAAGAGGAGAGAGAGCATGTGTGTACATATTTGCATATTAAATTTTTTTCTGGGAAGAATGGAAATTACCTGGATTACTTAATATTTTCTTTCTTAAAAATCCAATTTTACTGAGGCATAATTAACATATTATAAATTGCACACACCGAAAGCATACAATTTAATTAATTAAAGTATATAACTTAGAGGGTTTTGACTTGGGTATATAACCATGAGATCATTACACTAGTCTATGCTTTCTTAACACTAGGTTGGGCTTAAGTATGGTAATAGAAGAGGCAAGGAATTCAGGAAAAAAAAGGTAGGTTTTTGTTTGCAAAACTTTAACCACTCATCTCAAATATAAATATGTTCACTGTAAAAAAATTAAAAATTAAGCCTATAACAATTCAGTGAAAGAAAATTACTCCAGGCATTCATTGTCTGGAGAGAGCTGTAGTCACTACCTTGGTGAGCAGCTGCAGCTCTAATTTTACAAAAATGACAGCACACAATAGGTGCCTCTCTGTGATTGTGCTTTCCCACTCAATGCATGTCAGGAGACAATAAATACGGATGATATTATCATTTCCTTGATTGCATTTTTAATGACTTGGGCATCACTTCTGTTTCTTCTCTGTCAAGATCATGCTGAAATTTACTGTGCATAGTTATCTAAATTCCACCTTAGGACAGAGTCCTGCAATCCCAGTCAAAGTGTATGTCCATTTGAAACAGAGGCATACTGTCATTCTCCCACGGTGAGCTCAAGGGCCCACTGCTTCATTGACTTGCTAATATCCTTTCCCATCCTCTTCCTTCTCTTCTGTTTTTGATAACTTTTTCATGGGTGTGGGTATGTGTGTGTGTGTGCTCGTGAGTGTGTGTACATGTGTGTAGGGGTTAACATTGAGTGTCTTCCTCAATTGTTCTCCACTTTAGGTTTTGAGATATGGTCCCTCACTAAGCCTGGACTTGTCCATTTCAGCTGGTACTCTGGGGATCTGCCTGAGTCTGCTGCTCAGCACTGAGTTGCAGACAGATAGCATCCCCCTTACCCCAGCATTTACATGCTTGGAGGGGATCCAAACTTAGGTACTCAAGCTCGTGTGGCAGACACCTTGCTGACACTAGCCACCTCACTAGTCTGTCTTTGCTAACTTTTGGTGTTGAAGGTGTTGCCTAAGGCAACAATGATAGTTCTCAAGGGGTCTCCTGAGTGACAGTTTTATGCCTTGGGTCCCTGCTGGGCAGAGTTGCTGGGCATAAAATGGATGTCTGTTGAACGAAGCGGAGACTTTTGTTCCCTCTTTGTGCTCTTCTGTAGTTAATTCAGATCACTGGAGTCAAGTCTTCAACCATTTAATAAAAGTGTATTAAGTTTCCCCACAATAGATGCTGTAGAAGGGATTATTGCTGCTGTAAAGTTTGTTCTCTGTTACGGTACCCAGCAGGATTCCTATCCAAAATAAAACCCGTGCAATTGAATAAGGAAAAAGAGGCTTTTCGGTTTAAATGTGGGACTGTCAAAGAAAGAAATATTTGAAAAGAAAATGTAACGAGGGGTTCTTAAGAAAAAGAAAAACAAGTGAGCAAAGAATGCAGAATTTGTCATGTTCTTCTGAAGCATAAAGGACCCTATTTTTGAGGAAAGATGGTTGTGAAAGGTGTGAGTATTCATTTTCTGCCCCAATCACAGCTCTCCGCTCTGAGGAATGATGGATTTTAATTCCAGTTACACAGTGGCCCTTGACAATGATTTCCATTTCTATATTGGCGCTCGCCCTCTGGATAAATGTGTCAGGAGTTTTAGGAATTAGTTTCTGAGTTACTGATGCAATAACTTTTGTCTGAAATTCTCTGGCCTCTCATAGTTTACTGCTGCAACTTTAATAACTTTCAGAGTAGTTGCCAAACATGTATTTTATATCTAGGGAAGCTGGGACTAGGAAAGGGCAAGCTTGTACCTAGGGTCAGATTTGTTTAAGAGACAGCCAAAAAAACCAGTGAAAACCAGATCAGAGTTCTTTTCACTGCCCACCTCCATCTTCTTTGCTTACATCCCACCTGTCACAGAACTGGCTCATTAGGGTTCTGCTTTCCTTGTTTTGGCTGCTGGCAACTCAATTTATGCTCAAAAGGGGAAAGGCTGTGTTCTGACCTAGAACCTTCTAGAAATAAATGTGCAACTATATCCATGTGTTGGGGATTGGTGACATCCTAGCTCTGGTGTTTCAATCAATCACTCTGACAGTATGGGTATCCACCTGGACTTTAGAAAGCCAGAGAATTGTGTGGACAGCCTGTCACAATCCATTATCTCCCACCTGTCTCTCTGGAGCTCTCCAGTTCCCATTCTACGTCTCCCTTTCATTTGCTTGATGACTTTGAACAAGGCACTTTTCTGAAAATGCCTGAAAATTTGGACATTATCTGAGCAATTGTTTTCTCAAGTAGAGAAAGAATCTCCCATTTTGCACGACTTTTGGAGGAAAACTCTGACCACCCACTTCTGCTTAGTGATCATGCCATAAAAAATAGAGTCTATAAAAATGCCTAAAAAAACCAAGAAACCAACCAACCAACAAAACAAACAAACAAGCCAGCAGGGTTGCTTTGTGGAAACTAAGGTCTGTTTCTGGCCTGGAGGAAACTGAGAACTGAATCTTTGATTCTAGTCTTGGGTTTTCTTGAACTTGGACAAGCCCCTGAATTTGAGTTTCTTCATTAGCAAAATGTAGGTATTGAGCTAAAAGTTCTTTAAGGTCCTTAATTGTCTGGTGCTTATACACCTCTCTAATATATTAGAGGGTTCCAAGTGACAAAATATTTTATGAAAACTCCGGGAAACTGCAGTTAACAAATGAAATCTGATAGAGTTGGGGAAAAAATGATCAGTCTTCTAATAACAGATCTATTTATGCAAAGAGGCTCTTTCTCACCCTCACAGAGAAATGGAGACTTGTTCAAGGTCATACATTGAGTTAACTACTAATGAAATACAGTAGTGCTCCTGATTCTGAGACCAAGAGGCCATGTAACCTATGGATCAGTCTGTCTATTCAACTGCATTTCCATCACTAACGTCACAGAGACAGAGAAGGATTTACCTACTTGGCTTTGTTAGAAGGATCATCATCATGGGTTTTTGAGTCTAGACATTCTGGCCAGATAGTGGGATGTACTGTTAAGAAATCCACAGAAAAATCCCAAGATGATCTGATATGGGAATGGAAGGAATTTCTCAGATTTTTACTGTGCCCAACCAAGTTAGTCCCTATATGTTTAAAGGAAACTGTCTGACACATTTTCTGGGCAGCAAGCTGCTGATGAGACTGAAGAGTTGGCAGGCATATGCAACAAGGTCTTTTAATCCTGGAATGGAGGGGTATATTATGGCAGCATGTGAGAGTCATGGATGGCTGTTAACACAACATCATTTGTTGCTGTGCAGTGTCCCAGTAATCATGACACTGATGCCAGACTGCCTCCTGAGAGCAAGCTCTCAAATCCTCAAGTAAGCTACTCCTTGGCACACCTTCCCAAGATGGGGTTGACTGCTGAATGCAGGCGGCAGGGCCTAGACTCAGTTCTCAGCTTTGCCATCTACTAACTGTGCCCCCTTAGCTAAATGAACTTCTATGGTTTCAGTTTCCTTATTTTTAAGATAGAAGTCATACAGTAAATTCATGGTCAACCTGGGTTGTACAGCAAGAGCTCATCTCTACCAAAACCAACCAACCAACCAACCAACCAACCAACCAACCAACAAAACCCCTAAACAACCAAGATAAAATGGAGGCCATAATTCCTTCTTGCTAGATTGTGGTGAGCATCTATAAGAAGAATGCACGCAAAGTAACAAAAACAGCTTTGACGACACAGTAGGTCCTCAACAAGAAATTTATTCTGTTTTTTGGTGACAGGGTGTCCTTATACTCACAGAGATCCACCTGCCTCTGCCTCCTGATTGCTGGGATTAAAGGTGTGTGTCACCACATCTTACTAACAAGAGATTTATTCTTACAGAAGCCCACAGCTTTCTTTATGAAACCACAATGGTCCATGCAAATATTTATGGCTCAACTCATTTATGAGATTCAAGAGGAAAGCAAGGTAAGTCAAGGAAGGGTGAGAAGAGCACTTAGGATTTCTGGATAATAGTCACTATATTTTTTTAAATGAAGAAAAAACTCATGTGAATCTTCATATGACAAACACAACTCAAAGAAATGATCCCTACAACAAGGTATATTAACAATAGTTTGCTCAGAACTCTGAAGAGACCACTCCACATTTCAGGTAAACCTTTCCTTCATTTTTGCAGCTTCCTGCAGTCTGGAAAAAAGATGCTTGTTGCCTGCTTCTCAGTTAGACCTTGTCCAGTTGTAATCCATTCCGCAGGCATTTACAGGTGTACCGTTGCTCACTAAAGTGTTTGATGGTCCGAGGCTACTAAGAGTTTAGGATTTGTCATGTACTCAAGGAGCTTACAGACTGGTGAGGAAGGAAAACATGTACCTAAGTTTATAGTGAGTGAGGGTATCAGAGCTAGGTGATAGACCCTGAATGCTATACAAGCGTGGCAAGCAAATTGATGTCTCAGGCTGGGTGATCAGAACAGGTTTCACATGAGGGTGGGTTGTGCAGATGCAGCAGGAATTGAGAAATGGGCAATGCAGACTAGCAAGGTCACTTGAACAGAAACTGTACAGATAGTCTATGTTCTGAATGTGGCTAGAGATGGAATACTTTTTACTCCATGGGAAGGATGACCCCTATGTCTCACCACCCTGCCTTCCTAATGCTAAGGTCATAGCTCATCTGTTATCAAGTCTTATGCATTGCAGATGCTCAAGAGATATTTGCTGAACGACAGTAGAAACTGTTGAACAGATTTCCATTAAATTTGACAATATTTGGATATTCTTGGGCAAAACGTATGTGGAAGTGGATCTGAGCGGATTTAAAAACTCATGTCTTATTCACTAATGATAGTGGTCATCTATCCAAGTGATAATGATGCTTTTCTGTTAGGAGGAACCTAAGGACAGAGTTGTGGGTGTTGGGAGGGTTACAGGAAGGAGGTATATATCACATGGTTCATCAAGTAGCTCTTGGTATCCTCATTTGCCAAGAGTCAATAAGAAAGAACCAAAGAATTACAGTAATTAAGACCTGAGGTTGCCAGAGTTATCAAGGAGGAGGGATCTCACCTAATATATGAATTCTCTCTACCACACAGCTTAAGTCAATAGAAACATTACTTGCAACAGCAACACCAGTCATAATAATAGCACTAATAATATGATCAACAACAGCTATTAACATTCATTGAAAGTCAGTCTAAGGCTCAGCTTATAGCTGAGTTTTACACACAGGGTAGTATGACTGTAGAGTCTTTATAAATGTCACATTTTTTTTGAACAAAGTCTACCTAGTCCTAGCCCATCTTGAACTTACTATGTAGAACAAGTTAGCTTTGATCTCTCAGAGATCCACCTGCCTTCGTCTTGGAATTAAAGGTGTGTGCTGCCACATCTGGTGTTATAAATATCATCTGAACACTTTCCTTCTTAAACTCCTTGAAGTTAAAGTAGTCTACACAGACCTTTGTTTTAATTTCTGGTTCTGGAAAACATGGCTGGGGGCATGAAGATTTAAGACATGGCCATCCTCATGTTCTGCAGTGGTTATGATAGGTGGTAATGAATGCTCTAGCTGGTACAGCCAAAGTCAGAAGCTGGGTCAGAGATGTCAGAGTCATATGAATTGGACAACCAACAAAGCTTCTGTCACATAGAACTCATGTGATGATGATTATCATGAAGTGTGACCCTGTCACAGCTCAGGCTGTACAACCGACATTCTTCTATTGTGTCTGTGTTAAGATTCTCCTTTGACAAGGGTCCAACTCAGGCACAAAGGTGTGAATATTTGTTGGAAGTAAGGAACTGAGCCAGTGGGGACTTGTCTAGATCAATACAGGAGGACAGAATGCCAACTGCATCCTCATATCATCCGACAGGAAAACAAACATAATTCTCAAATTCTCCTTAAAATATATTTGGTGCAAGCAAAAACTATTCAGGACAATTTTTAAAGTTTTTTTTCTTTTAAGTCTGCTTACATTTAAAACATTAATTTTATGTGAGGTAACATGGGCGAAATGCCCAATCAATGTAAATTACAATGTGAAATCCTTTGTTGCTTATCAATCTTCTGAAATAACATGTGGTGTGTGGCATGAGGTTTTTTTTTTTTATCCAAGTAGCACTAACTTTGTCATTTACTTCTTTCACAATGTCCCAGAAGTTAGATGAGGAGGCTGGGAGAGATAGCTCAATTGGTAACATACTTGCCACACAAGAATGAGGACCCAAGTTTGGATCTCCAGCACCCATGTAAAAGCCAGGAACCATGGTGTATGTGTGTAACCCCAGCGATGGGGATGGGGAACTGGAGATGGCCGGATCCCTGGAGCTCACTGGCCAGCCAACGTGAGTGAATTAGCAAGCTCTAGGTTCAGTAAGAGACTCTGCCTCAAAAAATAAGGTGGAGAGCAACAGAGGAAGTCACACAACATTGGCCTCTGGCTTCCACATGCATACTCTGACATGCGCATGCACCCATAAATGTACACATGCCCACATAAACATACACATGAATGAACACATAACACAGACATACACATGCACACACAAGTTAGATGAGTATGCGCTGGAGAGGACTGGATAGGGATGGGAATGAGATCACCAGTTGAGTCAGGATCTGGGTCCTACTGGCCCATAGTAGAGAAGAGCTGCTTCCAACTCAAAGTGGCCCCAGGCTCTACAGGAGAGGGCTCAGAAGACAGAAGGGTGCTGAGGCAGGGTGGACTACCTGAGACCACAGGCCGAGTTGGCTGAGACCTCCCATTGGCAGCTGGCAAGAAGTTTGCCATCAGAGATGTTATGTAATATATAGAATGAGCCCAGACAGGAGCTTGACCACTGAACTACATCCCCAGCCCCTTGGACTTCTTTGGTTGACCTGCCTTTGGCTTTCGTTCCTCTCCTTCCTCTGTCTCTCTCTTTTCCTTCTTTCCTCTGTCCCCTTCTCCTGTTCCCTTCCCTCTTTTACCTCCTTCTCTCCCTCCCTACTCTTCAGTGAGCAGGAGCTTTAGAGCCAGACAGTCTGAGTTTTATGATCTCAATTCTGCCTCTTATTGGCCATGTGACCTCAGGCACCTATGTAACCTCTCTATGCCCAAATTCACAGTTGCATTTATAAAGAAAAGTTAAAGCAGAAGTGTTCTCATCTGGCCTCCATGTGATCAATTTACCTGCCGGATCAGTACAAACTTCATTGTGCATTCAGTGGACTACCCTGTGCCCCCTGAATGTTACTAAATCTTCAAGTTGTTCTTCATATCCATCCCTCCATTTCTGCTCCCATCACTTGACTAACACACCCACCAAGAGTCATTTATGTCTGTTCCTAAACCTGTTCATGCAGTTGAACTCATTAAGTTGATGTAATAGGCAGTAGAAAACTTTGAAAGATTGGTAGGGGTATGTCATCACATATACTACTGTTGAATTAAGTGTGACTAGGCCAAGAGAAAGATTAGGAGGGAAAAAGTCTTAAAAATTCAGAAAACTTTAAACGCACTTTAAAGTTATTTCCACTTTCAGTTAACTGAGGCTGAGTCTCATGGATGAGGTGTCCTAAGTGTGATTTATGTAAGAGACAACACCCAGTTCCAGTAACAAAGGACGCTAGAAGTAAAAACCTTGGCCCTACCACCAGGACTAGTAGATTAGCATGTATTTGCAAGTTACTAGCTAAAATAGGATGTTTCGGGATGCAAGATGATTTCTAAGCCACCACTGATTCCAAGCTTATGGCCTAGAAGCATGTCTTCTGTGCTCTGGTTTACATAAGAAATACATAGAAGATTCACACGTATATTCTCCCTTCATTGGAAAGGGAGGAATGCTGATATCCCAGGCAAAACAAGCAAGTGACAGCGAATTTTAGACTAGAGTAGTGACCCAGGAAGTTCTGAAGTGCCCCTTTGTCTGGATTTTGGATTAGTTTCCCTGCAAGCCTACATCTTCAGGCTGTTTTGCGCTTGCTGGAGACCCCCATATGGGGTTGCGGGGCTGGATGGGACTCCGTTGGATTGAGGAGAGAAGGAAGAGAAAGATGAGTTTGTTCTATTCTAGCACCTCAGGAATCATGGAGGTTTCTAGAACAGCACTGTGAGAGGGACCCACCAGGGTTTCCTACTTCACAGACTTACCAGGTAATCTTTCTGGCAGGGTGGTGGTCTTCTCTGATCAGAGTCAGGCATGACCTTTTTGCATTCCAAATTCCTTCTCTAAGGAGATGTGGGACCCACTGGTGGTCAGTGGGAGTCTGGAATTTGGTTTCCTGTCTTCTACTTCCTGCCAGTTACTGTTTAACATTATCTTCTCTTCTCAGATATGCTTTTGTTTTTTCTTTCAAGCCAAATCATTGGCTTGAAAAGCTCTTCTAGCTTGTTTTTAGATACAACGACTCATGGACAAGATTGAAGGTAGCATTAAATCTGGAGAGCCTGTAGGATCCTTCCCTTAGTCCAGCCTGCCCCAGGCTAAAGCCATGAATGAGGCTGGGGCTGAAGCAGCCATCTTGGAACACCACCTCACGGCATTTCCCCCGGATCCCCAGCTTAAGAACCATACTGCTGCCTTCTCAGACACCACCCAGTAGTCCTTACTAGAATGGCAGCTTAAATGTTAGCAAATTGATTGGTCTGAAAAAGAAAGCAAGCTTCTGAGCCAAACAAAATGCTGATGCTCATGCTCACAGACTCCATGTCCATCATAAATCTCTGGCCAAGTTAAGCCACTACATTGAAATTTTATATAGCAGTCAGACTTGTTCATAAACTGTGGTCCATAGGCATATTCTGGGACTGGGATCCTGGGTCAGCCACGGAAGATTAGAAGGTCTGGGGACTGGGAACCGAACTAGGGTCCTCTGGAAGAGCAGCCAGTACTCCTAACCTCCAAGTCATTTCTCCAGCCCCCTGATGGCTCATTTTGCATACTTCACCCATTCTGCCCCTTTGCTAGGGCGGTCATACAGGAACAGGGAGGTAGTTGCCAGAGAATTGCCAAGTGCTTCCTTCCAGGTGCTCAGTTCAGAGTTCACAGGTTCTGCTACCCAGTGCCAACATATACATCATGATTAATGATGTCATAACAGAGTTGAGAGATGGTAAGTCTGGCCCGTATCTTGGATTTCACCATATCTAATCCTCATACATGACCTCTAGGAAAGTGGCACAACTTTGTGGAACAATGAGTTGTTTCTCAAAAACTGAGACCCAGGGCCACATCAACCTCTACTCTGCAGCCATTCTATAACCTGTGTCTGGAATGATCCCCTTAAAACCTCTAGCTGAGACGCTATTGGCATTTGATAGTTTCTGGGAGAATGAATCAGTTTTCCTTAAGGGTGTGGCCCCTGGTAGGCTGACCATGCTTTCGGGAGGGTTCCATATCAGAGTGTTTGGGCAACACAAATTAGACTGTATGTGGGGGGGAAGAAGAACATGAATTTGGATGGGTAGAGTCATGGGGATCGATCTGGGGAAGGGAGAATACGATAAAAATACATTGTAAAATTCTCAAAGAACTAATAAATTAAAAAACCCCAAACTCAGGGCTCAGAAGATGGCTCAGTGCTAAGAACACCTACTGTTATCACAGAGGACCTGAGTTCTGTCCCCAACATCCAACAACTCACAAGTACCTGCAGCTCCAGCTCCAGGGGATCTGATGCCCTCTTCTGATCCGTACAGACACCACCACTCACATGCACAGACCCACACGCAGACCCATACAGAGTCACATACACATAATCTTAAAAACTAAAATAAATAAGACAGAATACAATTCAGACATAACTAAGGCTTTCCAGTGCTGGCTCTGGAACACGCTTCTAGCACTTGGCAGGGCTCATCCGTGCCTTGCTGTTTTCTTGTCAGTGGTACCTGAAGTCCCCTGTCCACTTTTTGCCTCCTGAGTTGCTCTGCACAGATCAAGGCTGTTAAAGGGGAACAGTGACAAGAAGTACTGAATCCTACCTGAAAACTTTGGAAAAGATTGAAGGTGGTAACATTTGCACCAATTCCCCAACTTCTCTCAGTGTTAAGCAGGAGGGAAGGAAAGATGGTGCCATCTTTGGCACTGTTGAACTGTGTCCCATGCGCCCCAAATAAAGATATATGGAAGTCTTAAACACTGTCTCAAAAGTGGAATCTTATTTGGACTTGGAACTTTATAAAGGTAATCAGAGTACAATAAGATCATTAGGGTTGGTCTAATCTCTAACGTGACTGTGTTCTCTCAGATTTGGACATAGCTAGGCACACAGGGAGGACGGCACAGGAAGATGAACACTGACATTGGAGTGGAAATGGAGCCAAGGAACATCAAAGATTACCAGCAAACCAGTAGCAGCTAGGAAAGAGAATTTTGGAACAGTTTCTCCTTCACAGTCTTCGGCTAGAACCGGCCCTGAGGATACCTTGATCTTGGATTTCTAGCCTCCAGAAGTGTAAACAAGAAATTCTATTATTTAAACCACTGGTTTGTGATGACTTGATGACTCAAACAGAGGGGTACTTCAAGACCATGTCCGCTAACTGGAGAAACAACCTAGAAGGTATTTTCCAGATGGATAAATGTCATCATGTTTCTAGGTGGCAGCCAGCACACGGACACACAGGGTCCCAAGAAAAAATGCCTTGTTCTCTGTTGTAGTTGGCATGAGAAATGTCCCCATTATTAGTTCGTGTATCTGAACAACTGATCCCCAGGTTTGGGGAGGTTATGGAACTTTTAGGATACAGAGCCTAGCTGGAGGAAGTACATCAATCAGGGTGGGCTTTGAGAGGTTTTAGCTTTGCCCCATTCTAGTTGGTTCTCTCAGCTTCTTGTGTGTGAATGTGACCAGCCCGCTTGGTACTCCTGAATCCTGCCTTCCTCAACATTATGAACAAGAAGTCAAAATAAACTCTTCCTTCTCTAAGTTGCTTTTGGTCATGTTATTTACTGTAACAACAGAAAAGTAACACACACACTGTAAGCAGCACTTTGCACTTTCCTACAAATCTGCCTCTGGCTCTGATATGCGCAGCATCACCTCTGTCTAAAGGGAGGCTCCACCCTACAAGGAAGCACTTGCTAATGTCCCAGTCTATCAGTTACTGGTCTCATTGCTGTGACAAAACAACTTACTGAAGGAAGGATTTATGTTTGCTCATAGGTCCAGGGTACAGTCCACCATGGTGGGAAAGCCTTGGGAAGTGGGTGAGGCAGTTGGGCACATTGTGTCCTCAGGCGGAAAGTAGAGAGTGTAATGAGAGCTCAAAGTCAGCTTTTCAAAATAATTCAGCATAGGACTCCAGTCCTTGAAATGCTCCTGCCCACGTTTAGTGTGGGTTTTCCCACTACAATTAACCTAATCAAGATATTCTCTCAGATTATATATGCCCAGAAGCTTGTCTCCTGTGTGATCCTAGAGCCCATCAAGTTGACAATCAACATTAACAATTATACCCAGGAATCACAGGCTTCTTAGACTTGACAAGGTAAAGTTCAAACCTTTAAGACATGCTTGAAGCAATTAATGGAGTCTGGGTTTCAGGTTTCTAGTGTGTCAGCTGAGTGGGAACTTTCCATAGCACAGCAAACAGTTGTTTGAGAAGCTCTGAGATTGTGCCAAGGCTGTGTTTACCTGAGAATCAATTTCTGGGCTGAAACTGCCATCATCAATTTTCATCTGGCTTCAGGTTAGCTCAAAATCATGACCTGGAACTTTTTAGGGACCCTAAGCCTGCACTAGAAGCATAGACATATGGAGAAGAGCCAGGAAGAGCAGAGCCGGGCTGGACTGAACTGGGTGGGAATGCTCAGGCACAGAGCCATCCTTCCTCCCCTCTTCTGGAGTCCAAGAGTACTTACAGTAAGAAATCCCTGAACGTACAGAATCCTTTGCCACTAACCCTGGCCTTGGAAATGAGAACTTGCAGTTTTCGGGAAGGGGCTGGCTCCTGGGTTTTGCTAGGTCAGTCCTTTGGTTTGGGGAATGGCCACCTATGAAACAGTTCATCCCATCTTCCTCTGCCTGCCTCCCGAGGGATGTGTATAAAGTTCTTAAGAAGAACTGTATAGATACTCACTGTGTCTAAGTGTAACCACAGCCACTACTGAGCCTGCTATGCAGCTTTGTTAAAAGCAATCCGAGCAGAAATTTCCAAAGGGTCAATAATAACTGGCTCCTGGGTGAGAGGCTGCAAAACCCATCTCTTTGCTGAAGGCCTTTTAGTGATGGGTCATGGAAGCTGGGGTTTGGTTTGGCACAGTTATAAATGCTCTGATCTGGAGAGAAGAAGCCTTATTCTCCTCAGTCTATAGCACCTACAAGGGAGAGAGCTCTCAGGACTGGATTGTGACAGAGTCTGGGCAGGATGAAGTCTGAAAGTTAGTTATTACTTCATGCTCTTAAAGCTCTGGGGATGCTTTGAAAGTCTTATAGGTAGTTGGAAACAAGTTCAGAGATGCCATTAAAAGAGGCTCTAGTCATTTGCTTCAAGGGCAGCTGGTGGAGGTTGATTTCAGGGGTTTTATAGTCACAAAGTAGGGCTTGTGTGTTTGCTACTGTTGTGGGTGTACCCTGAAAGCTGTGTAAGGGGTTCATGGTCTACAAGACTCTGCCTTTGATAATAATTATTATTTGGCAATAGATCACCATTATCACAGTGCCTATTATTCTTGGACACTAACTCTGTATCAGATACTGTGAAGGAATTCTTCAGGTGTTTCAATGAATCCTCTTAAGAGAAGTAAGATATAGGAATTGTTGCTCCCACTGTACAGATGAGAAAACTGAGATTGCAGAAGGTTAAATTACATTGTTATAGGTTTGGTAAGTAACTGTCTTAGTTTCCTTTTATGTTCCTGTGATACAAAAGGAACAAAAGATTCTAACAAAAGAATCTTAAGGGAGAAAGGATTTATTTGGCTCACAGTTCCACATTACAGTCCATCACTGTGGGCTGTAGAAGACAGCAGGAACTTGGAGAAACTGGTCATATCACATCCACAACAAAGAGCAGAGAACAATAAATGAATGCTTCATTCTAGTGGTCAACTCACTTATCTGTTACAATCAAGAATCTCTTGCCCAGGGAATGATACCATTCACAGTGGGTGGGTCTTCCAGTTAATTCCCCATTGACATATCCATAGGCCAAACCAACCTAGACAATCCCTGGTGATTCTAGATCGTGTCAAGTTGGCAAAACAAACTGAACTGAGATTCCAATCTAAGTCTGCCTAGCTGCAAATCAATAGCCCTTTCTGTGTATCTCAGCTTTACAAAGAGAAGAACTAAACTGGGATGCTATAGAGGATGGCATGGAAAATGATGTGATCTGACACTCAGAGATTCCTATGACTTGAGAGTAGAGAGGGATGCTAGACAAGGCTGAGATAGGGAGGCCCTGAGCACAGGCCACTGTCCTCACTACATGTAGCAGAATTAAACCTAAATTAGACTCTGGGCAAGACAAGCCCTCTGTTCAGAATGTTATTTCACAAGGTGGATTCTTGGAATAGCCGTGGACCCTCAGCTCATCATACTCTCCTGCATGAGTGAGGGTTGGGTGTGGAGTACATTATAGTTTGAATATAAAGTTTCTCCACAGGCTCACATGTTTAAACATTTAGTGTCCAGCTGGTAGAACTGTTTTGAGATGGAATCTTTGGGATTTGGGCTTTGAATGGAGGAGAGAAGTTACTGGGTGGGAGATCTTTGAGAGTTGTAGCTGCTTCCTATTTCCCATCCTCTCTCTGCTTCCTGGTTGGCTTACAGGATGTGACCACTATCTCCTGCTCCTGCCCCCACAGACTGAGCCACTTTTGCGCCTTCCTCACCACAGCACACTGACATCCCTTGAAACCATGAGCCAAAATAAAGTCTTCCTTTGAGTTGCTTCTCTCAGGTCTTTTGTGACAATGATGAGATGAGTAACTAGTACAAGGGCTTCATATTTTTGTCCCACCATTGTTATGGATTCCCATAGCCACACTGGATACTGGGCACAGCCTTCTGCACACAGTCAGGCAGTGGAGGGACGAAGTAAGAGCCTGCTCAGAGGAGTCATTCAGGGGTGCTGGCCTCTCCTCCCACGCCTTGGAGATTCCTGGCAATGGGATGTGTTTCAGAGTCTGGGGTATGGCTACCAGGCTGCATGTGGTGTTTGTTAAAGCAGAGCCCGAGCATTTCCTATGCTCAGAGCCATATTTTGGTAGGAGAATAAGAGAGCTATGAATGGGGGTTGATGAAAGCGGGGTAAATCCACTGTCAGTCTCCTTCCCTGTCATTTTCACATGGGTAAAATGAGCATTAGGTTTTCTAGGACAAGGATGATTTGTCCTGGTTTATTGACAGGAAGACAGGTATGGAAAGAAGGAAGTGAAACTTGATTTTGAGCTGGGGACAGAATACTGACAGTAGGATCCTAGGATGGGTATTGGGCTTGAACCTTAAGGCCCCTTACTGATCTACGTGAAGGGAACTGAGGCCTCGGAGTCTTCACTGGTGACCACATGACTTGGCAAATGCTAGTAGGTATGTGCTTAGGGATGGGCCATGGGTGGGCTAGGGGCTGAAACCCTATGTGGAGTTAAATTCTATTCTCTGGGTACTTTGGTGACAAGCATACATGTAACTGACGATGTTTTACTGTTTTCCCTCAGTGTAAAAGTCTTTTACATGTACCCATGTACTGCCCTGTATGACGCAAACTATCAGTAAAAATTAACATCTTATTTTACAGTATTAAATATAAGAATCTGTGTTAACAGCACCTCAGTGACTTGTTTCCCTGACCTTGGGTGACTGCATTCTGTTTATGATGCATGAGCCTAGCTATGTCAGACCTCTACCAGAGGATTTGCATTCTTGGGAGAGGAAGACCATCTTTGTTTGGTCCGTCCAGTTAGAAATCTGGCCTACTCTGATGCAGTATGTGCCGAGGCGGAAAAGCCGTCATGTGACCATGCAGGGCTGCTGGCTGAGCACCCAGGACACCCCCATCTAGGCTGAGGAGTCTAATTCCCTTTGGTGGTGTCTACCCAAGGATGGGATTTGGTCATTAATAGATATTCCCCAGAGTCTTGGTTTTTCCCTTTCATGCCTTAGCCTCTTTGGCAGAGTCCTCTTTTTGCAGCTTGAGCCCTGTCCGTCACCCAGCCCGCTGTCTCTCAGCAGCCAGCAGATGTTTCAGATCCACAATTACACCTTCTCAGTAATTATTGACTCTGAACACATAGCTATGCATTTCTGTCATACAAATTGCTGTCTCCAGATACAAAGCTCTGAATGACATCTCAGAGGTGGCTTTGTTAGCTTTTCCCGCCCCTAGCATCCTATCTAACCCCCTTCAGTATACCTGACCCAGCGGGTCTTTGGGGAGAAGGGCAACAGCTTGCTTTTTGCCCCCACCCCCATGCCATGGCTGCCCTTAGCAAGCTGTTGCTACTTCTGTGTCCTTTCTCTGTCCTTGGTGCTCCTGTTGGTGTGGAGTCTTTTTCCAGTGCTCCACTTTCCCTCAGAAAGCACCTGCTTTCTCTTTTCCTCAAGGCACTGCAGCTTTCTTTAGGGCTCAGCAAATATCTCTCTCCTCCACCTGAGCCCCAGCCTCACATTCCTATAATATTTTCCATAAAAAGATTCTCAGTCTTCATTTGCATATTCACAGACTTGTACAGCTGTCAAAACAAGCATGGGTGAGCGTGCACATCCTAACACATCTGTTTCTTGCTTCTTATCAGGGATTGTGAGAGACAGGATGGATGAGGGCATGATCTCCAAACACACAACTCCTAGAGAAAAGACGTCTTTTCCCAAGAATCCAGAGTTCCTTGGTAGAACCACATGACAGATCTGGTGTCTTCTACCTGCATTGCTATAGCCTTCCATGTTGGCCTCTAAATGGAGGTGACACAAGTTGAGTATTCAGATTGGCCAAGTCCCAGGGGACCTCTGTGTGGAAATAATTGAAGTCTTTTAACTGAGGTGTCTAAGAGAGCGATTAAAAGGGAATTGCAATTATTGAGCCCAGAGGTAAAATTTTAGAACTGGCCCATAAATCCTGGCCTGACATGAAATTTAAAACTCCCCAATGATCTTCAATGCCATATTAAAAAGGTTTTAATACTAAGAAGTAGAAATAATGAATGATAATCAGGGTATTGTTTCAGGGGCCAGGAGGAGCTGTGGGGGACAGGATGGCAGGCACTGCAGGTCAGCATCCCACGGTGTTTTTACAACTTTCACTTCACAGGAGAAGTGAAGGAAGGAAAGGCAGACTTGGTTGGAGGGAATGAAGTGATTGGCTGGCTGAAGTACTCCCCAGTGACCACCAGCCTGAGCTCTGCTGAAAGCCTGAGGCAGAGTCTGTGCCTGGAATAGAGACAGTCTACAGGAAGCAGAGCCTGGCTGGGGAATGACAGTCCATGGCCATAGGATCTTCTTGGCCCTTGGCCTCTTCCAATTTCTGGAGGTCTTACAGGTCAACCTTCTCAGAGCCTTGTGCTCTCTGAGCATCTGTCCTTGTGTGAACAGATGCTCAGGCATGGAGAAGCAGTGTGGCTCAATGGCCAGCCCCTTTACCGGCAGGATGGCTTGGGACAAGTTATTCCATCTTTGCTCCTGGTCCCTCTGTTGTATCAACTCTTTACATGCGTAGGGGAGACTGGCAAGGGTGAATAGGAGAATGCTTTGAAAACATGTATAATGATAGGTTTATATTGTTTTGGCATTGTTCTTTGGTGCTCACTAAGATATGGCTACTCTTTTCTGGGTATATTTTAAGACTGTTCCTTTAAAACTTGGTGGTAAAAATCTAGCTAGATGAATTCTTGCAGCTCCTCTCAGGTCCAGAACACTAAGATGATGGTCTGACCAGTACAGGGAGCACTCAGACCAGTTCTCCCCGGTATTTGGGTTCTGTGCCCTCAGCTTTTTACAGCATTATCTTTCTAGGCATTTTCAACACATCATTTCTTTCTGTTCATGTAAGGGCATTTAGATTCTCTCTGCTCTCCAACTCTCTCTACATTATCTATAGTATTCCTTATAAGCTGCCACCGAACTAGATGTTCAAGTTCTGATAGGTTATGGTTCAAAGCAGCTGGCAAATTCTGACCCTTGGGTGAGGACTGTGAAACTCCCTACAGAAAAGTTTAACTGTTGTGGTTCGTATATATAGATTCTGTCATCTGTGGGGTGGTTAGCTTTCCTGACAGCTTTGAGTTCCCAGCAGACTATGCCTCCAATGAAATGGGATACTGTGCATACAGCTTCTAACCCTGGGCCTGCAGTGTAGTTGATCAAACATTAGACACTTTCTCTGCCATTGACTCAGCGATGCATTAAAAACACAGAGCCAAAAGCCAACAGTTCTTTTGTGTTTTTGTTAGCAGTTCACTCCAAGTGGACAGACAGTCACTCTGCCTCTTTGCATAAAAGTGTTCAATTTGTCAAGGACACATACCAGAATATTGACGGAAACCCTGTTAAATAAACGAGCTGATCGATACTCTTTGTCAGTTTCCTTCCCCTGTCCTGCCTGGCTCATGGTTCTCTTTTTTGAAATAGTGTCACTCTGTAGCACAGAATGACCTAGAATTCATTCGCACCCTCAGACTTACAGCAGCCCTCCTGCCTCGGCATTCCCAAGGCTGGAATGAGACGTGCACCACCAAGCCCAAGCCCAGCTTCTTTTTTCTGTTTAATTAATTATTTATTTCTTACGTGTGTGAATATTTTGCCTACATATATGTCAGTGTTCTCATGCGTGCAACACCCACAGGCGCCAGGAGAGGATGTGGGATCCCCTAAAACTGGAGTTTCCGACTGTTGTTAGCTTCCAGGTGGGTGCTGGAAACCAAACCCAAGTCCTCTGCAAGATCAGCCAGTGCTCTTAACTGCTGAATCATCTCTCCAGCCCCAAACTTAGATTTTTATTTTTATTTTTTATTTGAGACAGGGTCTCCCTGTAGCCCCAGCTGATCTGGAACTTGCTATGTAGACCAGGCTGGCTTGATGTCACAGAGATCCACATGTCTTGGCTTCCCAAGTGCTAGGATTAAACACCTGGTTTTTAGACCCAGTTTCCTTAAAACTTTTTAAATTAATTAATTAGCTAATCAACTAATTTAGTGTGTGTTGTGTGTGCGTGCACATACTATGAAATGCATGTGGAGGTCAAAGGACAACATATGGGAGTTGGTTCTTCTCTTTTATCATGCGGGTCCCAGGGATTGAACTCAGATTATCAGATTTGGCCACAATCACCTTCCCCACTGAATCTCTGCAGTCTAAGCCTGGCTTCTGAAGATGTGCTCGAAGGACTTATTTAAGGTAAGTTTTGGAATCATCACATTCTTTTCAGAAGTTTCCAAAGCTACTTCTTCAGAAACTTATATGAAATTTTATTAGGGTTAGTATTTTTAAGTTTTAAAGCTCCTGTGTTCAAAAGTAAACAGATGCCTTTTAAGCATGGCGATCCTCTCTTTAAATAAAAAATAAATTTATGTATAAAAGGAGAGCCCAGTCTCTTCTTAACCAGAGAACCTACAAATATTCATCTAAATTTAAAATGCTCTGAAGCACAGGCTAGGCTTATGTGAAGAATGACTTTAAACAATAATGAGCATGGCCATCCAGTGGATGGAGTACGTACATGTGATGGCAATGTGCTGCAGGAATTCCAGACAAAGGAGGAAGAGGACAAGAACTCTATTCTCGAGGCACATTTTGCAGCAAAGATTGAAGAGTAATGTGTTAATCACTTCCCTCGGTGCCATGACCAAATACCCAACAGAAAGAAATTTCAGGGGAAAATATGTATTTTTGGCTCAGTATTGATGGGTATGCAGACTATTATGGGAAGGAAAGCATGACAGCAGGCAGCAGGCACATCTGGGCAGACCAGGAAGTGGAGAGAGGTAAATGCTGGTACTCAGCTGGCTTCCTCTTTTCCCATTGTATCGGTCTGGCATGGATACTACCTATCCATATTATGATCGTCTTCTTTCCTCAAACTTCTCTGGAAATACTTTCCCAGACATGTCAAAAGGTGTGACTTAGAGTTCTAGGTGTTTCTAAAGTTGATCAAATTGACCACTGAAATTAGCCATCACAAGTAGTATGAGATAAAAATCTAATACTCCCGGGAGCTTATATAAGCCACTCTACTGAATGCAACAAACATCCACGTGGAGCATAGTGTGTGCCCAGCTTTGCGGCAGGTCCTGGATGTATAATGAGTTTTCATGTAGGGCTAAGTGCAGAAAACATTTAAAGTCAAAGAGAGTCCAGCCCTGCATAGAACAGGATTCATAAACTGGGGGCAGAAGAAAGTGAGGCAGAGAAAGACTTTCTATGTAGACATCACGGCATGAAAAAATGTGCCTAAGTCCTTCTACCCAGCTTCAGAGAAGAGGGATGAGAATTTCTTGGGAGGTGGGAGACAAAGTCAGGATACTATTACCTGATAGCTCCCAATTTTTAAAGTTCAAATGTCCCAGATAGAGTCAATGGTAAAAATGCTGAAAGAAAAGCTAATACAACTTTAAAAGAAAGAGATAATATTGCAAGTCGGGGGATACGTTTCAAAATAAGACTGTCTTTTTTGACAGTGTGCTTTTAAATGATGTGTCTGGGGACTGTTCCTTGCTAAGCATCTGCTGTCCTACACAATAATTAGCCAGCAACACATTTTCTTTGTTCATTAAAGATTAATGAGAGGCAGAGCTTTAGGTTTGGTTAGAAGGAGGAACTCTGAAGGGGTCATTTGAACCTTTCATATCTGTTCCTTTTGGAAACTCTGACAAGAAGCTTTTCAACAAAAGAGTGGCCGTCTGCCTTTTTACCTACAATATGTCTTTGATGGAAACTAAGATGTTTTTGGTATGCTGTCGTCCACCTCCACTCAACAGCACATACGTAAAAGGAGAGAGAACAGCTGTTTGGAGCTCTGTGGTGGGTTGAGCACCTTTCATGCTGGATTGACAGACAGTTTTAGCAGAGTGTGTCTCCCCACCCTGTGTTGAGTAGGAACGTCAGGTATCCAGGTGCCACTGTGCAAATGCAGCAAGGTCTGACCAATTTGATGGCAAGTCCTTTCTTACCCATGTATTTTGTTCTAACTGTAGTCACTCTGGGAGAAGCAGAGAGGCAATAAAGAGAAAGTTTACTTAACAAAAGAGATAAAGAGAAAACTAATGGAAGTTCAAACACTTTGAGTTAAAAATAGAGCTGAAATAATTTATACAACAGGGCTAGAGGAGACCTGGAATAATTAATGCCCTTCTGGAACTTAGGAGGTCCTGGCTTTTTAAGACTGGTTTACCCAACTAGACTCAAGTCCATTTTGATCTTGCTTCCCAGAATGATGCCTGGTTTGATCTACTTTCTGATTTTTTTCCTCTCTAGTTTTTAAAGCCTGCATTTGGCACCTTTTAGCATCTTGTACAATGCCTTATATCCAGAGGAGCTCAGAAACCATTAATAGATGATGCTGATGATGCCAATAATCAGAGCCAGGAGCTGTGATTGTATTATAAGCAAAGCATTTGAATAATTGCAGGGCCAACAAGACCCAGAGTGACACTTCTCCATCCCTATCACTGATGAGCATGACCTTGGGACAAGTCGACCTCCAGGGTGCAATGCTGGGAAGGCTGGGGCAATCTTCCATTCAAAAGCCAAAAGAATGCATCATTCCCTGAAGCCTGCTACCCCATGTCTTCCTCAGTCTGACCTCCCAAGTCTCTCTTGATACTTCTGTGTTTATATTTCTTCTTCCTGGAGCCTCTTTGCATAAAGATTCTGTAGGCCTTGCCACAGAGCGGGAATTCTGTCTATGAGAGTCTGAGCTTAACTCTTAACAGCCTAGTCTCTTGGCTCAGGGAACTCATAGCATTGAACAGAAAACCCAGCAATCAATGATGACACATGCTTCGTTTGCAGAGCCTACCTAAAACAGAGAATGTTCCCAATTCATGGAACTCCTGTACCAGAAAGTTAAGACAGTGAAAAAAATGAAAACAAAACAAAACAAAATTTCAGAGAAGAACTGGCTTGAACAGAGATTTGGAAGTAGTGCTTTCAGCCCTCATCCCACAGCACACACTGGATGTGTCTGTGTATCTGCTACTCTACTGCAGCTTCTCATTTTGACTGACAGCCATGTGTATCACTTGAAATCTCTTCTCAGTCCTGGGCAGATAGAAATGTTCCTCAGCTTTCCAACAAACATATTAAACTGCCTAGAATTTGTAATTTCCTGAGGTGAGGTAGCCCTGTATCTTCTTAACAGAGCACATTTTCTACAAGATTAACCATTAATAAACCTGTCCATGGAATTCATCTCCTATAGGGTGAAATGTGCAACACCTAGATGAAGGGGTCTGGAGACCAGAGTTTGTTATTATATCATTGTTGCTCTTCCCAGCTGACATTTATAGAGCTCTTATTAAGTGGGAGACATTGTGTAACAGCTGTTTACTGTAACTTTCATCACAACTCTGGTAGGTAGGTGGACCATGGTGAGAAAACAGGAAGGTTAAGTGTTTTGCTCAAGGTCACATAGCTAGGAACAGGTTACGGAGTTTAAACTTAGGAACCAGGTGTGTTTGACTTTACTTCCATGACTCTGTGCTACCTCCTAATCTGCATAGAACCAGAGAAGCCCCTTGGAGTCTGCACTACTGCCCTTGTATATAGAATGAGGGAGCAGGGATAGGACTCTCGTGGGTCTCCCAGTTCTCCTACGGTGTGGACCAATACCTTAACATACTCTACATTCCTGGGGCTCAGCCCTCTTCCAGTTGGATCACAGTATTCACGGTGTGTTCATGTCTAGTGGCCCAGCTAGCCATCACATCGCTTGCAAACCTTCTCTAGGTTCTTCCAATTCACCCCAGTCACACACAGGGAAATTCCAAAAGGAGTGGTTTTTACAACCAAGAAATCCCACAAGTCTTCAGGGAAAGAGAAAGAGTCAGCAGGATCTGGGAGGATTCCAGGAAGCTCTTTGAAGATAAAAAGTACTCAGGAAAAGCCTTTTCATAGAGCTCATCAGGCGCTCATGGTGACAGTGAGCCAGGAAATGCAGTGAGCCACCTGGAACTCAGGGTGTACTAGTGGGCAAGGAGCTCATAACATATCTCCACCTGGATGCTTAGGAGACAGTTTTTCATCATCCACCTTACGTCAGTGGGCACATTCTCAACTCAAAGTCTGAGGGTTCCTGGAATAAGTATAAAGAATAGTGACTCAAAAGTAGCCTTGCCTCTTTTAAAAGAAGTCTACGTCAGTAGCCCGATTTGAGAAGTGCTATCTAATCACATGCACTAATGACCTTGGACATGACATTAAGTCTCTCTAGACTGGTTCTTCAGGAATTTTTTTTAATGAAGGAGGATGGAAAGATGAGAATTTGTTGTTCTGTGAACTGGAGACTAAGAAGAGAAGAGAGGTATTTGAGACTGCTGCCCTGGCTGATGGCCTCAAGCTCACCAGTCTTGAGTTTGAGAAAATTCAGTTATTAAACAGAATCAAGAAGAGGACAGGATGGGCTGATTTTTCTCTCCAGTGGAATTTCCAAGAGAGAAGGATACAGTTATCCATACCTAGAAGCTGGATTTATATTTCAGTGGGTTCTACATTTCAACCCATACTCTCTGAAGGGAAAAGAACAGCAAGCATTCGTTTTATTTTACTTTGCATTCTGGGGAGGGTGGAGGTGCCGGTTTATCGGTGAACAATGACGTAAGTGAAGGAGAAACAGATTGGTGGATCTGATAATAAGCAACTCAGGAAAGTAAGACTGCATTCATTCTTGTCTCCTTTGAAATTGCACTCCTCTAGTCCCCTCCTGTCCTCAAAGCATATTTTACTGTTTAGACAAGAAAGAGGATGACAGATCACAGTCAAACTTGTTTTCGAGCAAGAAGGAGGGGGTGCCTCTTCAGGTTATTTCTGAATTTTCTTTTACTTTCTCCTCCGCTGCTTTGCAGTTTCCCCCCTCTTGCAGACTCACTGTTGGTGTCTGTGGAGATGCATCTCAAGACTTCAGCTCCGGTTCTCGTATGATAACTCACCTGGGCCATTACCAGTGTGCATCCTACTACCAGAACTGTTTCCACCTGAATGCGCTTCATCATGGGGAGCTTCCATCAATCAGCTAGTCTATCTATTACTCTAATTTTTTCCAAAGAAAAGGGAACAATTTTCAAGTTAAGGGTTTCCTTGATCTACTCCAATCAGAGAAGATGCCTTCGGACATTCAATGGCTCTCACCAGTATTGCCTGTGGGCATGCCTGTGGCCTCCATCGTAAACTTTTTAAATTAAATTTTTGTGTTTTTCCATACAATATAATTTAATGATATTTAGATCCCCTCCCCTAGCCACACCTTTCCTTTGTCCCCTCCTATTTTATATATATTACATATATGTTATATAATAAATAATATGGCCTATAGAGTCTGATTTGTGTCCCCTAATGTCCTTCAGTGTGGGTCCGTCCATTGGAACCTGGTGAACCTATCAGGAGTCTCATCTGTGGAAGAGACTGTCTCTCCCCTTCCAGCAGCCATCAGTTGCCAAAACTTCCTTAGACTGGGTTGAGAATTTTTCCCCACTTCCCCAAGTCTATGGTGAGATTTTTGTCTGGTTTGAACTTGCATGAGATTGTGCATGCTATCACCATTGCTGAAGCTTCATTTTCCTGGGTGACAAGGGGCCATGATTCAACATTTTTCCTTAGGTTTGGTTTTCTTGTGAAGACTCCTTACTGTGTCCTTCATTATTAAAAATTTTGTTTGATTTATTGATTTTTATTTTATATGCATGAGTATTTTCCTGCATGTAAGTACACCACATGTGTGCAGTGCTTTTGGAGGCCAGAAGAGTGTGTTGGATACCATGTAACTGAAGTTACAAACTATTGTCAGTCTCTATGTGGGTGCTGGGAACCAAACCCAGGTCCTCTGCAAGATCAGCCAGTGTTTTTAATTGCTGAGCCATCTCTCCAGCCCCATGTGTCCTTGACTCTTAGTGGGCTTCCCATTTGCCTGACTTATCCATGGGTGACCATTGACCTATTTGAACTTGGGGTTCTCCCACCCATTTCTCCATCCCATTGTCTGTGTCTGGTGCCATGGTTTAGATGTAAAATGTCCCCTACTGGCTCATGCGTTTGAACATTTGGTCCCTACCTGGTGATGCTGTTGTGGGAGGCTGTGGATTCTTTAAGAGATGAGGCTAGGATGGAAGAAGCAATTACTGGGGAGCAGGCCTTCAGGGTTATATTCAAGCCCCACTTCTAGCCTTGTGTCTTTGCTTTCTGTTCTGCCAATATGTAAGGAGTCCAAGCTATATACTCCTGTCATCATGAGTTTTGCCTTGCCTTCTCTGCCATGATGGACTGCTGTTCTCAAAGCAAGAGCTAAGATAAATCTTTCTTCCTTACATTGCTTCTGCTAGGCATTTTGCCACAGTAATGGGTCCAGTAACGAATACATCTGGCTTCCTTAGTTGCCTTTTCTCCATGTTTGCTGTTGGCTGCTCATCTGAAGAGGAAATTCAAAGAACCCTTTACTGTCTTTGCCTTTAAATTGAGGAGGTTGAATTGGATGAGCTCTTGGAGTTTTGAAATGCTAGAACTTAAAAACACTGCAAGACCATTTAGCTAAACTCTTTCTTTGAGAGATGAACAGACTCAGGAAGATGAAGTGACTTTACAGCCTAGGGATGGGCCAGGATTAGAATTTAGGTCTTCTGAGTCCTCTGCTTTGCTTTCATCAACTTCCTTTCTCTTTACAAATAGATCTTAGCTCAATTCCTGGCTATATTTAATATTGTTGTTTATTTGGAAATAAGAAAATAAAAGACCCTTGCTCCTGGGTCATTCTTTGCATCAGCAGCTTCAAGATGACATTGGGAATGTACAAGCCACTTACGAGAACAAACTGTTTTTAAGGACACAAGCACATTGATTGTTTGTGTGCTAGTGGCACCACTAATTACAAATAAGTCCCGTCTATTTATTAAAGCAGGCCCCTTCCAGACACTTCCCGCATGTAAATGATACTTCCCCACAATTAGGGTAAATTAGCAAGGTTTTACTGAACTAATGAGACAATGTTTGTGAGACTTGTCTTTATGTTTTCCAGGCTGTTTTGAGACAAGCGTCTATAATTGGGATCCTCAAACTGCCGTATTCCAGAAAGTCTGCAGAAGCAGAGAGGCTGTCAAACTTGTAGTCACTTCAGAAGCACATGAGTGCATGCATGGACACACACGACATGTACACATATAAGCACAGATGTAGATGCTCCACTTATATGTTTGAATACATATAATCACATAAAAGCACATTCTTCTGTTCCGTTCCCTGTTTAGCTTTTCTAATGAGGGACCACCCAGAATGCCATGGCTTGGAATCTGACTTGATTTATGAGGGATATTACAGATAAAGCAAAAGTAGCGGGTATGCCTATTGTAAGTCAATCTTCTGTAACAGGGGAGCAATTATCTAACAGCCTTCCAAGAGAGGTGTTTTGGGTTGAATATGAAAAGTCTTCCACAGGCTCATGTGTTTAAACACTTGGTAGCTGGTGGTGCTGTTTTGGAAGGCTATAGAACATGTACAAGATGGAACATTGTAGGAAGGAGTGGATCTCAGGGGGGTGGGTCTTGAGATGTGCTAGCCCAGCCCCATTTTCTGTCTGTAGCCCAGCTTCCTGACTGTAGATGTCATGAGACCAGTTTTTTCACACTCTTGCCTCTTTGTCTTCCACACCATGATGGACTACATCCTCCAGACGTGTAAGCCAAAACAAACCATATCTCTCTGAAGCTGCTTCTTGTCAGACATTTGATCACAGCAATAAGAAAATTTACTAATAAAGGCGGCATTACTGTTGCCATTTAAGAGAGGAAAACACTGAGGTCGAATAAGCAAAAATACATGATTAGTAAGCTAAGCTGCCGTTCAACTGAAAATGCATAATCTTTAGCCATGATACCCATTTTTTAAAGCTAGAGCTGTATTGGTCACATAGTCTGTTCTCAAGGGCTCCTTGTCACAGGTTTCGAGTCTTCCCCTTGTCACCAGTCTGATTGTCTTGATCCTTAGTTAATGGCCCATAGAGCTCTGCAGAGTGAGTAGAGTTACCTTAGAATGAGCTGGCTCTCAGTCAGAGCCACTCCTTTAAGGAATGTACAGTTAATTTTATATGTCAAACTGATGACTGATCCCAGGGTTTCCCAGACAGCTGGTGAAGTATTATTTCAGGTGTGACTGTGAGATGTCTCTGGATAAGACCAGCATGGATGCATACTCTACTCACTATGTGGACATATACTAACCATCTAGTCTGTTGAAAGCCCAAACAAAGAGGTAGGTGGGTGATTCCCTCTCCCTTTCCATCCTCCTTTCTCTCTCCTTCTCCCTCTCCCTCTCCTTCTCTCTCTCCCATCTATCCATCCATCTACCCACCATCCATCCATCTACCTACCATCCATCAATTCATCCACTCACCCATCCATCCATCCACCCATTCACCTACCCATCTATCTACAATCCATCAATTCATCCATCCATCCATCCCACTGGCACTGTTCTTATGGAGAACCTATTAATACAGATGAATCACTGAGGTGGTGGCAATGAAGGAGTGAAGGAGGGCCTGGAAGGTGGAGCACACAGAGCTACGTCTATGTCTGAAGAGTCCCAGTCTCTTCCAGGTCTTGGAATGGGCTTAGGGAATAAAAGGAGTCCAAAGGCAAAGCAAAATTAATAACACATTTTGCAGTCTTTCTTTTAAATACATGCCTAAAGGGTGAGTTTCTTTGCTTTGAGCAGCGTAGGAAAATAGGGGATGGTGGCTAAGAAAAGGAAGTCCAGAATTAGTAAACTAATTTTTGATTACTTATTTACTTACATTTTTATTCATCACCTAAAAGCTATTTCAAAATAATGTGCAAGGTAGTGGGCTTTCCAGACGAGAAGGTCCAGCAGAAGTATACAGACATGTCTGAATATCTGCTTGCTTCTCTTAACAACTATATAGTGTAGTGGAGGAAAATAAGACATTCACTCATACAATACCAGTAGTTCTTAAGCAGCAGCAGTTTTCAGTGAAGCTCTCCTGTCTCTGGAGTGTGAGTTGAGGTGTCACAGACAGAGATGGGAAGTGTGTGGCTCCTATGTGTAGGAAGAAGCATGAGGAAGGGCTGCTGAGCTGGAAAGGTGCAAGGATTAGTTAAAATGTGGTGGGAGCCTGCTTAGCTGGAGTGGGAGCTCCTGTAGATGGATATAGCACAGAGAATGGCTGGTCGTTTGGCAAAGATCATAACTGCTCCACGAAGGAATGTGGGGATCTCTTTCTCTCTCTGTCTCATTCTTTCTTTCTCCCTCATTGTGTGTGAGTGTTTGGTGTATGTGTCTGTTATATATATGTGTGGTATACATGCATGTGTGCAGATGCCTGTGCCACAGAGGACATTGGATGTTCTCTCCACCTTTCTTTCTTTTAATTTTTTAAAAACAAATGTTTTATTTTATTTATTATTTTTATTTTGTGTGTATGAGTGTATTGCCTGCATGTATGCAAGTGTACCTGTGTCATGAAATGCCCATGGAGGTCAGAAGAGGGCTCTAATTCCCCTGGAACTGGAGTTAAGGGCGGTTGTTAGCCATCTTGTGAGTTCTGGGAACCACACCCAGGTCCTTTGCAAAAGGAGCCAGTGCTCTTAACCGCCGAGCCATCTTGTAGCCGCCACCTTATTTTCTTGAGACAGCTTCTCTCATTCAAGCTGGAGCAGGTTGGCCACCAGCAATCCCCAGTGACCCTTCTGCCTCTGCCCTTCATAGCACTGGGGTTATAAGCATACATGCCATGCCTGGCTTCTTACATGGGTCCTAAGGATTCAAACATGGGTTCTTATGCTTGTGGGTCAAGAGTTCTTATCCACTGGGCCATCTCCTGTCTGGAATTTGGTTTCCATTGGATAGTTAATGGGAAACTTGTGGAGGTTTGGCATCAAAAAATTTCCATCTCTAAAGTTATCCACTGGACAAAGAATTTTGTCATTGGCATTAAAAGGATATGTAAGGTTAAGAAGATTGTAAAGACTGGATCCCCACTCGGATCCACTCTGAAAGGAGAAGAATTGAGCCAGGTCTCTGAGACTCTCATTAGAAAGGTAGGACCACATCTGACAGTCTCCAAGGCAGGTATCATACAAATACATTTAACTTTGAATTTCTAACAAACACCAGCTAAGTTCAGATCTTCTCTAACTTTTATACTCTAGAGACCAAAGAGCTAGTAGACAGAAATGAAGCTATCACCCACAGAAACTTTTAGGGGTATTTGAAGGATTTAAATGCTGCTTAAAATTGGTCAGAAAAATACCTGCATTTCCAGAGGCATCAATTCCCCCTAAGGAGCTGCTCCCAGCTTCATTACCATCTTTATTCAGTGGTTATTCTCCTTTGAGGAAGCCATTCCAGTCAAGGACTGCTTTTTCCTTCCAGCCTCTCTCTCCCAGCCCTGTGAAACCAAGGCCCGCTAGCCTCGCTGGTTCAGAGGAGGAAAAATTTTTTGCTGCTTAACATTCTGCAAAAAGCACTAGCAAATCTCCGAAGTCAATCATCATGAAGCAAGCCATTTAAGAGTGAGGCCCGCGACGCCTCTGTGCGGATGAATAACCAAGCCCACTGAATCTCTGGCAGAGGAGACTGCGGGCGACTCTTTCTGCTTTGTCACCCTTTATGACCTGCCTTACGGTCCCGGCGCCCTTCACAGGAATGTCTTGCTTTGCAAAAAGAAACAGATAATAACCACAGAGAGGAGAAATGCTAGCCCTGCAGCCTGTTACTTTTAAAAAGTGCTGTGAAATAGAAGGCTGGACAGGCGCACTTGTGCACTGTACTGTGCCCCTCTGCTGGGCAATGAC
Source organism: Eospalax fontanierii (assembly GCA_035773235.1). Classification (NCBI taxonomy): domain Eukaryota; kingdom Metazoa; phylum Chordata; class Mammalia; order Rodentia; family Spalacidae; genus Eospalax; species Eospalax fontanierii. The sequence continues at coordinate 34,538,460 of CM069529.1, read as the reverse complement.
ATAACCCAGAGCTCAAGCAGATGCCGCAGACTCCTTTATGAAGGCCATACACCTCTCTTGTGTTACAGAACTTGGCTGGGAAAACAATGGCTGAGGGGCAGCTAGTGGCCCATGACCCCTTCTTGCCTTCACACTGCTAATCTCTGTTCAGCTCACAGTGGCTTGGGCCAGACAGCATAGTTGGCTCCGTCTGGCCTGGTTTCCAAAGGGGAAATTGGCTCCAATCCATTGGACAATGGATATCCTCTGTGGTACTGGAAACTGCGGCCCCTTCAACCCAGAGGTCAGTGCAGCCAGCAGAAGAAAAGTTATCCAGATTGAGAGTAGGCAGGAGGTCATTTTTGTGAGCCTGCATTTAGCTCTAAGTGCCTGCACTTGACTGTGCAAAGCTGTGTCCAATGCTGACTTGAACTATAAGGGCTGAAAAAGGAGGGAGACTTGTATGCTAATTTCACCCCATCACAAGGCCACCAGCACAATGTGTATTCATTAGTTCACAGCTGCTGAGCACCTATCATGTGTCATGAAGCATACTGGTACCCAGGAACATTAAGAGGAATGGAGCCCCTGAGGGATGTATGCATAGACGAGGAATCAGGAAAGTCATCTTATTTCCTTGTGACTGTCTCCTTAAAAGTGCAGGCATGGACATTCATTCTAAGGCACCTTCCTACTTTAATAATCTTTTATTCTGTGCCTGGCCTCTGACCCTGACAGAGCTGAACACCAGATTAGAGACGTGACTCTCAGTTCACTGTCTCAGGTTGGATCTGGCTGCCTCCTATATTTCAGAGAGACCAGAGCATCTAAGTCAGGCCTAAGAGTCCCACATGACAGGCCTAGTCAAGCATCCTGAGTGCCTCTGCCCAGATCTCAGGCACAGTGGGAGCTTTTGTGTTTGAACTCCTGCATTCTGTAAATCATAAACTATATAGGAAGTCCTGAGAAACAGCCTTTGTTTTGTCTAGAAGTTTAATAAAAGCAATTCATTTTACATCTAACTTTTCTTTTTTAATCTCCAAAAATGTTTAAGATTAGCTTTAAGGAAACATCTGGAATTTTCCAGACAACTCAATTTTGATAAAGCCTCCACACTGAGGATCCTTAGGCAATATACTTTAGGAGAGACCAAGGAAGGAGAGTCTGAACAGAAAAACCAGGGATGTCTTTTAAGAGCTTGTAGGGAATGGAGGTGTGGCTCAGTCCCCTCTAAGCAAGAATCAAAGAATTCAAAGGTTGGAAAGAACATTAATGATAATTGATCCCTTTACAGAAGAACCTAACAATATTCAACCAAATAGGGTGAGAGTCAGCATAATTAGAATCTTTTGACTTTTTCCCTAACAGAAGACACAGTCCTCCTTGCCAGAGGGATAGCCTTAGGAATGTCATAGGACAGGTCCCAAACTAATGTGATCTATTCACATAGAGAAAAACTCACCCCTGATTCATGAATCCATCTAATCCTTCCTTCCTAAATGTTGAGCATGGACGTAGCATTATTGTTAGGGGCCTGGTCCAAGGTCACAGCTCATCGTTCATTTTCAGCTTCTCTAATTCTTACTTTCTGAATAGTCTTGAGGAAAACACAGTCAAGGCGTTTATTTAGTGTTCTTCCTTTCATCCATTTTTGACTTGTGAGTTACACCAGGCTTAGCAAATGGAAATAAGAAGTGCCAAAGACATTTCCTGCCAACTGCTGCTTCTTCCCAGCAGTTCCCATATAGAGGAAAGATGGGTGGGCATAGCTTAGGGCTCCTGGTCCTCAAGGGGCCCAAGTCTTGCTCATTATGAATCTATTGGAAAGTTTTTGTCTTTAAAGTGTTTTCAAGAAGTACTGCCTGGCCTGCGACAATGACAAACCTCAACCGAAACAGCGGTTGGCTCTTTGTTCCTGCATCAGATTTCTGTTTAGCTGGAGGGATTTTACCTTTGAGTGTCATCGACAATGCCAAGGGTGACGGTATAGGAGAAGACTGCTTCCTGCAGTTTGTAGAAGATAAAAGAGGGCATATTAAGGCTAAAAGAAAGAAAGGAGGATTTTTTTCTTAGTAGAGAGAAAAGAAACTCAAAGTCAGTCATGGGCACTGTTTATGTATCCCAGCAACCATAGAACTAGATTTCTTCACATGTTTCATATGTCAATTCATTTCTCATATAAGAAAAAGGAGAAGGGTGGGAGACTTTCCTGAAAGTCTGTGAGCTGTGACACTGGTATTGAAGAGTAAAATTAAGATTTGTACCAGAACTGAAACCACCAAGTCCACTACAGACATGGCCAAGTTAACACTGTGAGTCCTTAATGATTGAAGCATTGCTTCAATCAGCATCCTTGGGAGAAATAGAATAAATGACTGAATTGAGCCACACCCTGATCCTTCATCCATATGCTGTCTCATCTCCAATCTCTAAGCAAGGGGGTGACTGCTGTTGGTAACAGAATATGCATTAGAAGTACCCCTTTAATTTTCTCTGCTCCTTCATGATCAAGCTGGTATTTACTGGGCATATAATCTAAGCAATAAAACTGCCATAAACTGCAACAGACCAAGCTAATAGAAATTGTACACTGTAAAAGAAAAAGGCGACAATAATGATTCTCCCATCTCTCCCATTCAAGACAAAAGTTTTCAGAAGAGGTAAGGGACTCCTCAGGAAATGGGAGGTACCACTTTGCTAGGGGCTTTGGCTGTAGTTACATTATGTACATGTAGGTATCTGTACATTCTCATGTGTCAGCACTAAGAACGACAAGAGAGAGAGAGTACAAAGAGGAGGAAGATTGTTCCTGTAAAATATTTAAACACTACACATATGTCTGGCATTCTCTTTAACAAGCACATCTTCTCTTTCCCATTTCTGTCCCTAGAGGTAACCATGATATTAAATTCAGAATATATATATTTTCAGGCCTTTTTCATGTGGCACATACACACAAATATGTATTCTTAGAAATTTTCATAAGGAGAATAAATTCATGTGGTACTTGAGTAATGAAAATTTAATTCTAAACAAGAGAAGGGAAGAGAGATAGATGAAGAGGAACTTAAAAAATAAAGTTTACTTTTGGAATGAAAATACTGATCCAACTTGTAGACTTTCTAATAGATGGATGTATTTACTAGAGATAGCCTCAAGTATGATCATACTATTTAATGTGTATCTGACCTGAGTTTCTTTACAAAACAACATTAAAAATAAGTGACCTAAAAATAGCCAAACTGACACTGTATTAAAAAATCAAGTGATACACACACACACACACACACACACACACACACACACACACATACACACAATACATCTGTGATCTGGTGCTGAAATAAACTCAAAGACTTTTTATAAGTTTCAGAGAGCCCGACAGCAGGCATCCTGAACATCATAGCTATAAACCCAGTGTTTTAATTGAATAGAATTAGGATTAAGATTGTTCTTGTATGCCATGATTATCATAGGGTGAAAGGTGATGCCAGCTGTATGCATATGTTCTTAGACTTCTTGTGCTTTCATCATTCACTTCTAATCTTTTCATTCATCCTTCTGGCACCTGTATCCTGAAAACTATGCCAGGGACTAGAGACACCATGGCAGTATGAGGTGGGCGAGGCAGATGGAAGACCATGGGTTTTAAAGAGAAAGGGACAGCTGTGTCCCAGATCTTGGCTGTAACATGTGCTAACTGTAAGATTTCAGTCTACTCTTTTCACCTCTTAGGCCTCCTTCTCAGTTGCAGAGTGGTGATAATTAGCAGCTTGTTATTCATAGGGATTAGGAGTAAAAATTCTGAGAACACCTAGTCTAATTCTTGGCACAGAGTGTGGATAGGCACAAATTGTTATTTGGATAGAACCCCAGTTCTAAAGGCACTTGCCATCTGGGATGAGAGAAAAAGAAAGACTGGCAAAGGGTCCTACTTTTGGAAGGGTGACACAGGTGCTCTGCAGACTTGATCCCCAGATAAATTCCTGTAGCTGGTGGACATCACTTAAAGAATGTTATCACTTCAGGTCTTTGGAATTGTCCTAAGGAAATACACAAGTGGAAAGGAATCCATCTAAGAACACTCACTAAAACATCTTAAGAATGGCGAGAATCTGTGAGATAATGAACCATCTCTTTTTTTTCCTTCCAGCTCACTGGGATAGAAGTTCCACCAAGAATAAGTCCATACCTTGCCTGCATCCTTACTTGGGATCTGGTGTTTCCAAGGACAGACATATCATAGCATCTTTTTCTCATCTTTACATGGCAGATACTGGATTCTAGGAGAGTGCTGCCAAGAGGTTAGAATCCCCGTATTCTCCCTTGTCCTCACAGAGTACAGAGTACCTCAAGCATCCCATAGAGAGAATACTGGGGCCCTAATTGGCCTCAGCACTACTCATTTGTAAAGCAAAAGTTCTAAGCTGAGAGGGATATACTGGGGAGAAAATCAAGTAGTTCTTCCTCGTACTCTGCCCACGAAACAGGGTGTCGCTCCGAGAGCAGTTGGATAGAATTGTTTGTCCGTAGCTCTAGAATTATGACTTGGATATTTAGCATAGAAAGAGAAGCAGGTCTCCAAAGTTTTCCACAAAGGAAACAAACTCATTGGAAATAGAGTGTGGAGAGGTTGAGACTTAAGTATGCCATCTAATGCAATGATAAATAATTGAGAAGACACTGGTAGATTTGTGAGAACAACAAGTTAAATGGTAGGCTGGTTCCTTTTCTTTCATGTTCTAAAAAAAACATTTTTTATTTGCACAAGTGTTTGGATTGCTGTCTGTATGCTGGTGTGCGTGTAGTGCCCACAAGGGCTGGAAGAGGGTGACAGAGCTGCCGTGTTAGTGCTGGGCTTGAACCCAGGTCTTCTGGAAGAACAGCCAGAGTGATTCATAGAAAGAGACCGCTAAGAAGATCCTGTTTGTCGGCCTCACTTGACATATCTGGGAAGAGGGAGTCACAGCAGAGCAACTGACTTCCATCAGATTGGCCTTTGCCCATGTCTGTGAGGCATTTTCTTAGTTGCTAATTAAAATGGGAGGGCACAGTCCATTGTGGGCAGTGCCGTCTCTGGGCAGGTGATCCTGGGCTGTTCAAGAAAGAAGACTGAGCACGGGCCAGAGGGAGCAAGCCAGTAAGAAGCATCCTTCCGTGGTCTCTGCATCAATTTCTGCCTCTAGGTTCCTGCCTTGAATTCTTGCCGTGACTTCCCTCAGTGATGGACTGTCACTTGGAAGAGTAAGATGAAATAAACCTGTTCCTCCGCAAGATGCTTTTGGCCAGTGTTTTACCATAGCAATAGAAAGCTAGAAGAGTAAGGAAAAAATCTGTCCAAACACTGGCCTTCAAAACTTCTGCAAAAGAACTCACATTTAATTGAATCACACTATGATGCACTATACATTTTAGAGTTCTACCAAAAAGAGTGGAACAATCTGTTGGCAGTTAGTGGGTATGGTGCTAACAGAGGCAGTCAGTGTAACCAAGATCATCAAAACAAACAAGAATATATCTGTCAAAACTGCTGGCATCCCAGGATAGTCGTCCTTGAATATATCCGAGGCTGTATCTTCTGAAGTATAATTATGGGCATCACAATGCAGGGAAACAGGCTTTACTAAAGGCAAATAAGAGCACATTCCGGGGTACAGGGATCTTTATAGCAGACATAGTTCAAATCATAGCATCTGCATACAAATTCATCATAGTGAAAATACAGACAAAGGAGCAGGTGCAAAGCAGAAAGAGAAAAAGGACTCACTAGTTACAAAGTAACCTCAGTAGGATCAACAGATATCTTCTTGTTAGGAACACTAGAGGATAAAAGGCAATGGAATGACTTCAAAGAACTGAAGGAAACTTGGTCTGTCAACCAAGTTTATTGTATGTAGCAAACTATCTTTGAAAAAATTGAGTATTAAATAAAAATATTCAAAGATTAGCAAATGGTGGAGAATTTGTTGCTTGCATATCTATTTTATAAGAGATACTAAAGGAATATTTTAGGTTGAAAGTAGTTAACACTAGATACTAATTCCATATATACATACAATTCCATATATACATACAATCACACACACACACACACACACACACACACACACACAAAATAACCCTAGTGAAGGCAACTGCATATTGATTTTTTAAAAGATTTATTTTGTTTTTAATTTTGTGTGTGTACGCATGTGCGCACACATATGTGTGTGTGTGTGTGTGTGTCTGCGTCTGTGTCTGTGTCTATGTGTGTATGATGTACATGCATGGGAGTGAAGGTTCTTGCAGAGGCACTGGGTTCCCAGGAGCTGGAGTTGCAGGTGGTTGTGAGCTGCCTAGTGAGGGTACTGGGAACCAAAGTCTGGTCTTCTACAAGAGCAGTTCTTGCTCTTAACTGCTGAGCAATCTCTCTAGCCAGTAACTGCATTTTTATGGGTGATACTTTAAAAGTACATTTTTTCCTCTCAATAGATTTAAAAATGTTTGCATACAGGGATGGAGAGATGGCTCAGTGGTTAAGAACACTGACTGTTCTTGCAAGAGGACCTGGGTTCAATTCGAGCACTCACATAGAGGCTAAAACCCATTCTTAACTCCAGGGATCTGATGCCCTCTTCTGACCTCCATGGGCATTGCACAACACAGGTGCACTTACATACATGCAGGCAATCACTCATACATATAAAATAAATAAGTTAGAAATAAAATATTTAAAAATAGTTGCATAAAACAATATGTATAATACCTAAGAAAGATAGTTGGTAATAACCACACAAAGAACAAAGATAAGGGTGCAGCCAAGCTGTACTGAACTAAGGAAATGAATTTTAATCCACAGGAACAAATTAGGAGAAATGGTAAATAAGAAAGTTAATATAGCTAACACTATAAATATATGCTTACTCTCCTTTTCCTCCTCTCAGCTTATTTAAAGGACATAAAATTACATAAAGTAATAATTATAACAATGTATTCATTGTAGGATTGTAGTATGTATAGTCGTAATATATAACAATAATATAATTAAACAGCAAAAGGAAACAACTATATGAGAGCAATGTTTCTATATCTTCCTGGAATTAAGTTACTATAAATCTAAAATAGATCCTGAAATATAAAGGTAAAAATAGTAAGCTCTTAAGCATCTAGTAAGAAAATAATACAAAAGAATATAGAGAACAATCATCAAAGAATTAAAATGTTATTCTAGAAAATACTAACTTGATAAAAAGACTACAGAATAAAAAGAACAAAAGAGATACTAGGCTTATAGGAAAAATTATAACATGAAGACATAATCCTAATATGTTAATAAAAGCAATAGTTATGAATGGATTAAATAATAAAAAGGATTGCCAGAGTGTGTGCATACTGCAGGAACAGACCAAGGCTCAGTGATGTGCTCTGTACAGGAGGCATGAATACAAATTCTTCTCAAGTACAGACTACCCCATACAAAGCCTCAATAGATTTAAAAGTATTGAAATTGTACCAGTTATTTCCCTGACCACAATAGAGTGAAATTAGAGAGTAATAGTAGAAACATATTTGGAAGTGCACAAATGTGTGGAAATTAAATAGCATAATTCTGCATTAACAGTCAAAGGAAAAATTACTATGGACATCAGGAAATGTTTTAGATGAATGAAAATGAATACATGGGAAGCAGACAACAAAGTGTTTAGAGGAAAATTTATTGATGAAAATTCCTGTTATTAAAAAAGAAGGACGATCAATAGTCAAACATCTCACCACTCATTTTAATATACTAAAAAATGAAGGCAAATTAAACTTAAATAAAATAGAGTAGAAATTAGTGAAACAGAAAGTAGAAAAGTAGTGAGAAATAGAAAATTAAGTTGGTTCTTTGCAAAGATCAACAAAATTGATAAAGCCATAGCAAGTTAATCAAGAATAGAAAACCTTAAATCCAAAACCAGGAATAATAGGGAGAGCATTACTACTAATCTTATAGGAATCAAAAGGGTTATAGCAGAATACAATTAAGAGTCTGTGTCAATAAATGAGATACTTTAGATGAAACAAATTCTTAGACGCAAACTAATAAAACTAACTCAAGCAAGAAATAGAAAATCTGAATAGATGCAGAACAAGCTCTGAGACTAAATTAGTAATTTAAAGAACACCCACAAAAATTCTAGGTCTTCGCTTCTAAAATTTACCAAATGTCTAAAGAAATAATACCATTTTTTTTTCACAAACACTTCCAAAAGTAGAGGAGGAAGAAACATGTCTATATTAATTTGTGGGGCCAGAATTACTTTGATAAAACTATATGAAACATTACATAAAAGTTACAGGCTATATCTGTCATGGGCATAGACATAAATATCCTCAGCAAAATAGTCATAATCTTAGTCCGGCAACATTGAAACTTATATATCATGAACAGGGAGTGTTTGTTGCAAGATTAGTTTAATATTTAAAATCCCGTTAATGTACTATGCAATTATCAGTAGAATAAAGTCATGTGTCAATAGGAAGATAAAATACATCTGACAAGATCCAATATCTTTTATTATAAAATACACCACAAACAAGTAACAGAAGGAGAATTTCTCAAGCTAAAAAAGAAAATCTATACAAAACCCACAATTAACATAATACTTAGTTATGAAAGACTGAATGCTTTCCTCTAAGATCAGGAAAAACACACAGATATTAATTCATACCACTTCAGTTAAGCATTGTCCTCGAGATGCTAAACAGGGCAGTTAGGCAAGAAAATGCATGAAAAAGAATGAAAATTTAAAAGGAAATTAAGAAGACAATCCTTATCCTTATTAGAAATACAGTTTATAGAAGATATGCAAAATTCCTTGTTGTGGTTTCAATCTTAAATGAGCCTCAAAGGTCCATTGTTTAAGGTTGGTCCCCAGCTCTGTGCTGACTATTGTTGGAGCCTACTGGAATTTCCTCTGGTCATTGGTGGTATGAAGTAGATAGTGGAGCCCAAAGCCCTACCTCTTCCTCTTTTTCAGTTTGCAGCTATTAGATGAACAGTTCATTTCATGGTATATTCTCTGCTATGGTATCCCTTGCTACAGTCTCAAAAACAAGTGACAAAGTGACCTTGGAATAAAACCCCTCAAACTGTGAGCAAAAATTGATCTTCTCTCTCTTTAAGTTGATTTATCTCAGAAAGATGATTAATTAACATTCTGAAAAACTATAAACATTGTTATAGAAATCAAGTAAATGAATATTAAATGAGATACTTAGGTTCGTGAATATGAAGACTGTTAGGATAAACCCCAAATTAATATTCACATTAGTGAAATATCTATCAGAATCCCAGGTGCAGTTTCAGTAAAATTGACAAGCTGATTTATATGGAATTGCAAGGGACCATGAAAAGCCAAAATAATTTTGACTAAGAAGAACAAAGTCTAAGATTCACTATGCCTATTTTCGGATTTGACTATATTGTAACCATATTGAAGCCATGTCCTGAATAAACACATACCATAGATTCATAGAATAGAATTAGAACAAACCACCAGGATTTTGTTTTACTTATTTTGTTTGTGTTGACATTTAAAAATTTCATTTTGTAATAGAAAATATTGTTCTTTTGTAACTCCATGCATGTACACTGGTCTTTCTACCCCACGCCCATCCTATGCAATTTCTCTTCTATCTCTACCAGTTCCACCTCCTCTCTACAAATCTCTTTCCCGTCTTTGCTAGTTTTGGTTTCGTTCAGTGCCTTAAGGCCATCTGTGCGATCCTGGTGGCTCATCAATGGGTTTACGGCTGATACTATACCTCTCCCTCTCCCAGAATCTGTTGGTTGCCAATAGATCTGCAGTAGATCTGAGTCCCTTCCTCTGTAGCTGCCTATTGAGTTTTGAGAATTCAGTGGGGAAGTATAGTCTTTTAAACAATGGTTCCTGGGTCAATGTGACATGCAGTGAAACAAAATGAAGTTGGACTCTTACTTCATATTGTTTATAAAAATTAATTCAAATGATCAGAGACTTGAATGTAAAGCAAACCCAGAAAATCCCTAGATGGCAACATAGGAGCAATTCTTCATGATCTCAGATTTGGCAGTGGTAATTCTTAGATCTGACACACAAATCACAAACAAGAAAGGAAAGGACAGAAAAAAAAGAAAAATCAGAGGATTCACTAGGATTCCACAGGGAATGTGAAAGAAAATCACACAAAATAGGGGAAAATATTTGCAAGTCACACAGCTGACAAAGGAACGTTTATCTACAATATATGAAGAATTAAAAATCAATCTAAAAAAATACAATCAAAATTTAAAATGTGCAAAGAATCCTAGAAAATAGTGGCAGGGAAACTTTCTGTGAACAGCCACATGGTGACTATTCTAGGCTTGTCTTTAGTACAACCACTCAGTTTTGCTATTGTTGCATGAAAACACCCATAGAAAATATGTAACAGACAAGCATGGCTGTATTCCAATAATATTTTATTTACGAAAGCAGGTGGCTGGTTTATGCAAAGTCACGGTTTGTCAACCCTTGCCCTGGAGCAACTCTTATACTGTAAAACAAAGTACAGTTAATAAGTCAACTCAGGAAATAAAATGGGATCTATGACCAAATCCAGAGTGTCTCTTGACACAAAGAAACTGATGAATACTGTTTAACAAATGAAAGAAGATGTGGATGGGGCAAGTCAGAGGCCACCTATTGTTTATGATTTGCCATTTATGCTCTTTGTTTTAAGATTCTCCTGACACCCTGTTTTAGAGCATCTTGACTGAGAACTTCACGAGGAAGGGAACCCAACTTGGGGTAGTCCCGGTACAATCTGTCTGTGTTCTAGAAGGAACATAGCCGGGCAGAAATGCAAGATGAAGGAGGTGAAAATGTTGTACTCAAAGGGGTTCTAAGAAGAGCTCTTAAAACAATCATTTCCACAGAAGATAGATCTGGAGATGCTAGACATGAGAATCAGCCCAGATGGAAGCCAGAAAAAGACAATGAAATGCTAGCTGAAAGTAAAAGAAAATTGATTTTATATGATTCAATCAAATGATTTCTGATACATGACATGGAGGGATGGAGAATCCTGCAAAAGCAGACCAAATGATAGATACTGGCAGACACCAGGCTTTCTGATTGTATTCTCTAAGAATCATTAATGGGGATGTAAGGTGATGTCTGCGAGACAGAAGGCTAATGGACTAAGTAGGATGGGAGTCAATCCTCTTGACCCCGATGGCTGGCTGACTGAATTTTAGCCAAAACTAAATCACAAATAAAAACCATTGAAGTGATTTATTTTTTTTTCCATGTTTAGAGTGACTTATTCTAGGCACATGAGGCCAACAAATCAGTTTGTTGAGACTTCTTGTTCAGGATGCTCTACAAACTGTCTGCTTGTCCCTTGACTCAGCGGAGGTCAGGGTGTGAGGCATCTGTAGTAGTGTCAGCTCTAAGCAAGAAGAGCAATACTGCGGAGCTATTTACATAGGACTGTATCCCTACTGATGGCTGCCAGAAAGTTTGCAGATTCCTTGAAGGTTCTTGAGGTCATTCATGTAGTAAAAGCTACGTCAGTCAAAGAGTTGTGATTGATAGTAATGCTCCCACAAATAGGACTGAGTGCCTGCTAGATACAGGACACTTTGTGGACTCAGTTATGAATCTGATTTGCATGCTATCTCTAGGAGCCCTCAGGTCAGTAAAGGAGTGTTCAAATCTCTTCTACTCAATGCTAACATTTTAGCTGACCCTTAACAACAGAGCTTGAGGGAGTATACCCCAGCACAAAAAGAACTCTGATGGGACCTCCTCAGTCTCTGAGGCCTATGTTAAGGAAGATCTCTTTCTGATACCTATTTCCCAGGGTCACCAAAGGGCAAATAACCTCAGATTTGTTTAGCTAGGTTATTTATGTAATGATTAAACTTGGTCAGTTTCCATGCTGGCTGTGTTCCTATAATTCCATTTTCTCCCCTTGAAAATTTGACTGAACGTAATAGGTCACTCAATGGTAAAGTAGATGTAGCCATTTTAGTGACTGATCTGATGCATTGCTCACCAATTGATTTGCAAGTGATTCATCCAGAGATGCCCTTCAGCCTCTGCCTTCATTTCTCAGTGAAGTGGAGGTGAATAAGCATCAGATAAGTTCAGAAACCCCAGTCTTAGCCCAAGCTCTCCTATTTACCTGCTATGAGCCATGAATCCCTTTGTTGCTCTGGGTTTCTGTATGAAATAGGGTATCAATAAGATCCTTCCTCACTGTGCCATATATGGTTGCACAAGAAAAAGTTCTCTCTCTCTCTCTCTCTCTCTCTGGTCATTTTGAGAAAGGGTCTCCCTGTAGCCCCAGGTGACCAGGAACTCACTATGTAGACCAGGCTGCCCCTGAAGTCACAGAAAGCTGCCTGCCTCCTGAGTGCTAGGATTAAAGGTATATACTACCACACCTGACTCGAAAATGTCCTCTCTTATAAGACCCTTAGGGAGAATCTCTATTTATCTCTAAAGTGACTGGGCAGTGTCCAATGACTACCAGAGGCTTTTATGACAATGTTGGATGCATAGAAGGAACTTCAGGATGCTACTTCTGAGTACTCTAATTGGTTAAGTGATTGATTCTCAGACCGCTGTGGTCTATGGCAGTGCCTTTCAGCCTTTAATATGTGTGTGTGTGTATGTCTGCAGAATTTTGTTAAAAAACAGATTCTGATTCAGTAGGTATGAAGCAGGGTTGGAGATTCTTTATTCATAACAAGGTCCTAGGTCATATAGATATTAACCACACTTTGAATATCAAGATTCCTGAAGGTTTTGATGAAGAGACATCAAACCAAGTGTTTTCTTAAAACAGGCGCTTAGAAGTACTCGAACACTAATTGATGAATTTTATTCTTTTGACTAAGGCTGGTAGACACATCTCTTTTCTTTTTAATCACCAGCCCAAATATAATCCAAATGGCTTCCCCATTTGTAATATCATATCCCATTCTGCCTACAATATAGACTTCTTGTAGACCAATTTCAACGGAGTATTTAAAAAAAGGTACTTAAAATTGAGAGCATCTTTGATACTGGATTCCCAGTAGCTGGAGTCAGCCCCTGTCCTTTCAGAGAATAAAGTGTGGGAAGGGGTAGACATGGGGAGGTGGGCTTTTCTTGGAGTTTTATAGAGGACGACTTTCCTATCACTTCTGCTCTTGCAGCTGTGTGAAACCACTACTGTATGATCTCTGTTGGAAAGGGAATACATTCAGTTTTTGCTTAAATATTTAAAAAAGCTAATTTCCATTTATGCATCAATACAAAATACTCTAAAGAGGTTCATTGTTCTTCAAATAGAGAAGGCTTATGACTTAGTGAGAACAGGACTATAATGGGCCACTGGGGATGGCTCATTCCTTTTCTGAAAGTTGAGAAAGTAGAGTTAGTCCTGAGACCCACATCCACCCCTGGTTTGTCTTCTAAGAATATCAAATTCATATTGATTATTCAATGAGGGATGATTTACATGGTAAAAATGGAAACATGTTCATCAATTTAAGCTCTGACTTGTCATAATATGTTTCTTCCTGAATGTAGTGTGCATTACTTGGAAGCAATGCTAGTTGCATTGTAAATATTTCAGCTGCCAATGTTTGGGACTCATTTTTTTTGACTTGGCCCTAAATCAGTCAATAAGGAACAACAATGACTTGGTCTTGAGAGTATGAGGCGTACTGATAATCCACATGATTAAAATTCATAAGGTAGGTATTTGTCACAATAATACTTAACTGACAAAGCAAGGGCATTGATCGGTCCCCAACTCATATAATCACCATTTACAATGGAGACTTGCCTTCCAATTCTCATGGACATTGCTTAACTTGTGCCTGAGTGATGAGGCAATTGTGTCTTTTCCTATTAGGACAGTGGGGAACCCATTTTCCAGGGAATAGTCAATTTTGAATCACAGATCCTTAGAAATAGAAGGAATAATAGAAATATTCTAGTCCAGTACTGTTATTTCATAATCACCAAACCATATCTAGAGAGCTGAACTGATTTACACAAGATGGCACCATTAGTTAAGACATCTAGGCCTACTAGGTGGTTAAGTCAGTACAGCCCAAGAAAGCACCTGATTTGTATCAAGCAGAACCTTTGGAGTCTCTAAACTTAGTGGGCCAGTTCCATTTCTACCAACAGATGTTTTTTTTTTTGTATCTCTGACCTAAGAAAGTGAAAAAAAGCTAATTAATTAAAGGGTACAAATTGGGCATCTATCATTCAACATTCATCGTAACACAAAATACATGTTGAGCCTACTATGTACCAGGTATTCAAATGATAACATCCTTGAGTTATGATCATTAAGTCTTCCTATTAGGGACTCCAAAGCTCATTTCTCCACAAACTCTGAGGTGTCTTAGTGCCACTAAGAAGGACAATTCTTCTAGTTCAATGGTAATGTTTTTATTCATGTATCAGAGGTGTTCCTGCCAGATGTTGTAAGCAAGAGGATAAAAGGAGACAACATAACATCAAGCAGTTTTTGAATATCTAGTTCGGAGCCAGATACTTTCATATCTGGGTCTTCATGCAGTTCTGGCAGTAACATAGTGAGGTATTTCATTCTCTTTCAGTTTTTCTTTTGAAAACATAATAGAGAAATTTGGAAATGTTTCGTGAAGTCAGTCCAAGGTCACAGCAGTAATAAAAGGAGTTCAGATTTGAAAAGAGGTAAATTTGACTTCAAAGGTAACATAATGGTTTCTTCTAATGCCAGTATTGAGAAACTATGTTACAAGATGTCCACTAAACAGACCTGGGCAACTTTGACCCATAGTTTAGCAAAGGTGGGCTTCATTGGGCCTTGGGTTTCTTTCTTCTCAGTTGTTAGCCAAGCAACTTTTCTACCTGCATCTTAGGTATTTTTATTTGTCTGTATAGTACATCCTTGATAATGCTTCTGTTTGAGTGTAACTACTCCAAAAGCTGATAGGAATAAGATAAGGATAGAAGCAAAGACAGAATAAGAGCCAGAGGCTTTTCCCTGGTAATGCAAGAGCAATTCAGGATCAACATATTCTAAAACTGTTAGCAAGGCTTCAGCTCCTTAGACACCTGACAGACACTTAATATTTCCTTACAGATTGCTATAATTTGGATGTTGTTTTTCTGCCAGAGGTTCATTCCCTGGAGACCTGGGCCTCCATGTAGCAGTGCAAGCAGTGATGGGACCCTGAGGAGGAGCCAAGTGAGAGCTCTTTAGGTGTGGATGAGAGACTAAGGTAGTTCCCATGGGATCCCTGAGTGAGCTCTTACAAGAGTGGACTGATACAAATGCCTGAACATGGCCTCTAAGTCTGGTGATACCAGTTCTCATTCCTTTAATGATGCCATCCATGGTGCCAAAGCAACCAGTTTTGGATTTTCAGCCTCCCAAACTGAGTCAAATCAATCTCTTTTCTTTATAAAGTCATTCAGATTCAGGTGTTTTGTTATAGTAATAAAAGATGGACTATGACATTATCAAACATCAACCAGTTTGCTATGTCTCCCTGTGTGGGTGAGGTGTGGGGGTCTGACAAGGAGACAAGATCCTCTGCTGGCTTGGCACTTTTCAGTTCTCTCTGCCTATTGCTCAGGTGACTGGTTTTCTAATGTCATAATATTTTTCAGGGGATAACTCAGCATCAAATTATTGTCTCTAAACTCTTCTCCTACATCATTTTCATTAGCCCTTTAAATTAATCTAATTCAGCTGAAGCTATTAGCCGAGGTGCAGCAGGCATCAAGAGTTCATCTTCTATTGGGTATCATGAGGTCTTTGAGAAAAGCCCCTGTCGACAGAGGCCAATTCTGTTGCTATCACACTGATGTTCGCTCATCAGCCGATAGCTCTCTATTAGCCCATCAAGTCCAGCTTTTAACGGCCAAACCGTATCTGTGACCGCAATTCAATTTCCATTCTGCCCTTGTGGTTCCTTGATACCTTGGAATTCTTTAAATCTGCTTGATTAGCCACCTGAGGCAAATGGCTCAGTCATTTTAAGTTTTATGAAACATCTGTGCACTTTGTTCACAGACCAGTCAGAGGAGAAAATGGCTCTGGAATCTTCCTCAAATTGTTTAGTATAGACTAAGATCTATGTGACATGGAATTCAGCATTCGGTGGGAGGCATAGTTAGGCATGTAAAAAAGATCAAACTCATGACCAGGATTAGCTTTGAGTGGTACCCTCGAAGGGAATCAAATGTTGGTGGAGTTCTGGTGGCTCATCCCTGGATACCACCCCCAGTGGGGGCCTGGGATGAAGTGGAAACAGGTCAGTGTATTTTTATTCTTCCTTGTTTCTTGGCAAATCTGGGGAAACGTGCAAGCACAACAAAGGGGAACCTGCTTCTCTTTAATGCTTCTTCTTCATTCTGATTTTTTCCCTCCTTTCTTCACTTCTCTTTTTCTCCTGCTCTAAGTATATCTGTTTTTAAAATTCTTTGAAGACCATGGTTTCAGAGAAAATTTGTTCATTTGAGAAAGGAAAGAGAAGCTCTTGGCGTTCAGAAGCTGGCCTGGCACTCACAATTAGGTCATCTGATTCTCCCCTTAGAAATATGAACACAGAATATGAAGCTCAAACATAGCATTGGAGACTGCTGTGACAGGCATCTGAGAGAAACAACTTTATGGAGGAATTTGGCTCACAGTGTCAGAGGTTTCAGTTCATCATGGTAAAGAGGGAATGCAGAACATGCAGAACAGCAGCTCAGCTTATGCAAAACAGAAAGCAGAGAGAGAAAATGCCTACACTAACTGGCTTTCTTGCTTTATTCCATCTGAGTCTCCAGCCTGCTGGATGGTGCTGCCCAGAGTCATGGTGGGTCTTTCCCCTTAGTTAATCCTCTTTAGAAATTCCCTTAGATATATCCAGACATGTGTTTTCCTAATCTCTGTCTCTTCTCAATTTAACCCACAATCCAGATTAAGTGTCACACACTACCACTAGAAGCTCATGACAAACTGAGGCAAAGCCAAGCCATTTCTATGTGCAGATAAAAATATGGTCACTGTGCTCCCTCCCACATATTAAACACCCTCTTCTTTGGACCAACATGAGTCACTCCTGCTTCTTTAATCAATTACAGCTTTTCATCCTAGTCTTCTCTCTTAGTAGAGATGATTTATTGAGAAACCCAGTCCTGGATATTGCCCCTTTTGTGACAGTATGCATTTAGAACAAGCCCCTGGTTCCCTGGATCCTCTCTCAATTTATTCATCCAAAGCCCAAGTCTTGTAATAGGTTGTGTTTTTTTTCTTTTACATTTTCTTACTGAGGCAGCCACCTACTTATTCTCTAGTGTTACAACTAGTAACAAATCAAACTTGTTTAACTGCAGATGTGTTTTTGGTAGTCTTTTGATGAAGATCCCTGGCAAGGGGAAAATTATTCAGATAGCAATTTACATGTTGAAAAGATCTCCCAGCCATTATGTTATTCATTCATAATCATGGCAAGCATGAGAAAGGAAAGTGTGTAGTGTTATACATATTTTTCTAATTAGGCAATATGGTGGTTGATCTTGAGTACTAAGAGGTTAGTAAAGATCACTTCCGGGTATGTGTAGGAGGGCATGTCCAGAGAGGATTAACAAAGGGGAGGGCATGGGCACCTGTCCAGAATGTGGGCAGCACTACCCAATAGGGGTCATCTAGAAAGAATAAAAGAGGAAGAAGAGTATGGCTTATATAGGTTCTCTCTCTCTCTCTCTCTCTCTCTCTCTCTCTCTCTCCTCTCTCCCCTTCCTGGTTTCCTTGAGGTGAGGTGCTCCACTCTGCCACACCCACCCTGTCTTGATAGATTGCAATTATATACCAAAAATTATTTTTCGTCCTTTAGGCTCCTTTTGTCAGATATTTTGTCATAGAAACAGAACTCTAACATGTTACCTGAGACTGGACATGGTTATACGGACTGGTACCCTGAGGTATGAGAAACCTGGAATATCATTCAGTCACATACATGAAGAAAAAAATTAGATTAATATGTTTCTAAAAGAATAGAGTTTAAACATTTTATACTTTAAAGAATAGTCAAACGAATGTCAAAGTAAAAGTAGAAAGCAAAGAAATTTGTAGTTATTTGCTGTTAGTGGCTTAAGGCTATTCTAGCTTTTTCCTCCAGGGGCCTGTACTTGGAGATACTTAAAGGAGTTGAGAAGCCCCAGTGATGTTCATCCATCTACTCTGAATCAAAGAACTTGATTCATACCTTGGCTTGACATTCTGGCTGTTTTGAGGGGTGACGCTAAGGGCAAACTTGTCCTTAGGGCTGTGAAGCTCAGAGGGACAGATTATAATACTCTCTAGGGTTCTCACTGATCCTGGGAGAATGAAACTCTGGACTTGACCTAGATTCCAGTTTCTTCCTGTGATTCCAGGGGCTACCTTTCTGGAAGTTGGCTCCCACTAGACCAGCCCTGACTGTAGAGTTTAAGTCAGGCTCTGAGGCCTCTCTGACCAAGAGACACAGAGTAGAGGGCTCTACAAACCTCAGAATAAAAGCTTGATTCAGGCTATTTTAGAACTTGACCTTTACTTTAGAGCATCTGCTGGTCCTGAGGGGTATGCTGGCCATTAGGGAACTTGAAAGCTGACCATTTGATTATGTAAGCTCCTTTTAACAGATATCCTCATGTGTCCAGGTTTTGGAAAAGCACAGTCTCCTCTCACATCTGGAATTCATCTAGACCCCAGAGGCTCTAGTACTGATACCACATGCAGCTACTCTAAATAGAACAGAAGAAACTGTCAAGGACTGCCTGAGCTGACAATTATGTATTCTCATGTTATCTTAATATGTGCAGCATGAGTCTAAACTCCTTATGCAGTGCATATAGCTCTTGCATGCTATTAAAGCCAAACAACAATTCAATAATTACTTAATATAAAGCCAATATAAATGTACAAACCATAGGGTTCAAATTAACAGATCAATTCTCTGTTATGGAAAGTGCTGTTTGCTGAAACAATGTTACTGCTCACAAGGCAAACAACACATAGACTCATCCTATTGCGGTTCAGTTATGGGCTAAATTTCCCTCCAAGAAGATATGATGAAATGCTTGGTTGCCCATAAATATGACCATATATAGAGTCTTTGGAAAAGTAATCAAGTTAGAGGGGGTCGTTGGTGTGGGACTGATCCAGCATGACTTGTGTTACTAGAAGGGAAGGATGACAGTAATGCATATGGAAAAGGCCATCGGGTGACTGGGCAGACTCCGGGGTCTGCTTATGCAACAAGGAATGCCAAAGGTTAATGGCCAGCACCAGAACTAGGAGGAGGTGAGGCAGGATTTTACCCAGAGTTTCAGCAGGGGCGTGGCCTGACTGACCACTTGATTTTGAACTTCTGTCTTTCAGAACTGCAAGGGAACAAGCCATTTGGTGTCATTCATTGCTACTGCAGTTCTGGAAAAGGAAGACACGCCTCTGCAGCCTGAAATGTCCATGTTATGTGAGTTGGGTGCTGAATCAAATCTCCAGAGAGTTTTTGGTAGGATAATCTTTTATCAGGTCTCTATGATCATGTGATCTTTAAAGGGATCAACCCTTGCCAAGTCTATATCACTTCTTTCTTCTTGTTCCTGACAATCAAAGCACCTTCTTTCTAGAACCAAAGCAATAGTAAACAAGCCTAAAGGATGAAAATGAAAGGTGCCTCTCTTTCAGAGTAGCCTTGAAATTAAATGATAATATTTAAACAATCGTAGAGAACCCACAGGTGTTTGTGCATTCTGATTTGAGAAGCAAAGCCATCTGGATTTTGTCCATTTCCTATTCCATTTTGTCTTTTCTGTCCTCTCACTTCTGCTTCTTTCTGGTCCCTGATTGGTAACTCATGGATCAAGAGACTATGGCTTTGCTAGTTGTGGACTTTTTATTAAACTTGACTGAGCCTGCCCTGTGGGCTTGGTGTCTGGACATTCAACCTCCAGCACTTCCTACCAGGACAACTATAAGAGGTAGCGCTGGTGGGTACCAGTACAGCAGAGCTTCCAATTTGGGCCTGTTTACAAGAGTATGCCACACTGCTCAGGCTTCCATGAACAAGACGGGCCTCCCGATGAACCCAAGAATTCAAAGACAGAATGCGATATTAAACCCATTCAGTAACCAGTCATCTCTCAGTTCCCTCTGAAGGAGCTACAGAGTAAGTGTCTATCTGTTGGAGCCTAATGTAGCTGAAAAGGGTGCTATTTCCTCAGTGGATCGAGGAGCATTCAGGAAAAGGAATCACATGCAACAGCCCTAGGAACCTGATAGGTAAGTTGGTGGGTATCTGAATGCCAGGGCAGTTCTGTATCAGTGTTTACCCAAGTTCTCTGTGCCTTGGGCAGCTGGGACAGTAATGGTATACCTCTAGGACTTGGAGGAAGGGCTGGGAATATGTCAATATTTTAATAGCCAACAGAAGCACAGCAGTGTACACCACTGGAGCATTAGCACCAATGCAGCAACCATAGACAGGCTCATTATGTGTTTCCTAGAAGTGTTTTGACTAGACGTTTCAGAAAACCTTGATGCGAGTATTATGGGTGTACCGAACTTAAGGGGGCACATCTTTCCAAACATTGGCAGAAACAGGAATGTCTTTCATTCCTCTGCAGGCCAGACCCAGCCCTCTGCTGTGTCCATCTGGCCCACTGTGAGGCTAGTAAAAAGTTATGGTCATAGGAATGAAAACAACTTTTAGTTACGCTGTCTTGTAGAGGTACAAATCATTTCCAAACAAGCTAAATGAACACTAATTGAGAAACAGATGTCCAACTCCTTCTCTGGAACTCACCGGTTCATCATTCAGATCGTTACAAGGAGCAGTCTTCTAGGTACACTGAAGCATACCTAAGATTACTAATGACAAACCCAAGTCATGCCTGCCCTCCCCCTCTTCTGGCAGGCATTTTTTTTTCCTTCTCCATTATAATCCTTATGATAATGCCTCTTGACCAGTAAAAAGAGCATCTGTCTGGAGAATGCACTGAATCCAAAAACCTTATGTACTAGGAGCTTTGGGGTGTTAATTACACAAATTACCCATCAATGCCATTGTTACTTTCGTTCCTCTGATAAATTTTAAAAAATGTTGAGATTTTAAAAGCATGAATGCAGTTGAACCAGAAGTTTTCTTGTAAATATGGATGGGAGTCCTGTCTTCTTCATAGTAGCCTGCTCTGGACAGTTGACTCTGAGGCTGCGTGGGGTGGTTGGAAGAACATTGTCCTTGGGGTCAGGAGTCTGGGTTTTATACCCACTCACTATTTTCATCAAAGAGATGGGAATAATCTTCCTTAGCTTTCCTGAGCTTTTGTTTCTTCCCTGGTGAAGATGTGAGATCGTGTTTAGCAACACATGTAGTTGTTCAAAGGAGGAATAAAATAGTAAAGTTAAAAACAAACTTAGAGTCCCAACCACGTGCGCATATACAATGAAGTCAAGTGTGGACTTCATAGCAGAGGGCCTGGATTTCAGTGTTCCCTTCTTTGCTGTGTGAACTTGAGATCATCAATACCTGAAGCTTCTAAATTTCAACATGTTCATTTGTAGAAGGGAAGTGTGAGCCAAACAATTTCCAGTAGTCCTTCTGTGCTGAGACCTCTTTGATTCAAACAGAAAAAATAGAGAAATAGACAAAGAATGACTCTACCACTGGTTTGTGTATTTACCACAGGGGAATTGCAAAACAGCAGGAGGCAGGAAGTCTGAGTACTTCTCAAGGTCCCACTGGAGGATGACCATGGAATGAAGGCTGAAGAGGACACAGATCCTGAGTGACACTACATAGTTGAGGGTGTCGTGCCTCAGGCCTGTGCCATGTGTAATCGTCTTTTCTCTTGCGGCCTTCCCTCATTCCTCCTTGCTTTCCTCTGCATGGTTTTACTCACTGACTTCTCTCCTTGTTCCTGCTTTCTTGCTCCATAACCTGCAGGTTGCAAAACTGGTTGGAAATGTGCCAGTTTCCCAAGCTATGGTGCCCATGGATTCACTCGGTCTTCACAGTTCTTGGTGTGAACTGAGAACAACAGAAAATTAGGGCCCTTTTAATAGTGATGAATTTAATTGATGTGATTCAGAAAGTAGAGCAGATGTTTAGCCCTCTACACACAGGAAGTCCTAATTTGCTGGACACCGAGAGACTTGAGCTTACTGATAGTCATGCTGATAACAACTCCCTGCACAGTCAGACTGTCTTTTGTAAGGGCACTGTGCACTTTCCCACGTCTAAATCCATTCCTCTTCCCATTGCCCAGTGAGGCCGCTAATCAGGCCCTGTTTGCAGATGGAGAAATGGAAGCGTAGACAGTTCATCATAAACTGGCATTGACTGCTTTGTTTTCGCAATCGAGTAGGTTAAATAATCCACTGTAAAGATCAATGTTCACTCTTCACTCCAGTTCATGATGGAGTGGCTTTGGGCAGGCCCAGCAGCTGGATCAGGGGTTCCAGTTCTACACTCTCCCTCCTTCTCCTATTGTGTAGCTTAGGACAGTTGGGGGATTATGGGCAAGAACATGTGGGAACTTGAGGAATGGAGAATGATTCTGGCTAAGGCAAGATGGGGGCAGGCAAATGACCACATCTGGACAAATGAGAGCTCATCTGGGTATTTTTCACTTTCTCAAGAATGATTTTTTTTTTTTTTCCTAGACATTTTGAGATTTAGGGACTAAGTTAGCTGTGACTGGTTGGCTCAGGTGTTTATTTGTAAATGAAAATCAAGAAGATGAAAAATGAACAGATAAAGACTATGTGCCCAGGAGACCACAGAGGACTGGGTAGGAGACCCCAGAGCTAAACTGAGACTTTCAGGGACCCAGGCGCCTTTGCTTTCATGGGGCCCTTTATCCAAACCATTAAACGTCCTATTTACCACTCCATTTGTAGAAAGACAAATATATTAGAATTATATATTAAATAATTTTATTCAATCTAAAGCTTCCCACTTATCTTCTGATTTTATATGAAATTATAAACTTTACTTAGCATCATAGAAATAATAGTGGACCCTAAGCACTGTGCCTCCTTTCTTGTGGCTAAATAAGCTCTGGAAGCATCATCTTGGTCTTAGGGCTGCTGGTTACCCCTGCTGACCCCTCAGGCCCAACCCTCTTGGACTCCTAAATTCCTAGATTAGAGTCAAGCTTTGATTTGGTCATTTAGAAGATGTAGAGGTGGATAGCTGCCTTTACAAAGAAATGGAACATCAGAGAAGCTCAAGTCAAGGCCTCAAAGATAAACAAAGCAGCAGCTTGTGATTTGCACTGTGTTTTCTGCATCTCTCCCACACTACCGCTAAGCAGCCCTCCCCAAGCCAGAGGCCTTCTTGTCTGCGATTCGCAGTAGCAACCTTTATGCATGTCTTAGCAATGTGGACATTTCATAGTTAGGCAATGGTGGCCCTCTGATGGCAGATCATAGGGAGAGAAGCCTAAAAATAAATTCTACTTCCTACAATGGAAAAGGTCCCACAGAGGTGCACAGAGGAAAACAAGAAGAAATCATCCCCAGAGGATTAATGTTCTAGTAAACTGAAGGCTGCTAATATTTTCACCCCATTACCATAATTTTCAAATAACTGCTTCAAATGATAAAACGGCAATTACTTAGGACCAGATGCATCAGAGGCTGGGTGACGCTGTCACTGCGCCAACAGGGGGATCCCTCACGCCACTTCCCATAAAGTTAGTGTGGCGTTGAAATAGGCAATGCTGGATTAACAGCCAGTGGGGACATTTTACCTCTTTTCTAGGCAACTGTGAATCAGTTCACAGAGCATCAAGTCTCTGAGGACTGAATAAGAAGAGCCTTAGGTTTGCATCTAGGCATGACCATTTGCTTTGTGAAGGCCAGCAAGTCATTTAACCTCCCTAATGCCCTTACTAAATCCCCAGTCCTACCAAGCACACAGGTTTTCGTGAGGCTTAAGGATGTAAATGGGTTGGGTTTGTGGAATGTGGAGCACCTTTTAGGTGCTTGAGACTTTATATAGGCCCAGATTCCATTCTCTGTCCTTTCTGAGGTTGTGTATTCTGGATTCATGAAATGTGGTGTCTGTGGGGCTGAGGAGGGGGAGGTCAGACCTTCTTCAAAGCTGGCTCTTGGCTCTTCCAGCCGCTGGCCTGTTACCACCAAGATGCCCAAGCTGGGCTGCTATACAATGGCAGTAGATTACACTAATTTGTTTTTATTTGACATAGTTGGAAATAAGGCTTTTTTGAAAGCTCTATGCAAATATATGTAAATGACTTCATTTCTTGCAAAATAATGTGCAAGTAGTGTCCCTGTGTTGGCTTAGAAAAATCTGGTGGCCAAAGGCTGTTTATATCATCATAAGAATCAGAGAGAGAGAGAGAGAGAGAGAGAGAGAGAAAATTTAAACTTCAGTTACTCTTCCAGATGTTTAAAAAATTATGAATGGAAGGGAACCAAAAGTTTAATCTCACAGTTTATCAGCTGTGCTTTTGTCATTGCTCTTTTTCGGTCTTCACCAGGACATCTGCCATTAGTTAGATGAAATCTTCCATCCATTACTCACTCGATGATCATGGTATAGGCACATATTTATCAGATGAGGAAGAAAATATGAGGCCTCTTTACCGATCTCCCTGGGCAGTTACCAAAGTAGGCTCTGGTCTCCTTGCCAGCATGCACGGATGGGGACTGATGCAAATTTGAATTAAGTATGAATACTCCATCTGACTGAGGCAGTCAAGACTCTCCAGTCTTTCTACCAAGACTCTTTCCCTTGGCCTGTTCATGCTAACACTGCTTTCCCAGGCATGTGTTACGCAGTATATAGCATTCTTTCAAATATGCCTGGCAACTGTACCCTTCGCTCTTCTTTGGGTCTTTGATGCTTATCTCTCAAATACCAAAGATGGTTATATCATAGCTCTTGGCCCAGATCTCCTGTCAGCAAAGAATATTTTGTTGGCTAAGCTTTCAAAAGCCATAGAAAGTTAAAGAAGGTGATTGATCACATAATCCAGTATCCATATTCGACATAGGTAAACTGAGGCTTAGGAAGAAGAAGGAACTTGATCAAAGCAGTACAGCATGAACAAGAGTTCAAACATGGTGATGCAGCTCTAGGACGTTTAGGACCAGCAGATCACAGTCATGGCTCACACCCACAGGCGCATGGTCTTGGATGGGAAAAGTGAACTGATGTATTTCCTTAGGGTCATTGCAACAGGTTAGTCTGAATTTGGTAGAAACTAGTGAGGGGACAGTAATTTCTGGCACAAGGCCATTTCCCCCGGGGATTACATGAACATACTATCAGGATATGCAACCAGCTTTTGGATGAATAATAGTAGCAGTGAGAAGGCCAACTACTGGACATTTGACTTTGAACTAGGGCAGTAAGTAACCCCCTTCAGTTCTCTAGAGTCTGAGTGAGAACTTCTTGACTCTTCACTCTGAAACCTGATGGCTAGATCTGAAACTTACTTGTGTTTGGGCTCCATCCAATCAGTCCTTAGAATCTCAGGGAAGAGGCTTAGACAGCAATACTTTGAGAGTACTTGGTAAAGCCATTTTGCAGAGAGCTGAGGAAAGCCTCCCCTTCTGTACTCAGATTCCTTGGTGTCCTCTGACCTTGTCACCAAGATGTACCCCATTTGGTTCATCTATAGCTGAGACCCTGGGCACCACATCAAAGAAACACAGGGCAACTCTAATACACTCCTGGAAGCTTCCTCTTGTTCATTAGCACTGTGCATAAACTGATTATGGTGGTATATACTTATAGTTTATAATCCTGGCACTTGGCAAGCTGAGGCAGGAGGATGGTGAGATTGGGGCCAGTCAAAGCTACAAAGATCATTCCAAACGAGTCTTTGACTACATAGGGAGACCCTGTCCCATTCAAACCCCAAAACATTAGCATGGGCATTGTGATTTCTCAAAGAAATCTCTGACACGTACAGCCACACCTGGTGGACAGCGTTCAGACTAAGCTACCATAGAATTCGGGTAGGATGAGAACAGAATCAACACAGAGCCGATCTACTAACATGCAGTGCTTTTGTCAGGTTGGGAAATTATTTTGAGAAGCACAGCAGTGACTGTAGGAGGAGAGAAAAAAAATCCCCCATGTGTTTATTATAATACAGTCCATGAAGACTGCCCCAAATGAAGGAACTATAGTAGGATGGGTCCTGGCTTGCTGAACACACATAAAAGAAAGAAAATAGGAAATGGAGCCCAGCTTCATCCTTCTCTCCACAGTCTGTTTCTGTTAGGATGTGACATGTAACATCTCTGGTATGAAGAGAGAGGCCGAAGGAAGAGATGGAAGGGCGTCACTTTGACCTCAGATGGCCACTTTAAATCTCAGGTTCAGCGGCATAGGCATTCAGGTAAGTGCCAGGTTTTGTTTCTTAACCAGAAATGCACCCACACATCTTGTTTTGGGAGTGGTGGGCCCTGTGACTCCCTACTTTTCTTATTGATCACTGCTTAAATTTATGTGAATTTGTGGGCAAACCACAGTGCTTCATGAGAGGTGGAGGAGCAGGGCAGGGCTTTTGATGCAGTTTCACAACTGAGGGGAAAGGGGGCGAAAAACAACAAAGTTTCTGGGAATCTGAACTCTCTTCTTAGATGACAAAGGAGAGAAACAGATTTGGTTTCTCGTATTATTGTTTTCTTTATAAATTTAAGGCCAGATGGAGAAATTTATGTGTATTATTCTTGCCTGTGGTGCTCGCCTAAAAAAAATTCAAAGCTATACCATACTGACTTTTTTTTCTCTCTTTTGTATCTTTCTGCGAGCAGACACAGTTTGAATCAAATCCCTAACAAAGAGAGGAGGCTCAGAGCCTGGTTATTTGCTGAAACTGCTGGAAACCCTTTTGATTTTGGGGCACCGCAGAGGGTGCTGAAGCTTCTGCAGACATAGGCAGCATTTTCAAGGCAAGCTGATTTGGTTTTGCCAGTAATGTGAGTTCATTTGCAATTTTTGTCTCTTTTCAACAAGTTTCGAATCAGGTGTTGAAATTCAGAAAAGGGTGTGTGGAGTTGTGCTAAGTCAGAGGGTGTGTGCTCTCTTGTGTACACTCTGGGGGAAGGCCGGCTGGCCATGCATCATTTTTTACAGCTGTATTTGCACAGGTGGGGAAATAACAGTGTCATCTTGGAACAGCAGACACAATGATATACGTGTTCGGGGGCATCTATAGAGCACAGTGAATCACGCAGCCTCAGAGTCAGCTGCACTATAAGTCAATCCACCATTCCCACCAAAAGCTCCATAGGTAAGTGGAGAGGCTGCCTTTGGATCACTTTGGAAGATGAAAAATATTCTCATATATATTCTGACCAGTCCATGCAGAGTCAAACAAGTCAGGAAAGCAGAATCTCAAGGTTGGAAGAAACCTAAGGGTTTCTAGACCAGCCAGCTCTCTAAACCTCTAGGCTTTAGAGCATCTAAAATATCTAGAGCTTCAGACTGAAATATTTTCCATGAGCTGGCTCCCCACTTTCCCTGAGGCATTTGGCCCATCACAGTCTCCCAAAGTCCAGGCTGCTAAACCCAAACCAGGACAGGTGAGATGACTCAGTGGGTGACAGCAGTTTTCTGTGCTGGGCAGGCCTGACAACCTGCGTTTGATCCCTAGAACCCACATTGGAAGGAGAGAATCAACTCCTGAAAGTTATCCTCTTATCTCCACACCCATGTATACACACACACATACACACACAGACACATGCACAGGTACACACACAAACACACACTCAGATCATCATCATCATCATTATCATCATCATTGCCATCCATGCATATGTGGACACAGAATAATTTTAAAGTCAAACCAAATGAAATTCTTCTACTTTTGGTTGTCAAAATCCTAACAGTTATTGCTTTGGTCTAGTTCTATCTACGGTTGCAAAAACGGCAAAGTCAATCTCTCTTTGCATGACAATCTGCCCAATAGTTACAGAAAGCCATCGTACCATCTCATGTCATATAATTAATGCATATGTTCATTCGTTAGGCAAACACACATTAAGCACATACTGTGAAAGCCTATTCACTATTGCACATAAGGCAAAAGCAATCTCTGCATGGAAATCTGCTGAACAATTGCAGAAAGATGTTGTACTTGGACATATCATACAATTAATGCCTTTGTTTGTTCACTGTATGAACATATATTAAGCACTTAATGTGCAGAAATCAGGGGTGGGAGATGAATTGGATATGGCATCTATTCTTACAATATAGTGGGAAGCCAAATATGTAAGCAACTAATTTGAATTTCCTGGGGTGAGTGAGGGTCTAAAAAGGCCTACTGGGGGTCTACCAGACCTGTGGCTTAGTAGGTGGGTAGGTGGAAGTTTGGTCCATTTCTACATTGAATCCAGATCCATTTTGCTCTGCCTGTATTAGGGAAGCCCTTGAAAGCAAGACCTCTGAGTCTGGCTGCAGGAGTGGGTGTGTCAGCTCCTTCCCCAGTCACCTCTTATAGGAACTGTGTTCAGAGGAGACTCCTGTGTCAAAGTCCCCATTTGTTAGGCAGAGGCATGGATTGCCAAAAGAAACCTTCAAGATAATTTTCCTTTGGCATTTTGTCTCAAGTATGACACATTTGGAAGAAAGGGCTGTGTTAAATTGTGAAAGCTCCTTACTTGTGTGGAATTGGAAGAAAGGTCCTCAATTATCACATTCTAGACTTCCCAGGTACCTGTAAATTGGGAATGCTGGTCTTTAAGATGGGCTAATGAAATGGCTGTCTGTGATCTGTGAGTGCTAATCCTACCTGGGCATATCATTGGAGAGATAGGAACAGAAAATACTGGAGTTGGAAGTAGATGACAGCAAGCAGAGCACAAGAGCAAAGGAGAGAATGCTGTCAACTCTCTATTGCTTCAGGATAATAGTATTTTTACGACCTCAGGGTTTTTTTTTGGGGGAGGGTATTATCAAATCTTCCTTCATCTACCATCTTTGAGACTATATTAGTTAAGGAAAAAGCCTATGGGATGCTGGGTTTAGGGACTCTGATTCATAAGCTTCAGACATTTTACCTTGTGTCCTTGAAGATGCCATTCACACCCTCGGAGATTTAATTTCATCTGTGAAATGACTTTGGAAATGACTCCAATTTACAAGGTTAAGAGAACATTTGTGGTCCCCATGGGGCTGGAGCTCTAAGGATGGTCAGATCAGTTAACTCTAGTGATTCTGGGATGCTTGGCTGACACCCATAGGTTCTATGGAAGTCACTTCCACAGGTCCTTGTCCTCAGAAAGAGCAAAGCAAATGAGATGCAAAATGAGGGATAAGTGGCAAAAGGTGGGCAGATTAAGTTCTGAAAATCAGCAGAAAAGAACATGAAGGAATAATTCATTACGCCTTTCCTAACTTGACAAGAGAAAAAATGTAAATGGAAAATAATGTTACAGTTGTCTTAAGTCTACTAATTCGTAGAGGTGGCAGGAAAAAAAACACAATGGGAAGGAATTTTTCTTTCTATATTTGCAAGGCAATACATGATAAATAACTAGATGTGAAATCTGTAACCTGGAGGGTTTCCCAGGTACTTTCTTCAGATCACTGACTGCTCTCATTATCGCACCTTCTCATTAAAATAAAGATTCTTAGTTCTGACACCTGATGTACTTAATTGGAAACTCTGGGGCTTGGGCCCAGGACTCAGTATTGAAATAAGCTGCTGAAAGGGAACTTTATGAGCGCTAAAGTTTAGAAACCTATCATGAGGGAGAATTAACAACCACAAAACCATCTTTTAAAAATAGTCAAATAGCTTAATCAAATCCTGTGGGACTAATGTGTGCTAACCATAAAGAATAAACTGCATATTTTCAAATCTCAAGGCTTTTCCCTTTTTTGAAACAGAGTCTTTAGCCCAGACTGGCTTCAAATTCACTGTGTAGCCAAGGATGAACTTGAACTTCTAATCCTCCTGCTTTTACCCCTTGAGTGTTGGGATTACAAGTATAGGCCCCTACTTCAGGACTGAACCAGAAACTCAAGCATGCAAGGCAAACATTCTACCAACTGAAGTATGCCCTCAGTCTCTTGAGGCTTTGAGTATTATATTTCAAGTAGCTTGTTTTTATGTGTCTGAGAATGCTTTTAGGTTTGAGAAAAATATATGCTGGTACGGGAATGACCTCAGCACTAACTCCATTGCAAATATATTTCCAATCCTTTTCTTGTTTATTGCAAATACATTTCCAATGCTTGCATATCACAATTATAATGTCCAATCCTCTTTTTTCTAATTACAAATAGACTTTCAATTCTCTTGCCTATTGCAGATGAGTGTCTCGCACACTCTGTCTGAAGTCTTTCACCCCAGCCATAGCACACTCCATATACTGCAGATTAACCAGTCTTTCTGAAGCACAGCTCTGATAATGTTACTTCTCCGGTAAAGCTATCCACATTCCATCCTTCTCCCAGTCTCCACTTCTACGATACAGATAAAACTCTTTAACGTGGCTTCAAAGGCCTTTATACTATATCTGCTAATCTCCGTCTCACGTTCTCCTGCACACGGCCTGATTCCAGGCAGCCGAGGCTATTTGACACCTTGATTGTGTGCTTTCTGTCTCTAAAGCCCCAGCTTAGACCAAGCTTTCATCAGGCCTAACTTATCCCTTCCAGTTCAGAAGAAATACCTCATCCTAGTCTAGATAGCTAAGTGCCACTTCCCCACGGAGGCTTTTTTCCATTTGATTGTCAGCTGAGTCATCCAAAGCTTACAGTAATTTTGGGGGGCATGACCACAGTTCATTTTTTTCTTTTTCTTCATTTAAGATATCTTAAAATTAAGTTTTGGGGTTAGCATTACAAAGCAATGAGCTTCATCATGGCATCTTCATACACATGCGTCTTCTCTCTGGTTTCCCACCCGGCTGCCCTCCCCTGTGCTTCTTGTTCCTCCTGTTTCCCTCCCTCCCCACCTACTCTTTCCCTGTGCTTTCTCAGCACATGCATCCTAGCGGCTCTCTTTCCCAGCTTCCGTAAGAGATCTTCCTACCCTCTTAGGATCCTCTCTCTGGTATACACATATCTACATAAGGATAAATACACACATGTAATTTCACATCTAGGTTCTGCATTAAGAAAATATAAGCAGTTTTTGTCCTTCTGAGTCTGGCTTATTTTGTTTAACATGATGATTTCCAGTTCCACCCATTTTCCTGCAAGTGCTGTGATTCATTTTCCTTCAAGGCTGCTTGAAACCCCATTGTGCATTCCCTATCCACTTATCTACTGATGGGCATCTAAGATGGTTTCAATCCTGGGTATAAAACAAGTGCTAAACATGGAGGTGCAAGTATCTCTGTGATTT
The DNA here is from genome assembly GCA_035773235.1 of Eospalax fontanierii. Taxonomy (NCBI): domain Eukaryota; kingdom Metazoa; phylum Chordata; class Mammalia; order Rodentia; family Spalacidae; genus Eospalax; species Eospalax fontanierii. The sequence continues at coordinate 34,507,117 of CM069529.1, read as the reverse complement.
ACAGTCCTTTCAGTATATATGCAAGAGTGATTGACATATAGCTGGGTCAGATGGTGGTCCTAGTTTTAGATTTTTTAATTGAATTTTTGCAAATTTGATACAATATATTTTGATTGTATTTAGATCCCCTCCCCTACATCTGCATGCCCTGCCATTCCCTACCCAATTTCCTGTGCTCTATCTATATCAGTATCTATCTATCTATCTATCTATCATCTATCTATCTATCATCTATCTATCATGTATCATCTATCTGTCTAACTTGTGTCCCCAAATGTCCTTCAGTGTGGGTCAATCCACTGGAGCCTGGTCAACCTACCAAGAGTCTCACTTTTAAACATGACTAAGTCTTCCCCTCGCAGTAATCATCAGTTGCCAGTGGTTCCTCAGGTAGGGTTGGGGTTTCTTACCCACATCCTGATATCCATGCTGAGATTTTGTCTGGCTTGAGCTTACATCACCATGCTGCTACCATTGCTGTGAGTTCATATGAGTAATTGACCAGCTGAATGGAATAAGTTTCTATGTGGTCACCTACCTCCTCCGACTCTTCCAAACTTTCTGGCCTCCTTTCCACAATGGTCCCTGAGCCTTGGAAACAGAGGTTTAAAAAGGTCTCTTATTCAGAGATAAGCACTCAGCAGCCCTTTATTCTCTGCATGCTGACCAATGGTGGGTATTTCTAGATTTTTGTGGCAACTCCATACTGATTTTCATAGTGTTGCACCAGTTTACCTTCCCCTGACCAGTGAATTAAGGGTTCCTTTTCCCCAAAATCTTTGCCAACATTTGTTATGATTTGTTTTCTAGACGACTGGGGTGAGACTGACTCTCAAAGCATTGTTAATTTGCATTTTCTCAATGACAAAGAATGTTGAACATTTTGAAAACTATTTTTCGTCCACTTATTCCTTCTTTTGAGAACTGCCTGTTCAGTTCATCAGTCCACTTATTGATTAGATGATTTGAATTTGGTGTTTAATTTTACATTCCTTTACATCTGCTAGATATTAATCTCTTCACTGATGTGCACTTGTCAAAGTTACTTTCTCCTTCCACAGGTTGCATTTCAGTCTAGTGATTTCTTCCTTTGCTGTGCAGAAACTTCTTAATTTCCATTTGTCAATTTTTGGGATTATTTCCTATGTTCCTTATAGAAACTCCTACGTCTTCAAGCCTTTGTCTTGAAGTGTTTCCTCTAGCAGTTTCAATATTTCAGGTCTTACGTTAAGGCCTTTGATCCATTTTGAATTGATTTTTGTGCAGAGTGAATGATATGGATCTACTTTCATTCTTTTACATGTGGAACTCTAGTTTTCCTCACACCATTTGTTAAAGAGACGATCATCTTTTTTTTCTCCGGTGTATGTTTTGACATCTTTGCCCAAAACTAGGTGACTGTAGCTCTGAGGGTTTATTTCTGGGTGTGCTATTCTGTTCCATTATGACCATGACTCTTAACACATGCTGCCTGGAATTGCATTTATTCACATATTTGTTTACTAACCTTGAAGTTACTAGGGAATAAGGATCAGAACTCACTTAGCTGAGTGTCTCTCAAACACACTAGCATGAACTACATGATGCTTATAGAAGACACATCCAACAGAGCTGCCCAGTGAGACTTGCTGTCATGGCCCTTAGGGTAGCCATTCGCCACAAGAGTGATTACTGAGCACTTAAAAGTGTGGTTAGTGTTGCTAAGAACCCAAATTTAAAATTTGACTTGGTCTTAATCACTCCAGCTTTATGTGGAAGTAGCAGACATAGCTAGTGACTACTCTCCTTGGTCAGACAGAGAGCATGGCTGGAGGAAGAAGTGCACTGAACACAGAACTACTTGAAGAGATCGTCTGGCTGGTTCTCCTCAAGTCCTACATCCTTATCGGCTACTACTTGGCCCTTTTCCGCTCCATGCCAGCCGTGCATGACTGGTTTCCTTCCTCAAGTAGGCCTTGTTAATTCAGGCCTCAAGGTGTTTGCTCTTTCTGTGTGCCCCACCTGGAGTGCTTTTCTCTCAGATCTCACTCAGGCTGCCTTTTTGTCATTCAGGTCTCAGTCCAAATGTCACCCTTTTAGAGAAAGCATTCCTGATGAGCCTTCTGAGGGAGCCCTTTCTCCCCTTCCACTCTACTTCTTGTTTTGCCTTTATAACACTCAACCAAATCATATGATCTATATCACTTTGTTGTCTAACTCTATCTAATTAAAGGTAAACTTTTTGAGTGAGGATATACTAAAAAAAATATGTGTAATGAAATAAGTGAATAAAGGCATGATGAGAAACAGGGTATTGCCAATCTCCCCACAAGAAACTAGTTAATTATAAAGGGGAAAACAATAACTATCACAGAAGAGAAATCAAACTACTTCACCAACTATTAAATTCGCCAAACCTAGGGTTGGTAACATCTCTAGTAATAGCACACCTTGAGATCAGGTACTCCCCTTGATATGTTGCACTAAGAATACATCACTTCTATGGTCTTGTCCCAAAGGTGTAGGTCCTCAGCCTACTTAGGGAGAAAGTGTTAGATAACCTCAAATTAGACCACAAAGACATGGCAGTTCCCGTCATGGCAGAGACTGAGGTTATTGATCTTTCTGTCTCTAGAATCCAGAACCCATGATGCATTCTAACTGTTTGATTGAGTTCAATTGTATTAAAATAGCTACTAACTTTAATTAAAGGCTGAGTTACTAACTTTAATTAATGGCTGAGTTAACACATGCTGTTCCCCTCCCAAGAGCATTCTTCAGCTTTTGGTGGGCAGGTTAATAACGTTGTCTACTGACTGGAACAGGCATAGTCTAAAGTCTGGGTCCTGAGGGCTTGCTGAAGTAGGTCTCTGTAATTGCTAGAAATTGCTAGAAATTGGAGCAAGATTAATTCATTGAAACATCCTGGGTAACCTATAGAATGGAATTGCTTTTTGACTGCAACATATGTGAAATTATGTGCTGTCTTGTATATAAGGTTGAAAGAAGGGATAAAAATGTTGGATATCTATATCAACTGTTAATTATGTGTCTATTTCCTAGTTTTATATTTCTTTAGTTAATTACAATAAAACATGTGAGGTTAGGTTAATATCTACAGATGAGCAAACTGAAGTTCAGAGAAGTGAAAACAGTGGTCCTAATTTACATAGCATATGCCATTAGAAACTCAACCAGTTGTTGCTAATCCACAGCTCTTGAAAAACATACTAGACATTAGCTAATCTAACTCTATACCTTTTGACTTATCTTCCTTCTGCTAATAATAGACAGCTGCAGGTGACATGGGCAAGACTTTAAGAGGAAGTGTCCCTGGCCATGGTTTTGCCTGCAAGGTGCTGAAGTGAGCAAAGTCCAGAAAACCTAAGGAGTACTGTCATCTGACCAGGGTCCTGTCTTATCTCACATGTTATTTCAGTTGTGGGATCAGTCAAGGCATATGTCCTTTCTAAACCTTAGCTGTGTTATGTGTCAGATGAGGAAGACACGGAAGTCCTTCTGTTTGGAAACTCCTTTATCCTACTTGCCATAGACAGATATGGAAATTTTTTAAATGAAATCTGTATCATGCTAATTATATTCAATTTCCTGTTCCTTTTATTCATCTCTCTTTCATTGCTTCTGTCTATTTTTGTCTGTGCCTCTCTTTTACTTCCAAGATTCAAATAAGACCTGTTTTCTTAGCTCCACAATCCAAACAGTCTAATTACCCACAGAAGTAAACACTCATAATGTCCCTAAAGGGAACCTTGGTACAGATACAAGAAAGAAAAGATAAAAAATAAACCACTTGGCAGACCAAGAGAAGTAAGAGAAACTGGAATTCAGAAGTCTCTGTTGATTAATATAGAACCTAAAGTTCTTAACTGTGCTGTTGATCAGGCAATTCTGTTCCAGGAAGGCCTCTCCATCCTTGGGCGGCTTTTAGAAATGAGAAAAGACTTGACCAGGCTGTTTTCTTAAATAGGTTTTCCTCTGTGGTCTTCCAATGGCCCTACATCCCTGGCATTATAGCAGTGTAAGCAACACAGCAAAAACTTCAAAGCTCAAGAGCTCTTCATTAGAACGGAGCCTTTTCTGATTATCAACTACATGCTACTTACCATTGTCAAACTCCAAGTTTCCTCACCAATAAAAGGGACACTACTCCATATCCATTAGGAGGATTATTCTTCATCAACAGTATTCAGAAGATAGTAAGCAAAGGTAGGATATGGGGAAATTGGTACCTTCATGCATGGCTGGCAGGAATGCCAGTGGTGTAGTGGCTGTGGGAACCAGTTTGGCAGTTCCTCCAGCAGTTAAAAGTAGAATCATCATACAGTCCAGCAACTCCATGACTGGAGATATACTCAAGAGACCTGGGAATAGGGATTCAAAAGGGTATTTGTACATCTCTGTTCACAGGAGCTTTACCACCAGTTGTAAAAACAAGTCACATGTCTACTGGCTGCTGAATGGCCGAATGAAATAGGCATATTTTATAACACGATATTTTTTGGCTTTTAAATGGAAAGAAATCCCAACTCATAATCCAACATGGATGATGATTAAAAACATCATGCAAAGTGAAATGAACTAGTTGTTGAAAGAAAAATACTATAAGAAATACAAACTTTTCTTATATGTGATACCTGGATCACTCACAAGTCATAGAGGTAGAAAGTAGAACAAGAATAGCAAGGGCTGAAGGCAGAGAATAAGGAGCTCGTGTTCACTTAGAACAGAGTTTAGGTTTTATAAGACAAAAAGTGTCCATAGAGGGATGGTAGTTATGATTGTACAATGAGGTGAATGTACTTCATGCCACTGAACTATGTATTCTTTCCAATGATTGAATTTTTTGTTATGTATATTTGACCGGTCAAAATAGATTATTTTGAGATGAAATTAGATGTCACATGTAAGATATTTGGTCCATCACACAGTGCTTACTCTATACATTTTGACTTCTTTTTGTATACAGAATATAGAGTTTATAGTTTTTTTCTTCTTATGTGATTATAACCGAACAGTGACCACACACAGAGAGACATACACAATCTTCTCCGCAAAGATGATCACACTGAAAAAAGGGAGATGTTGATTTTCATGTCATCCTGGGGACCCTGCTTCTTCTATTATATGCTATAATGGCAGTCAGCTTTTTAAAGCAAATGAAAAACAGATGTGCCCACTGAAGAACCATAAAAAATTTTTCTTGAGTTTGAAACAGGAAGGGACAAATAATTTTCTGAGTTTGAAAATTAAAGGAAAGTAACTGCAGTGGTTTTGGCAGTCAACTTGATTAAATTAAGAAATGCTTCATGTAGTACAGCTCATGGTGAGTGTATGAGAAGATATCCAAAGATAATTAGATCATGGGAGCTCTGACGTAATCAATGGATTCATCTCTTGGCAGATTCATAGTAGGATGGTGTAGTGGTTAGTTTTCATTGTTAACTTGACACAGCTTAGAATCATTTTGCAAGAGAGTCTCAGTGAGGGACTGCCTTCATTGGGTTGGCATATTGAAGACTATTTTAAGTTAATTGATGTGCAAAGACCCAGTCCACTCTGGGCACCACCATTCCCTAGGTAGAGGTTGCTGACTCACATAAGAGTAGAGAGCACAAGCAAGTGAGCTTGTAAACATTCACTTCTGTCTGATCTTGACTATAGATGGGATTTGACTTGCTGTTTGAAGTTCCTATCTTGACTTCCCCACAATGATGGACTGTGACCTGGAATTGTAAGCTGAAATAAATCTCTTTGTCTCCTATGTTGCTTGTTGTCAGGATATTTTATCACAGCAACAGAAATGAAACTAGAACAGAAGTTGGTAAGAGGGAAATGTGTTTGTTGCCGTGATAACCCTGACAATGTGAACTTTGTACTATTTTGTGGAAGAGTTTCAAGTTTGGGCTAGAAAAGCTATTGAATACTAGAAGCAGAGATTAATGGGACATTTAGTCTGAGCTTGGAGGTTAAGAATACAGAGAGAATGTGGACAGTTGAAGCTCGGCTCATGAGGTTTTAAAGATGAACAAAGACTCTGTGAAGAACAGGCCTAGGGAAGGTTGTGAAATGTAGAAGTCAGGGTCTACATAGAGCAAACAGGTCACTCTAGTCAGGTCTTTCGGGGGCGGGGTTTATAACTTACTTTGGCTCCTTCATGTATTTTTTTCTCAGTTTCCCTGGCTTGTCTGAACCCTCTGAAACTTTGAGCCAAAGTAAGTCTTTTCTCCTTTGTTTCTGTCAAGCATTATTTTACAGCATAAGAATATGCTGCACTATCCATCTTTATGCACAGAATGCATTAGGCCAACAAACATTTGAAAGTAAGCTTGATTTAGTGTTGGAGCTGGAATCCTATTGACCTGCCTGACCTGCTTGACTACCTATGCTCTGCTAACCTTCAGAAATAATATGAAAGGTAAACCAGAGAGTGTGGAAGATTCTTGTCATTAGTGGGAAGTAAGCTTTCAAAGAAGAGTGCCAGAATGCTTTTTAAAGGTTTCTTCCAAATACAGTTTTCAGTGCATCAGTGGCCTCTATGTAAGGACTGCATTAGCATTAATGCACTAGGACGAACTCTTCCAAAGGGCCAAGGCCAAGTCCTGAGCCCGATACAACCCTGTCTAGTCAGACTGGAACTCTGTCATTTTTCCATGTTCCTTTTTTTTTTTCAGAAAGAAAATACTTCAAATTCTGTAGATTAGGAAGTTTGGGCTCAAATAACTGCTTCAGATCTACCACATCCAAGTGTAGAAGAAAGCAAAAGTAAACCTAATGGTGATTTATCAATGGCCTACTATGTGCTTTGGGTACATTATTGCTTCCATAATAATAGCCTCCATAATAATTCTTTGACTTTGGTATTATCATTTTCATCTCATAGAATCAAATTTAAGATTAACGAGGCCTTTACAGAGATGAAAAAATCCTTCATATACTTTTTCCTTCCCTACCAGAACCTTTCTGAGACACTCTTAACACTCTAAGAAGTTTAGGGAGTTCTCAGTTCCTGCTCTCACCAAACACAAGCCCAGCAATGTGCTTAGCTTATAGGAAAAAGGATTCCAAGAGTGGCATGAAGAAGAAACACAGTTTGCTCCCATAACCATAGACCCATAATTACATTGACAGTGTGACTTCCACAATGCTTCCACACATATACACACATACACACACTCACGCACACATCCCCCTCCACATGCACATATACATTGTCTCTGTGAATATATGTATATATTTGCAGTTGACAGTCACCTGAGGTCCAGTTATATACCTTAAGCAACATCCTGGAAAGATCATCAATAATTTGATTAATTTGTTTAAAATATACCAGGAAAACATCTGCTCAATCACATCTAGTTACTGAGCTTTACAATTGCTACTTTGTTATGTTCCATGGAAATTTTATGTGTTCTGTTAGGGGCTGTGATAATCTATCATATGTCCTTCCTAACACACTGGGTTAAGGAGAAATACTAATTACTCCTTGAATTTGCTGTTTTTCTTCTGAGGAACTCTATATCTGTATAGATACTGCATCAATCTTACAAATGCCTTCAAAAACAATCTTGAGGCATGAAATTTTCTTTGACCTACAGAATGCATTGGAAATAGCTTACTGTTCCCCGTGGATTGAACTGGGAGACTTCAGTGGTGTCTATTGCAAACAGACCTAGGTGATAGTGACTTCATTTCACAGATGGTGACCAAGCAACTGAACCATAGCTGGAGCATCCATTAAGGTCTGGGTCTCCTGTTGCTGGAGAAAATTGTCAATAATAATATAAAAAGTTGTCAACAGTGCCAACTGCTTACACTGTGTGAGGGGTTGTGCTAAATAGGAGGTGAAGTTACTATTCAGCCATCTCCTCCTTAGTTTCATATCCTTTCTCTCATGTTCCAAAATATCCACTATAGGTGTATGTCTACCCAAGAATGCATGGCTCTACCTCACTGAATTGTGCACAGCCATGCAAGGCCACATTTTTCCATTTTAATAGGCACAAGGATCACTTGGAAAATGTTTCAAAATGTAAGTTATTGGAACTCACCATAGTTTCACTGTTGATAGGTTTGAATTTATATTTTAAATCACTGGTACTTCTAAAAACCTCCTAGCGGAGGCATTGTGAGGTATACTTTAATCATTACCGACGCAGAACACTGAAGACCATTCTTATTCTCCACTAAAACTTTCCCCTCCATTCACTCCTTAGTATTTACTGAAGAGTTGTAATGAAAAATCAAATCACAAACACATCTGAGGCATGTGGGGGTCATCCCTCAGGTAAGTGTGGGGACAATGTGACAGAAGGAGCAAACGCTCCTCTTTGCTATTTTCAACTTAAAGCTTTTTATTACACTTATTAGTCCTGGTGGGATGGCAGGTGTCTTTACCCACTGATCTGTCTCCCTGGTCTGGGTATATCTTCCCAAAGTGCGAGCTTGCTGTTTTTGGGGAGCTGGGCTGGAGATTCTTTGAACCTTGGACGCATAACTCCTCATCTTCAGGAGAAATTCTTTCTTATTTTTATTATTTATTTATTTACATTTTTATGTGTATGAGTGTTATGCTTGCATGTATGAAAGTGCACCCATGTCATGCAGTGCTTGAGGAGGACAGAAAATGGTGCAGGATCCCCTGGAACTGGAGTTACAGAGGGTTGTTAGCTGCCATATGGGTGCTGGGATTCAAACCCAGGTCTTCTGGGAGCACAGCTAAGGCTCTTAACCACTGAGTCATCTCTGCAGCTCCAGGAGAAAATTTTTAATTGGTGTAAAGTTACTTCTTTGGCAACTGGTTGGCTATGGATGGGCTTGTTCTAGCTAATATGATATAAAATAAAGCGCGTTTGAAAAAAGTAGAAAATTAATTTCTAGAGGTAGGCGCATTTGACCTTTCTTTCTGGAACCTAATAACAAATGAACTTTGAAGCAAGAAACATAGAAAAAAAGGTCAAATAATAAATATGGCACAGCAGAAAGATAAAAAGAATTGAGGTTCCCTTCAACTAACAAGCATTTTGAAAAAAATATTCTCCACAGTATATCCATTTGAACCTTTACAAATACTTTATTTTCTGTGTGGTGCCAGGAATTAAAGCCTGGGTATTGCCCACACCGGGCAAGTGCCCTGTCAAGGAGCTACATCTCTATTTCTGAATTTGTTTTTAAACAAAAAAAATCTATCTCAATCACTATTATTTCATTTTTCTCTATTATTTCAGCAAGGATCATTCATAATTGATTCCACAGTATGATTATAAAAATTCCTCTTTTGTGGAAAATAGCTTTGAAGAGATGAAGTAACCCTTTCAGAATCTTTTGGTGAGTAAACAATGGGTCTTGGACTTGAATTAGGATTGGTTGACTGCAAATGCCCACTCATCTACTCAGGAGTCTCCTACAACGAAGGGTTGTGGTGACTGCCAGGTACGTTAGAGTTGGAACTCAGTGAGTAGAGCTCTAGGAGTCTTTTTTTACTTCAATTATAAGAAATCTTGTTAATCTATTTTTTTCAAACTGGACTTTCATATAATATATAATTTAAGAACTTTGAAATAAAATATCATTGTGCCATGTTTTCTTCCCTCATTTGTAAAGTATAGTTGATCCAAAGATTACACACTTCTTTATTGTTGTCAGCACATTTGTTCCCTAGTTGAGGACATAAGGCATATACGAAAACCATATTGAGAACACAAAAGTTAAACTAGAGCCTTTTTAAAGTAATGGCTACTGTGTACTATGATATGTCCCTGAAAACAGTGTTATAAAAGCAAATCATTATAAAATGATTCCTATTTTCCGCAAGGGAATTATATCATAAAAGGGGTTGCACACTCTTAGGCAAAAAACAGGATCCAATTAATTATAAATATAGCCAATAACAAGCCACAAGCGAACTGTAACATCATTTGAAATAGTAGAATGATAAACCAAGTCCCATAAAATGAGATTAAACGTATTGAACAGATTATAGCACATTTGGACTTAATGTATAATCAAAGTAGTCATATAACATATAAACATAAGAATCTACCACATAAATCTGACCTAAAACCAACATGCTAACGATAATAAACCAAAAACCTGTAATGAATAATACTTTTATTTGCTTCTTTTAGACTTTAGGTTGATTTTCACAGGTTAGATGCCCACATCTCTTATCCATGTGAAACATCCAAGGGAGTGAATGTTTATTTGCTCTCTTGGTTTGGATTTCTCCTTGCTGCCAGCAGAAATATTTCAAATACATCATTACTTGAAGTACCATGGAAAATGATGACTATCATTCAAAGTTCAAAGATCTGTAGGAGATGTGATATTTTTCATTCTGGGGAAAACCCCACAAAATGATGCTCTATAATGAAAGCCTATTGCTATTATTAATTTATTCAAAGATCCTCATGGAGATTTCTATATTGTGAGGATTAACAGCTATAGGGTATGATTTCCTGTCATAAACCGGAAAATTTGAAATCAATACAAAATGTTGAGTGTAAGCCATTGGACAACAGATAGGCAGACCCTTGATCCCCAAGAGAAAGGAAATTTAAAAAAGAGCCTTATAATTTTCCTGAATTAGTGTCTGGAAGCAATTTCTTGGCTGCACTATAGAGAGAATGAAACCATGTGCATGAGTGTGGCCATCTCAACCACTGTCAGGGGTAAAAAGGCAGATCTGCAGAGGATTCTTCATGCTGAGTGTTTGGCTGAGGACTAGTTCATACATGTAAAAGATTAGAACCAAGGCTTGGAGTAATCTGTATCCCAGCTAGTCAGAACAGACAGAACTGTTAATTGATGGGTCATTCTGTACTGCCCTCAGGAGAGTCAGACTTGAATGGTAGTTAAATAAGTCCCAGATTAAAGACTCTTCTCAATCTGACACAGAAACCTTTAAAACCTCCTTGAAAGGATCACATTGATCAGTAAGTTACTTAGCACTATGTCAGAACAAAATCCAGTACTCTTTAATTAAGAGAATATAACAAAATCCAATTCCTACAATTTAAAATCACAATATATAATATTCACTCAAAAGTTACCATGCAGTCAACAAGAAGAAAATTCAACATAAAATCAGAAGAAAAATTTGTCAACGGAAACAGCCAGAATTTCCACATATCAGTAGGCAATTACCTTAAAAGAGCCATTATCAACTTTATAAATATAATCAATGAAGTTAAGCAGGCCTCAGAAAACCTTTTCTATAAAAAGATAGAGTAAGAAGGTATAAATATTTTATGGTTTTCAGGTTATCAATTACTCAATTTTGTTTCAGTATGGAAATAGCCATGATAATATATTGTCAAACGGCCTAATTAAGACACAACTTTCTTTATATACAACAAGTAACATACAAATGGCCTATGAACTGCACTTTATTAACACTGAATATAAAGGAAGATATTAACATCTTAACATTCACAGGACAGTTCTCCTGACAAGGAATTACGTAGTTTCCCCTGTTACTGCTGCCATTGTAAGGACACCGCAGAAGAGGGAGAGGTCGACAGATGTGAACACGAAGTGATAGAAACTGTTCAACGTGAAGCTTGGAGGCAAATGGATCCAAGAAAGTAATAGTGCTCCAATATCACTGTCGAAAAGCTTAATCTAACATGTGCATAGTTAGTCTCAGAAAGATGGATAGCACGAATTAATACCAGAAAGCATTCCAAATTCGTTGGAAACTATAAACATGGAAGAAATTCTTTTTAAAAAAAGAAAATCAAAATTGCTTTTTGAAATGAAGTTGCTCAAAAATAGTGAAAAAAAGTATTTAAGGCATCTAGAGAAACAAGGCAAATAAAAACAAACATAAGAATGGCAGAGATCGTTCTCAGAAATTATGTAAGCAAGAAGACAATAGAGCATAAAGAACTGAAAGAAAAAGTATCATCAGCTTAGAATTCTATATTCAGCGAAAATATTGTTTAAAGTGAAGAAAAAAGAGTCTTTTTTAGAAATTTATTTATTTTAATTAATTTTTTTTTTGGTATTTTTGAGACAGAATTTTTCTGTAGCCTCAGCTGGCCTGGAATTCACTATGTAGATAAGGCTGGCCTTAACCCAGAAATCTACCTGCTTCTGCCTCCTGAGTGCTGGGATTAAAGGTGTGTACCATCATATCTGACTTATTTTTTATTTGATGTGTATGACTGTTTACCTACATGTATGTAAGTGCACCATATGTGCAATGCCCTTGGAGGTCAAAAGAGGATGTCAGATCCCTTGGATTTGAAGTGATGAATGGTTGTGAGCCACCCTGTGGGTCCTGGGAACTGAACCTGTATCTTCTGCAAGAACAGCCAGTGCTTATAATGATTGAAACACCCCTCCAGCCCCCAGCCTTCTCCCCATGCTCAAAAGAGTAATTTTTAGACAAACAAATGTACAGAAACTTTAACTGCAAGAAACATAGAGGGAAATTCTTTAGGCAGAAGGAAAATAATACCAGATGGAAAATAGGATCTACACAAAGAAATGAAATATGCGTAGAAATGGAAAGCACCTAAGTAAATATTAAAATGCTATTTTGCCTCATTAAAAAATTCATTTAAAAGATTTGACTTATCAAAAGCAAAATGATGTCTGTCTAATATACTCTGAATCTCATGTAAAATTTAAATATATGACAGCAATATCACAAAGGCTGGGGGATAGTGATTGGAAATGTACTGATACAAGGATCTTATTACTATGCATGCAGTAATATTAGTTAAAGGTAGACTGCAAGACATTTAAGATGAATACTAATACCTCTAGAATACCCAGTAAGAAATAAAATAGAGACATGGAATTAAGAAATTATAGGTGGATCTAAAATGAAATCACATAACAATGTTTAAGTGATTGGAAATTCTTTGTAGTCCCAGGTCTCCTGGACATTATGTGGATATCTTTCTTATTTCATCTTTAGAAGCCCAAGAAAACATGGCCACAGGTCTGCCTCAGGAAAAACATCTTCTGAGTCTTTCTATGTATTGACAACATAGTTTCAAAAATCTGTTGTCTATGCTCATAACATTCATATAACACACACATACATACATATATACTAGCTTACTCACAATGCTTTCTTTGGAGAGTGAGTTTCAAATATATTTCATAAATATATGGATAATCTTCTAACAAATGTCAATACTATTATGGCACAAATCTATTTGAAAGTGTCATTTTAAAACTCAGTCTTTATGAATAAGAATTAACTTCAATTGTGGAAGTCATTAGAAAGGGATCCTCAGTCCGTTTTCTTTATTTGCCCCTGTGGATTCAAGTTACCATTAGTGTGCTGCTCCAGTTTCCTTTCTGTTGCTGTGCAAATGCCATTACCAAAACCACTTAGGGGAGGAAAAGATTTATTTGGTTCACACTTTCAGGTTACAGTCCATCACTGAGGGAAGTCAGGGCAGGAGATCAAGCAGGAACTTGAAGCAGAAACCATAGAGGAACATTGCTTGTAGGCTCACAGACTCATGTTGAGCTAGCTTAGTTATATAGCCCAGGACTACTTGCTCAAGGAATGGTGCCACTGACTGTAGGCTGAGCCTCCTACATCGATTAACAATCAAGTAATTCCTTACAGACACAATCACAGACCAATCTGATCTGAGAAAACCCCTAGTTGTTACTCTCTTCTAGAGTGACTTCACATTGTATCAAGTTGACAGTCAAAACTAATAAGACAGACGCCATTTTCCTCTTCTAATAAAATCTTGCTCTTATTCACCTCCTTTGTTCTATTATGAAACATATTTCTAATGCTATAGGTCCAAAATCATGTATATACGCATTGTTCTATACAATTGCCTTTTTACTTCTCATGGGTACTTTTACTTTAAAAGTTACTATTATTCTTTTGACTCCGGGACCATCAGTTTGGAGGAATCTGGAAACAGTGGAAACATCCTGATGGGCTAGAGGGTTTGATCTTGAGAGATTAAGAGTCTCATAATATGCAAGCAATTACTGATGACTCTCTAACAGTGTGACAATATGAAAGGAACGCTCCCAAAGTTTGGAATTTGGTGAAAATGAGGCTGAAAAAAGCCAAGGATTTGTTCTGAGGCTCACTGATTAAAGATATATCAATTAATCATATGTCAATCACTCAACTGTTAACTTGGCTGGTAGAGAGTTCTCTGTCCATTTGGATTAATGAAGCCATCAGACCATATATTTTCCAATTTATTTTGAGCTTACACTTGATTGGATAGTCATTTGTTGATAGGTTATTATGACAGCTTTAGTGGATGCCTGTGGTTTTGTATGATGTGTGATCACCAGTCCTTATTTTGGAGCAATTTTCACACCTCCACTTAACCTTGTAGAACTATGAATAAAATCTTCCCCTCTCCCTCCAAGTTTAGCAGTACCCATTGCACTCCCATACAATAGTTGATTCAGTTGGGCCCATGACCCAAGATGGGCCAATTATCTTCCTTTTGAGAGGATGACTTGGATGCTGGCTGATTTTTCTGTCTGGGATCACACATACCAGGAGCTTTCAGGGGCTATCTTTCCCCCATAAAGAGATTCTTAACAAAAAGACAAAAGGTAACAAAAGACAAAAGGCAAGTAGAGTTGAGGAATGGAGACAGAGTTCCACCAGCAGTAATTAACATAGTTTAATTAACTTCAGATATATATATATATATGTATACACACACACACACACATATATATACACACACACACACACATATATATATATATATATATATATATATATATATATATATATATACTATATAGTTGGTATTAGTATAAGTCTTGGGAATGTAGAAGTGAACAAGCCCTTAAAATGCTTATAGTTTAGGGAATTCTTGACCCCCTTGATAAGGAAGAATCTTAAGTTCCATTCTACTATTTTAAGCTATATAATTTGTATCTGAAGTGCCTCCCACAGGCTCATGTTTTGGATGTTTGTTCCCTGGTTTGTGGCTTTATGTTTGGAGGCTGGGAACCTCTAGGAGATAAGGCTGGCTGGAAGCCAGTCATGATGGTTGAGCTTTTGAAGGTTACACTTGTTTCTGTGCTTTCTGCTTCCTATCCCACCACTGTGAAAGAGTCCCACAGTGAACTCTGGCATGCCTTCCCTGCTATGATGGACTGAAGTCTCCTAGAGATCAGAGCCAAAAGCATTCTACTCTTAAGTTGCTTCTATGAGCTGTTTTGGCCACAGTAATATAAAAGTAATGAACGAATAGACATTTCAGTTACATGAGCCAATTAATCTTCCTTTTCTTGCTTAAACTAGTTTATCTTAGACTGATGCCATTTTAAAGGGTCCTATGACATTCCTTTATTAATTCTGAATTAAGAAGGTAGAAGTACAATTGAAAAAGATGAACCTAGTTAAAGACCAGACTTCAGAAGTTATTCTTTCAAGCTAAAAGCCCATAGGTTCAGTGAGATTTGTGCTTCCCAAAGTGTGGCTCAGGGACATGCTGGGAGCCCTGAGACCTTGTCAAGGGTTCCTCAATGTCAGAACTGTTTTCAGCATGTCACCAAGACATCAGTATCCCTTATCACACACATTCTCTCAAAAATGCATAGCAGAATTTTCCATAGGTTGTATAACTTCTACTAACCAAACATTAGAGAGTTTTTAAAAAATGTATAACAATGCTACTCTTGTTACTAAATTTGTTTTAATTTTGGTAAGCATAGCTTATTTTCATTAAAGTACATGATTTATATTAGTCTGGTATATAAAGGATATGTTATTATATGTGTTTACATGGGTATGCTTAAAATTTTCTCAATTTAATATCTAATATAAAATCAATAGCTATAACTCACATGGGTACAACTCTCTGGGGTCCTTAATAGTTCTTCCTAGGAGTGTAAAGGAGTTCTGAAATGAAAAATTGGTGGAACTGCTGACCTAGACCAATGCTGAATACATGGGGTCAGGAGGTATTACAGAAACACAGGCTAGAGGGATGGTGTATAAGACAAAGCCACACAAGTTCGTGAACAGAATTGTCTGTCTTCTATTCTTCTAAACAAAAAGCTCCTGCTTCAAACAGAATTGGTGCAAAACAAATCAGCAATTGTCTCAGCACTGTGGCACAGACCCACTGGGTTTAGAACCAGTCATAATTAGGTCTCAGAAGCTGTGAAACATTCCTAAGGAAGTAATTCTTGTTGTCAGTCTGTGAAGGCACAGGCAATAGGTCAACAAGACAATGAAAAGATAGATGTTCACACCTACTCCACATTTGTGGATATGCCAGGCCAGCATAAGTGATTTTCCAAATCAGTGATCACCAGCCAGTATTTTGTGCCAAATTGACTTCTCAATACTCAGATTTGACAGTTACTGGGAAGAACCAGGGGATTCAATAATGAAGCAGCAGGTGGGTTTCAAATATTGTAGTTTTTATTAGCCTAATTCTCTGAAAGTGCCTTCTCATTTCATTGTTTAGACCTGTAGTCACTGTGCTCTCCCTCAGAAATAGAAACACTGTGTTTATCCTATCTCAGCATCATTTCACAGTCACACTCTGTCTCAGTGGCAAGTAAATTCCTCCTTCCTCTTGCCAGATGTTGGTCCTCCCTGCAGCTTTATTAATGGCATCCTCCTCATCGCCACTGAAGTTCTCCAAGCTCAGTGTTTGACTTCCTTTTTGACAACTACTACTGCTAGACCTCACTAGCTTTCCATAAGTTTTTGATTCCTACCAATCTTTCATTGAAACTTCCTAGCCTTGCATCATTCAGTTCTAATGGAATCAAGGTGCTCTGCCTGTCAGGAGAAAATAAAACTTCTTTGGATAATGTCATCATCCAGAGCTACTGGAATTCAATAAATTCTTCCCAGGAATGACAGGAAACAGGGTCACATGATAGAAAAGTCAGGATAAAAAGCAACAGGAAAAATCTGGACTTTGAAGTCAATGTACTTAAAGATGCAGTAAAACCAATCTTCCAGTTTTAACAGAAAAAATGGAAAATAAGGACCATTTCCTATGTTGATTTTTATGGTTAGTATAACTTTGATAACAAAAACTAACAAGGCTTACAAGAAGGAAAATTAAGTGTTAGAGATGTCACATACAGACTTTAAGATAATTATAAGAAGAACATGTTGAAGAAAGTAGACAAAAAATATCTATAAAATAAGAATCATGACTGAGAAAGCCTGAATTGACCTGTTTGGAGGTCTGCAGTGAGAGACCACCGTCACTGGTTGAGGTCAACCACCAGCTGTGTGAGTGAACAAGCTTCCCAATGATCAATGATCCCATCTCTTTGGCTTCAAGTTGTCTAGAACCCAGGCAACCTTTCCCTGCTGCACCCTGTCTAAATTCCTGACCCATATAATGAATCTGTGAGCATCACGACTGATTTTAATTGCTACTCAGTTTGGGGATAACGTGCTATGTAGCTGAAGGAACTGGAACAGGGGACCTCTTTAATCTGATGAATGTTACCTTTGAAAGTTCTAGAGCTAGCATCATGTCTAATGAGGAAGTATTCAAAGCCTTCTCTGGGGTTAAGGAACAAGATGATAATGCTCATAATCACTGCATCTCATACACAATGCGAGTCACTCTTTATTCAGAACAATAAACAAAAGAAAGAAAAGACACAATGTTTGCAAAAGATATCATAAGAACATACCAGAATAAAAATCCAAAGAAATCTGCCAACTCCTAAAATCAGCAATAATTTGATATGATCATTAATATGCAGTAACTATACAAAAATTATATTTTCAATTGCCTCCCAGAACTTGAAGGTAAGACCCTATTGCTGAAGACAGAACATATTTTTGAGACCAGATTTGGAGCAATGGAGCTGGAAGTGACCTGAAAACCACTTTTCCTGAACACTAGTTCTCATAGCTTTGGAAAGCGCTATATAAGCTGCTAAGGGAGAACACCAGTTGATGGTCCAACACCAGCTTCAACACCAAATAACCGCATTAATGACTGGCATAGCACACAACACTGGTTGCAGTAGATGCATTTTTATATCCAGGGCAATCAACAGCTACCTAATACCTAAGTGGAATAAAAGTCCCACTCTGTGGGAGGAAACTCATGTATGGTACTATAAACACAGCCGAATACAGATGGCTAGAGAGGTCAGAGAGATCTTAGAGAAAAATCTCAAGACTGTCATATCCCAAGACTAATGTAATTTTTTATTATGTGGAAAATGTGTATTCTTATAGTTACAGACAAATATCCCAGTCACCACTCATCAAAGAAGCTCCTTTTGCACCAGACAGAAACTATTACAGAGTACCACAACTGATCACACACAAACATTGTATATGAATTGCCTAAGTCTAAGTTGCACATCCACAATGCAACTTCTACACTTAAAGCTCATGAAACAGAACAAGAGGTAAAGAGGACAATAATGAATCTCTCAATTCTCATTAATGAAGCTTCCTCATGCAACAGAGGACCAGGCACACAAAAGGTCAAAAATAGCCAAAGCATAGAGGCTAAGAATCTTCAGAATGTTTGTTCTTGAACACGACTCCTCTATTAAACTTCATCTACCCAGGGCTCAGCGACCATTGTGGAAGAACGGGCAGAAATATAGTAAGAGCCAGGGACCCTGGGGCCCTGCTCACATGAGCCTGCAGCAGTGGTGACAGCATGCACAAGACCCGTGCAAACTAAGTAGGCAAAACCCAGCATGGCACTGGGGAAATGAATAGCAGACCCCAGTCTTAGATGAAGAAATATTGGCAATTGATTATGCTGGATGAAGAAGAACTGATCTTCCCAAAGCAAGGGACTCTAGATAGACTGACTAGACCTCAGCAGATGAACTTTCACTGAGGAATGTCTGTGGACACTAACTTGAGATAGTAGGCCTTAACACAATTGACAGAATGTGTGAATTATAGTTGAGGGGCTGTAGGAGGGTGCCAGTGAGTAAAGGGGTATAAAGATGATTAGTACTGGTTGAGATGTTCTGTATGAAATACACAAAAATTAAATAAAAAGTTAAATAAAATAAATAAAAAAGAACACACCAGAATGAAAGTCCAAAGGAATCTGTCAGCTCTTAAAATCAGCAATAATTTGGCATCATCATTAATATACAAAAATTATATTTTCAATAGCAGTCACAAAAACATATTTTAAAAATAATTTTTACAGTTTTCTCCCATGTAACATCAAAGGGTAACTGTGATTATTTTAAATGATCAAATGAGTCACACTTAAAAAATAATAGTTTTGTTTGTTTTTTGAAAATTTCAAGACAATACAACTATAGAATAAATGGAAGAGAGAAAAGCAGTAAATGCATGAATTCATGTATTTTTGTCCCCTTTCACTTGTGAAATAAGAAGCATCATGCTATGTAAAAGATAAAGGAGTATTTTATAAAATAGCTAATAACTGACAAACAAAATAAGTGTAAAGAAAGAGTAGCAAGAACCTAAATAAAATTATAAAATATTACTGAGAGAAGTTAGAGAAGATCTAGATACTAAGAAGTCTGAAGACTCGATACTAAAGAATGTTCATTCTCCTCAATTAATGCATATGTTTAATGCAGTCCAAATAAAAATCTCAGCAGACTTTTTACATAAATTTATGAAGTGATTATAAAATATTCATAGAAATGTAAAGGCTGAACATGGCAAAGACAATCCTGAAGATGAACGAATTTGGTGTAGGGACAGAACCAAGATGCCAAGACATGTTATAAAGTTACATTAACTAAAGCAGAAGGTACTGGTATAAATATAGACAATAATGACCTGCTAAATGAAGTCCAGAAAGAAACCGAAATCACAGCCTTCTTACAAGACAGCTACCATTGTAAAGCAATGGGGAAAGGGTAATCTTTTTAACATCCAGTTTTGGTTCACTGGGACAATTTACAGAAAGATGAGCCTTGCCTCTTCTTCTACATGCCACATGCAAAGGCCCAGAACCAGTGAATTACAGACCAAAGTGTGAAAGGAATAGCAATAAGCTTTCTAGAAGATAACATAGGAGAACCCACATAGGGCACTAAGGTAGGCAAAGACTTCTTAGAGAGGCCACAAGCACACTAACTGCAAACAACAAGTTGGAAAGTTGTAAGAATTTTTCATTAAATGGTAAAGGACCTCCTTCAGAGATGTAGGTCAAGGACTCCTAAAATAACACAAGCTATTACACCCCCTGTGTAAGACCCTATTGCTGAAGATAGGACGTAATTCAGACCCAGCACACTTCCTGGACACTTCCTCTTCAAAGACTAGCTCTTATAGGTTTAAAGAATACTATGCAAGTTGCTAAGGGAGAAAATCAGTCAATGGTCCAACCCCAGCTTTAAAGTCCAATAACCACAACAATGACCAGCACAGCAAACTATACTGGTACAGTAGTGGCACTTTTATCTTGGGAGTAATCAACAGCTATCTAATTGAACTTAAAGCCATCTCAGTGGGAGGAACCCAATTTGTGGCACTCTAAACATAGCCAAATACATATGGCTGGAGAAGTAATAGATCCTAGAGGAAACCCTACCTCTGTCATATCCCCAGAAAAATGTAATTTCTTACTGTATCCTAAATATGGATTCTTACATTTACAGACAAGTATACCATTCACCACTTATCAAAGAAGCTTCATTTTGAAACACATGGAGACTATTACAGAGTTTCACAACTGCTCACTCACAGAGAATAAGTGTCTGAGACATGGTCAGCTCCAAGTGGAACCTTTACACCTAAGACTCATGGAATGTAGCAGAACAGAGGGTAGAAAGAATTTTAATGCAACTCTCCACTCTCAGCAGCATGAGCAAAGCTTCCTCATGCAACAGAGGATGATACACACAGAAGGTCACAATTGGCTAAAGTGTATAGAATAAGAGACTGTAGAGAGTGTGCCCCTAGATAGGACTCCTATATTAAACCTCACCTACCCATGGATCAGAGACCATTGTAGTAAAATGGACAGAAAGACTGTAAGAGCCAGGGTGTTACATGGTCTTATAGAAACAGTCTTCCTGGTCTCTGAAAACTTGTTCATACGAACTTACAGCAATGGTGACAGCATACACAAGACCCATGCAAACTCAATAAGACAAAAATCTAACATAGATAGGCTGGATAGGCTGACTAGATTCCAGTGGATGAACTTGCACTGAGGAACACCTGGTTACACAAACTTGACTTGATAGGCCTTAAAATATATGACAAAATGCATGAAATCTAGTGTGTGTGGGGCTTTGGGGGATGTGGATGGAGGGGGTGTTCTAAATATGATTATGATGTATTGTATGAAATGCACAAAAATTCAATAAAATACATACATTAAAAATAAAAGGTAAAGAAATGGAGAGGCTGGAGAGATGGTTTAGTGGTTAGGAGCATTGACTGCTCTTGCAGAGGGCCCAGGTTCTGTTTGTAGCACCCACATGGTGGCTAATGACCATCCAGTTCCAGGGCGTCTGATACCCTTTTCTGGCCTCCTCAGTCATTGCATACATAGGTACACTTACACACTTGCAGGCAAAATACTCATACACATTAAATAATAAATAAATAAATAAATTTTTTAAAGATTGAAAAAAAGGCAAGCTCTAGCTAGGAAGAAAATATTTGCAATATTTACAACCCATGACACTGAAACAAGACTTTTGTCCAGAATGTATAAAGAATGCTTTAAATCAAGACAAAAAATACAAAAGACAAAAAAGAAGAGAGGCTAAAGATTTATACCAGCTCTTCATAAAAGAATTGTCCAATAAGCATATGAAAAGATGTTTAGTGTCATTATTCATTTGGAAAATGTAAATTAAAACAACAAGGAAATGATATTTCATATCCAACCCAGCAACATGACTGAAAACATGCTCTCTGTTATACATGCATACTTCTGTCTCTCTCTCTCTCCCTCCCCCTCTCTCCCTTTCTTTCTTTCATGTTGGGGATTGAACCTAGGACTTTGCACATGTTAGGAAGGTAGTCAATGACTGAGCTACATCCCCAGAAGAAACACAGTCTCAATGTAATGTCAGAGGAAGTGCAGGTTGGTGCAATCACTTTGGTACACTTTTCAGAAATATCTTCTAAAAGTGGCTAGAAACATATTTTCTCCTTGGCCCACCTATGTAAATACCCAAAAATGTACACCAAAAAAAATCCCAAAACAACATGATTCACTGGATAAATTGTGGTATATTTATGTAATTGATTATTATACAAAATAAAACCCAAATTAACTCTGTATACAACTGAATGTAAATTGCCTCACAGGCAGAAAATGGTTAAGGGATGGAGAGATGGCTCAGCAGTTATGAGTGCATACTGTGCTTCCTGAAGACCCAAGTTTTGTTTCCAGCACCAATGCTGGGTCCCCCGTAACCTCCTGTAATGCCAACTCTGGTGGCTTGAACCCCATCTTCTGGTCTTGGTGTGCACCCACATGCATGTGGCATACACATATGCAGACATACACACATGCATATAACTAAAACTAAAACTAAAATTTAAAAATGGTCAATATTTATAGCTTATCCATATACATTTATATAAAATTTAAGATAAAACTACAGTAAAAGAAGTCAAATAATGATTATCTTTAAGAGCTATTCTTATTGAGAGAGACACAGGACAGCTTCCTACGTGCTGGAATGTTCCATATCTTGATCTGGGTGGCAGTTAGATGAGTGATTTCATTTTGGAAAAAATTTGCCCACTGGTGGGTGTCTATTATTATATGTGTTTGTGTTTACCAAAATGTGTTTAGATAATGAAAAGAAGGTGACTGGGGTGCTCACAGTGACTGTGATGCCTTCCTGATTCCAAGCAGACTTATGCATCTGACTTTTTTCAAATGTCTGAGTTGCAGATTCTATGCAAGAACCAAATACATAAGATAGCTGTGCGTGCCTGCAACCCCAGCACCTTGGAGAAGGGGAAAAAGAAAAGAAAGAAAAGAAAAGAGTCAGGTATAGACTCAGCTACCCCATGTGACCAACTCTGCGGTAACAATCTCTGACTGTTTTGCCTCTGGGAAAAAATTATGGATTCAGGAATACACTCTCTCTTCACAGGAGAGAATGGCAGTGCAGAAATTCACTTCTGAATTCATTTCTGATTCTGTTGGATTTGGGCAAGTTTAGTTCAAGTTGAGTTTCTAGAATAAAGTAGGTGGGGAGGGGTGACTCATCAGATCAAGTTGAAAGGCAAAGTCAGAAGATCACAAAAGCCTGAACTGATTATCTACTCAAAGCACTTTGCCACTTGGGCCTGTCCACCACCATGCCTGCCACTTGTCAGCTCCGGCTCTGGCATCCCTTTGAAGAGAGACCTTAGGGAACCTCTTGAAGTTCCTGCAGAAGCGGCTGCAGCTTCTCTGTCTAATCTGGAGTCTGCGCTCTGTCCTCCTTCTTCTTATCTCCCTCACTTGAGTATCTCTGATCTCTCCACTTGCTTCCTGGAAAAGCACCATAGGGTGATGCCGGAGCAGAAGAGGGAGATGGGGTGGACAAGAGGCAGGGGCCAGGCTGTAGGACGGACCAGAGTCAGCAGCCAGTCTCCTGGCAGAACCAGAGTCACCTGTCTAGAGCCAAAATGAGGAAAGGCAAGAAGACACTTTCCTTTTAAGGAACTGTTGTAATATTATTCCCATGTGACTGACAGGAGGTAGGCCTGGAGAGAAGTTCGTGCTCAAGGTCACAGAGTGTGTTGGTAGCAGAATCTTCCTCCCCTTCTATCTGATCCCCCTTTTCCAGGGTTGATTCAGTGCCTGGCTGCACACACACATGGGGACATTCTTGGCTGTGTGGCTCTGGGTGAGACCACATCTCTAGCTTCTCCCAAACCGCACCAGCAGCTGTGTTCAACCTTCAGACTGCAGGGTGCATGCACCTCAACATAGTCATAAATGTAGCTCAATACAAAAATTCAAACTTACTTAAAACATCATGAGGTGTGTGTGTGTGTGTGTGTGTGTGTGTGGTCATGTATATGTTCATGTAGGAGTATGCACACGTGGAGACCAGAAGTTGACATTAGATATCTTCCTTGATTGCATTCCACCTTGTTTTTTTTGAGATAGGGTCTCTCACTGAACCTAGAGTTCATCCATTTATTTGGTTAGGCTATGTGGCCATCTTATCCAGGGATTATCTGTCTCTGTTCCCAACCAATTCTGGGGATTATAGGCACTCAGGTTTTCCTTTTTTAATGTGGGTGTTGAGGATCTGAATGAAGGTCCAATGCTGTGTGGTGTGGAAGGCACTTTACTGACTGAGCCATGTCCTGGGCTCCCATTCTGAGATTTTCTCCTGTCCTGTCCCCTCCGCTCCCCTCCCCTCCCCTCCGTTCCCCTCCCCTCCCCTTCTTTTCTCCCCCTCCTCTCATTATTCGTGTAGTTGTCTAATGTGGACGACAACACTGGAAGTTACAGTCGTACCCTCTGCAGCTGTAACTCCCCTCCCTCGGAGTGGTTAAATCTCTCATCTCTCTGTGCAGGGATGAAGGAACTCTAAGGAACTCTGAGGCCAGTTTCTGCCTGGCCCCGGCTTTTTAGTCAAAGGTTTGGAAAATGTGGCTGGAAATTTAAGAGAGCCGAGGGCACATCTGACTCCCATGGAGTAAAGAGCGTTGAGCCCCAGTAAAAGCTCATTCATCTCAAGGAGCTTCATGCTTGAAAGTCTCCAAGCGTCTGAAGAGAAACTGTGCAATCTGGCATCACAATAAACAGGGAAAGCATGTCTACAAAATCCCAGACAGGCGGCAAATGTGACCCGTGACATCAATCCCACAACTGCAACAAAATGAGTCTCAGTTGTCCTTTGTTGGGCTACTACAGACACATGGGCGGATGGGGAGGCGTAGGCCCCCGGCGGGAAATGGCGTGCCCCAGCCGTGTTTGCTGCATGTGGAGAGAGGAAATGCTCAAAAGACTGTTAAATGGTGTGGACACCAGCAGTTTGTTACCCACCTTCCAATATTCGGACTGAGGCTCAGACCCACACCCTTTGTTCAGTCATTCATTTGATGTACAGTGAGTACATTCTAGGCTCTCAGCTTAATACTAGATGCCCAATATAAAACAAAAGCAAACAAAAGAGACCTGGTTTGGGGCTTGGACATAAAAGAAACATTATCGTTTCTAAACATCAATCTTTTTATTCATCGACAAAGGTAATTTTAGAAAACTTGTATCATAGAAAATGTATAAAAGAAAATTTAAAAACCACACAAAACTCCACTCTCCAGAAACAATCGCTGTGCATATTTATAGTCTGTGGATAATGTTCCGTGTACTCACATTCCTCATACTGGGGAGAGGATGGAAACTCCTGGAGCATAGAAGAGCAAGTTGTCCTGAGATGACGGGGTGTCTAGGTGAAGAGGGAGGGTGGGGTAAAGGAAGGCAGGAAAGCCTAAGGTAAGGGTGGGGGCTCAGGGTGCATGAGGCACCCCGGGAGAGAGGACAGAAGAGCAGAATAAGACTGGTCAGGCAAACTGTGAGAGCACCCACAAAGAGCTCAGATGTCATCCTGTAGCATTTCAGCTGCAGAAATGAGCTGAGAGATGTGTCACTGAAAATGTGTTACTGATAACTTTTCAGGTATGACTGACTTGCTTCTTTACAGTTAGCTACATCAGAACAGGCTCAAGGTTACCAGTGTGTAGCCTAGTCTGCCACATGCTTTCTGACAGGCTTCATAGAAAGGTAGGAAGGGACAGGACAAAGGATCAACGATGGGGTTTAACTCCAGAGCGGAATGCCCATCACTCCTGCTCCAGTCGTTGTGTCTGCTACCTTTCCCCTACCTGCCCTGATGAACTATCAGTACCACGAGGGTGGAGTTTATCCAGGTCCCATTGGCTGCCAGCTCCCCAGCAATTAGCACACTTCATTCATGTATTCATTTGCAGTATGTATTGAATGTGCATGTTTTAGACACTCAACACACTTCACTTTGGTAAACAAGTTTTCTTTCCTTCCAGTGCTGCTACACTGATCAGGGTAAGAGAGGAAGCGTTTAAACAAGTAAAACACACCAACAAAGGCTTAATGATACACGTTAGCAAACACAGCCGGAGCAGTGGCAGAGGGGCTGCCATGAGGGTGGCTGATGAGACAAAAAGTTGGAAAGAAATTGCTGTGAGAGTTAAGTTTTCATGCTTCCTGGTGGGGCCAGGGTGTATTGGGCACCCAACCATTACAGACCGGAAGTCAGACTGAGCTTATGTCCTTGGACCTGAGCCATGGATGAGGCTCACACTCTCTGAGATGGAAGCTCGGATGCTGTGGCCAATAGCACTGAATTGAGAGATGGGAGTGACCGCATGATTCGTGTCTTGAGAGAACTCTGTGGCCCTTTGGGAGCTTTTCTGTAGCTTCTGGGAACAGGTCTGCAAATTCACGAGAACTCTCTTCCTTACTCATTTGGAATTCTTGTTCGAACAGCTACCTAGTCCATAGTCAAACTGGGCAAGTGGGCAGTCACTGTTGGACTATATTACCTCACTCACTACCCTTCTTCCTTCAGTGGCTAGTGTTTGTGTATATGTGTCTCTGTGCATGTGGGTGCACATGTCTGTGCATGTGCACGTGGAGGCCAGAGGACAACCTTGGGTGTTGATCCTCAGGTCTTCCCACTGTATTTTTGAGACAGGGTCTCTCCATGGCCTGGAGCTTGCTTCATAGACCTGACTGGTTGGTCAGTGAGCTCCTGGGATCTGCTGGTCTCTACCTCCACAGCACTAGAATTAAAAGCATGTGCCAAAACTCCAGCTTTTTAAACGTGGGTTCTTGGAATTGAACTCAGGCCACCATGTTTGTTTGACAAGCACTTCCCTAACCGAACTACCTCCCCAGCCCCTGTGATGCCAGTCTTTGAGCAACTCCAAAGGTCCTCACATAGATTCTTATTATCAAAGTTGCTTTCATAAAGTGAAGTCAAAGAACAAAATAGTGTCTGATAAGATACAATGCTATTATTAGTTACCCTGGTAACAACAACAAATAGTTAAGTCAAATAGATAAGTGTCAATGATAGAGTTCCAGCCAATCAGAGGGCTTGATACTGTCATCATGTCTTGTGAATAAAGTTTCCTCTGGGCATGTAGCTGTGTGATGGGAAGGTGGATTCACATGTCCGTGGGACAGAGGACGCAGGACAGTCTTGGTTGAAATGTAGATTGGGATACTAAGATTACAGTGGTTAGCAAGGCCACGGGAAGAGCCAGGAGGAAGAGTTGAGCTGAGCAGTACATGTTTGGGTGTGGAAAGAGTTGAAGAGAGATGAGCAGGGTATAGAAGGTTGAGAGCGTTGTTGATACTGGGACGATCCAGTCAGTCTGTAAAAGACATCCTTAGCATTGTTAACAAGCTAAGGGTCCCTTATCCTGAATCATACAAAAGAGTAAGTTGTTCTTTCACTACCTGGGAGATTTGGGGGACATTTACTTAGCCTTTCTGTGATTTCATTCTATATAATGCATTGCAATCCTTAGCTCTCTAGTTGCAATGAGGACTTAGATTGAAACCTTGAAGCTGCCTAGTAAAGTGCTTAGCTACTTGCATTTGACTGTGGTTGGCTTTCTTTCCCAGTTAAGCAAGTCAGCAAGTCCTCGACTCCCGTGTTTCTGATCAAAGTCTTTGTTGGAGTTTATGGTTCCTTATTAGCTAGAGTGGCTTCTGAATTTTGAAGGCCACGGACTCAAGGTATAGCTTCTCCATACCTTGCTCTAGTGTACCACGGTGCTGAGGGCGACAGATGCTTAACTGGCTGTCAACTTCAGAGGTACACTGATGGCAGGCACAGGGCATATGGAGGGGTGGGAGTGCCAGCAGGGCTTGGATGGAGTCAGAGGCAATAGGACATGTGGGGACTCTGACCGTAGCCGGGTTACCTGGGGAGACTGCTAACCTGACAAGCACAGGACTGACTGGCAGTCAGGAAACCAGAGCTGACTCTGCGATTTAGAATCCAAAAGCGTGGATTCTAGCTGGAGCTGCCGTGGGGATGCACATAGACACTATAAGGCAAGATCTTTGGCCAGCAGACAGCACATTGATTGAAGAAAATAAAACAAAACCAAGAAAAAGATCATTTTCCCAAGTCCAAGTTCAATATTGATAAACTATGCAAAGTACTGTTTCTCTTGATGTGTGTTTCTCCATTCATAAAAGATGAAGAGACTTTCCCTTGTAGCTTCTCAGGGCTCCTCGGGTCTGTTGCTTTTGGATCCAGACCCAAAAGAAAGAAATATGAATATTAATAGAATAACAGAATATGAATAAAACTATGTACGTGATTATAAATATCCATACGAATATGGTCCCTGTCTCCCTCCTCCAGGCTCTGGGAGAGGACAACTCACTCCACGCTCCTTTCTGTATAAATCACAGGTATGTTCCTTGTGCTGCAGAAAGTGTTTTGTGACCTCAAAACAGTTTTCCCATTCATTATCTGTTAAATAATGTGTGTTGCCATCAGTGTGTGTGTGTGTGTGTGTGTGTGTGTGTGTGTGATAGAGAGAGAGCTTTGGACAGTTGCAGGACTTCTCTGCTTCTTTCTACTACCCCCATGGACTGACCTTGAGGACAGTTTTGAAGTAAAGGGCTTCTTGTTCTAGGGCTCCTGCTGACTGACTAGGAATGAGTATTTTGCATATACAAGTCCTGTGTGCCAGACCAGGTTATTTGGGACAGATACTCAATATATATTCATGATGAGTATTAGACATATTGAAAGAATGGAGTGATTTAAGGTCAGGTGGCCTAGGAAAAGTTTTCAAAAAAAGACCTAAATATTTAAGGTGATTGTTGAGGGGCAAGTAGGATCTTGGAAGGTGAAAGAAGGAACTCCAGCTTGCTGCAATGGCATGAGCAAGTACAGAGGGTTGGAGGGCACCGACCATGCACATTTGGCTATTGCCAAGACAGCCACCCAGAGATTTTAGAACACTTGAGGACTTTAGTTTCTGAACCTGCAATTCAAAAACCCAGACCACGGTGTTCACATAGGTACATGACATCCAGAAAGGCTCTGCCTGTGACAGTTGACTTCTTTAAGTATTGATATCCTAGAGTTGTCTGAAAGGAAAGAAAGGGTACTTAGCTATTGTGGTCCTGTTTGATCACATGGCATTAATTAATTTGCACTGGAGAGGAAGAGGAGTGTAGAGAAGGTACTAGGACCTATGGCCACCCTCAAGTCTCCGTGTCTCTCCTGTGATGCTCTCTGAATGTAGACTCTCTCCACAGCAAGCAGAGCTATATCACCTCAAAGAAAAGTCCACACTGAGCTTCCCAAACTTGTAGCCGGAGGGATTCTTAGTGTTGAGCTCTTAATCATAGCCTTAGTCCTTGGAACAGAGCTCTGTGGCCAGGACCTAGAAGCAAAAAGGCTAACAAACTGGCCTAGGGGTGCTTGAACACGTGGGCCCCAATTCATTCTTTACCCATTTGGTGATTTTGGAATTAATTAAATATCCAATTTTTATCCAAGCTTTAGGGTATTTTTGCTCTAGAAAGCCTCTTTTCTCTTAACTAAATTGAGGCCCATAAATGAGAAATACAGTGCATGAAATCTCTGAATGTCACACTATAAATCTCAGGCATGGGGTTTTGCAAATCTCCCCTAGGATAAATTGTAGTAATAAAGTGTTTGCATTTTCTCCTTGTATTGCTGGATACCAGGAGTTGAGCCTTCTCCAGCCATGGGCACGTTGATTGAAGATCAAGAAGGTATACAGGGGGATATGAGGCAGCTTGATTGTGGGCCTAGTGGGTACCCAGTGCTCTGCCCTCTTACCACCACAAAGAAATATAGTTGCTCTTTGCCCTGGCAATGACCTTGGAAAAAATTAGGAAAATCTAGAGAAGAGTGTTCATCTCAAGGGTTTTTAATCAGGAAAAGTGTACAGCAGTCTAGGAATCTGGTGCAGATATTTGATCTAAACTATTTTTGATATCTAAATAAAACTTGTTTTTTTGTGTATACGTGTGTGTGTGTGTGTGTGTGTGTGTGTGTGTGTGTGTGTAAGCCAGAGATTCAAGCTCCACATTATTTTTTGAGACGGAGTCTCTCATTGAACCTTGAGTTCACTGATTTGGCTAGATCGGCTGACCAGTGAGCCTTTGAAGATCTTCCCCAGTGCCGGGATTATAAGTAGGAGTCACTAAACTCAGCACGGAGATCCTAGCTCAGTCTCTGGTGTTGGTACAAGAATCACATTACCAGCTGAGCTATCTCTCCAGCCCCTAGAACCGGTCTGCACTTTTCCTCATAGTCCTCCCTGGTCCCGTCAACCTGACTTTCAGTGTTTTATTCCTTCAGTTAAATATTAAAGAGAAGTTTAACAAAATGAACGAAATCTTCCATCTCAACACAGAAAATAAAACACAACACAAACTGTAAAGTGAAAACACTCTAAAGAATTATGTACAATGTGATGAAGCAAGGGTTTTACATTGATATAAACACAGGGAAGGCATGAGGTTACATGTGGAGCAGAAGCCAGAAACTCCATAGAAGAGTGGTACAGAATGAAGGGTGAGTGAGGATTTAGCTTCATCTATCAAAAAAGAAAAAGCCTCAAAGCAACTGATATAAAAGGTTAATAATAAAGTTAATAAAACTTTAATATGTTAAAGTGTGCTTCTCTAACAGGGGCCCACGATCCTATGTCTGAGGACTAGCTTCACATTTAGGGAAGAAGAGACCTGAGTGAACAGAGGTGAAGTAGACGGACAGAGGGTGACAGCCACTCTCCTAAGCCACAAAGCTGACTAGCAGATGTGGATCCACATATGGTACAGTGGTTTAACTATTGTACCATTTCGTCACTTCCATCTTAGTGGGAAAATAAATTCAATTGAAAGAATTCGTTAATAGCCAACATACATAAAACTTAATTCAACTTTCCAGAGATAAACCCATATTTAATCCAGAAAGGCAACAGAGAAGGGAAGGAAATTATTTATTCATTTTTTTTTGGTCCACAGATTGCTATAAACTACGAGCTTCTGTAGCAGACTTCACATATAATTTGATTTTTACCTACGTAGTTTATCAGCACATATTCCATAAATAAAGGCTGATTCATCTGTCCTTGCCAGACGCTCGGTCCCGGTCTTTCTTGAGCTTTCTGGAATGTATGATTTTGGCAGAGCATCTTCTTTAGGCTTCAGTTTTTGTCATCTAAAAATGGTGGGTCCCACTGTCTGTAAGGTCTTCTCAGTTTTAATAGTTTCGGAGTCTAAAGTTTTCTTCTTTGTAGACCTTAAATATGAGTTTTGGGACTCTTTTCTTCATCTGTCAGTTTTCTATTTACATGGTTCACAGCTTTCCTGCCCAGAAAAGTGATAAGTGCACAGAAGGACTATTGATATAGCAGTTACTTTACATTCAGCAAAGAGGGTCAAGGTACTATTTAAAGCCCAGCAACAGAATGACTTTCTGTTTGATTTTCAAAGGCTCTTCAGTCTCCATTCTATGCACAAAGAAAGAAGGAAATTAATTGTTCCATGTCTTGCCTGACTTAAAAGAAAGAACATGGTCAAGTGCGGGGGATGAGGGGTATCAGAAAACCTAATCAAACTGATTGTGGTTTTTCCCTTTCTTCTTGTGACTGCAGACTTCAAGGGGACAAAGCACTGCCCTCTGATATAACCGTGTTGGGTCAGCTCTTCCCAGATACTTCCTCCTTTTCCAGAGACAGACCTGTTTTGAGATTAGTATTGGAATGAGAATCTTAGTAACCCTGGGGTCATAAGGCCCTCTCTGGGTTTCAAAAGGTATTTTAGGGGTAAGGATCCACTGATTTGAGTGGGATATACCACTTGGAAGCATGCCTTGAGCCAAGGAAAGTTATTTTCCATCTCAGGGCTATGGTTTTAGAAGCAGAGGAGTCTGTTTATAAGGTTCTGTAGTCTCTTGAATTCCAATGGTCTCAAGTTCTAGGATTCTATATATGAAAGTGAAATTAGAATGCAGGTACACATCCTACTTCTTCGAGGAGAACTCAGTTTGTGTCTGTCTATTTGAGGGAAGGGGTATCAAACCTAGAGGATACAGAGTTCAAGAGCAGAAGAGAAGCATGGCATCTGGCAAGACCTAGGCAGATGATCTAATGCTTTAAGCTGACATTAAGCTAATGGTGGAATCTAAGATCAGGAAAGTTAAAAGTCTCCCTTAGTCATTCACGTCTTGAAGCTCATAGGTCCTTGAAAAGAATAAAGTGTTGGTGCAACAGAATGAATGGCAGTAATCTTCTTCTCCAGTAGATGATAGAGGAGAGGCCACAGACGGGAAAGCAAAAAGCAAAACAAAACAGACTGGAAAAAACTCTGGGACCTGATCTTGGAAAGGAAAGTAAGTACTGTAGTCTTCCCTGATGACTGCATGGATTGTTCAGATCTTCGATAGGAGTTTCTGTTGGAGCTTGAAGAAGCTAATGGGACAGCATCCATGCAGTCTGCCTTGATTTACCGCCTTGCTGTGGCTCTGCCCTCTCTTTTTCACTAGACTAGATCTACACAGTTGTTGAGCAAGAAGAGTGAATGAACAAATTGTGTCCTAGAAGAAGAAACCCAGAGGGTAGGAACTTGAAAAAGATGGTAGCAAAAATTTGCATGTGGAGAGTGGGAATAAGAATTGCAAGATTAGGTGCTTACAGCCAACAGGTTATATGACCTGGATAAGGGTCTGCCTCTCCTGGGGTTTTAGTTTTCTTAGCTACAAAATGAGAGAATGCCTTAGCTCAATGGTTTTCAGCTGTCTGCATACCAGAATCACTTCAGGAATCTAGGCGCATCAGAACCAATGAATCAGAATTTCTGGGGTCACAAATATGGGGGTATTTTAAAGCTTCCCAGCGAATCCAGTGTATGTTCAGCTTTGAGTGCCTACTGTTCAAAGTGTAGTGTGTGCATCAGCTGTAACAGCTGCACTACCTGGGAGATTTTCCCAGTGTAGAGTCTCAGGCACACGGGTCTACTGACTAGGAGTCAGTATCTTAAACAAATTTGAGAAATCCTGAGATTTCTCAGGACAGATGGTTTTAATTTAAATATTTTCAACTTATAAAAATCTATAGACAATATTTTAGTTAGTACCTATGTACTTAGCCTGGCTTTATCAAATCACTAGTTTTTACTATTTTGCTCTCAGTCTCGTTTAATGTAATAGTACACGTTTTCAGTTGAACCCCTCTTTGTGTATTGCTCTTGAATCCTATATTCTTTGCTTTCTTCAAGACATAGTCATTATCCTACATTTAATATTTTTTTATCCCATTCATGTTTTTATGTCATTAATATATAGATAGGGATTTAGCTAACCAGCTAGCTTGCTAGAATGATTTTATCCAGTTAATAGGTTTTCTAATGTTGATCCAGTCTTATCTCTTGAGCTAAATCATGATAGGGCATTGTATACATATATGCATGCATACATTTACACATACTAGCAAACCAAATAAAATCCTAGTTATCAAATCCATATGTGAATATATCACGGGACTTGTCTGCTAGTCTTTTACTTGGAACTTATGCTATTAAGTTTAAAGTGCTCTATTATTGTTATTTTTTGTGTGAAGATTATAGTGACTATATTAAACGAATCAGAAAGTTTTACTTTTTTCCACTCACTGTATTAATTTATAAATTATAAGATTTATCTGCTTCTAGGGGTTGTGGCTAGAAAAAGTTTCTGGGTCTCATGTCTTTTTAAAAAAATAATCTTTGATGGTTTCATACATGAATATAGTGAATTATAGCCATTTTTGCCTCCTCACCATCAGTCTCATTCCTATTCCTTTCTTTCTGAAACTCTTCTTCTTCCTCCCAACAATTTCTCCCCCTACATTTCAGGTCTTTTTGTGTGTGACCCACCAAATTTACCTAGGGTTGTTTGCATGAGCATGGATAGATTTTATTGGAGCATGGGCAACTTATCAGTAGTTGATGTGCCCACGGGCACAATGGTGGCATGGATTTCATAGGGTTACCAGGTGCTTCCTGATTGAGTTTGTGGTCCCAAGTCTTTTGAGGAGTGTCTGAAGGGTTGATCAGTGATTCCTTTTCATTGATTGTTATTAGTTTATTCAGGGTTTCTATTTCTTCTTGAGTCAATGTTGAGAATTTATCTTTTTCTATAAAATTATGTTTTCCATCTGGTTTCCAGATCTATTGACATACAGTCATCAAATTCACTCAGTTACAAATGCATGTGTAGTTGCTGCCTGATGTCTACCTTTTTCTTTTCTCTCAGTCATTAGTGTTTTCCCAAATAAGTAGCTTTGTAGATGAACTTTCTCACTCTTCACTCTGTCCTCTCCTTGCTTTTCCTCTTCTCTTCTTTTGACAGGATCTCATTATGTAACTCAAGATGGCTTAGATCTCCTAATTGTCTGTTTCAATATCCCAAGTGCTACAGTTCCAGGTGTATACAACCATGCCTAGCCACTTACTTTAACATTTTCTTTCAGTTTAGTCTTTTTTATTTACAGTTTAAGTTACATCTTTTAAACATTATTTTTATTATTTTTATGTGTATGAGTATATTGCCTGCATGTATGTAACTGCACCCATGTCGTGCACCCATGGAGGTCAGAAGGCAGCATTGGGTCCCCTGGTATTGGAATTATGAATGACTGTTAGCCATCAGGTGGGTGCCATCTCTCCAGCTCCATTAAATACAAATTACAAATAAAAAAAGTTGTACAAACTTAAAAATTAGGTGATAAGTTTCACCTCTGATTTATTGGGGTTGCATATCACAAATTTTGATTATTGCTTTTCTTATGTGTCTCAGTTCTAAATATCTAGCAAGTTCTATTGTGATTGTCTCTTTGATGCATTAGTTATTAAAAGGGCATTTTATGGTTTCCAAGCACATGCTGTTATTGTCTTAAGCCACCTTTTATCTCTCTTAGTACTTCTAATTTAATTGCATTGTGGTCAGAGAACATGATTTTTACGGCATTGGTCCTGGGGAGCAGGAGTTCCTTTAGATATAGACTATGACCATTTTTGGTAATTGTTTTGTGATTATGGATTTACTGAGTTCATAGTAAGAAGCTGCATGTTAATTTTGTTGTTTAAATCTTCTATACCCTTAATAACTCATTTCTGTTCAACATTAAATTCTGTTAGGGTTGCTTTGTCAGAAACTCTTTGCTTTCTGCCAGCTTCTATGCTAAACATAACAAGTCCATATTATAAAATCTATGTGTTTGTCATTGCTGGATCTTTTTGCTGATTTCTCTCATTATTTTGTTACATCTCTTCCTTCATGACTAAATTTTGCTGTTATATTTGATAACAATTTAGTTGATAATAACTTCATTTGGTCCAATGATAAATTTTTCTTTATTTTCAACTTTCCCATGTGTGTTTTTCCTTTAAGTATGTTCTTCACAAGGAACAGGAAGACACTTTATATTATTTCTTGCAATTAATGATTCATTACAATACTTTAAAATGTACATTTCTTTGCTATTATTTCCAACATTAGACCTCCTCCCTCTATATTTTTTGTCTTCTTGAAGAAATACATTTTTATTACTTCTTTCATGAGATAGATGGATTATACCTCTACTTAGTTCTTATAACTGAAAATATCTTTACTTTGACCTTTTTTTAATGATACTTTAGATGGCTATAAAATTCTAGGTTAACAACTCTTTCTTCAGTACTTCTAAGATATGAATCTACTGTTTTCTAATATTCTTTGATAGTAACAAGTTAGCTGCTATTTCAGACAACCCACTAGTTTTTAAGATATTTCTCTTTATCATCTTTGATAATCTGAAATTTCACTGTAATTCTTATAGAAGTAGATATATCTTAATTGTGCTATATACTTGAATTGATTTTTTTTGGGGGGGGAGAGGGGGACAGGTCATTGCTATGTAGCTCAGGCTGACTTAAAACTCACCATCACTACTAGGCATGGTGGGACATCTTTAATGCTAACACTCAGGAGGCAGAGGCAAGTG
The DNA here is from genome assembly GCA_035773235.1 of Eospalax fontanierii. Lineage (NCBI taxonomy): Eukaryota > Metazoa > Chordata > Mammalia > Rodentia > Spalacidae > Eospalax > Eospalax fontanierii. Next base: position 34,471,158 of record CM069529.1, on the reverse strand, counting down.
AAGCTCTATGAGTTTGAGACCAGCTTGATCCAGGCCAGTCATGGCTATATGGTGAGACCCTTTCTCAAAAACCCAACAAAACAAAATGAAACAAAAAACGAAAAACATCCCACCATCATCCCCTGGCCTCTCAAGTGCTTGGATTACAAGTAGGCACCAGTTATGTTGTATCTAAATGATTCTGTCTTCCTTCTGTTCTGGAAAATCTGTATTATTTTCCCATGATTACTTATCCTCCATTGCCTCTATTCTTTCAACACCTCTTGTCTGTTTAGGATCCTCCCAGTGTTCCATGTCTCTAAGTCAAATCTTCAAGAACTAAGACAATCTCTGTTTCTCAGTGCCTCACAAAGGTGAATCCTTCAACAGAAGCCTCTAACCTACTAACTTTGTACTTGGACCAAGACCTGCACAGTTCATCTCCTCTATTTAGTTATTTTATTTTAACAGTTATTTTTTAATAACAATAGATTTTCTTCGAATATTTATAATTATTTCTTCACAATATCCACCTGTTCTCATTTTATCCTGCTTTGGTTTCATAATGTCTAGAACTGCTTAGACAGAAATGACCCCTCTTATATATTAAATACATGTATTTTATTCTTTTGGTGGTGCCGGGGATGGAATGCAGAGCCCGGACATACTAAGCAGGCGCTCTACAAACCACAAAGGCACAGCACCAGCACCAGTCACCTATTTTTTGTTTGTTCTTTTGAGACTGGAAATGCAACCCAGGCTGGCTTCAAGATCAGTATATGTCCAAGACTGACTTTGAAATCCTGAGCTGCCTGCCTCTACCTCTGACGTGCCAAGTTCTGGGATTGTCCTCATAAGTCAGCACACCCAACCTAATGAACTTCTAAAAGACCCATCAGACTGATATAAAAGCCATTTTATAATCGGAAGAGGATTCATCTGCTGATGATTTGAGTTTTTTGCCTTTCTTGGCCTATTTTAATGTTAGGATTTTGTATTTTGGTCTATATTTTGTTGTTTGTTGCTTGCTTTTTGTTTTTGGAGACAAAGTTTCCCTGTAGGCCCATCTGACCCAGAATTTACTATGTAGACCAGGCTGGTTTCGATCTCACAGAGATATACCTGCCTCTGCCCCCCTTTAAAGGGATTAAAGGCACGCACCACCATGCTTGGCTAGGATTTTGTATTTGAAGGTTAGGCTCCTTTCTGGTAATAGGGAGTTGTGTGTGTCTCTTTTCTTTTCCCAGCTAGTGTCCTACCTGGTTTCATATGTTTCTTTTGCTTGCTCCTCTCTTAAGACTAGAACCCAATGGTTGAATTCCAGGTCACAAACCATTGTCTCTAAGACTGCAGCTTATTATAAAGTGGCAGCCTCATTGTCATGATTTTTAGGTTTCCATGTGCTGGCTGCAAGTACTGGCCAGTCTTGACCTTTCGTCTTGGCTGGTCATCCTTATAGCCTATGTAGGGCCACTCTCTTGCCTGTTTAGACTCCAGGGCATCTATAGATTGACCTACTGAGGACTGTTCACTTCTGAGTTTGAGAGGTAGAAACATGAGCTGCCTGCATTGCTGAGCTCAACTGTGTCATTCCACATTCTCTGTCATTATGATACATTTAGAGCAGGGTCATATGGAAAACACCATATGCTTAGTGTGGAGCTTTCCAGTGAATGGCCCAAGTATACTTGGGTGATACTGGAGATATCAGGGTGATAATGGAGAACCTCATTTTGTTGGGACATGGGGGTTGACATATGTTCTGTCACCTCCCACTCCTTTAGAATGTCAGTATCAGAAGGATAACTTCTGTGGTTCTGGTTCTCTGTGCTTTTTCAGGAACTTGGAAGCTTTTGGCATGAAATAAGTATAGAGAAAATGATAGAAATGTCTCTGAGCATTTTTTAAGCCTTTCTGATTATGTTCTTAGACACAAATTCAAATACCTATCCCCTGGACCATAACTTCTGTGTTACAGTAAAGTCAGCACATTTTTAAGATCAATGATGTCTTGGAGTCAGCACAAGCCTGAGCTGTTTAAGAGAGATATGGGCATGTCCTGTCTTATCACAAAGCAGCAACATGGAGAAATAGCCACTGATAAATATGCAAACCACTAAATTAACAACAATAAGCAAATACCTTCAAATTGCCTCCACTGTGTTTGTATGCTGTTCTCTTTTCAGATTATTTATGAGGGATGATTTACTGGTATTGTTGTTCGCTCCCCACCCCCCAAAGTATATACCAAAGAATATTAAAAAAGTGCTACAGCGGAGGAAATAGTGAATAGTAGCATTTAATTAAAAGCAAAGTGGGTACAATCAATGACTGTCTAATATAATAATGAACTTAATTTAATTTTCATTTAATAGAAAAAGTGAACTGCCTATGGAATTAAATGACAGCAATTTCAAAAATGTAAGATTTTCCTAAGTGGAGTCCTAAGAGAATAACTGTGACAAAAAACAGTGTCAACCTACTGATCTATATTCATTTTCCAATAGAGTTAGAGGGAACAGTTCCCTCCAGAAAACCAGACTGCAGTTTGAGCTTCTAGAAAGTAGAATTAATTAAAAGGCAATACTCTAACTTTATGAACTTTAGGGTCATCAGAAAAAGAGTAGGCAAAATTGGATTTCTCAGAACTTCCAGATTAAGATCATGGCTCAAGGAAGACTGAAATAAGCAGAGTCCCACACCTGGGAATTTGGATGAATACCTCTTATAAGAGCTTGACCCCTTGTAAGGCAGCACTTGATCACCGGCTGGAGGTACAGTGTGGGAGGGGCCTTCAGGCTCTCCAGTCAAGTGACCTATGGTTATATGTCTGAGGCATGGGGTTTAGTTTAAGCAGTGATGTGATTTTAGAATTAATTTATTTATGTATTTGGGTGTGTACTCATGTGCATATATGTGGAGGCCAGAGGTCAACTTCTGGGGTCATTTCTCAGAAGCCATTCACTTTGGTTTTGGGTCTTCTTGATGAAACTTAAGGCTTGCAGGTTAGGCTGTGGATTAGTTGAGGCTGGTTTACAAGTAAATCCCAGAGACTAATAGCCTCTGGTACCTCAAGATAGGATAATATGCATAGGCTACCATGCTTTTTACATAGGTTCTGGGCAAGCACTTTACTGAAGGAGCTATCTCCCACCCCTACTCCAAGGTCCAGGTTTATGCATCCATGATTAAGGATGCATTAAGATTGAGATATTTAGGAATTCCTACTTTAATGGAATTCCTACTTTAATGGAAGAAAGACTTGTTTGGACTGATTAATCCATGAGAATGTGAAACCTGACGAGGTATACAGGTTATCAGATTCAAGGTGGTAAGTCCTATCCCTGTAGTTTAACAGCTCTATGACCTTGGGCAACTCACTTAATTGCTTGGAAGTTCAAGTTCTCCATCTGGAAATGGAATTAATTCTATCCATTTTTCCCTGCCTCACCCGATGTCTGGATGATTTAGCAGATGGGGAAGAAACACTAACTCAACATCTACCATGTATCAGGTCATTCACTACTAAACATTGCTTCATTCACTTTCTTCTTCATTTGTTGATCCACATGACATTTTACTGGGACAGAATCAAAGCCATAGATATTGGACTATACTCAGAACTCATGGTTTATGCATCTACCCCAGCGTGAACCGCCTTGTGCTGTTCCTGGAGCTCATCATGCCATATCCAAAGGCAGAGGGCTCTGTGGTTAGAAGTATTTGATCTTTTTTTGCTCAACTCATTTTCTTTTTAGTTTTTTCCTGTTGGTCTCCTCCAGAAAATTTATTCACACCTGCACCTACACAGACACACAGTTATATCCCTCCACATTCTGTCTACCTTATGAGACTCACCTCCAAAGAAGCACATATTGATCCACATCAGTCCTAAGTAACTCTAGGACAAAGCTATCAATGTGTACTTATGTGAATGATTGGATTATTTGCAGGCTCTTAGTTTTGCAGGCTGCTTTTCAGACAACTGAAAAGTTCCTGTTATTTGCTCCTTAGTACTCCGTCACTTGCTCTGCCAGGTATCTCGTTCCAGTTATGTAAGTGATTTTTCATCACGCTACTATATTCAACAGAATGCTAGGGTCACTCCCTAACCCTCCAAGCTGAGTCTCAAACACTGATGACTCACCAGCTCTCCTAAAAGTCTAATTAATCACAGCAGCGCTAGAGCAGAACAGAATTAGTTCAGGGTATGTCAAGCAGTTTCCCCAGTATGACTGATGACATTGAAGCAGTAAGGTTGGCTTGAGCCAGATAATATTGGTAAGAATCCAGATAGGTTTCATGATCGTATTTTATACATTTTACCAAAGTTGGTTTAAAAAGAAGAGACATAGAAAATGATGTCTAGCATTCCAGTTCATCATAATTTCCTCCTGATCTCTACCTCTCCTTTGGTAGAGGTGATCTGTGGAAGAACTTTAAAGTATTCATTCCTGGTGGAACTGTATAACCAGAGCACATGTTCAAAGATGAAGGTGTTAGATGTAGGAATACCAGGTAGGTTTTCAGAAAGCAGAGTTGGTGGAGCACTCTTGATCACAACTCAGTCTTTCTCCATCTGGGAAGGCTGTTGTCTATTTAAACTTACTTTGGTTTCACGGTGCAAAGAAGAGGGTATCACTTCATCGCCCAGTTCAGTACCAGCGATCACTGGGATAGTGAATGGTGCTGCTAGCAGAGAAAATAGCAAACAAACTAAAATGGCCAGTGGAAAAGTAAAAACTGATTGTCATTAGGGTTTGTGAAAATGCCACAGAAAGTAGAATTTGGGGTGTACTTTTAATTGAAGCAGAACTATGCAAATAAATATGCAAAGGAGATAAACAGACTAAAATTTATTTATATGTTTAGATCTCATATTAGCCTGAGCATTTTACATAACAAGATCTGCATTTTAGTTTGTTCTTTTTCTATCTATAAGGCTTGGCATGGTGTTTTATGCTTAATAGATACCCAGTAAATGATTAAATGAGTCCAATATTCTGCAAGTATAAGCTCTTTCAAAGATGTTGTATTAGTCTGATGTTTGCTACTACCCAAAAAAGCAAAGCATGGCAAATATGTTATCTGGAACAACATAGGTTGAGTCACAGTGAACCCTAGCAGGTGGGTTAACTGAGACAAGCTGAAGTCTGTACCTCAGGTACTTATTCTATCTGTTACTGAGCATGGAAAATGACCAGGATATGGTATGTGAGGGAAATGCAATAGATGGATGAATTTACAGGCATTCTGAAAGGGAAATACTTCCCAGAATGGAGACTAGGCCAAGAAGAAGACCAGTTATGGGTCATTCTCATAAACACAGAAAAGTGTGAACTCTAAAGGCACCAGGATATACTACATTCTCCATAGGTGTCCAAGCTTTGAACATGGGGGTGGACTCTTGTCTAGCAGAGACTAGGGGCTAAGAAATAACTCATTTATCATGGTCAAAAGCAGGCAGGCATCATGTGTGGGGACACAGGAGAAGAGGTGACAGTTGGGGAGGCAACAATTGTGCCTTGATGCCAAATCACAGAGTTGCCCCTTCCAAGAACTTCAGCTAGATGTGGAGGGTGGAAGCTGAGCCTTCAGGTAACTGGGTCACATGGTCTTGGTCGTGCATAGAACAGGAGCTGGAGCTAGCTTGTCCAGTAGACTCAGAACATTTGCCAGATATGTTGCTCCATATCAGTTGGTAGCATCCTTGGGACATGAAAGTGCTCACGTGCCAGGTCAATATGGGAAGGACATTTAAGGGCTTATTAAATCCCTAGGCAGTGGTTTTCTGAGAATTCAGCTCCTGGATCAGCAGCATCAGCCTCACTTGGGAATTTGGTAGAGACACAAATAATCAGGTCTTGTCCCAAACCAGCTAAGCCAGAAATTTGGGAGGTGAGGGGCCAAGATAGCAGTTTGTTCCTATAATCCCTTTGGGTGATCCCCAACTATGCTCAAGTTTGGGAAACACTGAGGGAGACAACATGAGTCAGGTATTTGTTTTGGTGGATGTCATGGACTTGACAGACTGATGATATCTATAGGCTCCTTCTTAGATGAACATTTTCAAATATATAGAACCACAAAGGAAACCAATCATACTGAAATACAGTTATCTGAGAGTACACTGGAACACAGCTATAAAACTTTACAATATGATAATATATATGCTTCTTTATTAATGCATTAAATAACACCATCCGTGGCATATCTAACAACATCTGTAATTTTGAAGTAGAAATGAAGTTAAACAGTATTTCAAGATGTCTGCAACAACTATCATGTAATTTCCATTTAGTGACAAAAATCACTGACTACCGCCTCTGACTTGCTTCCAACATTCACAGTTGAAGAAATGCTGACTTTTACTTAGAAATAGAATAATGATGTAATTTTTTTCATTAAAGTCTATGGATGCCTCAGCTCTGTCCAGCATCCTTTGAGGATCCACAGATACAGAATTAAGATATTTGCTATAAGCATTTGATAACTATCAACTTTTCTTATTTTTAAAATAATGTTATTCTTCACATTCTCATTGTATAGATGAAGAAATTAAGGCTTAGAAAATAGAAGAGATATATCCAGTGTCTTCTGTGGCTAGGATGAATGACATGTGGTTCAGTCATACATGGAATCAGGCTCCCCCCACCCCTGAATCATTAGTGGTTCCTCAGTGTCTAGAACAGGGGTGGATCTACAATATTTGTTCAAGTAGTTGTGGAATAATTGAATGAATGGATTAGACCCACTGAAAGCTATATAAGCTACTTTTCTTGTTGCCGAAACAGAATACCTGAGAAGATGCAACTTAAGAAGAGTTTATTTGACTTCACTGTTTAAGAAGTGATACAATCCATGATGGCAAGGAAGGCCTGGCAGCAGGAGCAGGAGGCAGTTAATCGCTTTACATTGGTGTTGAGGAAGCAAGAAGTGGAGACAGGAAGACGTCAGGGTCCACCCACCTTCTCCAGCAGAGGCTCCACTTCCTAAGGGTTTCACAGTCCTCTAAAACATCACTGCCAACTGAGGACCGAGTGTAGTCATGAGCCTATAGGGTACATTTCACATTCAGACCACAACAAAGGCCAAACTTGCTACCCCAATAGTCCTTACACTTTCCAATCCATGTCAGCCCTCTATGCTGGCATTATTTTTGTGTATGCCTGTCTGTGGATGATACGCGCGCGCGCGTGTGTGTGTGTGTGTGTGTGTATGGGTGCACATGTTCCGTAGTGCATGTGTGGTGGCTAGAAGAAAACCTCAGGTGTTAGTCACCTTCCACCTTGTATGACATGAAGTCTCTTTGTTATTTTTTTTCTTCGTAACTGAGGCTAGCTGACCCTCTCGCTTCAGGGGATTCTTCTATCTCTACCTTCCAGACTCTGGGATTACAGACCTTCATGCTATCTGGCTTGAGCAGCCTAAGGATTCAAATTCAGATATTCGTGCATCCACAGCAAGCACTGTTACCCACTAAGGCATTCCCCCAAAGCCTCTACTACTAGCAGACATTTCTCCTCCTTCATCCAGCAGCCCCTTGATCTGCTAGACCTGACAGCTGAGTCTTGATTTAAAATTGATGTTGAATATACATATCACGAACAACATTATTCCACCCAAATCATAAAACAACAAATTGAGGAGTGGGGCATCTCAGCAAGGAGTGCAGGTCCCTCTGGCTTCCCTCGGAAGCAGCTGAGCTTATTTATGAAACAGGTTGTTACTTTACTCAACATGAGTCCTTCTTTAACTGACAAATTAGTTAGTGCCAGCAGGCGAGGAAAGAAGGCAGTGACTAACCAGGCGGGTGCAGAGAATCCAAGAGAAACACAGACACAGAAACAGCTTCCTTCTCTTCTGAATAAACCAAATTTGTCTCAGGGGTTTTTCATAGGTGTCGGATGTCCTTCACTAACCACACTTAATTTAATTGTCTTAAAGGTGAATTGGATGCTGGAAATTCATTTACATGACAGCAATGCTAATGCTTATAAATTGTACAATCAATTAAACCCTTAAGAAGAAATGTATAGGTTGTAAATGAAATATATATCCAGTAGGATTAATCAAAAGCTAATCATGTAAAACACCACCTTGATCTAAGTAGAAGAATATGCTATTGTTTTCATTCCAAATTGAAGTCTTGCAGGGCCTGTTTTAATATTCAGTGATGTTAATCGGCAATATTATATTTAAAGTGTTTCCATAACTTCTTCCTTCTGACTCTGAAATTATTTAATTTTAGGCTGATTCTTTTTGCTCTAAGCCATGAGTAACTTTGTTATCATTGTAGAAAGTACATATCTGAGAGTCTTTGCCATGGAGGATGTGGAGCTGGCCACTGGGAACACACTGAGTACAAACATAATCCTGATCTTTGAAGAGAGAAGAAATGAATTTGCAGGTTTGGGATACTTGTTTAAAAAGAGTAGGAGAAAGGTATGAGGAGTGGGAAGAAAGAATAAAGGCCTAAAGATAAGATTCCACACTGACCTAGGCTAGAACTTCAGTTCTGGGCATTTCTAGTGCCTAGCACTAAGTAAACACTTTGCCCAAGTTTGATGAGTTCACTTTAGTGCAGCATTCTGCCTAAGAATGAAACCAAGAACACAGATGTGAAAGTGGTATATGTAAAAGTTCCTAAAGATGGTCTTGGAGACCAGATGTCTCGCAAAGGTGTGCTTATTTAAGTCAGGGAGGTAACCCACAGCTGGCTGTGCAAATATTGGCTTTAGATTCAGTCTAGGTAAGTTTCTGATTTAAAATATCAGCTTCATAGTGGTAAGTCACACTGGCACAGATCCTTGTCCAAATTTAAACACAGCTATTTTACCAGATGGTTAGGGAGCATTTTGCAAAGCATGCAGGGATCCCTGGAAAACCACTGTCAGCAAGATCAGAAGTAGGCATGCAAGCCCATCTTGTTCTCTACTCTGATAGGCCTGGCACTTGGCAGGTGGGCAATGCAGTAGAGAGTGTGCCTCTCATTTCTGCTTTCAATGAAATCTCTCCTCCTGTCCTTAATAAGATAGATGTGGATTAGTTGATAACATTATTGAATGGATTTGTAGTTACTCAAACATCAAAGACCTAGGAGTGTCTTTGTGTCCTCTGCCCTTGTCCTGTCGAACATTTTTATCCAACACTGAGACGTGGGCAGGCAGCCTGACACATCAAATTTTCACGTGGGTCCCTCTGGGAAGGTTAACTATGAGATTTTGGCATCTCCAGTTGCCTTGACAACTCCTCTGTTCCAGGTCCTGGTCGCCCTTCATCCTCAAAGTTTGTTTTCCAGCACAGCTGAGGCCAAAGGCATATGTCAGACAGTGATACAGAGCATTTCCCCCACAGGTCCCATAAGAGAATGAATTGCCTCCAGAGGGCAGAGCAAGTTCAAGTCCTTGTCAGGATGTGTCTAGGTCTCTGTATTAGAGAGAAGTTGAGTATGAAATATCTCCAGAGTTTTCCTATGTTCTCTTATTTTCAGGGACAAGCGTGCAATGAAAACAAAAGTTGCTTCCAAAACAGGGTTGACTTCACACTTTATACCCTGGTTGAGTCTCAGTTTTTTCATCTGTATAACAGGAGCCATAATTCATACTTCACAAAGTAGAGGGAGGATGAAGTGTTAAGGCTTGTCTAGTATGCTAAACACCTAATAGGCTTTGGTAAATGTCCGTTTTCTTCTGGACTTCCAGCATCTGCATGCAAAGGAGTACTTTGTAAATAGGCTGAAGGGCTCTTTGATGGCTGCCAAGGTACTATACAAAGATTCCAGAACTTGGTTAGATGCAGCCCACTAAGGACCTCTTTGCAAGACCAACACTGCCAAGCTCAAATGTCCCCAAACATGGTACATGCTGCCTTTGAAAAACCTTTGCAGAAGGACACATTGGGCCTCTCATTAACCTGTCCTGGACTCTTAAACAGGTTGCTTAGTGTCCAAAGAAACTAACCCAGTGTCCTCACTTGACAAACAAGCAGACTCCTAAACTTGGTGAATTTGGGGAAGGTTTGGTGGAGGAAATGTGAGTGTTTGGGATCACTCTAGCAAGAGGCTCTGCCATGTCATCATGGGTGACTGTTACATCAGGCCCCTCGGAGACTCCAGTTAAGCCAGCCTGAAACACAAAGACTGGGTTGCAGTACCTTCTCCTTCCAGTCATCCTAGATCCTGATCTTTCAATCAGGTCTGCCTGGCTTTGAGATGGCATTACAATGGGACAATGGGTGGCTCAATGATTTTGGTCTTATGGTTGAAGACTCAGGATTGATCCCCTGCTACTGTGAAAAAGGCAAAGCTCTCTAGAAATCATGTGTATGAGTGCGTGCCCGTGTTGCCTGTAGTCTCAGAGTTCCTTGCTATCAGGCCTCAATTGAAAGTATTTTCTTTCCTTTATGCATTTATTCACTACACAAATATAATTTGCTCTCCTGCGATGGCAGACTGTGCTTAGTGTTGGATCCAAGTTACTAGCATGTTCTCTACTACAAAACAAAACACATCTACTGCAGCTAACATTTGGCACAATAGGGAACACATAGCGTTTAATGTACCTTAACCAAGTTCATAGAGTTGGGATGGAATTAGGGTTGTGCTAGATACTTTCTGCCTACTCCCAGTCTGTGACTTGTTCACTGCCCTTCTCTTCTCTGCAGGAGGCCGAGCACCTACATGGAGTGCAGCCATGATTCTTACTTTTGGTCTCTTATCAGGTTTGGCCAGCGGGAAACATCACAGATGGAAGGAGGGGAGAGTGTGGCGCTGGGGTAATCCCCCAGTCTCATTTCTGGGGCATTGCACAGCATGTCTTTGATTAAGGGCAAGATGCCCCATTCCCAGGCAGCCTTTCTCCCTCTGGGTTCTAGTAGACACGTCTGTCCCTTCAGGCTTTCTTGTGACTACCAGTCCTAGGCTACTGCTTTCTCTTAGAGGTTTTCTTACCTTACACCTTTAAAAAGAGTGTTCTTCTAAATTCACTAAAATTGTCCTGTCTGGACGTGCCTCCTCTCTTCTCCTGAGTGCTTGAGTGATAAAGGTCATCTAGTCCAACCTTCTCATTTTGACAGTGAAGAAACTCAGGAAGTGACTCATCCCATGTTACCGAGCTAGAGAGAAAGCCAGGGGTCCAATCACAGAAGCCTATGATGAATATATGGGAAGTTGACCCAGATTTTTCCGTTTTCTTGTGTTTAGTCTCTTTTTTCCCCCTCAGTCCCTGGAAGGTGCTGTCAGGAGGTTTCACAGTGTAATTTATTATACTGGCACATCCAATGAATGGAGCTATGATTTAGCAAGTCTACTCGAGAGGCTGATACATTAAATAATGAAATGCACATTTGATTCTCAGTTAAGAAAATCCAAATCCAAGCCTAGTTAAGGATGCGTGTACAACCTTGCATTCTTTTATAAAGAGGAAAGCTCTATATAACTCCCATGCTGCAGTCACCTCCTCCTGCCCCATTCCCCTCTCCCAAAGAACATCAGTTCTTTGTTCAGGAATCGATTATCAAATGAAACAGCATTCATAGTATTTATAAAAGTGTAATGTGGGGCTAAAGAGATGGCTCAGTGGTTAAGAGCAATGGCTGCTTTTGCAGAGAGCCTGCGTTCAGGCACCCACATGATGGCTAACAACTGTTTGTAACTTCAGTTCCAGGGAATCTGACACCCTCTTCTGATTTCCAAGGGAGATCAGACACGGAGATCATGACACAGGTTTACTTACATACATTCAGGCAATACACTCATACACATAAAATGCAGATAATAAAATATTTTTTAAAGTGTAATGTATGTGTGTGGGTAGTTAGAGAGATGGTTCAGTGGTTAAGAGCATATACTGTTCTTGCAGAGGACCCAAGTTTTGTTCCAGCACCCATCTCAGGCGACTTTCAAAGTGTGTAACTCCAGCTCCATGAAATCTGATGCTTCTGGCCTCTGCAGGTACCCACACTCATGTGCACAGACACAGGCACATGCACAAACATACACACACATTTAAAAATAAAATAAATCTTTTAAAAAGTGCAATGTGCTTTATAAAATGCAAAACGTTGTAGTTAATGCACGGTCCATCTCTGATTTAAGGAACATATGCTCATAAAACAGCATTTTTGACCATTACCTGCCCTGTCACATCTAAACATTTTTTTTTAAATCCATTTGTTTAATCCAGACACAAAGACTTGCCCTTATTATGGAGGTTTGTTAAATCCAACCAAATACTTAGAGAAAAAAACTTTCCTATAGGCCTGAAAATTAATTTCACTCTGTCTCTGAAGTCTGTGAAACTAATCCAAAATTCTTCATCTGGAAAGTGGGGTTAGTATCTAAATGATTTATTGGTGCAGATAAGTTCTTTTTGTTCTACTTCCTTTCATTAACTATAAAATCTCTGAGATACTCTCATTCTCAAGGAGGAAATGTGGCAGATCTGTGGAGACAGGTCCCGAGACAAATGGAGGACAACCCACCCAGACTTTGTCTGCTCACAGTGTAGCTCTGTCTCTAGGTCCCTAGACCAGCCCCAGGCAGAAGGAATGGGAAAGAATCAAGTGCTGAAATTTATACTCTTTCACCAAAATTTTAAGATCCTGTCACAACTCATTGCCTTTTTCTTACAACTCACTTTTTTTTTTTTAATAAGGGTACAGGATTTTGAGACAAATGCATACAACATGGATTCAAATCTTGCTTCAAGGCTACCACATAGACAGACTGTGTGATGATGCTACATTTAAGGGATTCACATCATAGATATTGCAGAGTTTTGGTTTTTATGACAGTTTTCCAGAAGATGGTAGTAGAGTGTGGCTTCTGTTAAACTGATATGCTAAAGACAATTTTAAATCAAATGAAAGCTAAATGTCTTGAATAAGGAGCACGTTTCTTAATATTATGATGTTTTCTTATGCTTTACATACAAAAAACAACTACATGAGTTTATGAGAATTCTTTAATTCAGTTCCAGTTTTCTCGTTCCTTAGTTTTCTGGCATCCTTAGAATGGAGAAGGCAAATATTTGCCAGAAATATCACAGCATTCTCTCCTCATTGAAGACTCCAGTTACCAACATGACTTCCTTTCCCATCAAGTCCATTTGCAACACATATCATGTGCCAGGAAACTGCCGATAAACAAAAGGATGGTGGTATGCTAGCCTCCATTTTCTCCCATTGCCCAAGAGGGCTGTCATAAGACTTCAGGAATTTGTCATAAGATGAATCTACAAGGTATGGCACATGATGGGATGGTTGTTCTGTGGGGACACAAAACTTTCACCAAGATGTCTGACCGTTCTCCATGTTTCTGTATATTGTTCCTTCTATTGGCAATACATGACTTCTTATTTTCTGCTAACCTATGCACTGTCTCAATCCTCTGATCTACTATGAGTAGAACTTGTGTCTCTGTCGGACTCTGTGCTTGTTACCTTGAGCACCTGGGCTTGTAGATCCACTGACTGTATCTCACTGGTCTCTGTTCTGTACTCTGTAAGCTCTACACAGACCCAAGTTCTGTTGCTGTCTACTAATCAGCACTTGACAGCAATTTGTAAATCATTATAAAAACTCATTTTAATTCTTTTGTGTATCTAGGTACTGAGTTCCCATCAAGAGAAAAAATCCCCTGAAGGCAAAAATCTCTCTTCATTTTAAGTCTAATACTCTGTTCACATAGGAAATCTGCAAACCATATTGTTTTGGTCAGGTAAGGGGCCCTGAAAAATAAAGTATGATCATATAATAACTGGTCTCTAGTCACCTTTTTCATAGAGACTAAGAAAATGAATATAATTACAAAATGATTATTGCTCTCCTGGTCGGGAAAGTGAGTTGAAAAATTTTCTTTCCTCTTAAGTCCAAAAACACAAACCTAATTGAGAGTTCCTGAAATCTTTATAATACCATCACTTATGATAAGTAATACTATTATAACTCAAAATACAATTTCTTATGCCATTACTATTAACTTCTTTAGGATTCATTTCTTCCCCCCGCCCTCATTTGGCCAAATGCATTTCAGTAAGTGCATATGGGAGCTGAGATGATAAAGAATTATGCATTTCAGTGTTTATTCCATGCCTTCCTAATATCGCAGCCATATTCTTTCAGATGAGATGAATTTTGACTCTAAGTGAAATGATTAATGTCCAAATACGGTTTGAGAATCGGGAAAGGAGCAACGTGACTGAACTGGGGTGCATGGGCAGATATCCTTCAGTATTAAGCATTTCAGGCAAGAAAGCACAGTCACTGATAAAAGTACGAAGACATAAAGACGGAATAGTTTCGAAACGTGGCCTTTCTCGGGAATCCAAAGCTTACTGGGTATCTGGGTGGAGAGGTTTTGGATACAGGGGATGCACTAAAACTTCTGTGTCCTGGTTTCTGCATCTTTGAGTGAGAGCAGTGGTACTATTGTCTGTCAATGATCTCTCTGTTGTTGTGAGGGTTGAAATCAAGGGCATGTGTATCTTTGCGTGGCTTGGGTCTTGCACAGGAACCCTTTGCAGAGTAAAGGAGAGGGGCCCCAATCAAGCTGGCTATACTTGCCAAGTCAGGGCCCTTTGATCATTTGGTTTTGCTCTTGACAACTAAGAGCTGGAGGATTTCGTTTTTCTAATTTGCAAGAAGGAGCTGTTTGTGCTCACTGCCACCCTGATTGAGACAAGCATGCAATGACATTACTATTCTGCCAAGGGCTTGTGCCTTTTCCTAATGAGTGTCTTTCCTCCCACCAGTGGTGAGAATGCAGAGTTGGATTATTGCTCTAATTGAACACAGGCAGAAACAGTGGCAGGACAAGGCCACAGACAGCTTCATAGAAGCACACGAAGCTGGGAAGATTTGTTCCAACCACTTCCATTTTGTAGCAAAGGAGACCATGTTTCAGAATAAGATTTTCTTTCTCTGAGTAAAGAAAAGGCTTATGCCCCAGTAACTAAGTTCACCAAGCTGGCTGTGAACCTGAAGCCGGGCATCCTGACTGGCAGGTCTGTGACTGAGAATCAGGAGCTCTCCCTCCTGAGATGTGAACTTGTGACCCTAGTCCTGTGGCATTTGCACATTCAATGCCCAACTGCCTCCCTGGCATCCTTGGGGGTCTTCTGAGTGCATGCTGAGGCAGACTCACTTCACCGAACGCCAGTGCTTTCATTCCCATCTATGCCACCCTGGATTCTGCCCCGGGAAACTTCAGCCTCCAGTTGGCCCCCATTATTGCTCAGATTCAAAGTCTGAAACTTAAGCTTTCTCCCTTCATCCCATATTCCTCTGTGAGTGTCCCCATCTCACTCCATAGTGAACCATCTTCTGTAGAAGCCCATTCTCGTTCCAACCCAACTGACTATTCCGGTGCCTCCTCATGCTTTCCCAACCATGGCCCTGCTCTGGCTTCCAGCAAGCTCTTTCTCTTTCTGTCCGGTCAAGTAAACATTCCTGTGTACAGTCCAGTGGCTGCTGTTCTTATTCATCTAATGCCTGTCTCCAGCACATCAGTCTCTTGCCATCACTAGAAACATCTCAGCATTCCTCAGACGCTGGGGTCCTCACAGCTCCTTGACTAACTTGGATAGCAGCTCCTACTCTCAGCACATCTCTTTGGTCTTGCCTTCCTCTGTGGCTTCTTTTCATGCTTTCAAACTCTAAAGCTTCCTCACTGCCCAGTGTTCCTTTCCTTCTGCCCACTGTAGCTCTCTTTCTTCTGGGTCCATCTCTTCTCCATCATCATGAACTTAAGCCCCCCTGACTTCTTCATATTCTTCAAACTACCTTGGATCCTAGGCTTAGCTGCCATCCATTCTGGCCTTCGTGGATGTTGATGGGATCTGTGCTCATGCTAAGCTAGCGAATCTTGTCCCTCTGTCCTGCTGATGACCTGCTTCACTTCCAGTCTAGTAGATCTTCCAACTGCTGTTTTCCTCCAGGGCGTCAGGAGCCGAGCATTCCGTGTCTCAGGCCTACTGGTCTTGTTATGCACAGGGCCAGAGCCAGGGCGCCACTTATCTACTTGCTGCCCGCTGCGTTCCATGCATCTCCAACTCCAGGCTCCTAGCCTTTCTTTAAGGTGGTCTTGGAATCAGTGTTTGGCCCGATTCTTGCCTCCCTGAGGAGACTGGACTGTCCACTGGGAACCATTCCAGCCTCTCTTCTCCACTTGACTTGTTCCAAACACCTCCTCCCTCTGATTCAAAGGAACAAGGATGACCTCACTAATTTTTCTTAACCATCCTTTATCCTTCAGAACATCTCTTCCTTCCTTTCAATCCTTCTGTCCCTTTCTGAGTCTTCCTTTTCTTTCCTGAACTGATTCCTCTGAGTCTTCTACGTTTCTGTGTTCATTATCTTTCCATTGCTATCATACTTTAAAGTTTTATTCTCCATTCACTGGGCATTTTGTCTTCCACAGCTCACTTCTATGTGTAAAATTCTCCTGAAAATGATCTACCAAGGGTTGCCTGCTACCTCTTAGTTGTCAAATTAAAAGGTCTTTGGTCTACTACTGTCATCCTACAGAGGCCTTCCCGAAAACTCCCCGACTCTTCCCTCTTACGCCCCTAACTGCCCTGCTGTTTCTGCACGTTCTGACTGTGCTTCCCCAGCATCTTTTCCTCGGATGGCACTCCAGAATATGTCCTTTGCTCTCTTCTAGGCCCTCGTCTTCCTCCTTCCCGAGGGAGGCTTGGATTTTTCTAGTGCCCTACCTCTGGAAACCTGAGCTACATCTTCTACCCCGAGCTCTCTCTGGATTTCCTGTTAGACTTCTTTTTATTGTGAAATAAACATAGCACAGAGAGAATCATTTCAAATCTACAGTTCAGTGGTATTAAGTACATTCACACTGTGGAACCATCACCACTATCCATCTTCAGAACTTCTCTCTTATTGCAAAACTGGAAAACCTCACACCACTTAAACAATACCTGTATTTCACCACCCTCCAACTCTGAGCAACTGCCATTCTCCTTTCTGTTTATAGGACTCTGACTCTAAGTACATTTCATAAATGGAGCCACACACTATTTGTTGTGAGTGACCTAATTCTTAATGTCTTCACGAATGATGCATGGTACAACATGCATCACAAATGTCTTCCTTCTTAGGGTTGAATAACATTTGTATATTTGCATGGCACTTTGTTTATCTATTCATCTTTCAATAGACATTACTGAACAATTTTTTAGTAGTTTATTTGCCAGGACCTGTGTTTTTGCCCAAGTGCACACTGGAGAACACAATAGACATTCATATATAGTATCCTTGTCCTCTATCCTACATGGAGCTTTCAGCCTACGTAGTTAATGTACTTGACTCATATCTTCCCTAAGATGAATTATTTGAGGGTACAGACCATCCTTGGCTCATCTGGTGGCTCCCTAACCCAAACAGAACTTCTGGCACAGAATTAGTGCCCAGTAAAGATTGATGAATGAGCTCGTGAATGAACTCAATGGGCACTTACAAATAGATTAGTTTTATAAATGCATAACTAGAAGTCCTTCTTTGGAAGTTGCATCCCTAGAGAGTGTTTGTGGTAAAAGTTACCTTCAAACACAGCATGGATTACTCAAGTTTTTATTGCTGAGCAGTTCTTGTTACTCCATAAATCTTTAGCTCCCTCAATGTAAATTGCCATTGAACAAGCAAAAGAACGACATGTGCATTCTTTTTATCAAGGATCTAGTATTAAGACAGATTAACTCAGAGGGAATGGTACCAGCCTGGGTATCTGCCCCATCCCTCATTCTTATTGTGATTAATGAGACTGGGCACATATTTTTTTTCCCACTCTGCTTGAAAACATATTGAGTTTATGCCTCATCCTACAATGTTAAATATTGTCTTAGAATTACATTATCTCTTACACAGATGAGTGGCTGGGTGCCATGTGCACTGCTGACAGTTTTCATGGGGTGGAACTAGGATTGCTGAGGAAATCATTCAGCCATGATGACTACCGGAAAGCGTACAGAGAACTCCAGCAAAACTGGAATACACAGGTAAGCAATAAGTCCAAAGGTGAAGAAATAACACAGAGATGCTGCTCAAGACAGTGAGAGCTGGGCATGTGCTTACAGTGGGCAAGTAATTAGCAATAAGTACTCAAGTAGGACCCTTCAAAGAATGGTGTCTTTGGATGTGTAACCTGAGGGCCTTCGTCTGAGAAATGACTCAAGAAATATTTTTCAGATGGGTAAACTCATATTTTCAGAGTACATTTTGCACTTACTATTTTATTATCAAATTACCCTGTGGGATAGATAAGAAATGGATGTTATCCCCATTTTTGAGGTCAAGAAACTGAGACACAAATTGCATTATGAGTCAGAATGGCAGGAGAGAGATGAGAGAAGTAGGCAAATTTTACTCAGATTTTACACTGAGACAAGCAGAAAATCACACAAAATAACCTGGTCCATTGAATATTTCCTAGGAGTGGTTGTTTGAAGAAGTGTCCCACATAGGCTCAAGTATTTGAACACTTGGTCAGTTGGAGAGTGTCATGGAACCTTTAGGAGGTGTGGCCTAGCTTGTCACTGAGGGTGGGCTTTGAGAGTGTATAGCCTTACCCCATTTCCAGTTGCTTTTTCTATCTTCTTTTGGCTGTTGGAGATATGAGTTCTCAACTTTTGACTTCTCCTGCCCTGCTTGTCATTTATAGCAATGAATTTTTGCCATGATGAACCTTTATCCCTCTGAAACTGTAAGCCAAAATAAATTCTTCCTTCTGTAAGTTGCCTTGGTCATGGTGTATTATCACAGCAAGAGAAAAGTAACTAATACACCAAGGTCTACTTAATTACTTCCTCCTTCTACACATCCAGCTCCTCCAGCTCCTCCTCCTCCTCCTCCTCCTCCTCCAGCTCCTCCTCCTCTTCCTCTTCCTCTTCCTTCTCTTCTTCTTCCTCTTCCTTTTCCTTTTCCCTCATTTTTTGAAGCAGGGCTCCAGTCTGTAGCACAGGATGGCTTGGGACTCACTGAGTAGTCCAGTATAGTCTAAAATTTGTGGCAATCCACTTGCCTCAGCCTTCAGCATGCTGGGATTTCAGGCATGGAGTCACTATGCCTATCCTTATTTATCTTCTCACTATTGTTTATTGAGCAACTATGTTCCAGGCTATGTACTTGATTGGGAGTGAAGGTTAGTGGAAGAAGAGAAGGCAAGGACTCTTCTCTCAGAGCTCACAGAGTCATGGGCATGGCAATGATCATTGCAACCAACTTTGCATGAGTAGAATGGAGGCCTAGGCACTGTACCATGGCAATGGTGGTCTAGGGACTAGTTTTACTTAGGGAAGTTGGAAAAAGTTTAAAAATAGATGTCATTTCCATTGGATGAATTTTCTAGTGAGAAGCAGCAGTTTAAGAATTTTTTTCAAAGGTACCGAGACATAAGATAGCTAGGGTCTTTGGAGAATTTCAATCAACATGACCGGAGTGGGGCTGAAGAGGGTGGAGGGTAGCAGGAGATGCATGGAGGAATAGTGGGGACTAGAGCCAATTAGCATTCAACTGACAGCACTCCCTGGGGGAGTCTTCTTTTCATGACTGCCTCATAAAGTATGCAAGGACATGCACCTACCAAGTGCCATGAACTGCATTTGATGTTGGCAAACCTTTGGGCATAATGCAACAGATAAGATTCTTGTCTGCATGAAGCTTTCTTATAGCAAGGAGATTCAGACCGTAAGCACGGTTCCAAATACTCATTAACTACAGTCCACTTCTATAACTGAAATAACTAACTGAAATGCTGAGACAGAAAATCTGACACAGTAAGCACCCCCGACTTGGTGCTATTTCTTAGCTGAGATCCAAGAAATATCCACAGATGTCAGCATAAGACTCCATGTTGAGACAACAGCAAGTGCACAGGGCCTGTGGCTTGAAGGACAGGCAGACAAGAAGTAGGAGAGAATGGCAGGAGACAGGGCAAGAGAAGTTGGCAAAGCCAGGTCACTAGGACTGTAGGCTAAGATTTTACACTGAGAAAAATAGAAAATCACACAAAGGTTTGATAAAGAAATGATCTACAAGCAAGGTCCCAGGATTCTGCAAGTCTCTGTTTCCTTTTGGTCATGCTCCTCCCCCACGGGTCCTTACAGTCTTTTTGCCCCTTCTTCTACAATGGTCTCCGAGCCCTGGGTAGGTGAAGTTCAACATAGGAGTCCTGTCCAGGGACCCACACTCTGCAGACTCTGTTTACTTTGGCCATTTGTGGCCTTTTGTGTCCATCACCCTCTGTTGCATGAGGGAACTTTGCTGATAAGAGTTGAGAGATGCATTAGCATTCTCTCTACCCCTTGTTCTATAGGGTGACTAGACCCTAGTAGATGAACTTGCACTGAGAGATGTCTGGGTACACTAACTTGACTATATAGGCCTTAGCATAGATGACAAAATGCGTGAAATCCAGTGGGGGATTCTATAGGGGGATGCGGATGGGAGAGGGAGTAGGTATAGAGATGATTAAGATATTTTGTATGAAATACTAAACAATTCAATAAAATATACATTAAAAGTGATATACTAGCACACTGATTATATATATATATATATACACACACACACACACACACACACACACACACACACACACACACACATACACATTTACTCTGGCTGTTATGTAGAGAATGAATTAAAGGGGAGCATAAGTAGAAATGAGGAGGCCAGTCAGGAGGCTGCTTTTGTATCGGATGAGAGGCTACAATGGCTTATACTAAGGAACAGAGTGGGTGTTAGGGCTGGAATATGAAATGTCTCCCATGGGCTTATTTTAAAGCCTTTTTCCCAAGCTGATGGTGCTACTTTGAGAGGTTCTGGAAACTTTGAGATGTGGGACCTAGATGAAGGAAGTAGGTCATAGAAGGTGGGTCTTTGGGGATACCATGTCTCTTGTTCCCCTCTTTCCCTCCCTCTCCCTCCTCCACTCTGCTTCCTGTCTTCCGTGAGGTGAAAGGGCTCCTCCACCACGCCCTGTTGCCATCATTATGTGCTAACCAAGCACATGAATATAAGAAACTTGTGAGCTAAAGGAAAGAATTCTTCCCTTAGGTTGTTTTGCTCAGATATTTTTGTCACAGTGTTAAATAAAAGTAACTAATACAATGGACAAGTGGTTGATATAGATTTTGGAAGGAAAGGGGACAGGGTTTGCTCTTACAGTGGACATGAGATGATAGACCAGGGAGGAGATGAGGAAGAATCAGTCTTGAGTTATTCTCCAATGGTATGGGGTGCAGCTAGGATGGACTAACAGGGAGAAACTGGGGAGACCTTAAGACTCATCAGCAAGGGCAGGTTCTTGCTCATCTTCTGGGAAATGGAGAACCACAGAATGATGCTAAACAGAAGAATAATATGTGAGGCTGGCATGTTAGATGGTCATTTTGACAACTGGAAGGAGGGTGGAACATCCGGGGGATGATCTTGGTGCTCCACAGAGGTGATGAAGGCCAGGAATGAGGCAGTGATGCAGACTGCCTCTGGCCTATCAGCACCCTAGGTGTCCTTCCCTGTTAAAGTAATGAAGGACAATGTGGCTCCCATGATGGAGGTGTGAATTACTGGGCCTGGATAAAGGAAGCCATCTGGGCTGGGGAAAGCCTTTGCTCAGTAGGGCCTGATGGGGAGCAGGCAGACCGTGCTGGGATCTCAGGCAGGAAGGCTGAGGACTTTCCTACTGGGCGGGACACGTTGGCGACAGTTCTCTGGGCTGCCCAGGCACCACGCAGCCTTCCATGAGACTCCATAAGGGGAAGGTGGTTCAGGACTCTCCTCTGTAGACTGCTCATCAGCAGCTTCTTTAAAAAATATTTTTATTTTTTATTTTATGTGTTTTTCCTGCATGTATATAAAAGTACATCTGTCTCATGCAATGTCTGAGGAAGTCAGAAGAGGGCGTCAGATTCCCCTGGACCTGGAGTTATGGATGGTTGTTAGCTGCTGTGTGGGTGCTGGTAACTGAAACTGGGTCCTTTGCAAGGGCAACCAGTGCTCTTAACCAACCACTGAGTCAGCTCTCCAGTTCATCATCAGCTTCTTAATGGAACTCCCTAAACTGAATAGTCACTGTAGGCAGGGATTACTTGATCACAGAAGTTCAAATAGACATAAATACTTGCCAGGGTTTCACACATCTGGCCAGAAATTGTCCTTGGCGCCCTAAAAGTTGTACTAGAAGTCATAAAAGTCTTTTAGATTCCCCTCACAGTCTGTGAGTGCAGGAAGCACTCTATGCTGCATCAGGCTCCCTGCAATAATCAGGGAAAAGTTGAAAAGACAAAAGCTAGGCCTTCAGCTGTTCTGGGCCTTATGTGTGTGTGTGTGTGTGTGTGCGTGTGTGTGTGTGTGGTGTGTACATGTGTGTTATGTGTTGTGTATGTGTTATGTGATGTGTATATGTGTGTGTGTGTGTTATGTGTTGGTGTTGCGTGTGTGTGTGTGTGTGTGTGTGTGTGCGTGCGTGCGATTTAGGGAACTGCATGATATCAACAGGTACAAGGTGGCTTAGGGGCCACAGCAGTACCTGACTCATCAATACATTCATGGATTAACAGTGGAAACCATCATTCTAAGAGGCCAATATCAGCACCGTGTAACTCTTCTGTAACATAAGGCAACTGAGTGATACCATAGCATACCTAGAGAAAAGACAGTGAAGAGTTCATACTCAAATGGGGCAGTTTAATTGGGGGAAAAAATTACCTTTGGTTTGGTTCAGTAGCCAGCAGCAGCCCCTCTGGGTCTGTGCACTGACATTCTCCATGGGCTGAATGGGTAAGAAAGAAAACTCAGCTTCATGTAATGTAAGTGGCTGCAGAGATGTAATAAAACCCACAAGGACTGCTACAGCAATCCCCTGAACTAATGAATTCTGGTTTGCTACAGGCTTTAGCTTGCCTTCCCAGAGCTGGTCCTCCTTTGGGAGGCATCTCTCCCTTCCAAGATGATCTTCAGGGTCAGTGCTTCCCAATGTAACTGTGGTCTGGAAGGATGTCTAAGAGGGCATAGACATTATTCTCTGGACTACGGGACTCAATTTCTTTTCTTCACATAAACAGTTTTCAGATTAGGAATCAATTTGGTCACTGACTTTTTTATTCATGATTCTGCATGCCTCTTGGTTTTCCTTATTTTATTCCATCAAACAAGTTGCAACACATATACCAATTGCTTTTATTGCTAGAGAAAATATGGATGATCCAGGGCCAGATACAGTGAACTCGTCTGAGGCTGATGCAAAAGATGTTTTAGAAATGGTACGACTTGGATTTGGACGAGGCAGAGAGGACTGAGACAGTGTTTCTGGTGAGACATTGGAGCAATGACCCAGCTTATAGATGAGGACACTGCTTAAAGTGGAGGCAGAAGTATCAGTGACAATGCAAGAAATTGAAATCCAAGTGTACTATTATTGGTGGGAGTGTGAATGGCGTAACAGCTATGAAAATAATATGATGTCTCTTTAAAAAAATTAAAATAGAATTGCTGTTTGATCCAGACAGATAATTTCTGAGTATATTTTCCAGAAAATAAAAAACAGTGTCTTAAAGAGACATTAATATCTCTAAGTTGATAGCCACAATTTTTTTGATCTTTCTGAGACAGGGTCTCCCTGTAGCCCCAGCTGTCCTGGAACTCGCTAACTAGACCAGGCTGGCCTTGAACTCACAGACATGTTCCTGCCTCTGCTCCCCTACCCCGAGTGCTGAGATTAAAGGCAATAGCCACAATTTAAAATAGTGAAAAGGTGGAGGCTAATGTGGGTCAATAAATGACTGGATAAAGCAAGCGTAGTATATCCATAAAATAGAACATTATCCAGCCTTAAAAAGGAAGGAAATTATGATGTATGGTTGAATTTTAAGAATTTATGCTAAACTAATCCAGTCACAAAAGGGCACATAGCACATGATTCCACTGATGTGAGGTACATGGAATACTCAATTCATGGAGAGCAAAGTGGATGGAAGTAGAAAAGAAGAATTACTATGCAGTGGGTGTGGGTTTCAGTTTGGGGTGTTATAAAGTTCTGGAGGTGGATAATATTGATGATTGAATGGCAACATGAATGCACTCAACATTTCTGAACTGTGTGTTTAAAAAAGGCTGAGACAGTAAATTTTATTCTGTATATTGTACTATTTTAAAAACATTACCAAAGAGCTGAGCGTGTAGCTGATTTGGTAGAGTACATGCTCAGCATGAAGAAGCCCTGGGTTCAATCCCCAGCGCTGCTTAAACTGGGTATGGTGGGCACACACCTGTCATCTCAGTACTCAGGAGGTGGAGGCTAGGGGTCAGGTGTTTGAGGTCATCCTTGTCTGCACGGTGAGCTTGAATCCAGCCTGGGATACATGAAACCTTGTCTCAAAACAAACCCAAACCGAAAACTATCAAAATACTCAAAATAAAAAAGAGGCATTGGAGAGCAGGGCTGGACATTTATGATGTTTTCTGTGTCCTGTACTAGGATGTATCTGTGGCTGTGGAAGATTTAATGTTTGAAGGACACAGTAGGGAGCTGACCCAAACTCTAGAGAATCAGGAACATCTCTGAATTGCTGAAGGAACAACCATGCTTACTGAGACCTGGCCTCCCTTAAGCCATACAGCAGACTGAGGTTACTCAGGTCAGGCAGGGCCTAGAAGTCATCTGCTGATTGTGACATATTTTGGCTCTCCTGTGAATCTCCTAGGCAGACAAGGAGAGAATTTACAGCAATTATTTGTTGTATTGAGAATTTTAAAATCACATTAACAACCTCATCTGTGTTTGGGGAGTGTGGTTAGCCTGGATCCTGAGTAAGTCTGGCCCTGCCAAATTGAAGGTCTGACATAGAACTTGCTCTGAGGAATGGCCACTTTGCAGGCCTTGCTGGCTTTCTTAAGATAATTCACCATCACTCAGTGGAAGGCACACACAGTCCAGCCTCACTTTTTCTGGTGTCTAGATTCAGATAACACCTATGTGTGGAGAGTCAGATGGTATTTCCCAGCTATACTACCCAAACGGCTTGGCCAGAGAAGCAGCAACCAGAGCTTGGAGATTGTTAGAAATCTGAACATACAGCCCCATCCCTGACCTGTTTCATCAGAATCCATATTCTGACCAGATCCCCAGGTGATTCATAGCACGATAGACATCAAGAAGTCTTGATGAGCACTTCCAAAGCGTGTGTCCAGTCATGAGCACCAGGGGCGCGTTATTAGTGAGAGGCTCAAACTGCTTCCTGCGTGACTGTGATGGGAGAGCTATTTTTGCAGTAGTGAAAAGGGAAACTTTGAGAAATGAGATGTAAGTAATGTGTGCAGGCTTCCCACCAGTGGACAGGCAGGGAAGAGGAGAGCCCAAGACCTTCTACAAAAGGACATTTGCTTCTGGGACACACATGCACGCACGCGCGCACACACACACACACACACACACACACACACACACACACGCACACACTCACACTTGCATAACTACAGTGCAGCCCATGATCACATGGTCATATTCATTCCAAGAAGGAAAACTAATAGACATAATAATATTGATTGTCATTATGTTTATAAGTGACTTGTAGCAAATCGGTAGATAGTATTTAATAGTTTAGCGCTGACCTTTTAAGTGTCACTAACTTCATCCTCACCTTTCATGGAAGCATCTTTAACATAGCCCTAGCTTTCTCCAATACATTAGAAGGAGCTCATTTAAAAGAGAATAATGTAGCCGAGCTAGAAAAACCTTAAGGAGAACAAGAGTTCCTTCAAGCATGGAGAAGGCTGTTTTAAGACTAAATTAGATCTGTGAAAGCTTTTTTGTACTCACTTGTACAATCACATTCAGCCTCTCCTTCTCTCCTCCTTTTCAATGAATATAAAGTCTAAAATCCAGGAGAAAAGAGCTTTTATACCTTCTACGTAAGTGTCTCAATCTTGATTTCTTGGCAGTCCTTGGAAACCTTGATTCATGAATGAATCCTTACTCCCCCACACCTACACACCTATTCATCACAAGACAGTGATTCACCCTAAATTATACAAAAATCAAGGACATAGAACATGGAATCTAGATTTCTTAACATGTTTTTCTTCTTTTGTTTCAATTTGTGTATGATGGAATGTCTCCTATAACAATTCAAAAAGGCTTTTAGGCAAACACCTGTAATTCAGACTTCTGGGACCTTAGAGAGTCAGAACAAAGGAAGGGGTCAGGCAGAGGCATTTGAATAGAGAGAAAGAGAGCTTGAGGAGAGAGAGAGAGAGAGAGAGAGAGAGAGAGAGAGCACCTTCCTTTCAAGAGAGTGGAGAGGCGAGAGTATTTTTACATGGCAATTTCCACCTGTTTATGGGCCAGGTTTGGGACATGCCATATAGCAATCACCAGAAAGACCAGAGTGGCTGGATTCATGTGGAATGGAAGATCTTACATTGTATCTGGCGCAAGGTGACAGGGCAGAAATATCTAGAATCTCTTGACATTCTCATGACTCTTCTTACTGGGAAGTGGATGTGGTGCCAGCAGATGCGGAAGGGCCAGTAGAGAGTAGGAAGCCAAGGTCCCACTCTTTCTTCCCATCCAGGAAGTAATGAAAAGCCCGGAACTTCTTTAGTTAATTCCTTCTGCTCTGGCAAGGATGATAAATGTCCTTAGTCATTGACATTCTTAAAATCCCTTAAAAATCCCTGGTGGCAGGTGGGTGCTGTTTTCAAGCATAAAAATATTAGTTAAGGGAATCAGTCAATGAGTAAATCAATATTTGTTTAGCATCTGCAATGTGCTTTACAATATACCAGTTTGAAATAGCGTGTAAAAACTAAGTGTAATACATGACTGCCACCAAAAGGAAGATGTTTCTGTAATGATTATCAATGGGCTTTAGAGATCAAAGGATCAGGGTTCAAATCTAAGTTCTACTACTCTGGAGAACTGCCTAATTTCCCCGAACTTCAGTATTACTCCCTGTAAATAAAAGTTAAGTTAATAATATTTCACAGGACTTCACAAGTATTCAATATGTCCAATATCTGTAACATGTTTAACTCATAGTGAAAATTCAATAGACAATAGTAAGGAGCAAATCTCTTTGGGGAACCCAGAACTCCTTACCCAGACAGTGTGAAAATAAGGATGGCCCTGGATGTGAATAGATTAAAGGAACTGAGTACATAGCCTCGAATTTTCAGGCTCTATCTGTCCAAGTGGGACACTGGAGGATATTTTTTTTGTAATCTAGATATTTTTCAAGATCTATTTTTATTTTTATTTATGTGTGTGTTTGTGTTTATGTGTGTGTGTGTTGTCCGTGACAGTATGTGCCATGTATTTGCATGGGCCCTCAGAGGCCAGAAGATGTTGGATTCCCTGGAACTAGAGTTACAGGAACTTGTGGGCTTCCAGATGTGGGTGCTGGGAACAGAACTTGGGTCCTTTGGAAGATCAGCAGAACTCTTAAAGACTGAGCCATATCTCCAGCCTCCTAGATATTTTTAAATAGTCAAAAAAAAAAGAAGAGCAAAATGTAGGAGGTGGCTGTATTCCTGGAGGCTTTCATGGGGGAGGTGATTCATGAAGCAGAAACTTAGAAATTCCAGATCCATCTTGTGTAGCTGTACCTGGGCCACATGTCAGTCTGAAGGACAAGTGGGCTTTGAGCTCTCTGCTGCTCTGGATATCACCCTATCCCTTAGCCCTTCATAAACTCCTTAACACACTTATCTGGGCATGCACACCTTAGTTCCTCGTCTTCTTCTTAACTTTACTCTTGGCTCTTGGGTCTTCCCAGTATATTCCAGGTATTTTAAGAATCACCTTATTTAAATACATAATTTATGTGCAAGTAGTGTCATTCATTTAAAATGAAGAACTTGATGGAAAGAAGAAGGGGGCCAGCAGGAGAGGGATGGGGACAAAACAAGGCAATTGGAGATAAATATGACCAAAGTACATTATATACATGTATGAGAATATAGTGAAACTCCTTAGGTATAGCAATATATGTTTATAATTTTTGTTTAACAAAAAATACAGAATTTTTAATTAGTTTTTGTACAGTAAGAAATCACAGATGCATTCAAAATAGAACATTTCCATTACCTTCAACTCTCCTGAGCCCTATCATAAAAGCACTCTCATGCCTTTGCAGTCTATGCTGCCCTACTTCCTGAACAGCCATTATTGGGCTTCTGTCACTTTAGTAGACCAGTTTGCACTGTCTGGAATTATATATAAACATAAGCACATACTGTGTTGTGTCTTTCTCTTGCCCTAATGGTGTTGAGATGCTTCTATGCTGTATATTCAGTAGATCATGCCTTTTAATATTTTTATTTCTTTATATTGTGTCCATGTGTATATGTGTGGGGGGACTTGTGTGCATGTGTGGAAATCAGAGCCCAACTTGGAGTTAGTTCTCTCCCTTCACCGTGTGGGTCCCAGGGATCAAACTCAGGTCTTCAGGCTTGGCAACAAGCACCTTTACCCACTCAACCACCTGGAGGTCCATTACATCATGCTTCATTGTACAGGCACTGTCCAGATAAACGATGTTTTCTTTATCCACCTACCTACAGATGGACAATTGGGTCATTTCTAGTTTTGGACTCCTGTGAATAAAGATGTTATACATTTTAATGCACACGTTTCTGTGTTTCATTCTCTCAGATAAATAGAAGTGGACTGGCTGGATTGTACCATCTGCACAGATTAATTGTAAACTGTTTTCCAAAGTGGTGGTCCCATCTTATATTCTAAACAGCAGTAATGAGAATTCTAGTTCATGTCCTTGTCTACATTTGGTGTGGCCCATGACATGGTTCATCTTCCTAAACTAAGTATTTTTAGTTTTCCATATAAACAGTGATGTTAAACATTCTTTATTGTGCTCCCTGTTTTAATGACTATTTGCAAATCCCTTTTGACAAAGTGTCTGTGAAAAATCTTATTTCTGAATTCAGTGGGTACAAGAAACTATAATATATAATAAATATTTTTCCCCTTTTGTGTTTTAAAAATTTTTTTCAAAATTTTAGCTTTGAGGCAGGGTCTCCTGTAGCCTAGGCTGGCTTCTAACTCACTACATAAGCTGAGGATGATCTTGAACTTTTTCTCTTCCCACCTCCATCTCCTGAGTGCTAGGATTAAGGCTTTACACCACCTCGCCCAGTTTTATGTGTTCCTTAAGACTGAACCCAGAGCTTACTGTATGCTAGATAAACCCTCTTTCAACTGAGTTATATTGCCAACCCATTTTAAAATAGAATCCTTTGAGGGATATGTTTTTAAAGTTTTGACAAATGCTTACTGATCTATAATCATTTGCATTATATTTTATGGTTTTTGTAGTGGGGAGCAACTTCTAGTTTTTCTTCTTGGAATTTTGTACCTTAGATTTTGTATCTAGACCTGTGATCCACTGCCAGTTAGTTTCCTTGACATCATACATGCCTACAGTTTCAAAGCCCTGCTACACATTAACAACTCCTAAGTTTCATCCTCCAGACCAAGTCTTTCCTCCAAAATAGTCATGTCCACTTTGATGCACCCCGAGATAAGCATCTCCAAAGTGGACTTTGTCCTTTCCTTCCGTATCTGTTTCCTTTAACTCAGTTCAGTGAATGGCTCCATCTACCCGACTAGTAAAACAAACAAACACAGATGGCTTGCTCTCTCCCTCACCTACATCCAATCCAACATGAACCCTGGCCACTGTACTTCTTTTTCTACACCACTCTCTACTCGGGACCACTTCCCATCCTCCTGGACTTCTGCAAAAGTCTCCACATCTAAAGCTTCCTTACCTCCAACTTATTCAGAATCTTATGCCTAAAACTACATTGGCTTTGCTTGCCTTAAAAGATAAAGACTGAGGCCAGAGAGCTGGCTTAGGAGTTGAGGGCTTTGGTTGCTCTTGCACAGGATCTGTGTTTAGTTCCCAGCACTCACATGCAATTGAACAACCATTCAAAACTCCAGTTCCGAGGGATCTGATGCCCTCTTCTGACCATGGACATTGCATGACACAGATGCATTTACA
The DNA here is from genome assembly GCA_035773235.1 of Eospalax fontanierii. NCBI lineage: Eukaryota > Metazoa > Chordata > Mammalia > Rodentia > Spalacidae > Eospalax > Eospalax fontanierii. The sequence continues at coordinate 34,441,141 of CM069529.1, read as the reverse complement.
TACATACAGACAATACACTCATACACATAGAATAAAAAATGATAACTATTAAAAAAAGATAAAGACAACGAATCTACACATTTCTAATCAGTCTTCTTCCTCGCTTTCTCTCTCTCTTCTTTCCAAATAATGTCCCTGCATACCTTCCTTGATTCCCTTGAAGATATCCTCCTTCTTTCCTTTCTGTCTTTATGTGTCCTTCCCTCTTCTAGAAAGAGTCTTGTCATTTTTCCCTCCCACTGGTCCTTCAGTTCAAATATCACCTCTTTGGGGAAGGCTACCCTGAGCCTCCGGCCTGAGTCAGGCCCCTCTTGTGAGAGCACATGGAAGCCTGTCCCCTCCAGCTACACTGTGATGTTCATTTCCCTCTCTAGAATGCGAACTTCATGAGGACAGTTGCAGCTTGTTCCCAGCTCTGCTTCCAGCACTGGGCACAGCTCTGCATATAGGAAGGAATATTTATCGAAATAAGCATTTAGTAAGTGAACACAGGGCGGTGAAGACACAGACAAGCAACTCTGGAGAATGGGAAGAGGTGGACCTTGGATATGATCTGCAAAGACAGGAGAGTCAAAATGAAATCACGGGGTTGTGGGAACACATTTGCTGATTTTCTTTTTGAATTGAGAATCAATACACAATTTTCTTTCTCCAATCATGTAAGCAGACTATTAATTATAACAGGACTGGTGGGTCTCACATTAGTCACATCAAAATCAGCCTGTTTGGAACTGGATTTAGAAGCACATGGTAAAATAGTTTCAATTCAAAGGATGAGGATGTTACTTTGAATTCTCTTACCAAAGCTGCTCCCTGTTTAGAAGCAATTAAGTGCAAGTATGGAAAGGCATAAGCAAGACGGGAAAGTTTGATTAGAGGAAAATACTTTCATGAGCCAATTGGGAAGTCCTCTGCATGCAGCTAGGGAAGGCCACTTCTGGCTTATCTTAGTGTGGTGGTGGAGGAGATCAGGGTCCCTGGATCTGAGTGATTCTAGTGAAGACTCAAATAGGAGAGAAGTGGGGTCTGGCCAGGCACAGTTGAGTAGTGCACGCAGACTTGTCAGTCATTTCCGAATCATCTCCAGTTCCGTATCTTTATCCAATGATACATTATGTATGCATTCCCCCTCTTAGTGGCTTGTTATTTGATTTTGCGGAAAAAAAATGAAGCAAGTTCTCTGCTAAGTGCTCAGTTGGGGATGGCTGGCATGTAGGCCAGAGTCTGACTGTTGACCCCCATCCATACATGTCTTGGGGATGCAGGGCTTGGCAGAAAATATGTCTCTTGTTCTCACTGAGAGCCTCTCATGCACTGTTCTTTGCCCCCTAGATAGACAAGATACCACACTTCTTCCTGGGCTTAATGATGGCTAAATGAAGAAGTCCACTGGGTATCTAGTGGAGATGCATTTCATGTGAGACACAGAGGACATGGACTTCTCACTGCAATTTCCCCATGTCCACCGGACATGTCCTCCAACACGGCCAATACAAACTGCTTTGCTGGGATTGGGGAACCACATCTGCTGATGACTGAATTCAGAGTTTTGTATATAATCAACGAGCACTGTATTAACTGAGCTACACACCCAACCCATGTTTTTTTTTTGTTGTTGTTGTTGTCTAGAGAGGTCATATTGAATGCAGGGGGTCATGGACTCTGAAGTGAGGCCCTTTGGGTTCAAGGTTCACCTTTGATCATGGCTAGCTGTGTAAGTTCAATCTCTTCATCTATCAAGTGGGGATGATACTGTGTGATATTATAGGACCATGGTGAAGATTAAATGGGTAAAAAAAGGGAAAGGCATTGAGAACAATGCTTGGTATAGAGTAAGCACTGAATAGTGTTAGCTCTTGTTATTTAGGAATGATGAGATCACTTAGTGGGGAATCAGCTTTGTTTTTTGTCTCTGGTCAAGGACCTCATTGCCTTAGTTTACCAAGAAGAATGAATTAAGATGTGTCATTCTTCATCATCAGTGTGAGCTCATAAATCAGCATGACACCATTTTGTGTACATGTGCACACATGTACACACATGTGCATGTGCTAATGTGTTGGATGTTTGTCTGCATGTATATGTGGAGGGCAACCTAGAGCTCTGTTCATTGGGAGCCATTCACCACTTATTTGTTTAGCGACAGGGTCTGTCACTGGGACTGGGGGCTCATAGATTGACTAGTCTGGGTGACCAGCAAGCTCCAGGCATGCTCCTGTCCCCGAGCCCCCACAGTACAGGGATTACACAATTACCCCACCATGCCTGGCTTTTTATGTGTATGTTGGGGTGCAAACTCAGGCTCTCATGCCTGTATGGCAGGCACTTTACCAACTGAGATATCTTCCCAGCCGCAAGCATGGTACTATTTTAACGTTTTAACTTGTTGACACATACTAAACACCTCTTATGTGTCAGGCACTGTTTTGGATTTGGGGACATGGAACTGAAAATACAAGGTATGTATGTCTTGATAAAGCTGTAGCACCAATGATAGAAATGGACTGAATGGACTGAAAATATGACTGGTGAGTTTCTATAATCCTGGGGCATTTGAAAACCCAGAGAGAAAGAACACGGGGGGGCAGGGTTGTTTGGACACATCTTCCTGAGAAGGCACTACTTTTACATCACTGCCAGCGGTACACCTCAGGGCTATGGGGCTTCATTGTCTAACTAATATTTTATTTCTCTTGTGTATCTAATGGATCATGGTATCTGGAGCATATAATTATAATAGACCAAATAGATTCCACCAGCTTTTACTGAGGCACTGTGCTAAGAGCTTTCACACACATTAAATCACTTAGCCAATTCTCTATGAGGACATCCAGATTTCTTCAGAAGCCAGAATGCCAGCTAGAATAATTTTTTGATGGATGGAGTCCATTACCAGGTTAGGCCATGAGCCCAGGTGATTGAAAAAGCATAAATCAGGCAATTGTCCTGATGTTGCCACTCGTTTCCATTTTTAAATCTCTTGCTACTAATGGAGATATTATCTGACTCTCTTGATGATAAAAGAATTAGCTCATCAAATCACCACATGATCCTTTGCATCATAGCTTGCTTTCTCATCAGTTCCAGAACATTGTTTAATTTTGAAATCGGAGCATTGACAGGTGCCATTTGCTTCCCAGTGTTTCTCCTGCAAAGACTTCTGGATGTATGATCTGAACTTCAACCTGCAGTTCCTGTGTATGTGTGTGCAAGGTATGATGAGAGAGAGACTCTCACCTCCCCTTTGTCTCCTCCCCTTGTCTCTCTATTTCACTGTGAACTCATCAAGTCAAACTCAGTTTGTGCATTTGATTCCCCAATTCTGAGCTCTTCAAAAATACCACATAGTCAAAATCTTCCCTAGAGAGATGGAAACAAAGAGAGGGTTCCCCAGCTCCATTCTGTGGAGTCCAGCAGCAAGGGATGAGTCAGAATAGTGATGAGGTTGTCTCTCTGGTTCTAACCTGGACCCACTTTAAATAACTCATCTGAATGTTAACTCGCACTTGAGACAGTGGTGCGGCTCATACGCTTCCCAAATTGATTCATTTTGCAGTGAGTCTGATGTGACTGACTCAGTGTAAAAATGTCTCTGGCAACTAGGGAAACAAAGGGGCAAAGCTGGAGGGTTACAGGGATGACACACAATGTGAGATGACGTGAAAGCTGGGCTGAAATTAAATTTCTCTTTGAATCAAACATTTCTGGGGAATGGCAATGCCAAACAAGAAAGGCATTCTTTCCCCGTGAGAAAAACTTGAGGACCCTCCCTCGGGAAGAAAAGATTCAAACTGTCTAAGAAACAGTCCTTGTGAAATGCTTAGCAGCCTTCCTGGATCCCCATGGTGCCACACACGTAAGGGTTGGCTGGGGCACCAGGGTCAGGACACAGATAATGAAACAGTAGACCAAGGAACCTCTCAGGTTCTCAGGAAGCAGAGGTTCTACAATGATGAAGAATAGGCCTTCTGGCCCCTTCATTGATAGGATGAAAGATAGGACTCTGGAAAATGAGGTCTGTAGAAGAAACCCAAATCATAGAAAAAAGTTATGAGAAGCTGCCTTGGTAGGAGATGTAGGCTTCCTTTGTGCAACTTCTGGAGACATATGTATGATCAATGAGATAATATTAGAGCAGAAGGACTTAATACATACTGAGTGCTGACATTATTCTGGGACCTTTATATCTATATTGTTACAGTACTGTTTCATAGAAAAATTGTGCTATGAAGTAGAATCATATGCCTTAGTACTAAGAATACAGTAAACACTCAGCATGCACTGGGTGTCTTGTTCTCCTACAAGGTGGGTATTACTACCCCCTTTTATAGATGAAACACGGGAGACTTAGAGATATAGAATATACTTTTAAGAACTTTCTAAGATTTCAAAGCCAAGGAACCATTATGTTTTTCTAAGGAGCTGAGCTGAGTTACAAAAGAGTAATCTGCTTTATACCATGATGAGCAACTTACTAACTGGGGCAAGTCAAAGCTGAGCTTTGATGAACACCCTACTGACTAGCGCCAGGCAAGTCATAGCTGAGCTCTGGAAGAGGCTTTATGAACTTGGCGTTGGGGAAAGAAATTAAATGCAGTTAGTTTCTTTCGTGCCTCAAGATTCTATAAGTAAAATATTTTTCAGGTTTTGCTAGCTATACTATGCCTTGAACTCATACTTAGTCACACAAGAATGTGAAATTGGAGAAGCAGCCACAGGTCAAGAACTCTGGGGTCACAGACATATGGTACAAGGGGGTTTATTTCCATCTGTGCTCTGGCTGTGCCAACCACTGAATTTCCTAGCTCGCATTCCATATACAATGAGCCTGCTGCCACCAGCTGTCCAAACCCTAGAGACTCTCTGTAAGTTAGACAAGGTGGCAGAGAGTTGAGTTAAAAAACTGACAGACAAGTAAGGATTTTTGTGAGTTGGAAACAATCTGGAGAGGATGACTCTGTGGATACTAAGACAGTCCCCTGGGGACGTGACTAAACCAGTGCAAGGCAGATTGGAAAACTCAAGACAGAAGAGTCACTCTGAGGTCTGTAGGTAAACATTTAGTAGAATACTGATTCTAATTTCATGTAGTCAGGTAGGAGTTTCAATCCTGGGAGAGAAAAACAAAATAACGAAGGAAATATTTAAGGAACAGTTGGAGAGAAGGTAATTGAAATTCAGCTTAGCTTGCCTGAAACAAAGCAAAACAAAACAACACTCAACAGGAGTGTGTGGTTAAGTGGTGATGTAAAGACTAGCAAACTTAGGAACACAGAAGAGGGATATTAAGTAGGTGTCTGGAATGGGAGAGGAGGAGATACACAGGAAGTAACTCAGAAGATGGGATGATGAAAATGAGCACAGAGTGGCCAGTCACAGAAAGCATCTGAGAGATCCTAAGAATTTTATTTGCAAAGCTAACATAGACTAGCAGTGGATTGTCAGTGTGGGACAGTTGGGGCCAATGAGAGAGGTGATGCAAGGTGGAGAGAGCCATTCTATCTGGGTGCAAATGGAGTGTACTGTCTCTGTGGCAGAAGGAAGTGGACTTTAATGGAGGATAGTGATGGAATTTCAGTCAAGACCTTTCTCAATGCATTTTACTTTTCTTAAAACCATTTCTCAAGCTTTCAAAGAGTTTCTGTTCCAATTAACTTAGAAATTTGTTCATTTAATAAGCATTTTTTGAACACATACTGTGAGTCAAGCGCTGTGCTAGAGGTATGAAGATAAAGAATGCCCATCCTTTTCTGAAGGAGCCTAATTGGTAAGAATAAATTTGGCCCAGTGCTGTGAGAACTCTAATAGAGACATGGAGTAGCCGGGAAATGTTCATGCAAAAGAAAACTTAATCAATGCTGCATGGAGTGTGTCTGAGGTCCCTAAAGAGGCTTTGTGGAAGAAGAGTAAAGAGATGTCTTTTTGAAGTACAGAGATTGCTCTTGGTGACCAGGGAGGTCTGAAGCTTTTACTTTACATGGGCAACATCAAGTGGTTTGATACAAATGAACTGGATCTCAAGACATGGGCTGAGTCAAGCTGAAGATGGGGGCAACCAGATGAGGACCTTGGGTGCTGTGCTAATAAGGAACTCAAATATGGTTCTGTGTTGGACAGGCCTCCACTGAGTGGATAGTCTGAAGCAGATCAACAGCCTGCAATACTTGCTTGCCTGCTCTGTAATCACAAACTGGATGTGGTCCATGTAGAGTTCCTATAGCCCACAGCAGGAAGAGTCATTGGGTTGTTCTTAAGGACTTTAACAAATTTCATTAGAATTAATAGTGCAACAACGGGTAACAATCTACTCTGGTTTCTTCCTTGGACTCCTTTTAGGAAACTGAAAACTTGAGTCAAAAGTGGGACCAGAGGGGCTAAGGAGCTAGCACAGTTAGTAAATTATTCATCTCACAAGCAATTTGCATCACTCACACCTACATAAAAAACTGGGCCTGATGATATGTACTTATAATCCCAGCACAGAGGAGGCAGACACAGGTGATTTCTGGGGTTTACTGGCCAGCTGGCCCAGCATAATTGGTGATCCCCAGGTCCATGTATGAGATCCTATCCCAGAAACAAGGTGGGTAGTTCCTGAGGAAAGATATCTGAGATTGACCTCTGGCCTCCAGGTGCATGAACACACATGCATATTTCCCCACATGCACATAGAAGACCGGGGATAGAGTAACGAGGCTCACAGCTTTCCCTGGACCCCATTATTCAGTGGGCATTTGAGCTTTAGGGGCAGGAAGGCACATAGCCTCAGCATCCTGTGCCCTCGGGTGAATAGTGTCAAGAATCGGTAGTAAAAGGGTCCAACCTGATCTAAGTTACAAAGTTGAGACCTTCCCCTAAGTGTCCTCCTCTCTCTTACCACCACAACAATAACCCTCTGGCAAAGGGGAAACTCTTAGTAATTTGAAAGCAGTAGGGACAATTATTCACTGAGCTCAGAGATGCAACATTCTCTCAAGAGTAAACATTGCACCAAATCTGCATGCAGACTTTGTGAAGCCTTTTAAATTTGAAATCCCATGGTAGCGACAGCCTTTAACTAAGGCTCTGAACCATAAGAGAACACATTTCTGCAAAAGCACCGAGCTTAGTGAGGCACCAGTGTAGTGCTATAAACCAGCAGAAGGGGAAAGGAACGCACAGAAGCAGGATGGGAAATGAGAAACAGGTTTGCTTGGAGGCCAGGAGCGAGTGGTAAATCGAGCCGGGCTACTGTGCAGGCCGTGTATTTTTATAAACCCTGGAGTCAATGGCACCAGTTATCTACACACTTTCTGTTTCCCTAAAAGAGCTTGTGATTCCATCACCCTGTTCTGTGACTTCAACATAGAAAGCCTTGGCTTCTGAAGGTGAGAGACACTGTACTCCAGAGGAGCATCAGGAGATGGGAGGGCAGGGATCTGGTTTCTTAGATGGACTGTAGCCTTCAGCAGTTCAGGATCATGTTGGCCAGTGCCTGCTCCCCTGTGTACCTACTCTCCAAACTGGGTCTCTTCTGTGAGAAAAAGGCCTTTGTTTTGCTGGGGGAAGATTGCATTTACATCACAGAGATTATGCTTCTGAGTGCTTTGTAAGAATAGGTAATGGTTAATAATAATTTATTAGTTATCAGCTAGTGTTAGGGGGGACCTTATAGGAGTGCCTAGGAGCATAAATTGTGGCATTAGACAATTTAGGTTCTTGTTCAACCTTCTTCCTGCTGTGTGACTTTGGACAGGTCACCTAACCTCACTGAGCCTCAGCTTGCCCACTGTAGGAGTCTTAGAACAGGCCTGACACTGGAGAGTGAGAACGAGCAAGTAGTTTTCCTTCTCCTCTTCCTCCTGCTCCACATCCTCTCCTTCACTGGCCAAATGAATACAAATTTGGAGGAAGGCAGGAAGAAAGGAGGAAGGGAACCTCCCTTCAGGCTGTGGTTCTTGACTTTTCCTTAACTTGCAACCTCATCTTTGTCTTATCCTTTGGGCACTTTGAAGCCGACAGGTGAACACACTGGGCCCCTGATGGTAGTGAGGACCACAAGGCTGCATGGTGGTGGTACCCAGTGCCGCTTGAGAAACCCGGAGAAGCCTTTTCAGAAGAGGAGGTATCACACTGGGTGTCAAAAATGCACAAGAATTGCGGTGAAAAGGGGAGAAGGGCAGTCTTATTCCTACAAATGATAGAAGATAGGAATGATGGGAAACTCCTGGAATATGAGCCATTATTGACTGAAAATAATAGCCTCTCTTCTAAGATCCACTTGTGTTTGGTAAGACATTCTAGCATTTGTGCATTGTCCTTAGGTACCTGGAGTCTTCACTGGAAAGGAAGATGCCAACAAAGAGAGGAGAAAATGAGGGCCGTGTCTGGACCCAAGGGAGGTCTTTTGTACTTTCACCCCCAGGACATTTTCTCCAAGCAGGAGTGATGGTGATGTAAGGTCTAGAGAAGAGACTTTGCTCTTTGGAAGCAGCCTTTCAGGACAGATGGTAGATTAATTGCTACCCAAGCCACTGCATGTTCATGAAGGAATGAGAACGCTGAGAACCTGGACGGGGCATGGGAGTGAGGTTTCTAAGTGACAAATCTGAAGAATGCCCCAATCCCTGCTCATCACCAACCTCCTCATTTCACCTGGTCCCTTGTACAGACATACACTGTGCGTGGATGTTTTCTTCTTGTCACCCTATCAATTCCACTTCCCCTTTGGAGACAGCTTTCTGGGCCACCCCTCGCTTGATGACCACCAGCACTCCCACGGTACTCATGTGTAGTAATCATTACAGCCATCTCCCTAGAGCATTGGAATGTCTACTGCTCAGTTTCAAACCTCATTCTGCACTCCTCGAAACCCGAATAGCCACCCGTGTCCCAGTGGAGCCTGAGACTAAAGAAGATCCATAAACCTCTGTTGATAAATGCATAGGTAAATGAATAAGAGAAGTTCTTATCCCCAGTGGGCCATCACCTAAATTCTGCTCTACCTATTCTAATACCTTCTTCCTTACAGGGAAATGGTGAGATTCAATAAACATTCTGAGATGAGATGTGATTGTTTCTAGCCATTCTGACTTCTCTTTGTATTCAACGTATATTTATCATTATGGGATTTGCCAAGATGCCATTCTGACAAGCCAAGAGGTTATAGGTATTCACAATTCTCTCATCATCCTGGTGTTCAATCCATCGAACATCCAGGGCAGAGTAGGAAAGCAAAGGCAGCCAGCTCGAAAGAACCCCAGCACAAGCCTTTGGCTGTCAAATCTCGAAGGTCAGAACTGGCAGAAGCTGATGGTCTTTTCATTTATTATATTATTTTTTTTTGATGCCCGTCAATGAAAGCAATGTTGAGTAAAAGTTCTACCTGCCAGGAAAGGAATTGTCCTTTGTACTTAGTGCCAACCTTCACAGTTGAGGTGCACTTTGACAGCTGCTTCCTGAGCCCCGGGGAGGATTACATATCTGTCCCAGGGTATAGGTGGAGGGCAGGGAGAGCAGACTTTTCACTGACTGGAGACTCTTTTGTGATTTCAGGCTGAGCTTTTATTTTTAGACCCACAGTTTAGGTTTTAAAAAGTGTTGCATCAGAGAACTACCTTTTAACTCATATATTCACCCACTATGTGCTACATTATACCAAATGCCTTGGGAATAAAAGATGTATAAGATGAATTCTTTTGTCTTAAGACTTGTGGCCCAGACTCAGATGAGTCTTTGTGAGAAGAGCTTTTCCTGATAGATGAGAACAGTTCTCTATTTCTTCAGAGCCAGGCATGATGCCAGGGTTTAACTGCAAGGACCCTTGGGGAAATGACAGGAGAAAAGAAAATGAACCCAGAAAACTCTGTGTTCCATGACTACAGACAAATCATAGAGTCTTTCTGAGTTCAGCTTACTCATTTGTAAAGTGAAAATAATGTATATGATGCAGATTATAGTGAAGGTGAGATGAGATGGTGGGTGCTGATGCACCTGGTAAACTGAATACACAAAGTTCAGATAGATGCTTACCATAAATGTTAGCTGGCACGGATCTGCCTCCAGAGAAGAAATGGGCTGTGCCTTTCATGTGCAAGTGGGTTCTAGATGAGAACACATGACAATCTGAAGGGTGAAGCGGATGTATGAATGGATAGATAGATGCATATATAGATGGATAGATGGGTGGACCAAAAGATGGATGGGGATATATAAATATGCATATATAAAAATTGTATATATTATATATATATATATATATATATGGATGGGAGAATGGATTAATATTCAGATGGGTGGATGGATATATTGGGGGATAATGGCTATATGGCTATATGTATGTACAGACAGTTAGATGATTGATGGATGAGTATATAGATGGTTAGATAAGAGATGGATGGTTATATAGATGGGTCAGAATTTCTATGACTCAAAAAGGTTTGGATTCTTGATAATCTATGCTGTGTTCCCAGTTTTTTGTGCCTTTGGAAATCCTTTTGGAGGTATGTATGGGTATAACCACCAATGATGACAAATCACACAAACATTCCAGACACCCAAGCTTGGGGGCCATGCAGGCAGATTTGGGCCACAGTTGGACAGCCTTATGTTTAGCCTATCTCCTTGTGAGTGGCAGAAAAATAACTATCCATCACACACACACACACACACACACACACACACACACATCAGTCAATTCCACATTTCCACTTCCTCTAAATGCTTAGTCCAATGGTTCTATAAAGCTACTATCTCATGTGATCAAATCATTGAGCCACAATGCTAACCATATCCCCACAAGGTTTCTAAAAATTTGTATGCTCATGCCCCATTCCAACATGAATAAAATCAGGATGGCACAGTGTAGGACTCGATTTTATGAAAAAGATGTGGTACTGATTTGTGTCACTAAAAATTAAATTGACCACGTTAATGCTTGAAGGTCCACTTCCTGGAGAGAAGACCAGCATTTTTGAAGTTAATCCAATATTAGTAGCCCAAATGATGGAGAGCTTGATAAATCCAGGCACACTGACTGGGATGGTTGGTTTACCACAGGGAACTTAGACAGTCACTCTAAGAACAAAGGAAATGGAATCCTATCTTGTTTCTGCACATGTCTCTGTTCCACACGGGCAGCCTAGAAGAGGGGCAGTCCTGGACCCCCTTGGAGGCCCAGAGACAGATTGGAAGGTGGGAGAACAGATTAGTATATGTTCCACGTGTTATCTAATTTAAGCTTTACAATGACCCATGAAGTGGGATAATTTTTGCTATTTATAGAGAATAAATCCAAGGTTTATAGTAGTTTACAGATTCACCCAACCCGAACTCTTCATTGTGTGTGGACAGCTAGCACCGAGAACACTTACGCCCCAAGTCTCATAACCACCTGTGCTCAGAGAACTCTGATTTCATGTTTGTTACTAGGCCAGAAGATCCAGGAAATATGCCTCTGACAAGCCTGGGTGTGAGTTTTAAGGCTTTTAAAAATTATCTTTAAAGCCTTTGAATGGCTCTCTCTTTTTATTGTAAATCACCCAGACACTAAAGCCCTTATTGTATATTTATTAGTGTGTTATTCAGACCAAGGGGAAAGAGAGAGAAGCTGACACTGCGAATGACTTTGAAAGTAAGAAAAAGCTGGGCCTGAAATTAAATCATTGTGATGCCGCCACTCGAGGGCATCAATTTCAATAAATGATCACGTTTTTATTCCTGATCCCGTTTATCATGCAGGCAGGATTGGAAAAGAACTTTGGTGGGATGCTGAGTGCTATAGGCTCTTATTTCTCTCCATCCGCCAGACTTGCCACAGTGTGTTGGACAGTTATATCCAGCACAGTGCTAGAAAAGCAATCAAGTATCTTTTCAGAAGCAAATGCCTGGTGGCATCTCTTCACTTGAGTGCTACCTTGAGCCATGCTTCACTCAGCCCTCTGAGACCATCCTGTCCTCTAACCTGCCAGGGAAAGCCAGGGTTCTGTGTGATGGGTAGAAGGCATCTGGGGACTGGTAGGAAAGGATGCCCTTGTAATAGCCAAGAGGGTCCAATGGCAGAGAGATGAAGAGAGCAATTGCTCCTGCCCTAGACCTGGGCAGTATCTGGACAGGGTTAATGGTACAGAACAGATGTTGGAGGAAGCAGAGTACAGCCACCATCTCTACCATAGAAAGTGAGATGCCCAAGCAGAGAGCGTCGCGGTTGTTCCCATTGCCAATCATGGGAGGAATTCAGACTGGTGAACCCACATCTCCAGTATGGCTTTGGGTCACATTACTTTGGCACAACTTTTATTAGCATCATTACTAGCTTCTAAAGCTGAGATTGTAAGAATGGATTGCTTAAATTACAGTGACATTTGCACAGGTATTCAGTCTGGACCTGGGCCCATCTTCAGTTGGGACAGGTGGCTGCAGATTCTCATCTGAGGGCTATGAGTTTGAGAATTTCCTCTTGTACCTATTCAGCCAGGGGACGACAGGTGAGGGCATGGAAGAGCTTTTGAGTAACAGTGTGATGATGAGTTCTGGCTTTGTCATAAGCATGAGTTTGACCTCATCGTATTATGTCATGCTTCTAGGCTTCAACTACCCCACTAGGAAATTGATCGGGAGGGGCACTGAACTCTGGTGTCTTCCAGGACTAGGGCTAACATCCTGTTGAAAGGTGAAGCTTTGCGCAGAGGAGCGTCTCAGTTTTATCCCACCTTCTGCAATAGGCACATTGACACTGAGATGCTTCTGACAGCTCCTCTGGGCTGAAGCCAGAGTAACAACACATCCTTTAGATTTACATCTTTTGTGTATTAGTAATTCAAATGATTGGCAACACTTATCCCCACAGGGACCAATTCTTCCCTCCACACACTGAGGAGTTCTGGTCACACATAATAAAGTCCCCAGATAGTCATGGCTGCAGGAGAAAGCTGTGTGCTTAGAAAGGCAGAGAGACTTGAGATGGATGTCTGGGAGGGTGCCCAGGAGATTCTGTCTACAGCCTCAAACACCCCCAGCCCTTAAGCCCGTGTCTCAGGACCCAAGAGGGCACTAGTTGCACACAGCCAGTTGCTGTGGGATCAATCTTTTTAAAACACATCAGCAGGGCAACAGGGCGCAGAGGGCAACTCACTAAGTAGAAGCAGACTCGGCACTGCCTGTGCTGACTCCAACGGCCACCGGCTTTACCTACCATCTTAAAATCTCTGCCACATAGTGTTGCTATTTGACTTCATTGGAAGACTGGATGTTCCTTGAAAGTAATGGCCAGTTCTTCTGTGGCTCTGTCACCTTTGGCGTGTTTTAAAAGCAAGGCACTAATTCTACTACTGTTGGGAAATGAATGTTTATGTAGAAAAGGACCTAGCATTATTAAATATCTCTTACAGTTGGGTATAATGTGAACCATTTTCCTTACGCCATCTCACAGCTGAGCAGATTAAATAGGTTTTACTGTATTCATTCAATTCATCAGAACTTAGTGACCACTCCTTTCTAGCTTTGTGTCTGTCGGCAGCCAGTCAGGCCTAGGCTGTTCGATAGCCATGGTTTCTCTGTTTCCTTGCTTCTGTGGTCATTCTGGCTGGGCAGTGAGCAGATGAGGCTCTCATCTCTGTCCTCCAGGAGACTCCTGCCAAAGATAGGCCTCCTTGGCAGAATCAGCTGCTCACATTCTGTGATTCATTAGACCTTACATATTCTACTGCTTTCCAGGCGACTAGGAAGCAGGCAGCTTCCATGGTCCCCAACTGCCTTTCCTCTGCTTCTAAGTGCTTCTAAGCAGGCTGCTGCTCCCAGAGCTGCCACAATGCACACATGACTCAAGGGCTTGTGGGGACTCGATGGCATCTCACTTGTTGTTCCTCAACCTACTCCTCTGAGTCAGGCTCTCCCCAGCTGACTTTATTATCACAACTTCCTCCCTCTTGGCTGCAAACATTGAATATTGTTTTCCAATGACTGTTCCCTAAACCACCATCTCCTATTACGAGAGGAAGTCAGTCCCATTTGTAATCATCACAGTCAGCATCACCGGGTTGTTACTTGTCCCCCTTGCTGCTCTGCATGCTTTGCTACTGAGGTAATCTATGACATAGAAGAGAGTGAATTTTGTGATGTGAGCCACTAGATTCTTGGCGCCGGCAGGACTTCATAATCAAAGAGCAGATTAGTCTCCATCCCTTGTGGTCCCAAACTCTGAGCAGAGCAAATCAGATTAGGACACAAAACAATGACCCTTTACACTTTCATTAAGTTCTGAATACAGAGTCCTCCCATCCTCAAGGAGGACCACACAACAGCATGTGGGCAAGGTCAGCAGCATTATTCCTAATTTATAGATGGGGAACGAGGTTTAAGACTATAAGAGATTTACCTGAAGCCAGAGAGCTCATTCATAGGACATTCTTGGTAGCAAGGCTAATCTTATGTATTCTTTGCACCTCTGTGGTCTTAACAAATAGAAATAAATGATTGTTCACTGAGCTGGTGATTGAATGGCAAGCTAGGATTTTAAATTCAGGGCTCCTCATTCACAGCATAGAGCCTGGGTTGTGAATTTCTCTGCTGTACTACCATGGCCTAATTGAACTCTTAAAGCAATGGATAAATGCTTTGAAATCTAGCTGCTGGGTTCAGAACACTCCTAACCTGTCCACTCTGTGACCTTGGGCAGGTTAATTAGCCTTAGTGATTTCATCACATTTTTATGTGTACTCAGTGAGGAAATACATGTGACTGACTAAGAAGTGCTAAGACTGGGTAAGACTTTCTAAGAAGTGCTGAATAAATGTTGAGCATAGCTATGTTTTTTCTTGAGAGTGGGAACTTGACTTTGTAATCAATGACCAATTACAATGATTGGCACATTCTCCTGAGTGTGGGATTCCAGACACTCATTTGACAAAATAAATTTTGTGCTGTGACTTGAAGCAAGTCTCTGCTCCTCTTGAGCCTTAGTTCCCATATCTATAAATTGAAGAGTTTAAACCTGGCAAATCTCATAGTTCTTCCAAGCTTTACAATGATCCATTATCAAACTCATTGGTTCTCAGTGTGAATGCTTTTGATGACAGGAGACATTTGCAAAAATATCTGGAGATGTTTTTGATTGTTGAATGGTGTATGGGGAGGGGGATCCTAATGATATCTAGTTGTGTAGAGGCTGTGGGTTTTGGTGGAAAATGTACAGAACAGCTCCCTTCCCAACAAAATGAATTTTTCTGCCCCAAATGCCAGTAACATGAAGCTGAGAGACCTTGATCTAATTTACAAACATCCAGAGCACTCTTACTTGCTAGGTAAGGGCCTTGGATCATGCAGCTTGCCAAGATGCTCAAGAGAACAGAACTCCTTGATGCAGTAAACAGGCTATTGATTGTCTCTTCTGCTGACGTCGTACACCCTTACCACATTGATCTTGGAAGTAAGAAGTTGGCCCAGGCATCTTTAATTTAAAATTGGAATCATTCCTGTACATCATCAAACTCTACGATAGCCCTCTATCTGAGATTCACCAGCCTGGACCACAGACAAAAGCCCTAGAGATGTGGTTATAGGATGCATCACCGAATCTGCCCCCGCATAACCCTTCCTCTCCTCACATGCCTCAGTTCATACCCTGTAGAGGTCAGCCTATCTCCTTTGGTGATGTGAGTTGCCTTAGGAAGAGGATGTATTAGACCTTGAACTTGGTGTCCATGCAATGCTGAGGAAGTTCGTGGCCTACCCACAGTGTGGAGTGGTGGTCTTCTTGTTCTCATCATCTGTGGAGGGAAGGCTGCTCATGAATGTGTTAGCATCACATGGCTCCAGGGTCATGTATCTCAAGGTGTCAGAGGATTTAAAGCATCCCTCTTTTGCAAGATTCTGTTGCCTTCTCTTTTCTCTTTTCTAGTTCTCCTCAACCCCCATCTCTGTCCTAATACATTCTTATGTCTCAAAAGGTGTCAGTTTTACTAGAGAGCACAAACAAGGAGATACGGGCCCCAGAATCCAGTTTGGACATGCTGCCGTTCTCTATTTCCTCTGTATCCATCTTCCTATCTCTTAAATGGGAGTTCACTTGGCTGTGATGAGCACAGGAAGATACTGAGGGAAAAGTGTTTTGCATGTCCCTATGTTTAGTCATCCCAGAGGAGCATTGTCTTTCTAACCCTATGCCACAGGGACGTAAGCACTGCCATATGGGAGGTGCTGACGTCCCCTTACATTCATGGATGTCCCTAGCTTGCCTCTCAAGGTGTCTCTCAGTCCATCTACAAAGAACATCAGGGTCTCCACCTCAACCTCCAGAACTCCAGGGATTCCTTGCTTGAAGGCTTAGCAGTTCCAAATAACACTCTCTGGTCTCTGCCAGGCTGCACAGGGAGGGAATGTTGAGAGGATGAGTCAAAAAACTGATCCATAAGACTGGTAAATTCTGAGGCTGCCCACTGGCCTTACCCAGCTCATAGACGGGAGGCCTTGCCATGGGTTCCCCACTGGAAAGGGAGTTCAGGTGCCTGAGGACAGCTTATCCAAGACAGTGGGAAGCCTAGATGCCTACCACTCCTGATTTCTGGTGAATAGAGAGAGAAATCCAAAGAGGCATTTCAGAGACAAGGAGATGGATGTGAGTGTAACTATGGGAAGAGTATTCTTCCTGGCACAAAGATGCCATCCTACATGTTCACAATGTATTATGATCATATCCACCCCATCAACTCCCTTCCATCAACGTCCCCAGCACATCTCCCTCCCAACTTCATATATATATATATATATATATATATATATACACATATATCCCACTGAGTCCAATTAGTTCTTCCCATATGCACATGGATGTAGGACTCTCCATTAGGGCATGGATAACCTACCAATGGCCATTCCCATAAAGGTGACTTTTCCTCTCCCAGCAGCTATCGACTTCTAATAATCCCTCAGGTGGAGATAAGACTCAGCCCCTTTCCCATCTATGCTGGAATTTTAACTGGCATGGTTTTTTGCATGTGACTGCTGCTAATGTAAGTTCATGTATGCCACAGCCATGTCATGTCCAGTGAAAGAACATATACACATTATACACACACACACACACACACACACACATACACACACACACACACATATATATGTTTTTTGAGACAAGGTCTCCCTGTAGCTCCAGCTGGCCTGGAATTTGCTACAGAGATCAGGCTGGCCTCAATTTCAAAGAGATAGATCTCCCTCTGCCTCCTGACTCCTGGGATTAAAGGCATGTACAAGAATACATTACAAAATTGTTTTCTATACAGTTTCTTATATGAACTCATAGCAATGGTAATAGCATACATGAGTCCCATGCAAGCTCAAGTCAGAGAAAACCTCAGTATAGACACAGGGAAGTAGATAAGAAATCCCAACCCAACCTAAGGAAATTCTGGCAACTGATGACTGATGGGAGGCGGAGAGACAGTCTTATCCAAGGATGAGACTCTTGGTAGGTTAACCAGACTCCAGTGGAGGATAAAGGACATTTGGAGACACAAACTAGACTCTTTAGGCATACACACTCACACACACACACACTCACACACAAACACATACACACAATGGAGTATATTAAATTGGGTGTGGGGGATAAGGGGATGCGTGGATAGGGAGGGGATCTAAATACCAACAAATTATATTGCATGGAAATTGCAAATATTTAATAATAAATTGGGAAAAAGCAATTAGGGAACTAAAATAAAAAATGTTATTCCTGTTAGGCTTGCAGTGACTTGTAGTTCTTCTAGGCACAAGTAAATACAGATGGGTTCTTAGCAGGGAGTAGGGAAGAGACTGCTAAGTATTAAGGGAATTGTATAGCCTAGCTGGAATAGCAATAGACAGGATTTCCCCTACATACACCATGGGGATAGAGAATGGGTGACACTCATACTTCAGCTGGGACTGGAACTTCTGTGAAGGTATTTTCTTGGAAGGAAGCCAAGTCTTAGCATAGCTCAAAATCCAGAATCTTTCTCCTATGAACATGCTACAAAGAAAGAAAGATTCCCCCTTGTTAGCTGAAAAATAATTAGATGTGAGGCCATTCATAGTTGTGACCTTAGGATGCTATTTGTAATTATGAAAGGAGACAAGGCAGACACAGAGGTGGATCAGTTCAAGTGGCATTCCAATGTCACCTCTTGTAGAGGTATGATGACCACTGAGCAAGCAAGAAAAATTTCCAGAAAGCCTGGAAGATTCTCCTGTGGTAGTATTTGGGTATGCCTTCAGGGCTGTGCACACCTGGCAAGTTCTAGAACAAAGCTCCTCTTTCAGTTTCTATCGGAGTAGGGTGCGTTCCTAACCATGCTTTGGGGATCCATAGTCTCATAGGCCCTGCTGCTTAGGTGCTTAGGTAACTACAACAGTTTGTCTTTTCCCTTCCTTGCACAAGTTCTACTGGTAAAACCCTCTTTGGGGACATATTAAATTAATTTTACGTTAGCTGTTTAACATTCTCTATAACTGTTTTCTTCTTGGTTCCATTTTGACTTTGGGACATGAATATCTTTAACATCCTTACATTAAGTTCTTAGTCTGAAAGCTGGTCCTCTGGTCTCTGAAAGGACCACTAGCCAGGGAAGTCAGGGAGACCCACAGATCAAGGCCTGAGGCACTACTTGGGGAATATTAACAGTAATGATTCACTCTGGACTTACCTATTAAATGACAATTGTGAGTTTTAAGTACATGCCACGGAGTCTAGAAATGTGCAGCCCAAAGCCAAATCACCTTTTATAAAATCGATTTGAACTTGGGGAAGGACTCACCCATGCTTTCCCGGAGTAGGCACCAGGAGAATCTCTCTTCCGGCCTCATTGTGGGGCAGTAGTTGGGCAATGTATCTTCCTGAAGGCTGTAGGTGCCTGTGTACAGAGACAGCTAGTGTGCAGTGCTCACTACTGCTCCTCATCCACGGGCTCAGAATGGTGTGCTTGGAATCTGCAGAAGTGTTCAGGAGGAGGAAGGAGCCTGGAGAAAGAAAGGGAAAACAATCTGAAGATACGTCCAGACAGTACCAGTAACAACTGTGAAAGACCTGGAAACAGCGCACTGAACTCGGCTATGCTAGAGGTCTTTCTCGTTTCCCGTTTAAATGTTCATTCCCATTCTTCCTTTTACCCTTTCTTTGCAAATAGCCCATCCTGGAGCAGTGATTGGGTGTATGGGTTTTATAATCAATCAAGACAAACTTCTAACCTTCGTGTCCCTATTACTGACTCTATGTCCTTGGGCCTCGGGGTTTTTATTTATGAAACAAATTAAAGCATCTCTTTCAAAGGACTTCTGCTCCTCTGATTACTAGCTAAGTGATCTTGAGTAAAGCATTAACTTTATCAGGTTTGGGTTTGTAGAACAGAAAGGTTTAGCTGAACTCAACAATCTCCTCAGATCTATTTCAGCTTTCATCTCTGAGTCATGTGAAATTGCAACTGGTTTCCACAAAGCCTGCCCTACAAATCCATCTGGTGCCACACTCTTGTGTGTAACTCTCAGAATTTCCTTCTGAGACAAGACAACCCTGATTCCAGTAGCACAGGTCAGGTGACCTATAAGAAATGTGAGTGCATGGAGATTATTGTCAGCGTAAGAGCAGGGCCTCATTTTACTGTTCCAGGCATTCCCTGCAATGCATTAATTTTACTTGCAGCACTTCTGTACTGAGCTTTTCCACCAGCAGAGGCTTTCCCTTTTGTAGTGGAGACCTAGTCCCACACGATTCCTGACTTCCCTGTGGAAACAAGTTAATGAGTACCTCAGCCTTTGTAAGCCACCTCTGGAACTTTAAAGGTCTCCATTCCACACAACTCAATTCACAACTAGGCAAATAAACTAACAGCCTGTGATAAAGAATGGTGCAGATGGAAGAGCGGGATTCCCACCAGAAGCAACACATTTCTGAGGAAGAATGTGTTACTCCAGGAACCAGAGACTTACAATGTGCTTAAATGAAGCAAATTTAACCTTTGGCTGAGCCTGATCAGGTCTATGGGTGGCAGTACTAGGAACTCAACTCTGTATCTGTTAGGAAATTTCTGTGTGGCCTATGGGCATTTGAAAAATATAACTCCCAGTAAATACTTTCTATGTAATTCCTAATTCACAGTCATGGGGGATGTTCTTGTTATGAGCACAGAGGAAAAGAAGTGATTAGAATCCTCAACTCAGAAATGGATGAACCGAGCATAACTAATGCAAATATTTGCTTTTCTTATTTCTTTGTATTTATTCATTATTTATATTTTGAGTGTTTCGCCTGCATATAGTACACCTGTGTCATGCAATGCTCATGGAAGCCAGAAGAGAGCGTTGGATCCCCTGGAACTTGAGTTACAGATGGTTGCTAGTCACCATGTGAGTTCTGAGAACTAAACCCAAGTCCTCTACAAGAGCAGCCAACACTATTGATTGCTGAGCCATTGCTCCAGCCTCCAAACATTTTCTTTTCGAAAGAATCAGATTGATGATCCAGATGGGGCAATGATTTGTTCAAAGTCTTCAACTGTCAGGACCAGCTGCCAGGTCTCCAGAATTCTGAGCTGTCATGTTTTCCTTGTATCTTCGTCATCATTACACGATGTCTATTTGCCTAAAATGTGATCAGGGAACTTCCTGTCTAGAGCATATTACAGCTCAGCCACTCAGAGGGCCACTTAGAGAGAGAAGGAGCAGGTGGGCACTGGGCCCAGTTCCTTCCTCACTCACTTGGTTCTGCTCTCAGAGTCCTCTTATTGGATGTCTGTTTTGAGTGATTATCCACACTCAGGCTCTGTCCTGAGGACACAGACATGAAGCAGACATCATCTGGCCTTTGAGGAACTCCAGGTCTGGGAAGGGCGAGGAGCTGTCTACAAGAACTATACTAGAAAGTAGAGGTTCTGAAGTTGCAGCACATGTAACAGATAAAGCACTTTGGGAAGCCTAAGAAAAGGATTTTAGGTCCAGTAGGAAGACTTATAAAGAAAATTATCTTGGCCTTCTATCTTATTTATTTATTTATGGTTTTATTGAGACAGTGTCTTCCTTTAGCCCCAGCTGACCTGGAACTCATTATATAGATCAGCTTGGTACTAGAAGGTGCTACGCATGCTACTAGAAGAGAAAAGTAATTATGAACTTTACCAGCAGTGATCCCTGTAAGTTACAATAACAATGTCCTGGAAAGATATGCTCACTGGCACAATATGGGATAACCAAACATCTTATGATTGGATTTAAAGCCCACTTCACACGATGGAGCCTATTCTAGGAAATGTTATCAGGGCCAAGAACCTGTGGCTAGAAAGGACACGGAACCTATTACTATTATCCTGCTAAATGGACACAGTATTAAATCGACTCCTAATGACTTCCTATTATACTCTCAACTCTCACCAGAGAAGCTTCTTGTTGCAGTAGATGGTGGTTAAGAGAGAGACCCACAACTGGTCAACATGCAGAGCATAAGAGACTGCAGAGTGCTCAGCTCCAAACTGGACATTCATATCACACTCTGTCCTCTCAAGGCTCAAGGTTCATTGCAGAAGAGGGGCTGGAAAGATTACAAGAGCCAGAGGTGGTAGATCAATACATCACAGGACAATTGCACATATGAACTCATAGTGCTTGTGACAGCAGGCACAAGACCTGTGTAAACCCAAGCCAGACAAAAACTCAGCATGGAGGTAGACAAGAAACCTCAGCCCCAGCAGAGGATCTAATGGCAATTGATAGCTGCTTGGAGACAGAGACTCAATTTTCTTTAATGGTAGGTTGACCTGGTAGGTTGACAGAATCCAAGGGATGGACACACACTGAACAGTTGGGGAACACAAATTAGATTTGATAGGCCTTTAAAAAAAGCAAAATAACAATAGCAGATATGATGGGGAGGTAGGCTGAGGGTTGCGATGGGGGAGGGGTCCTGAATATTATCAAAATATATTGTATGAAATTCTCAAAGAATCAACAAAATTTGTTTGTATGTATATGTGTGCATGTGTCTGAGTATAGGTTTGCACATATGTATAAAGTGCCTGTGGAGGTCAGAAGAAGGCATTGGATTCCTTGGAGCTGGAGGTTCAGGCAGTAGCAAGCCACCCAAAGGGAGTGTTGGGAACTGAACTCAGGTCCTCTGCAAGAGCGTAGGTGCTCTCAATTGCTGAGTTATCCTTCTAGCCCCTTGACCCTATATCTTAGAGGGGGAGAAAAAAGAAAAATGCCGGCAGAATCAGCAAATGTGAATAAGAAGAACGCAATTAAAAATGGCTTGAGAGGAAGGTTGAGTACATATAAGGAAGGACTGGGGAACAGAGGGCTAGGAAATTAGCTGGTGGGACCACAGTGGACATTTAACCCCTGGCAAAAACTTCTGATTTCACTTTGTCACTAATGGGGAGTCAGGTATCTTGAGCAGGAGAGGGAAAGAGACAGTACATTGCTCGACTCGTCTGATAGGAAAAGGAACCAGTATCAACGCAGTCTTTACCACCTGTCTACACTAGGACAAGGATGTGACTGAATTCAAATCAGGACACTTAGTATGTATCCATGGTAAGTAAAGATGCCAAGTTGGAGGATGGTCTCTGGGAATCTTGGGATTTCCAACCTTAGGTTACCATGCTCTGTCCACAGCAGATAAGGGTCCTAGAGAGTACTTTAGCATAGTCTTGACCAGGACTCTTTGACAATACTGTCTGAGGTTAGGAGGAAGCCAGTCTCATATCCTATGTGATCATTTACAAATAAAGGAGCAATAACTGTGATCCAGAGACCTTTCTCTACTGTTTTCCAACTGATAGAGAGCTGAACTAAAACCATCAGCTTCTGAGCTGCCAAAGGAAGGAACGGAAGCAGAGAAATGCCTGGAGGATTGCATGCATGTGGCTACTCAGGAACCTCAACAGTTCTGCTGAAGTTGCTCTGGTGATGGAGCTGGGCACTCTTCTGTCACTGCTGCTGCTCCTTCTGGGTGTGGGAACGTGCGTGAACTCTGTCCCCACATTTCAGCAACGCAGTATCTCAATAACGGACTCTTTCAAAGCTGACTGGAAGATGGATTACTTTTCTAGTTCTAATATGTTAGATGATGTTCATATGAATTTTTGTGCAACTGGGCTCTCAATAAGAGACCAAGCTTAAAGTATTTTTACTCTCAATGAAACTCTATAGTTGAGCACTATCTTTTCATCAGCAGTTTTCTTCCATCCAAAAAAGAAAGTAAAGAAAAAAATACATTTCATAAGCTCCTTGGGATATTGTCAGTATAAATCTTTTAAAGCCAGTAAGGATTTCTCTCTCCTTCTCTCTTTTACGTTTCCTGTTTATTTTGTTCAGACTAGCTTGGGGCTAGGAGAAGGCTCCTGGGGTCCCTTCTAATTAAGAAGGATGGCCTGGCTGCACATAGGCCTTTACCCAAGGTGGTCTTGGGGAACTGGAGAAGCAGATCAAAGAGCCTAGCCACATAGTGGCAGCCTCATGGTGATTTTCAGTGATTAAGTATAAAATGGTTATTAGGTTTTCTTTTTCACCAATATAAGAAGGTGTTGCTCTCTTTCAAACAATAGGAGATAAGCCATGAGCTAGAAATCAAAGGTGATAGACACAGAAGTTCAAGAGTCATGACCCCAAAGGTCAAATAAACTTTTAGATTCAGGCTTTGTCTCTGTCCAGTTATAGGCCTTAGACAAGTTATTTAAATTCTCCAAGTCTTAGTTTACTCACATTTAACATGAGTATAGTCTACCTTATATGGCTGCAGTGAATAACAAATTAAATTGCGCACACTGATTGGTCAGGACAGGGCCTGGGCCATAGTAGGTAACTGACAAATATCAGTGCCCTGCTTGAAGTTGTATCTGAGTCTGGAAGTCTTTTGGTCTAGCATTGAACTGGAATCAGATGGACTGAATTTCAGCCCTAGTTCTGCCAAGACCAAACTTCCTTTGTTTATTCAATGAAAGGTTGAGTAGAGTCTCTCTAAGGATCTCTTCAGCTCGAAACTGTCAGTAAATCTATCTGCCTGACTAGAATATTAGTAATCTAAAGGAGCCGAGTCAAATCTCTAAGCCCCCAAGTCCTAAACACTTCATCTCCTAATTCACATCTCTGAGGATTCTACATCAACAGTTTCAATCAATTGTCCAAATAACACTGTGAACTGTCCTGTTGAGAATAAACTGTGATTTTTACCCTGCTGTCTCCTCTCCCAGTTTATACAAACAGATTCCCTCAGAAGGGCTCCTGCTCTAGCATCCTGTTTTTGTATCTCCTGCTTCTGCTACGAGGTTGGCATCACTTCTACCTGTCTTGGTACTTATTACATTGTTTACCCATAGAAGGCACTCAATGATCTCAAAAAGTCAAATTAATATATACTGAACCAAACCGGGAAGGACAGTTTAAAAATAATGCATTGTAGAAAACAGTCTCCATACCCTGCTTTTCCAAACAAGTCCAACACCCTGGAAGGCATGTTTGTAAGGCTTTCTAATTCCTTTTGGTGGATGCCCATATTTGAAATTATGATCATTGTTATTTGTGGGTAAAATTGTAGAGTTTTACACTGGGGTATAAGAAAAATGACAATACCTCTTTCTAATTTTGATGTTTAAATCCTCTTGATTGTTAATTATTTTTATGTTTTTGGTAGGGCTGGGGATACAGCCTTGACCATGCTAGATAAGCACTCGACCACTGAACCGTACTTCAAGCCCTTGTCTTGATTTTTAAAATAATTTTGGCTTGTTTCAATTGCTTCCCTTTTTAACTTTACATTAGGCATTTCTTGCAACTGCAAGCTTCACACAGTGGTCACTGGAGTCCTGACTGTAAAAAGGGGCTTTTCATCTTCCTGCTCTTCCTCTGTCTCATCCTAACTCCCTTCCTGAGTCAGCTATATTTTTCTTTACCTTGTCAGGGTTGTGTTAGAATGATTAAGGTTTTTGTGTTTCGTTCACAGGTTGATGTTAAATACTGAAAATCAATAAACAGAACCTTTATACTGATAACCATATATTTTTTCACTACTGTGAATAAGGGTTATGTTTATAATCTCTATAGGTTCAAGAATGCATCCTACAAAATTATCAGTGAGAACAACTGAATTCTCTGTCTCTCTGCCTCTCTCTCCCATTCTCACACATTGCCACTTGTCAACATTGTGTCATATCTTAATTTTCTTTACATTATAATCATGGCTTCTTCATGCGGTTCACCTGCCCCAGGAACTTTATTGCTTTTTCCTTTATTTTCTGTCTATAACACTTCTATGTTCCTTTCTTCCTGAAAATACTCTTTTGCTTGGCATGAAGTGCTCTCTGGGCCTCCAGTGACATCATGCTGAAACTTCTTCACTGGGATTCTATGGTTAGTCATACCATCTTCAAGAAACTTCTTCAGAGAAAAGTTGCCTTGTAAAGCTTTGAATATCTGACTTACTTTCTTTTCACATTCACATTTGGTTGGTAGCTTTTCTGGCTATTGTCTCTGTTTTAGAAATTTAGTTTCTGAGCCATGAAGATCTAACTTTATTGAGTGTTTTCTAGAATCAGTGCTGCTGAGGAAAAGACTGATGCTGGTTTCACCGGTAATTTCATTGTAGTTTATCTGTTTCTTTCTCTTTCGGAGCTTTAAGGCTCTTTCTTTAATCCAAAGTTCTAAGATCTCAATATAATGTATCTAGGTGAAGCTCTGCATACAAATTTATTGGTGACATTTGCTGGACTTTTTTAAAATCAGAAAACCCATGCTGCCTTATTTCAGGTGAATGTTTTACTATTTCTCTGGTAACTTCATTCTCCCGTAGTCTCAGTCTTTAATCTCTCTAACGAGATTTATCTCCTAAGTTAACTTCTGTGAACCTGACTTGCCTTTCTGTTCTTTGCTGGTCTTTTTTTTTTTTTATGCTGATGCGTTATTCCTCCATGATGTGATCTGATTCTTGATTAGCTCTTCATACGTAAACAGGCGAGATCAAGAATGTTGAGAGTAATGCTCATAGATGTTTCTTATGACCTGGGAGAGTGTCAGGGGCAGGCCACTTTGCAGGAGTCATCTCCCAATGCCAGTGTGAAGGACATGGCACTCTGGGAATCCACTGGTAGTCCTATCAGTCACTCTACTTGGGTTCTTTAAGGGAGGAGCCTCCTTTTCCAGCCTCCCTGTGGTTAAGCATCCTCCTACCTTCATCTGGAAAAATGGGATTGAAAAGGAGGTGGGTACCATCCGGGTCAACCATATAGACCTTCCCATTCTTCCTGGTCCCTTCCTCCCTTCCCAGTGACCACCTTCTCCTGCTCCTAGCAGTGTGCTCCCTACAAGTACTCATGACTATGTCCACTCTACTTCCATCTACAGCTTGGATTCGTTCTCAAGAAATCACTCATGCCTTTTGTTCTGTATGTGATTCAGAATTTACTTCTCTGTCAAATTCTTAATATACAGTGTTAGGAGGATCTCAGGAGAGAAGAAGACAAATGTGTATTATACCTTGCTGGATGAGAAGCCTCTCCTTTGAGTGAGAGCATGAATAAACAAATGTATAGGCGGACAGAGTTCCATCTCAATCAATCAAACATGATCCTGGATCACTGGCTAATTGTCCATAATACAAGAAAGTATTAAATCATTACTATGAGCTATAATCCACTCAGCTGATTATGGTGTCAATCATATTGGTGGCAACTAAGAAACAGCAGAGGTTTAATGGGTTTGAATCTGAACAGTGCTATGTGATGTATACAGGTCTCACAAAGACACATGACCCTGGATCAGCATTCGAAAAATCTTAAGCCAATACCTGGAGTATCTTCCAAAAAACAACATTTTCCAAAAAGTGTTAATAGGTATTAGGAGGAAGCTCTGAAATCCAATAAACCACTGGATTCTTGGGCTCAATAACAGCAGCAAGCCCTTCTGCTGAAGGACTTTTCAGAAACTTAATATGTCAATAAGTGTCTGGCTCTTCAAGAGTGGAATATAAAATGAAGCATTTCCCAAACTCCTTAGGGCAAAGAACTCTTTCAGCATTGTGTATCAGGTACCATTAGTCAGGCTTTGGAAACCATTCTTCAATCTAGTTTTGTTCCAGAGATCATTTATGGAAAGAAAGAAGGAAAAATTAACATGAAATAAAAGAAAGCAAAGCAGAGATAAATAATATACCAGCATCTATGTCCACATATCTCTCTAGCTCAGTATAATATTTCTTTATATCTGTCATTTCTAATATCTTATTGTTTGTCTGAGTTTCAGACTTTCTTATAATCAAGACTCAAACTCCTTGAACCAAAACTTCATAGAGTTACTATACTCATGTCACTACCCAAGAAGACTCTTTACTGTATTCTACATCTGATTTCAAGAATATCCATCACAGATAAAAATAAATATTGTAGTCAACAGACTGATTGCTTGTTGTCCTGGGGAAAAAAATCCCGAAGCATAGAAGCTCAGGACTTGCCTAAGTTCAACTGCACATTAGTAATGGACCTGGAATTCAGAGCAAGCTTTCCAGATTCCTTGTCGAAGACACTACCCAGAACCAACCTGTCTGTGATAGGAATATGTGAGGATGCTTTCAGCTGAATGGCCTGTGGCTTGGTCCTTGATTGGCTCCAATATCATTTCCCTTTATCTGTAATCATATCTCTGCAGATCAGGCCCAACAGCATTCTCAAACTTCTGTTTGACTTTCCCCTGAGGTCACAGACAGAGATCTGAGCAAGGTAGAGCCCAGTCAGGTGGGTCCTGAGTTTGAAATCATTCTTGGTGCTTATGATGACACACAATAGCTGGTAATGTTTGGGGGTCTCACCTGTTTCTGTGGCCCTAAACACCACAGCAAATGGGGTTGCTTCTCCTACTCTAAGCTGCTTTAACTTGTGTTTTCGGGTTTAGAATAGAATTTTGAAATTTAGGTGAGATTGTCTTCACTGGTATGTTTTCTCTAAGAGTGGAATGGCAGAAAGACAAAGCAAGAATGATCTAGAGACTTCTGGAAAAGGTTTAGTTCAATCTTTTTCTGGGTAGGGAAATAGCTTAGTGGGGTGCAGGGTTGTGCTTGGATCCTGCAACAGGAAGCTGACGGTGTGAGGGCCCAGCCCCAGTGGCTTACTCTGTCTCCAAGTGAAATATTTGGAATTGCTTCTGCTACTTTCCTCCACCAAGACTTAAATGGATTGCTTTTCTGAGCTTTCGTTTCAAATGGAAGTGCTTTGAAGAGAAATATCTGCTTTTGAGATTAAATTATTAGAAAAATCAAGTGCATTCATTAAGGGAGGAATGGAAGGTGGGGAGTGGAGTTTTCTTGATGGTATTGTTAATCATAATACAATGAGTCCAGTTACAGCCCAGTTCACATCTGGGAACTTCCATAAACAATCTCTCAGTCTAGATTAATTGAAGCAAGTATTCCTTGGAAATGCTAAAATCAATTTATGCTGTGTGCATAATAATATGTATTTTTGGTTTATGTGGATATATAGACAAAGATTGATAGATACACATATGTATAGTCCCACATACATCTATAGATGCACATCTATGTGTTTGCATTTTAAAAATGTATCTCCTTTTAGATCTCTGACCCTGTTTAAAAGAATAAATATTTGGGGGGGGTGTGGTCGACACAAAGGTCTTTTTGTTTTAATCACAGATTTCCACTTAGGAAAAAAGGGTCAACCAATAATGTCTGCATACTGAATATGTGTCCTGGGAAGTCAGCAGGAAAAGATAATAAAAAGCCAAGCAAATAAATAGAAGGAAACAGAAGCTAAAGTGCTGAGAAACCTTTTTCTCCCTAAGAGCTCATTTTGGTAATCCTCAAGGAAAATAGAAAAGCACTTGATCTGAGGAGAAGGAGAAAGGGGGACGAAATGAAAATGAAACAATTGATTTAATTCAATGGGAAGCAGGAGGAAGGAGAGATAAAAGCGGCTGCTGCTGGGAGAAGGAAGGGAGGGCGTCAGGGACAGAGTGGCTCTCCGCTTTGGAGAGGGAAGCGCATAGTTTTCTCTTTTTGCCTATTTTCTTAGCTAGAATCAGAATGTTCACTTTCTGCTTTAAGTCCCTAGATATCAAAAATAGAAAAATCCTCCCTGCCACTTGTTAAATGTTAGCAAAGAGGTAGCAGGCAAGACTACATTTTTTTCCTGTGCATTTCATTGATTTTTCTTTTAATTAAAAAAATGTAAAAGCATTTTTCCATCTATCTCATAAGATCTCATAAGTTCTCAAATCTACACTAATGTACTAGTTACTTTTCTCACTGATATGATAAAACACCAGTCAGAAACAACCTGAAGAAGGTAGGGTTTATTTCGTGTCACAGACTGAGGGTGCAGTTCGCTGTGGTGGCGAAATCATGCAAAGAGCTCGAGGTGGCTGTCCATAATGCATGCGCACTCAGGAAGCGCAGAGTCACGAATGGCTGTGCTCGGCTCCCTCGCTCCTTTTTTAGCTAGTATGGAACTCCAGTCACCCACATTTAGGTGTGTCTTCACAGCTCAGTTAGCTTAATCTAGAAACTCACTCATAGCCAGGCCCAGAGGTTTGTCTTCTACGTGATTCTAGATCTTAAATTGGAAAGATTAGTCCTTACAATTAATGAGTCCTGATGTCCCATAGTTGCGTCTACTCTCTCAGAGGCTTTGCTGCTGAAGGTGGAAATGAGTCATGGACAAACTAATCTGTGTAGTCCCGATGTAGGGAAGATTGAGGGGGAGGACGTGCTGCCCTGTGTTACCTGCATGTCTTCTAGGATCACTGCACAGGGCCTCAGAGATCATCTACCTATTCCTTTTAATTGTTCAGAAGGGGGAATGTTCATGAAAGGAGAGGGATCTGTATGATAAGATGGACAGGGGGTTCTAGATTCCTGGATTCACCTAATCATTCTTCCTACTCCTAGCTTACCCAATCCCATGTAGTTTGCAGATAATAACTACAGCTATCCCATTAAATACAATGTATGTATCACCTCCTCTTCAAAACTATCCAGTGCTTTCCACCTGATCATAAATTAAAATTAGAATTTCTTGGCGCTAGAGAGATGGCCCAGGGGGTTATGTACATGTGTTACACAACCATGAAGATCTGAATTTGGATTTCATACCCACATAACAAGCTAGGCATTGTCTTACCTGGTCCTACAACCTCACTACTGTGTTCAGGGAGGAATAAGGATTACTGAAACTTGCTGGCTGCCAATTTAACAGTAAAACAGGTTCAGAGTGAGACTGTGGCTCAGGGGAAGAGTGATGGGGAAACACTTGACACCCTCTTCTAGAGTCTGAGTCTGTGCACACAGGCCCTGATATCTCCTTGCCCTCCCCAGTGCACACACAGCACACACACATAC
Organism: Eospalax fontanierii; assembly: GCA_035773235.1. Classification (NCBI taxonomy): domain Eukaryota; kingdom Metazoa; phylum Chordata; class Mammalia; order Rodentia; family Spalacidae; genus Eospalax; species Eospalax fontanierii. The sequence continues at coordinate 34,410,807 of CM069529.1, read as the reverse complement.
ACACATAGATCATATTCTCTCACACATGTACATACATAAAACGGAATCTGAAAATCGGTTTCTAAAAAATACAGAATTTCTTGAATTTTATGATCTATAGAATCGCCAGTAGCAGATCCAGAGGTTGGATTCCTCGGCACCCAGACCAGCTTCCTTCTCTCTTGTTTCGCTTTTATTGAGACTAGAAATTTAAAAGTGGCTTAATTTAATCGGTTTTCCTTGCGGGTAGGAATGACCAACTGACAGTTCTGAACAGTGAACTATATAAGCAGAACTGGGCTCATAGTGCTGTCAGATTCAGCGAATAAAAATACAACATGCCTGTTTGACGTGATTTTAGATAAACCATGATCAACATTTTTAGTGCACATATTGCATGAAGGTATACTAAAAAAAAAAAGAAAAACAGTTATTATTTTTTAATCTGAAACTCACATTAACAGGGCATTTTGTGTCTTATCTGATACTGGAGATTTGGGGGGACAATTTCCATTTTGTTTCTTTCTTCTTCATTCCGGGAATGTGAACATAATTTCTGGAAGTGTGGCAATGCCTTGTGACCATGAAATGAGGGTCAGAAGCACATGGCAAAGGGGGATGCCAGCGGAGTGCCGAGGTGCTGTGGGAAATCTGCACCGTAGTTCAGCTGCCTCCTGGGCATTCTTTTTCCTTTCCTCTTCATTTTTTTCCTAATTGGCTTTTCTATAAATTTTTTACTTAACATATAAAGTAATGGGCTTCATTATGACATTCTCATAGACATGATTGCACCTTGTGCTTATTCCTCATCTTTCTCTCTTTGCTTTGATATCTATTTTTTTTCCTCATATGAGAGAGAAGGTGATATTTGTTTTTCTCAGTCTGGTTTATTTTCCTTAACAGGATGATCTCCAGTTCTATCCATTTTCCTGCAAGTAATACAATTTCATATTTCTCTATGACTGAATAAAATTCTCTATCACATTTTTCTCCATTTTTTCCCCTGTTGATGGACACCTAAGCTGGCTCCATATCTTGGCTAGTGTGAGCAGAGCTGTAATGACCATCACTGTGCAAAAATATCTGTGATCTGCTGACAGATCCCTCAGGTATAGACCCAGGAGAACTATAGTTGGAACATATGTAAAACCTGTTTTAGGTTTTATGAGGCATCGCCACACTTCTTTCCATAGTAGCTGCACCAGTTTAAGCCTCCACCACCACCCCGCGCCCAGCAGTATATGAGTTTCAGTTTTCCCATTTGTTGTTTGTTTTCATGGTGATGCCCACTCTGACTGGAGTGAGAGAGACTCTCAAACACCCCAGATCCCTGCCCAACCCAGCCTTGTGGAGAAGACATCTGTTGTTTTGTAGTAGGTGCTCAGTGCAGGGATCTTGTCTATTTTAGGTTGATTCACTAGTGCCTAGTGCAAGAATAGGAACAATATTCCTTCATAAATGTTTACTGGATGGATAAAGAAATGATACGTAACCAAAAATGCTAGTAATTCATTTATTCTTCCTGTATCTTATCTAAAGTGGGATCAGACTTCTTATTTACATTGAAGAAGAAGATATTTTCCTTTAGAATTGAATGATGGGTACAGTAAGGTTATTATTTATAGCACAAAACATATCAATTCTTAAAATGCCTGGAAGTTTGGGCTCTTAAGTTCAATGTTTTTCAAATTGTAGTTTGTAACCCATTAGTGGGCCATAAAATCAATTTAGTGGGCCATGACCAGTATTAGATAAAAAGGGGAGAAGAGCAGCAGGGGAAAGAAACAGATGAAACTTAGAAATGTCCTTATCGTAACTCTCCTTTGGTGAATGCTGCTTTTCATCTATTTGCGAGCATGCGTGCACACACACACACACACACACACAAATATACACAAATAACAACAGTGTCGTGTTTTTGTGCAAAATGCCTTGCTTATGGTAGATGATACTTTGAAAACAGCGAAGCCAGTCTCACGATGAGTGCTGTTCTAATTTCAAATGTTCATTTGTGGAAATGGCAGTGGCCCAGTTCTGGTCTCTGAGCCATTTCTTGGTAGCTGGATGACTGAGTGGAGAAGAAATCTATTTGGGTAAGTTTTTTAAGATGCAGAAAATACCCTAATACAATCTTACCAGAGCCTAGAGAATAAACACCCTCCTCAGACACTAGGCACACGAGGCAACTGGGCATCTAAAATGTAGCTGAAGAAGCTGAGGAACTGGGGCTAGGGAGATGACTCAGTTGGAAAACTGCTTATTACCAAGAATGATAAGGTGTGTTTGATCCTCCAGAATCCATGTAAAAAAAGCTACATGGCTGGTTGGTGCCTATAATCCTAATGCCAGGGAAGCGGAGACAGGAGAATCCCTAGGACTTGCTTGCCAGTCAGTCTAGCTAAATGGGTGAGCAGCAGGTTCAGTGAGAAACTTTGTAAGAAAAAACAAGGCAGAAAACAATTGAGGAAGACACCTGCATTGACCTCCAAACGTATGCTTACATATGTGCATACGTGCACATGTGCATCTGAATATGTACGCGCAGACACACATGCACATGTGCATCTGAATATGTACGCACAGACACACACATGCACGTGTGCATCTGAATATGTACGCACAGACACACACATGCACGTGTGCATCTGAATATGTGCGCGCAGACACACACATGCACGTGTGCATCTGAATATGTGCGCGCAGACACACACATGCACGTGTGCATCTGAATATGTGCGCGCAGACACACAGGCACGAATGCACACACAAACTGAGGACCTGAATTATTTTTGTTTTCCATTCATCTAAACTTTAGAAATTGATACCTATCCAGCCTTTAATCCCAGCGCTTGGGAGGCAGAGGCAGGCTGATCTCTATGAGATGGAGGTCAGCCTGGTCTACCTAGGGAGACCTAGGGAGACTCATGGTCTGCAGGAGACCTTGTCACAAAAAGAGTCCCCCCAAATGGATGCCTAATTCTTACTGTAAAACTGTGTTTGGAACAGCCTGAGTATATAAATCTACTTTTTGAAATACATATTTTATGAAACACAGATGAAGTATTTCATCTGGAAGTTTAGCTTCCAAACTAAAATGGACTGTAATTATAAAATGCATACTGAAAATAGAATATACAACATTTCACCAATAATTTATACAAATTATATGTTGAAATGATAATGGTATGTAGATTGGATTAAACGTTAGATGTTAAGATTAAGTTCACTTGTGCCTTGTTGCTTTTTGTAATGTTGTTTCTAGAAAATTCAAAATGATATTTGCTGACTCAAATCATTTTGCAATTGGGCAGCCCTGCTCTAAGGATGAAGAGTCTTGCCCTAGACCATTAGATAAACGAGTACTTCAACCATTATTAATAGCCTAGGCCACTTGACTCCAAATCAGAGGCTCTTCCCACTGAGCTATTGCAATTCACACCTCCCAAGACTCACTCATCTTAACCATCAACAGAATGAACCATGAATGATAAGACTATTAGAGATGGCTAACACCTACCCATTGTCTGCATGTCCTGATTACCGTGCTAACATCTTACAAAATTCACTGCATTTGATTTCCTAACAACTCTGTGTTTCAGTGGTATGATTACTATGCCTACTTTTCAGATGCAAAAAAACCCCTGAGGATCAGGGACCAATTAAATGACCTGTCAGTTCAAGGTAGGGTGGACTGAATGGCTCAGACACTGGAGGTCCAAGCAGGTGACTGAACAGTCAGGGCCTTTGCCTGGAGTACAGCTCTCAGTAGAGCTGCTGATCTGTGTTTGGGGGCAGCATGCAGCTGGATTGTGCAAGTCCTCTTAGACTCATTTCCTTTGGGAAATAATGGCTGCCTGATCTTGCTGCTGATTTCAACACTATGTGGCAGAAATCTCCAAGTTCCGCAGTCTCTGAATATATAGATAAGGCTCAAGAAGGTGACTTTGTATCTGAAAAATGGTCAGCCAGAAAATTGAAATTTGGGTTTCATTCTTATGGGTGCTTACAGAACTCCTTACAACATGAAACAAAGTTTCTGTGGCCTTTGTACATAGGGAGAAATTATACTTTCCAAAGAAAATTAGTATTTTTTAGTTAAAGATATTGCTTATACTCATTAAATACAGTTTAGAAAAAAATAATAAGACAATAAGTTATCTATTACTCTGTTACTCAAATTTTCTATTTACTCTGGGTTTTTTTCCTTCATATATACAAGACTTATACAATTTATAGCTCTGCTAAATATGCTTTTTCTCTCCCCTCAATTAATATTTTCTCAATCATTTTCTATGCTTTCATGTAGTATTTGCAAACATATTTTTAATAATAATGTATTATAATAAGTAGATACCACATTTAAACTATTTAATTCAGACTATTAGATTATTTCCAATTGCTTTGGTATTGTACATAAAGTTGATCTCCCATGACTGTGACTATTACACTCTCTCTCAAGGGTGAGTCCACCCAAACATATCAAAAACCTTTAACTGTGTTTATTATTTACTCTAATAATTCTCTTTCTAGAAATTTTCTTGAAAGAAATAGTTGTATAATTGTTTATAAAGACTTTTTTAGAAGCTAAGGGATTAGCTCAGGTGGTAGCATGTTTGCTTAGCATACATGAAGTCCTGAGTGTGATCTCTACCCCATATAAACTGCGCATGGTAGTATACTTCAGCACTTGGGAAGTACAGGCAGGAGAATCACAAATTCATGGTCATGCTCAGCTACATAAAGACTGTTCATCAAGTTTTCAGCATTACTTATGTGAGTAAAAACTTGGAAATAAATGGTAAATGTTCTACATAGAAGACTCATTAAATAGAGTGTTTGGTGTATTTCTGCAATGAAGTACTTCATGAAGCCATTAAAATATTGTCTTTAAGCATAGGTCAGACTTATTAAATATTAATCATGATGACTTTCTTTTACTGAATACTAAGTACTGAGTACTGTGATATTTAGGATATAATTTAAGCCTTAATTTTGTATGTGTTTGATATTATTTTTATCTCCTTTGTAAAGATGTGGAAATAAGACTAAGGTTAGGTGACTTCTCAGGGGCTCACAGTTAGTGGTGAAATTAGCAACAGGATCAAGGTACAAACCCTAATGATCTTTCTCCATAACAGATGTCTTTTATGATTGTACTATACTATCCAAACCTTCACAGCTGCAGTTTGAATGTCCTCCACAGGTTCATGTGTTGGATCACCTTGTCCTCAGCTGGTGCTGCTGTTTGGGAAGGTTGCAGAACCCTTAGGAAGTAGAGACTTGCTGGAGGAAATGAGTCACTGGGGTCAGGCCTTAAGGCATTAGAGTGTGGTCCCACTTTCTGTTTCCTCTCTGCTTCCAGAGTATGATGGAATGAAACCAGTCAGCCTCTTGCTCCTGCCACCAAGCTTTCTGTCCTAGTCAGTTGGAATGACTGACTTGAATGAAGGACAGCCCAGAGTCATTCTGAGGGAGTCTCAATTGGGGAATTTCCCAGATCAGATTGACCTGTGGCTGTCTGTGAGAAACTGTTGTGACTGTTGATTGATGTGAGAGGGCCCAGCCCACTGTGTGCACTTCCATCTCTAGGAAGGTGAGCCTGGGCCATATAAGAAAGAGAGCTGAACATGGACAAGAGAGCAAGGCAGTAAACAGTCTTCTTCCATGGTTCCTGCCTCTAGGTTCCAGCCTTGAGTCCCTGCTCTGACTTCTCTCCATGATGGACTGTGACTTAGAAGTGTAAGTTGAAATAAACCCTTTCTTTCCCAAGTTGTTTCTGGTTATGGTTTTTATCGTAGCAACAGAAGCAAACTTGCTTTCCTTTGCAGCCTGCTGCCATGCCTTCCCCACTGCAGTGGATTATTTCCCTCAGAAACTGTGAGCGCAAATAAATGCTTTCTTCCTTAAGTTGCTTTCCCTAGGGTATTTTGTTGAGGAGAGAGAAGAGAAACAAAAACAACAGTCTAGCACGAGGCAGAAAAGGCAGCTGCAAAACACCATGGATATCTGGCTCCAATATGATAAACAGCGTCCAAGAGGATCCACCAAGATACTAAATGAGCAACTCTGGGTGGTGGTAGAGAGAGAGAGGAGGAGAGAGAGAGAGAGAGAGAAAGAGAGAGAGAGAGAGAGAGAGAGAGAGAGAGAGAGAGAGAGAGAGAGAGAGCGCATTCTTTCCCAAAACATCTATCACTGAAAATTTTTATTTTTTGGTAATAAGATACATAGCAAACAGAACCTCATTAAACTCATTAAATAGTAACTCCCTACTAGTCTCTGAGCACAGCCCCTGGTGACATCTACTCTGTGTCTCTGTGAATTTGCCTGGTCCAGACACTGTGTATACATGGAGTTATACAGCATTTATGTCTGACTTATTTCAGCCAGCATGTTTTCTAGGTTAATTCACTTTGCAGCTTATGTCAGAATTTCATCTAAGGTGAAATATTCTTCTATCCCATTTTAAGCACACTTCCCTCCATTGATCTGTTGATGGCATCCAGATTGCTTCTACCACTGATTTCTGCAATTGCTGTTACCATGAACACTGGTATATGATGTGTTAGAGGATTGCATTCAGTACTTTGGGGCACATGTTTAGGAATAGAATTTGGAGGTCCTGGATAACTCTGTTTCTTGAGGAACTGCCATTCTATTTTCTATAGTAGTAACACCATTTTACATTCCTACTGCAATGCACATGGGTTTCAAATTTCTTGATACGCATCCTCACTGATCTTTGTTGGGTCATTTTTTATTTTTTTTTTTTTTGTTTTTATGGGGGTAAGGTAGTATCTTACGTGCTTTGATGTGCATTTCTCTACTGATTAGTGTAGTTGAGCATCTTTTCCTATGCATGTGCCTCTTTGAAGCTCTTCATTGCCCAAGTGTCTACCCAAGCCTTTTGCATTGTCAGGGTTTGAATCTAGAATATTCCCATAGGTTCATGCTTTGAAGGCTTGGTTCCCAGCTTCCGGTGCTATTTTGAAGGTCATAGAGCCTTTAGGAAGTGAGGCCCTTGCCTTAGGAAGTCACTAGGGCCAGGCATTAGAACGTCATACCCACCCCAAGTTCTGATCTAATTTTCTCAGCTTCCTAATCTGTCACAATGAGAAGAGTATCCACCACATGCTCCTGCCACCCTGGATGAGGCCACTTTACTGAATCTTCTCTACGATGATGGATTGAAACAGTGAGCCAAAATAAAACTATCTTCTCTTGTTTCTCTTGGATATTGGGCTACAATAACATAGAAGCAGCATTATAATAGACTCATTTAAAAAAATGGCTGGTTTCCATATGATCTGCATTTTAAATTAGAAATCTTCAGTGATGCATCCTTTTTTAAAAAAAATATACACCTGATCCTGATCAAATCCATTCCATTTCAGGCTTCCATATCTCAAAGTGCTTCAAGGATGACAGTCACTCTTCTGGAGCATAGAGCTCCCCTGGGGATGCCCCTGCCGCTTCCCATTCAACCTCTTTGTCCCACACCTGATATTTACTGCAGCAAATATTCTTGATGTTTCCATGCGTGGTGCTTCCACACTCGATGCTTCTGCACTTTCTGAAGGCCTTGGTCCACACTCTGCCTCACACTGGAAACTCTTTCCTTTCTTCTCTCCCCTCTCTTTGCTCTTCTTTAGCAACTTGAATTCTAATGACTCTTTGAATTTAGCTCAGGATCATTTCTTCAAGCAAACCTACTGTCGTTTGAGTGCACCACATCCAGAGTTTATAATCTCTACTGCAGAAGTGCTAAGTCCTTTAGTGGAGTTAATTAGTCATGAGTCCTCTGCTCCTCATGAATGGACTGGTGTCTTATAAAAGGACTGGAGGGAACCAGGTAAGCCTCCTGTTGCTTTCCACTCCTTCTGCCATGTGAGACACAGCAACAGGGCAGCAGGGCTCCATTTTCGAAGTAGTCCTCACTGGACATTGGCTCCACTGACACCTTGATTTTGGACTTCATGGCCTCTTGAGCTATGAGTAATAAATTTTTATTTTTTAATAATTACTCAGCCTGGAGTATTTTGTCATAGCAAGACAAATGAATTAAGATATCTTCCAAACCCTGAAGACTGCTCTCTAGTCTTAATCATGCCTTTGTTATATGTTGTAGATACCTTTGACATTTCTCTGTGTAAATAATTAAAGTTACTTCTGTTTGTCTCTCATAAAGGACACAAGGGTCATGCTCATTCCTTGAGAGTAGAGGTGGAACTTAATCATGTATAGGATTCAATCCTAGGCTCAATGTCTAGGATTCAGACAGAGTTCAATATTGCTTACCAGAACTAAGCTCCTCATTTATACTCACTGCTGAATTGCTTAACAATGAAGCTTTGGATTTGTCTATCAGTAATTCATGGCAGTACCTGTTTCATTGAACCCTTGTCTGAACTGGGAATCATAATATTTGTTCTTTCAATTTACATGTCTTTAATTACTACCAAGGTTGAGTCATTTCCTTGTGTGTTCTTTGTTTGTTACTTTTCTTTTGTGAATTGTCTGTTAATTTTGTTTGTTCAGTTATCCATTGGAGGCATAGTATTTTCCTCATTGATTTGTAAGAAATTAAAACTAAGACACCATTAACCTTTTATATTTGCTAACATAAATATTTCCATTTGTTCTTTCACATTCACATTTGTTTTTATTGTAAAATAGTTGAATAGTTTTAGGTTATTGAATCTTATATATATTAACTTTACCAATTTGCCTCTTTATATTTATAAACTTCAGTTGTTTTGTAATAACTTTCTATAGTATTACTTGCAATAATATTTAATAAGAATAATCACATTAAAGGGATATCAGTTGTTTTATAAGTGTTTGCCTAGAAATTTTAAGCATAACTCTATTCATAGGAATCATTAAATAGAGAGAAAAAAAGGAAAAACCTAAGTGAAGAGTCATGGAATTTTTATTATAAACTAAGATTTCCTTAGGACTTTCTTAACTGTTATTAGACTTAGGGATAGAGCAAAGTCTTAAATTTCTTGTGAGATCTAAATTGCAAAAGAATAGTCAGGCCTGAAGGAAATTTAGAGAATTTGTCAAATATCCTCCCCAGACACACACACATTCATGGGTGGATTTGTATTTGATCTAACCCATGGTCAGCACTGACTTTCCATGAATTGATCATCAATGTTTAAAAATCAAGAAATGACCATCATATCAATACCCAGGTAACTGGCTGCTCTTGAGTAAGAGTTGCTAGAGGAAAACTTGGCCATGCCAAGCCTGGTCTTAGTGCAATAACGGACCGACTTTGATTATCTGCCTCCCTTTCTGACAGCCATGTCTTGACAGTTTCCCACTCCTCTCTGGTCTCTAGTAGCCCCATCCCTGAGGCTGGAGGTTATTTTCTTCATATGCCAGGCTTTGGTGGCATTAGAGTTTTGGTTTAGAACATTGGGTGAGACCATTGAAACTTGCTAGGTCACCCACCAAATATGGTGCCACAATGGTTTAATCAAAGCCCAGATTTCTCAACTAGGACTGGTTAGTTTTTAAGTATTTTGGTAAATCCATTTCTATAAGTGGAAATTGATGACTCTTTCCCGGCCCTGCTCATCACCTGTCTCTCCTCTCTTGATTGGACCTAATGACAAAGATTTACATTGACTTCAGAAATTCTTTAACTAAACTCTCAGGTACAGAAGTGGATGCTGAAATGATGCCCAGTGAATGGCTGATGATGCCATGGGCACTGTGGATGCTGTTACATGCCTGGAACCCAGGTGAATTTGTTGCAGAACGTTGTACATTCTTTAGGTCCAGTCGTCTTCCCTTTAAATTGCCTACAGTCACTAAGAGGAAAAATATGTATGTTATGTATACTTCTAAATCTCGTTGGATTTGGGGGCTCCTTTTCCTTTGACAGTCTCATATATATGATAACATTGTATGGCTTCTTTACCGCCAATCTGTCTATTGTCCATTCATCAGACTCAGTTACTGAACCTTCAGAGGGCAGAAATGAGGCGCCCTAAATCTCCCAAGTGGTTATGACCCACAGGGCCAAATCCTGATTCTGCCACTATTCCTGTGTATTGCTTAATGTTGGAAAAGGTACATAATTTCTTACAGCATACTTACAATAGAGAAGTGATGGGACCCCCTTCAAAGAACTTTGAAGAAGATTCACAAAGGAGAGCGTGTATAAGAGTCTGGCATTCAGCAAGGGCTCAAGAACTGTTCACTCTTATTAACGTCATCATCACTGCCATTGTGGCTACAAACAAGACTGTTCCAGGTAATTGCTTGGTGTCAAGATAATTTCCAATGATGAAGAATAGAAGAAATGCAGCAGGAACAGGTTCTCAAGGTTGCAGCCAGAAAATGGGGACCTGGACTGTGGTCCATAAGACAAGGGAAATAGAAAGGCCGCCACTGTGATTTCACAGATTCACCCTTGTTTAAACACACAGGTTATTATCAAAAGATCTTAGATTCTGCTAGTGACTTTCTTGTGAGGCCTTTGAGAACTATCTGGGTTTCATTTAAACATGGAAGTGACATTCAGCTTAGGTTCTCTGTTCAACATTCCACCTACACTGGCTTATGCTGATGACATTTCCTGAGTTTCTCAAGGCTTGTTAAACTAGGCCTCAAGGGACTTGAGGTAGCCTTCATTCAGAGTTTATAAGCTCACATTGTTTAGTCTCTGTTTATAAGCTGTAAATATCTCTCCTCCAGACAATTCAAAATAAATTACATTTCCATATTTTGATTTCTTTCTTCTTTCCATTCTAACTAGTTAAAACTATCTCCAAAAATGCTTCAGCATTATGATCTGACTTCCTTCTACAGTGTTTCATAAAGCATGAAGTCTATTCCATGGATAGGGACATTTGTCACTCAATGGTAATAAAATCCATATTTCCCTTCTTGAGTTCTGTGTGGGTCCTAATCAGGTAGATGCTCACTGACTGATTGATGGCTGAACAAAGCGAAGGCAACAGTTTTTTAATAGGAAAGGACGAAATAAAGGAACAAAGCATCTGAGACCCATCCTTTAAATTCTGCTTTAATGTCGCCTAGAGCAGGTCATGAAATAGCACATTTTTAAGCACTAACACATACTGAAGGTGCTGAGTTGTCAGCATCTAAATGGGTACCAGAAATGTGCTATTTCTCCTAGGCCAAGGATGCTTACATTCTTAGACAACTGCTCCTTCCTGAAATCCCTCTAGCTGGATCTCTGCTCTTAGGGTTCAGAGTCTGCTGATAGATTCCCAGGCTTTCAGGCAAGGCATATATAAAGGTCCTGAATTTGGGTGGCAGAGGTAGGATGGTACCTTTTGAGAGTTGGGCATGGAACAAAGCTCAAAACTAAGGGCCCCTAACAAGATATTCTTTCCTTCAAGACACACATTGACACATCAAGAGATGATTTTTGAAGCCCTTCTGTATGAAGATGTACATAAAGTGGTGGAGGCGCCCTCCTTATCTCCAGGAAAAAGCAAACAAGAACAAAACAAAGAACATCGGCGTGAGTGCCTTGATTATAGCAGAGACCGGGATTTCAGGGTCTGTTTTGTAAATGTTCAGTCTCCTGCTCCCTCTCATCCACCCATACCTACGGAAACGAGGCTTGTACTATTGCTTTTTTGAGCTCCATCATAAGGATCTTCCAAGCATAAATCTTCAGTCTCTTTCAATAGATGAAAGGCTCTCCTTTCCCCTGCTGGTCAGTGATGCTTACATTACCTTCCTCACTGGACTCCTCTTATTTCAAATATTCTTCAGGTGGCTGGAAAAGACTGATGTCAGCCTGTTCTAAATAGCTCTTTCTTCTATGATTCCCCTTCATCAAGTCCCTGTCTACTTCAAACATATTGGCTTGTTTATGGCATGTGCAATAACAGCTAAGATCATGCAGAGGATCAGGAAAAGATTCTTAGAACTGGGCATTTCCAATTCCATGCTGACACAGCCATGTTCAGCTTAGTGACTAAAGGACTAGACTCCCTCTTCCACAGCTGTCTGTGGCTCTTAGTTTCACCTGTGGAAGGAAGCCCAGTATTTTCACACCTTCTTTCCGTCCGAACGTTCAGCTTACTTTGTAACTCATCCACAGTCCTAAGGACTGGCCACTGCCAATCAAGAGTATCATTCCTATCAAACCTTTGCAAGGACCATCCCCTTTGACTTTTTTGTCCTTCTCTATCTAGCAATCTCCTAGTTACCCTTCAAGGCCCGTTCAAGGGCTTCTTCTCTGAAATGCCTTTTTTAACTTTGGCAAGCAAAGTCGGTCTTGTTCTCCTATCCCATAGCCCACACTTCACACATAATATTTTCTAAAGCTTAGTATATTATTATCACTACCCACCATTATTTCATATAGTCTCTGTTCTCCTCATGGTAACAAGCCACAATAAAGTAATTCATCATGAATGAATTCATTCTCCCCAGGATTTAGTCTAGTCCTAGTATTTAGTAGATACCCACATACGACTACTGAACTGAACATGTTGGTTTAGAAATGTGAAATAACATACACATCTATATCATAAATAATATGAACATTCAAGAGGATGGTGCAAAATTTTCTGTTTATAGGCAATCCCATATCTAGGCAGGAGTGAGTAAGCTGCATACAAGTCATATGAATCCAGAACACATCACACGTCAGAGGGTTCAGAGAGAGCTTCTCAGATCTGGAGGCAAAGAAGGATCCTTGAATGTTGGATAGACTTGACCTTAGCTGCTTGTAATGGTTTCAAAGTCTCCAACTGAATCTCAATAGCTTCTCCAGCAATCTGTGTATTGTAGGGTCCCTTTTGATAGCTTCTCAGTAGGTGGTTTGGAAGAGACAGAGTTATATTCAAGGCTATTTATTAGTGATTCAGAGATCCAAGAGATCAAATGTCTTGAGATCTTACATAGGAGCAATGGGCTGAGTAGGAGATGCTGTGCCCAGTGTCTGCCCGGCAGGGGCTGACTGCCTGGAAGTTGCATCCCTGACAAGTAACAAAGACCCCAGAAATAGGACACAGTTTTAATATGTTCAGCTTTCTAATCTTTGTTGTCTCTCTGTGTTCTTAATATTTGCTATCAGCACTTAATGAGGTTCTATATCTTCATTTTGTGGGGTATATTTCTGTTAATTTATCACCTTCAATCCCATGAGAAATGTGTTTCAGCAAGATGTGGATAAATTATTATAAAGCACATTTATTTAGCACAATCTAATTATCGCATCATTCAGTAAAAGCAAATGAATAAATCATAAATGAAGAGAAGTGAGAGCAGAATTGTTGCACACATGTTTATGATGTGGGGGAAGGGCTGGGAATGCATGCATGTGTGTGCAGATGTGTGTGCTAGGCCTCAGAACACACTGTCCTAAAAAGGTTTGTGATTCCAGATGGAATATGTGGGTTGGGAGATGTTGACCTGCATTGTCCAAATCAGTGGCCATTAAAGTTCCATGCAGCTAATTTTGCAAGGTGACTAGTCAAAATTCAAATGTGGTAGGAGTATAATATACACTAGATTTACAAGACTTGGTAGTTATTTCTTTAAATAAAAAACATGTCATTATTTGAAGATCAACTTTGAAATTTATTAAAATGCTAACTATCCAGTTAAACATATGCTTATTAATCCCATTTCTAGGTCATTATGCAAGAGAAATGAGAACTTATGTCTGCAAAAAGATTTGTATGTGAATTTTTATAGTAGTTTAATGTATGAAATAGAGTGGAAACAAGTCAAATATCTATTAACTGGTGAATGGATAAACAAATGATGGTATAGCCATGCAATGGAATATTATTCAGTTATCAAAAAGACCAGATGACTGGTACATGCTCTCACTGGGATAAATATTTTTAAGAATATGCTAAATCAAGTAGCTGAACACAAAAACTACACATTTTACAATTAACTTCATAACTTTAGGAGCAAAAAAATAGATTAGTGCTTGCCTAGGTCATGGTGATGTGAATTAAAATCACTGCAGGAGAACTTGATGCTTCCCTTGGGAATAATGGAACTAATATTTTACTAAAAATCACTCAGTTTTTATTTAAGGTGAGTACATTTTGTGATTACATAAATTATATTCAATATCATCAGTATATAAATTTAAATGCAATTTTAAAGAGTTACTATTGTCATTAGTATATAATAATTCTTAATATTATTTTCATGAAATTTTTTTATATTGTTTGCATGTTGAAGCCGTGCTGTTTCATACTGGGTTAAACAAAAGGTATCATTATGATTGATTATACCTGTTTGTGTTTACTGTTATTATGTGGCTACCAGAGAACTTTATGTATGTGGCTTACATTTTATTTCTATTTGACAACATAGCTTTAGAAGATTCCATGATGTCAACATTTGATTTCAGAGATTTGTTAACTTCTGCTTGGCTTGCAACCAGCCTTGTATGGGAGCAGACAGCTTACATGCTTCAAAAGACTCTGAAAGAGGAGTGAGGCACCAAGAACACTGCTCCTCTGGCCCCTGACTATATGATAGTGTTCTGGTGACTGGATGAGGGGGGCAGGGCTGGGTACACATGAAGGAGCTGTCCTTGCCAGTTGAGGCAGGGGAGCCTAAGGGAAGATCATGTTCAGTGTCAGTGGGGCATCATCATATCTGAAAATGGATCGTGTACATTAAGAAGCTAAAATTCATAGTCTTCTTATCTGTCAGTGTTACTGTTAACTGCTAAACTAAGAATATAAGCTACTAACTATGTCTGGAACAATCTGGTATTAACTTATTGATACAAATAGGTTTGATCTTTTAAAATATTGTATTTATTATTATTTTTTATGTGTATGAGTGTATTGCCTGCATGTATGTAAGTGCATCTGTTTCGTGCAATGCCTGTGGAAGGCATTAGATCCCCTGAAACTGGAGTTACAGATAGTTGTTAGCTGCCACATGGGTACTGGGAATTGAACCCAAGACCTCTGCAAGAGCAGTCAGTGCTCTTAACAACTGAGCTATCTCTCCAGCCCCATAAGTTTGATTTTAAAAATAATCTCATCTAGTAGGTACAGTGTGTAAACGTTAGCTGGCTGGATAGTAAGAGTAGGGTTAGCACATCTTATCCTTGGTGACTCAGAAGTTCCAAGTCCTGGCACTCTATCAAACTTACCTGAGATAAGGGGTGAGGAAGGCTTTTAAAGTATGTGGGTGCCTGAATCGTACTCTCTGATACTGTAGTTGAATTTGTCTGAGCCGAGTCTGGGCAGTGATCTTTAGAAAGAATTTCAAGCAGATTCTAATAAGAAAAAGAGGAGGAGGAGGAAAAGGAGGCGGGCGGGGGAGGGGCACAGAATCCCACAGACCTCCTCTCAGTAAAGGCGGAGGGAATCCTCTTCTCCTCCTCCTTCTCCTCCTCCTTCTGCCGGCTGCTCTGGGTAGACGCCACCCCAGGCTCTGGACCCAGCTCCTTCTGTTAGACGATCTGTAAGTGCCAGCCTTGTCTTCCCTAGTCTAAGCACAAACCTGCCACTCTGTAACATCCACCCATGAGTTTTGATTTTGCCATCTGGACAAGATTGAAGAGTCCTACCTGTCTACACATAAGAGTTTTCTCACTATTCGAGAACAGTTACCAGGACCTCTCAGCTCTTTCCCACCACATACACCCCACTTCATTGATCTGTTCACAACAAATTCCCCTTTCCAGGCCTGCAGCCATTGTTTCAGTCGTTGTTTGACAATTTCCCCCTTCAGATTGTGAAACCTCAGAGTGCTCATCGTCCAGATGGTGTCTGCCCAGGGCCAGTACAGCAGGACAATTACGTTCCTTGATAAGGCCATTACAGTCCCAGGAATGTAACCACCACACTGCATTGGCTCAATAGCAGAACAATTGGAAAGAGAAGAGGGAAGAAGAGAAAAAGCCCCAGAAAGCTAGATTTCTCAAATTTCTCATCTATAAATCAGAAGCATTTGAGTATAGCACTTCACAAGATAGTCATCCAAGTGAATGTGGACCCAATTTGCTAGAATAGAGAGAGTGTCAGCAGAACAATTCTCATTGTTCCTACTTCTTTATTAACTATTAGTTTTCCATCAAGTATTCCAGTGACTGAAGATTGGGAATAAAGGCAAAAGGCGGTATACATCAAAAGGCTTAGCAGGTAGGCGTTGGATCTTCATATGAATAGAGTATTGTCATCTTGACACAGCATGGAGTCACCAGAGAAGGGGGTTTCAATTGAGAGACTGCTCAGATCAGATTGGCCTGTGGGCATATCTGTGGGAGAGTGTCTTGATTGTTATTAGAGGGTCCAGTCCACTGTGAGCAGTACTACTGTATCAGAAAGTTAGCTAAATGGGAGCCCAGCAAGCTGGCAAACAAGAGCTCCTCCATGATTCTGCTTCATGTTCTTGCTTGAGTTTTTTTTTTTTTTTAATTTTTAAAATATTTTTTATGAAATCATTGTGTGTTTTACACAGTACCTCTCAATTAATCTTAATCATCTTTATATCCCTTTCCTCACCATGACACCCTGTAACCCTCCAGCTGAAATCCATACATTCTTCCATCTGTGTTGAGGTCTATTGTGTCAAGTTAGTGTCCCCAAGTGACCTTAATACACGTTCATCCACTGAGGTCTAGTCAACCTACCCAGAGTCCCTCACTTCAGGAAGACTAGCTTATCCTCACCCAACAGTAATCAGTTGCCAATATTTCTTAAGCAAAGGTTGGGGTCTGCCACCCATTTCCCCAGTGCCATGCTGGGTTTTTGTCTGCTTGAGTTTGCATGGGTCTTGAGCATGCCCACACCATTGCTGTAGGTTCCTATGAGCAGAGTCCCAGGAACTTGTAGGATTCTATTTCCATGTGGTCACACATCTCATCACTGGCTTTTACAATCTTTCCTCCCTCTCTTCTGCAATGGTCCCTGAGTCCTGGGTGAGTGAGACTTAATATGAGTCCTGTCCAGGGACCCACACTCTGCAGACTCCTAATTTCTGTGCTTTGGTCATTTGTGACCTTTTGTGTTACTAGCCCTTTACAGGAGCTTCATTAATGAGAGTTGAGAGACTCATTAGTGACTTCTTTACTCCTGGTTCTACAATGCAGCCTCTTTCTTGAGGTTTTACACTGGCTCCCTTCAGTGATGGACTGTAACCTGTAAGATGAAGTAGACCCTTTCCTCCCCTATGTTCTTTTGGTCAGAGTTTTTATCATAGACACAGGGGATAGAATTAGAAGAGATATGTTCTATTTGAGAAGTGATTTGGTTCCCAAAGATAGACTAAGATTGAATGCAAACCACATCATTTAAATCCTACACTGTGGATTCAAGCTAGGCTTTACATGGTTTTGCTCACAAAACATGGTCTCCCACAGCACAGTGGCCATGTTGGACTCCTCTCTGCTGGCACAGGGCCCAGATTGTGGGAGAATGCATTTGCTTTTTAGTCAGCTCAATTACGCACATGTCTCTCCAAAGAATTCATTTCAAATTCAACTTACATATATTAAAAGCTCATTATCTGTGCAAGGTACCTAGGTGGAGTGACTTTACATATGCTTTATTACATAAATATTTTCAGTGTGCTGTAATAAGGTAACTTTGGTGGCAGAATGGAAAAGAAACATCATCAATTGCTATTCAGAAAGGAGTCACTGAACTCCATAGGGATAGAGGGTTGCATAACAATTGAGAAAGGTCAAGGAAGGTCAAGAAAATCTCAAAAATGCTCCATCTGCTTGGTCTTGAAGACTGTTAGTGAAGGGGACCATTTCAAGACTTACTGTATCCATAGTGATGGTGCTTGTGTGGGCTATGCCTGCCTGAGAAATCAGCAAAGTTCTACAGGCAGGTATGGCAGGGGCTGAAAAGACATCAGGATATATGACATCGAGTACAAACCAACAGCTTCTTTCTAGTGTGAAGAGCCGGCTCTCCTGAGTTTTCTGGGAGAATCCTGTGCCTTATGGGTAGACCATTTCTACTAGGATTCTGAAAGTCCATCTCCATCGATGATAGGCATGAGATTTTGACTACTCTGATCTCTCTTAACTATTAAAACCAAGCCAACAGAAGACCAGACTCTGCATATGCCATATGATCCTCCAACAAAAAAAGAAGACACTAGGCTTTTTAGGTCTACCAAGAATATGTGGCAAAGTGTCTGTGTCCTATGCGATTTCTTTCACCATGTAGTAATCTTGAGGAGATGCCTCACACTGGGTCGGTCAGCCTGTTCTCCTGTCTACTTTTTTTCATTTCCCCATTCATCTTAAGAAATGAATGAAATCCATAAAAATTATACCCATTTAAGGAATACTGGAATGAAAGAGTTCAGAAGGATTGATACAACCACCATGAGTGAGGACTCAAAGGCCCCAAGAATGGGGGTGGCATCTAAGGCTCCAGTTAGGCTCAGAGATTAGCTGAGCTACTCATCTTTTGCAACAAGTTTGCCTTCAGTTTTGGTTTGTTTGTGTGGATATAACTTGGTTTTTCCTGGGTTATTTTTCAGAGTTTAAACTGAGGACCTCTGGGTTCTCTTGTGTGATTATAGAGAGAGCAGAGCCTATTGAAAGCAGAATGATGGGCTTATCTTACTTTCTCAGAAGACCCTGGCTATGGTATCAGCAAAACAGTCTCCATGTTCTTCTCAGAAAAATGACAGGCGGGATGCTGAGTGTAAGGTGGTAGTAAGTTTTAACAGCTTCAAGATGAAGCAAACAAAACTCTGTAATGAATATTCCAGTAACCTGATTGGAAGGGGAGTTCCTATGGCCAGATGAACCTTGCTTAGGCTCTTTATTGCTTCATATTCTTGACCTTCTTTCCAGCTTAGACTAAAACTGATCTGTTTTCCATAAGAACTACCTGGAAGTTTAAAAATAAGTATTGGCGTTCATTTCTTACACTCAAGACTATGATGATTTGACCTACATGGGACTTGAGCTTTGAAATTAAGAGTAAAAGTCTCTAGCAAATGCTGATGTATGGATTAGTTTGGAAGCCACTGAGATGAACTATCAGGGAGCACTGATTTTAGAAGAGATCTAGAACTGCACTATTTGATAGTTAGATCCATGCTAAAGCTGTGAACATAGCCCCAGGCCCAGGGACTCCAGGTGAAGCTAAGCGGTCTACTGCAGGAACAAGGAACCAGCTTAATCTCACTAGTGAAATATTCCTGTAAGACTGTTTTGCCTAAATAATAGTCCATGGGGTGGGGGGCTCAAGAGCAATTTATTCTTAAAGGAGAGAATGTTGTCTCCAGACCTTTCTTTCATGGACCTTTCTGGATAGGCAGGAGCTAACCTTTCACTGGGACTCTAGGTTTCCAAGATAGTTATAAGCAGGAATATTTGCCATAATACCCTTGAGGGCTAACAGGGCCAATGACTCAAGACAGTTTTCTGAAATAAATGGGGATTTATAGTAATCACAGCAGCAATAATTGCAGCTTCCATTTATTGCTCACCTACTCAGTGCCAGCACCACACAACTCTAAATGACATTGTGAGCTATGCTCACTAGGGTCAGCTCCCTTTGTGGCAAATGATCTGATATATTCTCATTTAGCCCTTGCATGAAACCTTTTCCCAATTTTTGCAGATGGCCTCATTTTGTGCAAAAAAGGACACATATCCAAAGACATGAAAACTCTAAGAAGTGAGATTTGGACACAGGGTTACCAGTTGTATTAGTTACTTTTCTTGTTGCTGTGAGAGAACAACTACTTAACAAAAAGCAGCTTATGGGAGGAAAGGTTTATTTTGGTTCAAAGTTCAGAGGAATACAGTCATTCATGGTGTGGGGGAGACTTAGTGGCTTGGTCCTTGGAGAGAGAGAGAGAGAGAGAGAGAGAGAGAGAGAGAGAGAGAGAGAGAGAGAAAATGCTCATGTAGTTTTCATTTTTATGCCTTTTATTCAATCCAGGACCAGCCCATGGATGCTGCTACCCACACCAAGGGTAGGTCTTCCCTCCAGTTAAAACTCTCTGGAAACATCTGTAGAGACATACCCCAAGCTGTACCTCAGGAATACTTAATTGTTTCTTAATCAATCAAGTTAACAATTGACATTAAGTGTCATGCTAGCATGGAGTTCAATGCTGGAGAGTCTGCAGGGCACAGAAGGAGAAGCAGAGGGGCAGGTGTCCATCCAGATCCCTGCTCAGCCACGTAGTGAGGTTAAGGGAAGGGTGCTGGCAGGAAGCACATGGAACACAGAGAGAATAATGGGATGTTGGGAACAAGGGATCAAGCAGGTGGATTATGGAAAAGTCCTATTTAATAGCCACTGAGCAGAGCCTGAGCAGATGAGAACCTTCGGCATCTACTTCTCAGAGTATCCAGTATACCAGCCAGTCCTCCTAACAGCCTGCAGCCGTGTGCCCATGGCTTTGGCTCACCCATGAGAGAGCAGGGTGATACCACAAAAGAAGCCTGGCTTCTCCCAGGCTCTACAGTACAGCAGCACTTTAATAGCACCTTGCAAAATTGATAGATTGTTATTCTCAACATAAACTCTGTTTTACTCCTTAAAGGATTTTATTACCTCTCACATATGAGTTCGATATTGGTGAAATTAAATTAGAGCAGTTATAAAAAGAGGGAGGAACTGAAAAAGAAAAGAAAGAAAAATCTATGAATAGGTAGGAGGGACCACCGTTAACACCCAGCACTTCATAGGACAGAACCGAATCTGCTTTCACTGCCTTGAGTGATTCTTCCAGAGTGGTTGGTTAGAATATCAGCCGACATTGCTCTCAAAGGCAAGTTATACCTAGATGATCTACAAGCTTTTAGTGAAGAGAACCAGGCCAGGAAACCAGATGACAGCTACACTGCATGAATCCATCCTACATGGCTACTCTGCCTGGATTGCTTCATGAGCATTCAATTTATTCCTGCATGTCAGTGATGGCTGCTCACCAGCGCTGAATCCTAATGAGTCATTTAAAAGGTCTGAATGACTTGACTGGCCCCACCCTGAAAGGGCTTCACTTTCTATGCTTATATAGAGAGTTTTCTAGAGCTCTAAGTAAAGGTTGTTCATCTGCTTCATTGTATTTAAGACACCAACAATAGTAGAGAAATCAACTCCTTGTATAAAGATGCTCTGAGTTTATGGATTACTGTCCTCCTGGAACCTTGATGGTATTTGGGAGCAGGGTGACACATTTAACAAGGTAAGAAGTGAAACTTTGTAAGCCTACTGACACAAGTCCATAATCCCTGCCACTTGGGAGGCTGAGGTAGGAGGACTACAGATCCAAGTTCCTATCTCAAAATACAAAGTATAATAAAGGGTTAGGAATATAGCTTAATGGTCAAGTATATGCCCAACACATACAAGACCATGCGTTCAATCCTCAGGATTGAAAAACACAACACAACAAAAACAAAACAACAACAAAAACCAAAGAAGTGAACTCTTGAGATTCCAGGGAAGCAGGAGAAACCAAGAGAAACAGTTATCACATACATTGATGGTAGGTATGTATGGTGGAAGATTTCTGGAAGAAAATTTGCCCCCAAATATTAGCATTTGGCAAAGATCTTAGTCCCATCAATTCAAACTCAATTTTACCTAAGGGAAATGACTATGAATGTAGGTAAAAATTTAGGTTCCAGAATATTCTAAAAAAATATTGGTTCTAATGGAAAAAAAAAAGAAAAATTCAAAAACATCTTACAAAGGAATTTGGTTAAATGAAACAAACAATTCATGCAGACAATGGGAATAAGAGATGAGGTTGAAGGAGAGTAGTGAATGACCCAGAAAGTCCTCATGATTGATTCCTGTTTAATAAATGAACCACAAAACAGATCTGTACGATGATATGTAGACAACGCATGCACACATATGCAAAGAAGCAGACTGCAAGAATGTGTACCCCACAGGAAATGTGCTACCTTCTAATCATTCGTGGTGAACAATTTTCATAGTTATGGATTTTCTTAATTTTCTCCTGTAACTACATTGCTTTTTACCAAAATAACTTTGGTAAGTGATTGTTTTATTAAATGAGGAAGGTAAAATGCAAAAGAGAACTTTGAGAAAAGCCATCCTAACTGGGTAAGGTGGCACATGCCTTCAATCCCAGGGCTCTGGAGACAGAGGCAGGAGATCTCTGTATATGGAGGCCAGTCTAATGTACATAGTGAGTTTCAAGCCAGCTGAAGCTATAGGGAGACTGAAGAAAGAAAGAAAGAAAGAAAGAAAGAAAGAAAGAAAGAAAGAAAGAGAGAGAGAGAGAGAGAGAGAGAGAGAGAGAGAGAGAGAGAAAGAAAGAAAGAAAGAAAGAAAGAAAGAAAGAAAGAAAGAAAGAAAGAAAGAGCCATCAAATGGTCTGGGGGACCAAAGGCAGCAAAGCCCAGATCACACCTCCTAGCTAGATAGATCTTCCATCCGTTCTTGCTGACAGGTTGCCGGTGACTTATTGATGGTGAGTTTAAAGACCCCAGAAAGGCTGGCTTTTTCAGCAGACAAACATCACAATCTGCTGCCTGTATCTCACTCAAGTCTGTCATGCATGCACAGGGTCTGAGCTCATGTTCTTCACATGCTCACCACCTGCCTGGGCTTGGCACACAGTAGGTACTCATGTATGCCACTTGCATTTTTACAGTTTGTCTGAACTGTTTCTATTAGGATTAGACTTTGAAAGACTTTCATTCCCAAAACTGTCTTCAAACGGAAGTTTGAGAGCCACACCGTGTCATTAACTTACTGCTACACTTGGAAAAGTTTTGAAACCTTGTCTGCTTCTCCTTTCTGGGGTATGATTGCAGGGGACTCAGGGAAACTATTCCCAGGGCAAGTCTAGCCAGGTTTGTGCTTTCTAAGAGAAGAGGAAAAGATGAAGCAATTATCTGGAGAGTTCAGGTAAAACGTTACCTTTCTTCTGAATCTCTTTTCTAGTCAAAATCCCATTCCGTTTCTAAAAGCATTTTCCTGATTCACTCTGCTACATTTTCTCAATTCCTGGTTTAGTTTCAGAGAAGGTTCAGCCCATTAGTGTTAAGCAGTGGACTTGGAATGTGCATACCTTCTGCCATTTCTTAGAGGAATATTTTACCATGAAAAATGGGCTTTAATAACAGAACGTTGAGAGAGATGACACAAGGATGATTTAGCAATGTATATATTGTGACATATTAAATTGCAGACAGTTTGGGTGAGACTGAGTCTTAAATGAAACATCCAATATCAGCCCCAGCACACAGCCAAAGTAACTGCGGAAAAACAAAAACACAGAAACATCCATATGTCATCGGGAGCAGTGGGGGCAAAGCCAAGTCCTCCCCACCCCGACCCCAGCCATCCTCAGAAATGGTTCTGCAGCTGGTTGATGCCTAGCTGCGAAGCACTGAACTGAAAAAGTGGTTAATTAATGAAAAACTTAAAATTCAACAATGAAATTACCTTCCACGGTGACTGACAAAGGCAGTGTAAATAATTCTGCCTCCCTCACAGTTGATTGAACAGAGTGGTTTTCCTCTTTTGTCAACAGCATAGAGACATTTTTTCTCCCACTGCCACATTTTGTAGCGGCTACAAGTGTCACTGGCTAAGTGTAGCTGGGGAAAGGAGAGAGCAAGCGAAAATTCAGATGGAGAACTAGACGGAGTGAGGAACTCAGAATGGGCACTGTGCTTTTCAGGGGAGTTCACTTGAAGGGTAGGTTGTGAGGGTATTGCTCAGTGGACTCTGGACATGCCACAGATACTGCGGGTGGGTGGGGGGAGCTACAGGTTAGGAACAATGGTAACAGGGAGGGAAAGAACTGGGCTTTGCCCCTGTCTGAAAAGTGGGCTTGTTGGTCAGTGTTTTCTGTTAGGCTAGGTGGGAAAAGTAAATACTTTGTATTGGCGTGACCACAGGCAAATCTTCAAGCTGAGCCCTGTGTGTCATCTGCAGCAGGGAACCACAGCTCACCCTTTAGAGTTATTTCAGGTCCTTCCAGTTCTTAGCATGAAGTTTTTTCTCTCCTAGCTTGGGCTCTCTGCAGGTACTCAGAAAGACTGACTACCCAGAGAACTGCTCACCACAGCACCCTTGCTAAGTCCTCTGGACATTGACTGTTAAGCTGAACCTTATGTGGCTTAAATGTCTTCAGTTTTCTTTTTGTTCACTCTTAAAATAGAAGCTTGGGAATCAAACAACCTATTCTTTTAGAGCTACAATGGCAGCAATGATTATCTCCTACTGAGCTCTTCCTGGGACATTCAAGTACCCTGTATAAAGTCATATAGTCCCATCTCTCTCACTTAATAACTGTATTACTTGAGTAAGTTACCTAGCCTCTCAATGGAGCCTAGTTTCTTGTCTATAAAAATGGAACCAACACTAAAATGTACCTTAAAGGTACAGGCTTAATTATATATGGGAAAGTACCTAGCACAAGATGTGACTCGTTGTGCATGTTAATGAATTTGACCTTCTCCACCCCCACCCAAATGAGGTTGAGAGACAGTGTCTTCTATTATTGACAAGGACATAGAAGCACAAGAAAGCTGACTGAGTTTCTTCAACCCCACTCACTCAGGGACACAAAAGGGCTCCAGGGGACAGAATGGATTCTACCACCAGACATTAACTTAGCTCATAGTGATGGAATCCTTCCTCACCAACCTTTGCTAAGCACTCTGTGAACACCCTAGAAGGATAAAGGATGACTCCAGGAGTTGTAGAATGCAATTCAGTTGTAGAATTGTATGCATGAGGCCCTGTGTTTGATCACCAACATTGCAACCACAAGGAGGACAGAGATGATCCTAACCTTGAAGGGATCTCCTACCTAATTGGGAGTAGCCTAACATTACTGCAAACTATTAGCAAATCTCCTTAATGACAGAGCCTCTGGGTAGCGTTTATCCTTCATTCCTCCGGGAGGCTGCTTAGGATTATTTATTTCTCATTAGACTCTCAAGAGCATGCTAAGAACTGCACAATTAAATTCCTTATATCAAAGAAAGAACTATTAAAACCTGGGATTCTAACAGATTCTGCAGAAAAAAGAAAGACAACCAAGTAGGAGAGTAATCAATACTCAAGATAATACCCAGACACTGAGCTGGAAAGATGGTGTTGCAGAGAAAGGGCTGATGCACATGCTTACTAGTCATTGGTGCATTGGAAATTGCTTTAATGTTTAGGAACTCTTCCTCAGGGGAGTTTGGTAAATTTGTTCAGATAGGACTGGTGGTAACCAAGAATGAGGGAATTCTGGGAGTTTTGTGTGTGAAGAAAAAAGAGGGAGGGAGGGAGGAATAGTCTAGGTTCCTAGAGACCCTAAGAGTTACCTGGTGTAAATCACATGGCTGTACATCAACATAGAAAGGGTTTCAGCAGGAAGAGCTCCACAGCTCAGTCTTGGGGGAAATCTTTTCCAGAATTTAGTAAGATCCAACTTTAGACAGAGTGCTCCTAGCTTTTATCAGGTAGAGATGGATAGATATTATCTCTGTTAGATAGAGTCTTTGCTCCCTTAACAGTAAAGCTGGGTAGGCAGGAGTAACATCAGTTGAATAGAGTTCCCCAACCAAGGGTGTCCGTGGGCAGAGAGCAATGGTGAGTCTTAGAAGGGTCTCTTCTGTCCCGTACCTGCCTATCCAGAGAGAAGGGTCTCTTCCGTCCCGTACCTGCCTATCCAGAGAGAAGGGTCTCTTCTGTCCCGTACCTGCCTATCCAGAGAGAAGGGTCTCTTCTGTCCCGTACCTGCCTATCCAGAGAGAAGGGTCTCTTCTGTCCCGTACCTGCCTATCCAGAGAGAAGGGTCTCTTCTGTCCCGTACCTGCCTATCCAGAGAGAAGGGTCTCTTCTGTCCCGTACCTGCCTATCCAGAGAGAAGGGTCTCTTCTGTCCCGTACCTGCCTATCCAGAGAGA
This sequence comes from Eospalax fontanierii, assembly GCA_035773235.1. Taxonomy (NCBI): domain Eukaryota; kingdom Metazoa; phylum Chordata; class Mammalia; order Rodentia; family Spalacidae; genus Eospalax; species Eospalax fontanierii. Next base: position 34,384,965 of record CM069529.1, on the reverse strand, counting down.
AGGGTCTCTTCTGTCCCGTACCTGCCTATCCAGAGAGAAGGGTCTCTTCTGTCCCGTACCTGCCTATCCAGAGAGAAGGGTCTATTCTGTCCCGTACCTGCCTATCCAGAGAGAAGGGTCTCTTCTGTCCCGTACCTGCCTATCCAGAGAGAAGGGTCTATTCTGTCCCGTACCTGCCTATCCAGCGAGAAGGGTCTATTCTGTCCCGTACCTGCCTATCCAGAGAGAAGGGTCTATTCTGTCCCGTACCTGCCTATCCAGAGAGAAGGGTCTATTCTGTCCCGTACCTGCCTATCCAGAGAGAAGGGTCTATTCTGTCCCGTACCTGCCTATCCAGAGAGAAGGGTCTATTCTGTCCCGTACCTGCCTATCCAGAGAGAAGGGTCTATTCTGTCCCGTACCTGCCTATCCAGAGAGGGCTCAATCCAAAAGAAAACCTGTTTATTTACCTGGTTCTGAGATGGGGAGGGAATGTAATACTGTTCTCAGCAGCCGTGTGAGTCAGAGGAAGGAAGCATAAAATCTTTTCAAATAATTTTAACAAAATAATAAAATCTTCTGCTTCTACTATGGATAATCACAGAGCAGAGACATAGCGAGGGAAAAGAGGCCATTGGAGAACCAATGATTAGAAATACGGGAACGTAGAAAGAATCTACAGGCCCAGAGGTAGAAGAGGACCACTCCATGTGCTCCCCACCTCCTCTGTGAAGGAGTCCAGTGAACAGCTCTGAAGAGAGGACTGAGGAGTTCCACATGGGAGTCAGAGACGGACACTCAGAGAGAGGCTCAGCCACATACAAACTGGCTTATGAACAGGAACACCTGCTCGTGCCAGGTAAATCTCACTTAAGAGCATGCTGTCCTCAGCAGACTGAGCTCATGTTGGGTAAATCATCTCATCCTATTTTTATATGGCGCACGAGTAAGCTTTTTCCTAATGTTAGAGGGAAAAACCATTACAGCATTTGAAAATGACATGAATTCAAATGTCCATTAAGATTTGAGTACATGGGTATATGGAGGGTGGATTTCAGGGGAAGCAACACCAAATACGAGGCCGAGGGGGGAGGGTCTTTGGCTGGACCCTCCCCTCAAAAACTTTCCTTATACTGTACATTGATGTGGAGCATGGTCCACTAGCTAGCTACTCTTGCATGGAGAGCAGTATCCACGGTAATTAGAGCATGGCTCTGATATTGAAGACCTGTGTTCATATGACAGCTATGGCAAGGCTCGGTTCATTTTGCCACAGCCTCCTGAGACCCAGCCTCCTTAACTGTAAATCAGGATCGTGAACATCTTCCCATTCCACCCCAGGGCCTCAGGCAAGACCTTGAACGTGAAGGTTCTTTCCAAACTGATCAGGGCATAAATGGGTTAAGTATCATTACACTGGGCCTCTCCCTACCTGCTTGTGGTGCTGTTCTCTGTTTTTGATTTTAAGCCCTGTGGGTTGGCTACCATTTATCTTGAATTTTCTGGGACAGGCTTGACTTCATATGCTTGATCCTGCTGGCCCTATAAACCATCGAAATGTCCCAAGAAATCTCATATTTGACCTTTTAAACTACATCTCCATGGTTTTTTTCTTCTACATCTTGGCTGGCGCTTGTTAATGAAGACTAGGTGAGGAAAGCGTGTGGATAAAAATGGTTGAAAGTTTCCTAGCCCTTCCTAGGGATGGGGCTTCTTACTGCAGCATTATCTGTAGTTTTGATCCTGGAATGGGCATGTGATCCTAAGCTATTCTCTCAGCCTCTGCTCAGGTACTGGGGAGGAGATCTTGGACCTGCCTTTGCTGTGCTGGAAACTAGCTGGCCATGAACCCACATATTCCCTTCTAGAAAAGATGCCTTTGGGATGCAGGTGAGCTGGCTGAAGCTTTGATGCCTGGGAGATGCCTGCCCGAAACAGACATGTGAGAGCCAGGTGTTTCATTATTAATACCTGCTAGACTGCAAATTCAGACATCCAGGCAGGTATAAGCAATAGCACTGCAGCCCTCAGCACTGGTCTGCTTCCTTCTGCAGTTCTCCTTTGAGAGTCTCTACATCAAACTGTCTCTGATCATCTGAACTTTGTTTGCTGATGTACTCTGATTCATGAAGTGGCTACTTCAAGTGAAATTTTTCATAGAACTGAATTACAGCAAATTGATTGAAAGACTGAACAGGAGGGAGATGAGAATCTGTGAAAGGACACCAGTCATGTAAAAATAACTGAGGCACAGGAGAGCTGGGTCAGTCAGTAGAGTGCTTGCTTGGCGATCATGAGGATCTGAGTTCAGATCCCCAGAACTCATGTAAAAAGTTGGATGTAGTGGCACGCTCTTGTAATCTTGGAAATGGGAAGATGGAAGGCAGAGACAGAGAGAGATTCCGAAAAGCTCATGGTTGGCTATCCTGGTCCTACATCATGAAATCCCCGGCTAATGAGAGATCCTGTCACAAATGATAGATAGAAGGTGTCTGAAGGATGGCACCGAGGTTGTCCTCTGACCTTCACAAGTGTACCATGCGTGAGCATACACACACAATGCACTCAATATTTTAAAAACTCCTGAGAAAACTATGAAAATAACAGATTTTTATTCTTGAATGGTCCAGGTGACAACTCTTGCCTATATATTCTTATTTTATGACAAAATACGCATGTTGTAACTAGGTTTTATCAGTTTCTGTTCTCCTTTGTCATCTAAGTGGGATTGAGTCATGAGAGCACACGATTTCCCCCAATCCCCACCCTGTGGCACCCCCCCCCCCATATGACCACAGCTCCTGAAGGATCACTGTAGCTCTGTGACATTTTAATTTGCTCGAATGAGACAGAATATAAGAAGGCAGGCTCAGGTCCCTGCATTTATCTTGCTTGAGGGAAATTAGTGCTGGCTCTAGAGCACACCCACTGTATACACCAATGAGAAAACACAATTCAATTTGTGTTGGCAGCTTTAGGAGAGCAGGGCAACCATTTGTTAAGTGCAGGGTAATTCAGTGCCTGTTTCTGCAGAGATACAGCGCTGAATCCCCAAGTTGGCAGTTTTCACCAGTAGATAAGTGAGTTCCCAGGCTCTGGAAAGTTTCTGAGCACATGGTTGCTCTTCTGCAGTGCTGTGGCCTTGGGGTGGGGTTTCTGTTGGTCAAACCTGCCAGGATCACCAAACAAGTGGTACAAATGTGCTTAGGGTTCCTCACACCAGGGGCTAATTGGAGTGCTTGTAAAAGATGTACTTGGAAGACCAGAGTGAGTCAGGGGGAACTGTGTGTACTTTTTGACCTTCTGTGTACTTGCTGAGCCTCTTCGGTCAAGATATGCCTACGGGTTCCTGCCTGTCTGATACCTAAGACAGAATAAGCAAGAGTGTCAGGCCAGAGCCTGGAGTTATCCCATTTCACTCCTAGAGGGTGGGTATGGTGGTGGTTTTAGAGTCAGTGACAGAGGCTGACTGATTTGTTCTTCAAGGCTGCCTGAATTGAAATAGAGGTTTATTCAGAGACTGATGGATGAACAACAGAGAAATATGACCTACTGAGGAGCACATTCTCAAAGAATCATAACACATTGACTAAGTTAGCAATATGATTTCCCCAAACTCACCAGCTCTCACAGCCTCTCAAGGAGCCAGAAACAAAACCCCAAGCCCCCTTTCTTGCCTCCTCCAGGGCCATGCTGCTAGCACTGGTCTGGGTAGAACTCTACATTTCCAGCCCTCTGCTTTCCTCCTAACAACATATAGTCGACACTCCTGATGATGGACAATCCTCCGTGAAGATCCCTGCCTTGACTGCCATTGTAAATCTAGTGAGTCCAAAGGACTATCTATGTTCTTAGTTAAAGCTGTGCTCCCATTTCTCTTTTTCTGTTCAGATTGTCTCTGCCTGCCCAGTGTCCTTAGCAAACCACCTGTTGATGGCTCATGCACCAAATGGCTTCCACTAACAGGTGGCGGGAGGACATTTTTGCTGCCTGTCAGTTAGTATGAGTTACTCTCCTTTGGAGCCCAAGGCTTTGCTCTTATAGGAAGTGGAACCAACAGTTTGCAATAAATTCCAGGTGTGTTTGTGTTTGGATCTTAAACTCATCCTAGGTCTGGAGTCATTCTACCCCATGGATCTTCAGTTGGTTTATCTGGAAATAAATAAAGACACCTACCCACTTCAGATCAGCTGAAAGTAGATGACATTTGTCATAGTCCTTGTATGCCCTGCTGTGACATCCAACAGTCATTTTATAAACTGATTTCTTTTCTTTCCTCAAGTGTTCAAAAAACAACAGTACAGTCTTAGTTCAATTTTAGAAATGTGTCTAATTGCCTTAAACAGTACATACTAGCAGTGGATGCCCAGGGGTGGGTGGAGCTGGTAAGTTCACATGGAGATGCAGGGGCATGACAGTGAGGGATTGGTGGAGGTAGAGAAGCAGGCAGGGCCTGGCCTGAGGGCATGTTACAGCTCCACACATTGCTCCTCACTCTTCTAGCAGGAAATTTCCCACAGCTCTGCAAGCAGAGGAACAGCTCCTCACAACTTCCTTGTTTCCCAGATGGCCTAAAATTTACTTGAGATCAGATCTGGTGAGTCTGCCCCGCTTCTTACGTGGGATGAATTGTCAAGTGATGTGTCTTCTCTAACAATCTAAACAGATAGTCTAACCTATTCTCAAGAGACTTCAGACTTCTGTTTTTGAAGGAGAGAACTTTTTCCATTTTTGAATCAGAGGGAAGTTGGGAGAAAGAGGTCAGGGTTGCATTACAATCACTGCCTGAGTGCAGTGGGCTCTTTCCTACGGTCTGTAATAACTCAGTGGTGGTTTACAGGAGATTGTGGCACATAATCCCTTTTCAGACACCTGAATCCAGACTGTTACTAGACTTAAAACTGATAAATCCCAAAGAGCTTTGGAGACAGTTGAACCCTGTGTTTTTTCAGACATACTTTGTGCGGTCTGACTTGAGGAGAGTTTTCCAGATGTGGAGGTTTCCCTGCCTTCAACGTCCCACCTTACCTATTTCTTTACCCTGCTGAGGCATGCAGTCAATGAAAAGTCCTCCTGAGATAAGGAGATCCCCTGAAGCAAAACAAGCTACTGGGATGGGTGATTCCAGGTCCATATTTCACAGTAGAGGAGCCTAAGGACTATAGACTAAGGTTATCTAAGTGGTCAGTGTAGATCTCGGACTGGCTCCTCCTAATCTAGATATTTCCATCCAGCCTGCCCTTCATGCAGCCTCAGTGCTGTCTCCATGCCTTCCTGGCTGGTGATGGCAGGAAGCACAGTCATAGAGTAGAAATAACATAATAGGAAACATTCAGCCAAACACTGATGATCATGTGTACTGTCAAATGAGCAGAACACTTCCAACAGCCCAGCATTGTACCCTCCTAGTGTCCTATATTTTGCTAACAGTCTACTCTCTTTCTTTCTGTCCTGCAAATAAATTCAGCATCTGTGAGTTAGCCTGAGGCGTCTCCAAGAGCACCTACCACTTGTCAGGCTGGAAAACCTGTTCATGAGGGCAACTCATCAGACTAAGGAACAGATGCTCTGAGGTCGGGGAGGGCCTGCATGGAGCTCCTGGGAGTGTGGAGACAGTGCTTACAGCTGATGAAGGTATTTCCAGTGCTTTGGAGGATGGTTATAGAAAAGAAAGGTTAACAGACCCCTTAGCAAAGACTGGTTTTGACTAAGCTAGGCATGTGGATATATTGTTCCCACAGAGGGCATAATTCTAGGAGTCAACAGCTTCAAGTTCTTCACCCATCACAGCTCAGACTCATTGTAGGAAAAAGCCATGATTCACTCTGAAGTTTCAGAATGGTATTAAATTACTTGTCCATTATCATGTGATTTATGCCAGAACTGGGCTGAGAGGTTGTATCACTTTCTCCTCCTCACCCACCTACCCCAGTTTCAACCACAGTCCAAACCCCACAGTATTTATAACAGAGGAATTGACTCTGAGACCCAGAACAGTGGCACTTTTTTCCATGCCCAGGGTTATTTATTTATTTGTTTTTACTACTGTGTCGGTTTTATGCACATGTCCAGATGATTCTTATATTAGGCCACTGGAAAAAAAAATTCAATTTTTTTTTATTAAAGTCGAACTGCTGCCCTGCCAGTCAAACCCATTTATCTCACTGAGCGTGGATTGCTCATGTCAAGCTGTGATTACCGTACGCTACCTCCATAACAGCCTACTGATTATCTCAACATCTGAAAAGCTGCCTTTTGTAAATTACATTGCAGCTAATGAAGCCCAGATGCACTCGCTTCACTGTCCTCTCTCACGCACTCTCTCTCTTTTCTCTCCCTCTCTCTCTCTCTCTCTCTCTGACACGCACAGGAGCCAGACCACAAGACCACTGCTGGCATCTGAGTGTCATCATTACAGAAGCCTGGGATCGCAGTCTCAGCCCCTGCAAAGGTTTCCCTTCACACTGCAACTGCGTAGAAATCAGGTCTGCAGAATCTCCCTCTGACTCGATATGCCTTCTCTTAAAGTTTCACTGGGAGTCAGATTAGAGTTCTATTATTACAAAGAACATGGAAAATCCAGATACCAGCCCACACTTTAATTTGGGATGGTAAGTAAGATGAAGAACACGTGATGCCGATCCAGCGGGTGCAGGGGAGATGATTTTCAAATTATACTGAACAGATGTGGAGGGAAGGTGGCCATCCTTATGACAGTTTAGTTCAGCTTGAACAAAGCCAGACCCTGATGTGTTTGGGGCTGTTTATGCTGCCCATCATGGAAAGCCAAAGAAGCTGAGAGGCAAGTCCATGCATGGGGCGTGGTGGTAGCCAGTTCTGGTGTGTTTTGCTGATGGATGGCTTGCGTTCCCTTCCTGTCGTAACTTTCTTGTCTTTTGGGCAGAGAGAAAGAAGTATCACAAGGGTTAGGGAAGAGGAATGAGCTAGTATTGGTGAACGCATGGTGTCTGTTTTCCCAAGGTCAAGGTTTTCTATGTAAATCTAAGTTTCTTCCAGAAACTGCATGGAGTAGACTACACAAGAAAATGCTTAAAAGGTGAAGCCTGGTAGAATGCACCTGCACCATCACAGCCAAGAGAATAGCCCTACTCCTGGCTCTTCTCTAGAACAGACTACTCTGCTACTCCCACTTCTCCTCTAGGCTCTGTTCACTGCGCTCTAGAGTCAGTGTACTGGAGAAGGGCCTTGGGAAGATGAAGGGCGGCCTGGTGCACCTTGAGGTCTATTAGAACTATTTTATTTATTATTTTTATTTTATGTGTATGAGTGTATTGTCCACATGTGTATAAGTGCACCTGTTGAGCAGTACCCAAGGAGGTCAGAAGGAGGTGTCAGATCCTCTGGAACCGGAGTTATGGATGGTTGTTAGCTGCCATGTGGGTACTGAGAGCTGAACCCGGGTCCTCTGCAAACGCAGCCAAATGACTTAACCGCTGAGCCATCTTTCCAGCCCCAAACCCTGAGGTCTTAATTGCAGATCAGGGATAAAGAAATGGGAATCGCTGGCACCAAGATTTAAAGCCCTAAGAAATAATGATCATCTTAGATAATTAGGGTGATTAGGGTGAAGCAATGAACTCCAGCCTTCTGGATCCCACAGCAAGCGAGGAGTTTCTTGTCTATTCTTTCTCTTTGTATTGGAATAATTACTGAAAAAGCCTGGACATATGGCTCTCTAAAGTTTTTATTTTATTTGTTTGCTCAGAGGTAGCATCAATGTCTACGCTACTTCCTTCCCTTGTACTTTGGGCAGAGACAAATGTTGAAAAGTCAGGACTAAGCAAGAGTGAGCAATGGTACATCCACAGAATGGGCTGCGCCTGCTCCGCCCAGATGTGCAGATTCAAGTTGAACCTTCACTGAACCAGAGCTTACTGGGTCCTTACTATGCAAGGCGTGTCTTCTGTGTGTTCTATGAAGACATGGAAGTCTTGCCCAGTCAGTCACTAACTGCACAGTTGAAGGAAGCACACTTCATTGATGAAGGTATGTTTGGGTAGGTCCTGGAAATCTGAAGAGGAGCTTTTTTTTGTTGTTCTCTTAAATGCAGAATGGATTTTATTCTGTATTTGAGCATCAGACCCTGGATATGGAGTCTAAAACAGGAGCTCAGAAGATGAATCTGGTAACAGGAAACTAAAATCGAGGCCTTGGAATTGAGTTGGTACCACAGATGTGATAGATTGTTGAGATACTCCGTCTTGGACATTCTCACCTGTCCTTTACCTGCTAGGTTTCTGCAGAGTGTTTGCAAAGTAAAATGGTCACTGTGGTGCCATCTCATTTAATTAGTTTCTAGTTGATACTCTAAAGAACTTTTCCTGGCACAGCTGATTTGGCAGAACAGAATTCATCAAAACCTGGCATCCAGATGCCCTACCAAGATGTGGTCATATTTACTCCACAGAGCGATTCAAAAGGAGGGCACAATATATAGATGCAGAGAGAGACAGACACTGATCAGAAGAGACTTGGATTTTCTCCAGTGTCATTCCATAAGGAATTCAAACCCAGCGCACTTGGTTCAGAAAAACCTCAGGTGTTGTTCCACAGGTGTTGTCCACCTTGTTTCTGAGACAGTATCTCACTGGTCTGGAGCTTGTCTCATAGGCTAGGCTGGCAGGCCAACCAGCTCCAGGGCTCCATCTGTCTGCATCCCTGGCACTGGGCTTACTCGTGCACACTTTCGTACTTGGCCTCCTCTACCACCCCCTTTCTTTTTTTCTTTCTTTTAACATACACTGTGGGGATCCAACTCAAGTCCTCATCCTTGCATGGCAAGTACTTTGCAGACTAAGTTATCTCTATAGCTCATCCATCCTGCTTTGTAATGTACAGAATTTCTTTATCCATTACTGCCTGAGTTTAGAGACAAAGAAATCAAGTTACATGTGCATGAGATAACTTTTCCAGAGGCCACCTCTGGTCAGTGAATGCTCCTGACCCTGCTTCTATTAATGCAAGAAAATTTCCAGTGACCGTCCTGGCTCTCTGATAGACCCAGGTCAAAATAGAGTCCTTCTTGCAAAGAACGTAGGCCAGACCTGTCTTGATTCTATTTTCAACCTTTCTCGAACCCAGTTTTCTGATTTTTAACACTGAGATCACTGCATTCTGTCTGTTATTTCATGTTCCAATCACCATGAAGTAACTTATTTCCTTTCTCAACAATAATCCTTTCTTGGGTGCTGTTCTCTGATGTTTTCAGTGATCATGAACAGGACAATCTCCTCTTTCTTGATGTGTGTTTCTTACAAATACAGCACTTAATAAACCAGATAAATTTTCTTTATAAAATGTGGGCTGCTTTCAGGCTCAGGAGCTACATATGCCTCTGGGGGCATTGTACAGCCTCCAGCCAAGATCTCATTATCTGCTAAATTTGTTTACTAAATAAATGAGACAAACCTTTTGTTTATTGTGTAGGTATAATTAGAATCTTAATTGATTTACGTGTCTATCAGCAGTCACCCCTAGCTCTGCGTCCAGGTCCGTCCCTCCAGTGATAGCATGAGACATCCGTCTTCTTGGATCTTAGAGCATGGGTGAGTGCAATGCTAAATGCAAAAGTTATGTGTGCTCTAGGGAGAGGGGCTGACTTTCAAAAGAGTACCTTCCCAAAACTCAGAAAGAAAAGAATACTCCACTAAATGCCAGTGAGAAGGAATCTTCATGAGCCACCTCTGAGTCAAATCTGGCCAGATTAAAGACGAAGGCAAGGGTAAGACGCACTCCCTGAGAGGCTGTTGTGGCACATTCCTATAATCCCAGTACTCAGGAGGCAGAAGAAGGAGATTGCCACAAGGTAGAGGTACCCTGATCTACACAGTGGGTTCCAGGCCAGTCAGGGAGGGCCACATAGAAAGACCTTGTCAAAAAAAGGGAGAGGGGAAGAAAGAAAAGGAGAAAGCAGAAGAGAGGAAGAAAATACAGAAAGAAAGACAAAGAAATATAAAAGATATAGAAAGCAATCAGATACCACAGTGAGTCCAAGTATGGTCATTCCTTGAGGTGGCTTCCTCTTTTATTGCTTGCTAAGTGACATTCCATTTATTTATCTGTCTGTTTGTTTTCTTTGAGATCCTAAGGATTGAACCTAGGACATTGTATACACGGAGCTACATGTCCAGACCCCCTAATTATAAAGACCATGAATTGTCCTTGTGAATTTTCACCAAAATAAAATTTGAGAAATGCTAATCACTTGTTCTTGCAAAGAAATTGGTCCAGTTATCCTGGACAAACCTGGGTTAAACATCATTTGAATTGCCAGTGTTGGCTGTGGCTCCTGGAGAGGTAACCACAGAAAACAGCTGACAATTAGGGGTCTGCAGAACTAGAATAGTGACTTTGGAGACTGGAGGTGCAACTCACCTAGTAGAATGCTTACCTAGAATGCCTGATTCCCAGTCCCTAGAGCCCGCTCCTAGGTGTAGCCAGACGATTGTATTGCTTTTCTGATTGCCCCTTGGTATGGGGATGACACTCCACATTTAAAGGTCACTGTAAGCACATGAAATACATCTCTGTGCTTCTTGTTCAGATGCTGTGGAGAGCTGGTCTCCCTTTAAAGATTAACGTAAAATGTTTCCTGATGGTCATAGTTTTTTGAATAATGGTTTAGATTTTACTTTAAATATGTTGTGGATTTTGTAACTGAAAACATTCTATGTTGCTATATGCTTCTAGGAAACTTACAGTCAAATATATCACTTTCTCAGCTGTATCACATTAAGGGGCATGATTTTTCATTTTTGGTACTGAAGAGGTTATAGTGTCCATGGCAAATATTTTCTCCAGGTTTTCTCTTTCATATTTCTTAAGTAACTTTGTTTTTTAATCAGTTGTTCATATTTTAAATCTTAAACTCTTTTTTTAGAATATGATGAATATATGATTTAAAATGTTTACAATTAGACCAGAAGAGGAGGTTTAGTAGGTAAAGGCACTTGCTGTTTAGCCTAATGGCCTGAGTTTGATCTCTGGGACTCACATGGTAGAAAGAGGGAATGGACTCCTGTAAGTTGTTCTCAGCTCCACATGCATGTTATAGCACATGTGTTCACATAAACACAAATAAATGTAAGTAAACTTTTAAATGTTTACTTATTTATTTTTAAGATAGGGTGTCTTATAGCCCAGGATGGTTGGCTGGTCTGAAACTTGCTACATAGTCAAAGATGACCTTTTGATCTTCCTGCTTCCACTTCCCAAGTTCTAAGATCACAGGTTGGAACCACCTCATCCAATTTATGTGATGCTGGCACTCAAATCCAGAACATGGAGCATGCTAGGCAGCCACTGTACCAATTGAATTGCACTTTCAAAATGTTCATTTTAAATGATGGTGCGAAGAACAAAGTAAAAATCAACTGTAACCTTAAATTACATACTGTTAATATATTTTAAGATTTGTTTTATTTTTTAATTGTATGTGTGTATGCACTCTGGGATATGTGCATGTGAGTGCAGATACTCATGGAGGCCAGATGAGGGCATTGGAGCTCCTGGAGCTGGAATCCCAGGCAGTTGCAAGTTACCTAACCTGAATACTGGGGGGAACTGAACTGGGGTCTTCTGCAAGAACAGCAAGTGCCCTTAACCACCGAGCCATCTCTCCAGCTCTGTTATTATTCTGATCTATTTTATGGCAATTGATTTTACAAAATTAAAATTAACAAATAGTTATGAGTTTGTTTTGTATTTTCTCATGTATGTTCATGAACATTTTTCTAGTTATTAAATATTTTCTAGATTTACACTTTCTTAATCAGGGGCTTTTAACATGTTTTAAAGCTTTATTTTTCCTGGGTGGACTTTTTTCTTTGTATTATTAATACTGTTGTATTAAAGACATTCCCAGAATTTCCTTTTCCTTGAGTTTCTGACAATCATCTTGAATAAGTTCCTAAGAGAAAGAGTCCTTTAATGGACACAACTGATGGTCCATGCTTTGGGTACACCTTGCAGCCTGGCTTTCTGTGGGCAGGATTTCAGTCTGTGTTTCCTGCTAGCTGCGTAGGCCCCTTGCCTGCTTTACTGAGTCCCCATTAGTTTTATTGTGTCACCACTGAAAAACTGATAAAAACTGGTAAATGTGCAGCTGAAAATGGGTTGTTTTCTAATTTGCACTTTTGATGACCAGCCATTTCAATCACTTTCCATCTCTTTGTCAATCCTTTTTATATATTCTTCTTTAAACGGTTGCTTTCTATCAGTTGCCCATTATTCTCTGGGAGGCGTTACTGCTTCTCTCTTACTTATGTGAGGCTTTTTATGTGTATTCAACCACATCAATTATTTTCCTATTAGTTTTGAGAAATACATTTGTGTTTCCATTATGTTATAATTTCTGGATCACAGGATTTTAATCCTTATATAATCATCTCAACAGATTTGTTCAGTTTAATTCTTATCTACATCTGGGGATAACTATTCACATATATTTTATGTTTCAAAAATGCTTTGATAATTTAACTATGTAAATTTAGTAAAAATCCATTCTTAATCTTGGTCTGGTCTAGGATTTCATCAAAGGTTCAAGGCCCAGGCTCACAATTATATATTAGTTCTTCCCCAAGATCCTCTGGGTCAGTGGTTCTGTTCTCTAACCTGGGAAATAGGACCACTTTTAACATTCATTAGGCAGGATTCTTTGGAAAGCAGGTAACAAACTGAGTGAATCTGGAAGACCTTTCTCCCCACGTTCACTTCCTAAAGTACATACAGCCTTTCTGCACCTGGGGACAGTGCCCAGATTTCACCATTATTCATGTGTACCTTAAACGAGTAAATAAAAGACAGATCCTAGGGAAGTAATATCCCTGAGTTGATTCACAGATTGCAGAATAATAATTTTGCAAGACTTTTAGCAGATGCGGTGGGTCCAGCATGGAAGAGCACTGGACTGTGGGAGAGAGGACTCATAAGGCTAGAATAGGTGTAATCTCACCAGCCCCAGGATGGTTGCACCTGGATCACTGCCTTTTATTATTGTTGCTCCTCCTAAGTTGATATCCTCATTCTTTGGGGGGGCCTTTCTCCTGTTTCTGCTTAAGTGATGCCACAGGCCAACTGGAAGGGCAGTAATACACCCTCACGGGGAGAAGGACTGGGATCATTCTGTGTCTTGGCCCTAGCCAGCGACACCGTGTCCCTGGTCTCCCACTGTAGCAGATCAATGAGTTCTGGCTGTTGCTTGATGTATGTTACACTGACTTTCATAATTGATTTCAGCTTTGAGCTTATTTTTCAGCACAGCTCAAAGCACTGATTTCATCAATGAAGGATGAAGCCTGGAATGATATGGACCCTGATTTTCTGAGGGATCACTTTTTCTGCCCTTACAAGAGTGAATCAGATGTCTAGTACGTAGTTCCTTCTCTTCCTCCTCCTCTCTTTTTTTTCATCCAAAACAAATGAGTTAGAGGATTCAAAAGTCTCAGTTTCTGAGAAGCATTGCCTTTCCAGTTGAGCCACATGCTATGCATGAGTTCGCTGGCCTGGGGCAAACAAACAGCATTTCCCACTTGGTTTTCTGGAAACACAAGACTGTCAGAAGCATTATTTCTTCCTTTGACATCTTTCATTCCTGATCTTCCATACAAATAACGAGACCATGAGTGATAGGCATAATTTTAGCCAGTTTCAAAAACAAAGATGAAAGACTGTGTTTATGTGTATTTAATATTCTTTTATATATTAAAAATAGAAAAGCTAAAAGACTTTATTCTTCAAAAAGTAAAAATGTATAGCAATATCACAATATCAATAAGATGTTGAAGGCCTGAGATAGAGGAAAGAGGGAGGCAGACAGAGCCAACCTCTGCTGAACATAAAGAGGTCTAGTATCTCTGAATCTAGCTTTCTTCTTCATCCTTGGTCCAGGACATACCTTTTCTAGGTCTGGAAGCCAGTGAATAAGACCAGCAGCATTTGGACCAACACAGCCACCGACCCCATGCTGACCTAGTTGACTTTGTTTGCTGATAATAAGGATTTTTATTCAGGAGATCTAGGGTCCTCACTTTTCCAAGATGTTCTCAGTGCACACATTGCATCCTCTGCTCTCAGAAAGGCATCAACTAAGACAATAAGTTGTGTAGTTTTCTAGTGATTCATGTTGAAAGATAAAAGAGGACTGAGGTAAGATGAGTCAAAAACTATTCCAGAGGTTGGCAATCCTCTCCTGGAGAGGCCAGATAGGAAATATTTTCGGCTTTGCAGACCAGATGGTATCTGTTCAACTATTCTACTCAGCTGTTGCAGGGAGAGTGGCCACAGACAATATTAAACCAATGAACTTGGCTGTGTTCCAACTAAATTTCATAGGCACAGAAATTTGGATTTCATCTAATTTTCACTTGTCATAAAAACATTTCCTCTTTTGATTTTTCTTCAATCATTGAAAGTGTCAAAATCAGTCTTCATCCACAGGTCTACTTAGGGTTAGGCTGCAGGCTGTGGCTGCCCTAATTAGTAATTTAGCTCCTTCATGACAACATTGGGTGCTGAGAGGCAACCCTGCAGGTCTGTTCTCTACGTACGCCCTAGGCATTATTGGCTTGACTTTCATGGTTATATAGTTTGAGCTCATGTATGAGGTCTGAGAGCTATCAAACTGGGAAGAACAGTGTTTAAGCAGGATTTGAGCACCATAAGCAAGGTATATAATAAGTCATTTGCACTGATAATAACCTTCCAAAGCTTGTGAGGGATTTATGCCTATTTATACATCACAGTAGACTAGGTGCTCTGACGGTAACAATGATGTTCTCCTTCACTTGCATTCTGATCCACTTTCTCCAAGTAGGAAGAGTCAAACCACCATGATATCTCAGACTGTCTGATAAGAAAAGCTGAGCTCTCTCTTACTTAAATAGGGAGATATCTGCACAGCAGTCCTACAAGGAAAAACCAAGCAGAAGTGTGGTGGTGTTGCATTGGTGTACTAAGAACAGCCAGAGCAGAGCATACAGGCAGCATGGATAAGGCTGCACCACTTACAAACAGTGAGGATGGAATCAGAATATTTGTAGATTTAGTTAAAACACAGCTTTATCATAGGGGTCTTGAAAATGTCTCAAAAACTCCGAGCCTATTGTCCTTAAGCTGTGACTTAACAACCATGTTCTAAAGTATTCACAGAGGACACCACACTATAGAGTTGGGGCTCTCTTAGTCATGACTCAGACAGCTGCATACCCATCTGATTGGTGAGTATATTGAGCCTCCAGGATATGACTGCCTAGATCAAAAGGGTCTGATGAACATTCATAGAACTGGCATGAACTCTGTCAGTGTATCAGAACTGGCCACCAGTGAATAGGCTGCCCTCTGGGCAGAATAGAAACAAAGAGCAAAGTGCCCTTGAGTAAGCTTGTCAACCTGCCAGTCTGAAAGGGCTTTGGGGATCATCATGTCGAATTCTGTATGTACAGGGAATAAGACCTTATTGAGCACATCACAGGAAAGTCACCTCTAGAAGACCATTTACTCAAAGTGACAGCTATGTCTGGCTTGTCATTAAAGGAGCTTCGTTATTAACCACAATTTCATAATCTGCAGGGCAATGGTAGATGATGCATATAATTCTGACCTGGAGATACTCTAAGCAGAGCCAATGCATTCTTATTAATCATCAAACAACTAGATTATCCTGAACATGATGTTACTGGTAGTTTTATTATATTTAAATTCTCAAAAGTCAATTGCTAATTTGTAGTGCAGTAATTAATCTGCAGCATTGGACGTGACTCATGAGTGGTTCCAGGGTCTGTGTTTGCTTAGTTATTCTCAAAGGTTAAATTTTTATACCCAAACTCATGTTCATGCTCAACTAACAAGGATTCTATAGTTTACCAATCATCTAGTCAAGCTCCCGAAGCTTCTATCAGGCTCATCTGTGCATGTTTTTTTTTGTAAAATCCAGTTTTACTAAGAAACTTGATCATTCCGATGGGCAAAAGCACTTACTGCTATGACTAGTCACCTTGGGATCTAAGCATGTTCCTTCGCCATTCCCCATCTGATATCTGATGACCCTGGCCTGGCTGCAGCAAGAATCCTGTGAGGCTGATACAGCCGGAATCCCCTCTACCCTAGTGTTTGGTAAATCTCTTCATAGTCTTCCAGCCATTGGCCCCATCCTGCTTCTTGGATAGCTAAACTACACTTATCCATGCTGTACTGGGAGCTAGCGCAGGCTTTTCCCCTCACTGTAAAATCCCATTGTAGCAGTTTCTGTTCCTGCCCTTTATAAAGTTTGCCCTACCGGGCTTAAGCAAAATGTCATTGGATAATTTATTTGACGCAGTAACTCAAATATAAGCAAAACTCCATAGACATCTAAACCAATCTCATCGATCAGGCCTCTTGCAGCTCCTTACTCTGACATCCTGAGTTTTTTACTCTCCTTTAAATCAGTAGCAAGTTCACATATTTAAAGACCACTTGGCTTACCAATGCATCCGGGCAGCCAGCTCATGCGGTAAACAAAGGTAAGCTCCAAAATGAATGTGAAGAAGCAGGTAGAGGGAGGCCAGGGGGAGCAACCGCCTCCTCAGTGACACTTGCAAGCTGTGAAACCTGAATGCTGATGGCTAGAAAGAGTGAAGAATATAAAACACCGGAGGCACATAGGTGAGGGCCGGGCTCTGCCAGAATGTGAAGAGACGGAAATAAAGTAACATAGCAAGAGAGAGAGAGAGAGAGAGAGAGAGAGAGAATATGATGTGGGAAAGACTGG
This sequence comes from Eospalax fontanierii, assembly GCA_035773235.1. Taxonomy (NCBI): domain Eukaryota; kingdom Metazoa; phylum Chordata; class Mammalia; order Rodentia; family Spalacidae; genus Eospalax; species Eospalax fontanierii. The sequence continues at coordinate 34,368,218 of CM069529.1, read as the reverse complement.
TAAGAGGTAGGGGAAAATTAATGTTTTTTCCTTCAGATACTCAAATCATAGTCCCTTACTTAACTCTATTACATTGCCATCCCTGAACGGCAGCCCAAGTTTCCTCATTCCTGCTCTTAGCAGAGTTCAAACAAACCTGGGCTGCCTGCCGCTAGAGTTTTCAGTACAATTCATTTTGAATTTTTGCTCTTCCTACTTCTTTCTCATAGCTTTGTCTTTATCCCTCTAGGCTTAAGATCCTTTTGCCAGTCTTTCTTTTGTCTCCTATCTCAGGTTCAAATCCAAGGCTACCAATACTGAAGACTGGGGATATTGTAACTGGAAAACTTACTCCCTAAAACTCTGAAGACAAAGCTGGATGAACGGTGCAGAGTAGGGAAGGCCCCAGGGCCCCTTGAGAGGTGCCATCAGGTGATGGCTTTTTGTACTCAACAATTCCCAGATCACCATTTGCTGCCTCCAGGATTTCTCCTGACCCCCATATTTTTCATGATTCTCATCTTTTAGCATCACCTCCCCCAGGGTTCCCCAGGTCTGACTGCCTCACCTTACCTCTCTGCGCTGTTCAGAGCCTTTTATTTGGAGGCCTGTGTGCTCTGGAATCTAGCTTCTGTTAGACTAGGTCTGAGACAACACCCCCCCCCTCTCTTTTGCTCAGGCAGAAAGCATTCCTCTTGACTGAGGACTTGGGCTGTCTCTCTAGGATGCAGGAAGGGGTATGTAAATGTGTACCTCTTCTTCCATCTACACAGAGGGGTAGTTGAGGGCCACGAGCCTCTTCTCATTTCTTGGCTAACGTTAATATTGTATAGTCACACGAACTGGATAAAAACATTGCAGCAGGATATCATTCAGGCATCTTTGTTTCTCCTTTGAGAACTCTCTGCTCAGACTCTTAGTCCATCTTCTAACTGTATCACTTGTTTCCTTTATTCTTCATTTTTTGAGCTCTTTATATACTTTGGATGTTAAACCTCTGTCAGATATGTCATTGGCGGAGATTTTCTCCCACTCTGGGATTTCTGTTCACTTCCTTGGCTGTTTCTTTTGCTGTACAGAATCTTTATAGTTTAATGGGTTCCCACTTGTTGATTATTAACCTTAATTCCTGAGCAGCTGATATCTGATTTAGAAAGTCCTTTCCTACACCTATATCTTGTAGATTACTGCCAATATTTTCTTCTAACAGTTTCAGCGTTTCACATTTCACATTGAGGTATTTGATCCATTTGGAGTCAACTTTTGTGCAAAGTGAAAGATAAGAGTCTAGTTTCATTCTTCTACAGGTGGAGATCAGTTTTGCCAGCACCATTTGCTGAAGATGCTATAAAAATAGCAAGAACACTCCAGTGAGTGTTCTTAGCCCCCTTGTTAAATATCAGGTGGCTGAAATTGCATGTACTCATGTTTGAGTCTTCAATTATATTCCATTGGTCTCTGGGTCTATTTTTGTGTCAGTACCATGCTGTTTTTATGACTATAACTCTGTAATATACTTGAAATCTGGTATAGGAATCCCCCCTGCATTTTGTAGTGAGCTGAATAGCGTGTTCCCAAAAGACTCGTATTACTCCCCATCTCTGGTATCATAAGGGGCATCTTATTTAGCAGTAGAGTCTATGTAGATGTAATTGATCTAGGCATAACCAAATAGACTATTTCTATAAGAGAGAGGAGAGCAGACTGGAGGCATAGCAAGACAGAGAAGAAAGCATGTAGAGGAGGCAGAGGTTGGAGCTCTACCCCAAACCAAGGGCTATTAGATAAGAAGTAGCCAAGAGAAGAACAAATTCCTCTCTAGGTTTTGAGGAGAGAGTGTGCAGCTGTTATACTTGATTTGGGAAGAATGTCCTCCAGAACTGTGAGCAGATACTTTCTGTTAACTTAAGGCATCCAGTTAGTAATGATTGGTGGTGGCAACTTTTAGAAACCACTAATACCCCTAGAAAAATACTATGAATAATGGTATTTCTATCCCATCCATAGATGGGGAAGAGAGCTATGAATTAGTCCTCGGAGGTTTGTATAAGTTATTCCACAGGTTACATTACTCCTGTGCCTGATTGGTATGTACAGTGGGAGGAGTTTTGGATGAAGCAAAGGCAACTTTGATCTGTAAAGGAGGTCTGGGTATTTAAGGGAGTAAAGGAAGAAGTCAGGAAGTCAGAGAAAACCCAGAAAAGGGGGATGGTTGAGGACAATTTCAAACATCTGCAAAGTTGAACCATTACCAATGGCAGAGGGAAGAGTGAGAGTACAGGATGAATAGTATTTCTTGCCCTAGGACCATTTCCCTAAGAATAGGGGAGAATGGAGCTGTAGAGATAGCTCAATGATTAAGAACACTGGCTGCTGTTGCAAAAAACCTGGGTTCAATTCCCAGCACCCACATGGCAGCTAACAACCATCTGTACCTCCAGTTCCAGGGGATCTGGCACCCTCTTCTGGCCCCTGTGAGCACTGTACAACATGGGTGCACCTACCTACATGGAGACATTACACTCATACACAGAAAACAAAAATAACACATAATAAATAAAAAGACAATGTGGGAGAAGAATAATTTTGAGAGAAGTTGTTGAATATAGCCATTATCAAAATTAAAACGTGTACTTAGAATAAAATCAGTGTTTCTTATTAGGAATTACTTTGTAACACAAGGGACATGTAGCAATGTCTGGAAACATTAGGCAGTTTTTAATTTTTTTAAATTTCTGGGGGTTGCTAGTTCCTACTGGGTGGAGGAGGTTAGAAATGCTGCTAAGTACCCTGCAGTTCCAGAGCAAACTCTTACCACAAATAATTAATTAAAAATATCAACAGTTCCAAAGTTGAAAAATTCTCAAATATGTTATATCTATTTTTAAAAAATCAACAAAAAATTCACAACTCATTGGTTCCCAATTGTTTGCTGGTATCTACGTTGTGTGTGGAGGCATTGTATATTTGCTTTTAGATCTATACATGAACTGTATTTATCTGGTGGAAATACAGTGGCATGAACTAGGCACGTCTTCCCAAGTTCACAATCAGGAAAGCCATGCCAATAACTTAAATGTGGCCGTGGGAGGAATGTTTACACAATGGAAATAGACAAACAATAAAAATAAGGTTTCTCCAAGTTGTTACAGAATCAGTCCTCAAACATTTTCACTGCTGGAGATGTGGGTATAGAGTTTCTGCCCATACAGGAGTCTCGGCTGAATGCAATAAAACCCAGACCTCATATTTTTCTAAACAAAAGCAGGTGAAAAAGCCAAAGAAGCCTAGAAAAAGAAAAACCCTGATAAAGTACAAACAAAAGGGCATGGAAGGAATGGAGTATTTACAAGAAGTAGTCTTAAATGGAAAGGAAACCAGGCATCTAAATCTTTCTTTTTAGACTATTCAAACATCTGGATGGAAAGTGAAAAAATCAATCCTTCACCCAGATGTCTCTTCTTTATGATGCCAAGTAGATGAATATTTGAATATTTAGGTTACATGAAGCATAATAGCTCAATATTAGGAACCATTAAGATGATTTTTCACTTTTTTTCTTTGGGCTCAGATATTTGAAAACAATTCCACTTTTGCTAAAGTAGTGCTTGGTTTTACAATGATCTAAGTTGTCAGCCAGGTCACCATATGGTAGCTCCCCCGTGTGGATTTGCTTACTTGTCATATAGAATTTTAAATTACTCTGGGACTCAGAAAAGGATTTACTAAGTCAAGAGGAAGGGAGGGAGAGGAAGGCAAAGAGGAAAAACGCAGCATTCTATAAAGTTTTAAAGTTAGTAGGTGGCATAAATCTGATGAGCCAAAATGGTGGCTGAGAAGGTGAAGCACAGGAAAAGAGGTCTGAAGTTGAGTGACTTCTAGGATGGAGGGGAAGCAGGAGAGCCCTAGGCAATGAATGGAATAGCTGTGAATGTGGATGGAGATAAGGCATCATCTTGGGTACAAGTTGCATTGACAAAGAAAAGGGGACTAGGAACCTGTCTGGGAAAGTATAAACAAAAGAGAGTGTCCACTCAGATCCTAGACAAGCGAACCCAGTCTCTGCGCAGAGTAGAGGTGGGCATAGAGAGTTATTGCTGTTTTCCAGTTTCGGGTCTACCATGAATGATGAAATCAGCCTCAACTTGAAAAATCTACATCTGAAATTGATATCCTAAGAAGAGGAATTTGGGGAATACTCCAAAAGAACACAGCGGTATTGCCTCTAGCTAGGTTATGGGACGGTTCAATCTCCTTCTTACCATCATTCTATATTTAAAAGAAGTTCATGGACAAGACATTATTTACAATTTGGGAAAACAGAAATGTGGTTTCTAAAATTAAAAAGTCAACCAAGTGTGATGGCAGAAAACTATAATCCCAGCAGGCCAGAGGATGATGCCTTTGGGGCCAACTTGGGCTACATAGTGAGACTTTGTCTCAAAAATGAAAACAAAAACAAAAATCAAAAGAGAAGACCAATACAAGTAGGTATAATGTACATAATGCATACATGTTTTACACATGTCTAGTTAACATACACATGCATGCACATACAGTCTTCCCCAACTGTAGCATGATCTAAAATGTCCAATCCAAAACACAGCACAGAACAGTCCTGGTGGTGGTCGTGATTTTTTTGCTTTTGCTTGTTTGTTCTAGTTTTGTTTCCCAATTGCATTGACACCCTCTCTGACTACTGATGTTTCAGGAAGTTAATAAAGATTCAGCACAACTTACATCTTTTCGATTGGACTACCTCAAAGCAAGAGCAATTTAGATCTGCAATCCTCACATTTCTTAGCCCTAGCTCTTTGATCTTAAACTATCTTGACACAATTTTTACTTAAAACTCCATCTGGTTGTTCACTCTGACATTCTGGTTTGACATTCTGGTTGTGTCTGACACTTTAGTAGCTAAGCCATCTCTCTAGCCCTGGTTGTTCAGTTTATGTTAGGAATTTCAGAATGATTATTTTAAAAAATTTGATCTTACTATATCGTCTTATACTACCCAGATCCCAATGCCTATATCTTTGCTTCAAATAATAACAAATTATTTAGTTTATTTATATGACACACACACACACATACACACATATGTAGTGTTTACCATTCCAAGCACAGTTCTGTGAACACAATGCATAGAAAATAGAAAAAAAAGTAAAATAAGCAGTATTTCTATTCAAATAGCACTCTGCTGGGCATATGCAGTCCTAGAACAATTCATAGGATTAGGATTACTTATTCTGGAGTAAGATGATCAAAACTTTCAATAATATACTTGATCTCATTCTTGTGAGTCCTGAAGTCAAATACTTCAGTGAGTTAGGTGTTTAGTGGAGGAGTTAAGAATGAAACCGGAAAATGAACCGAAGAGATACCTCAGATGGTTAAACTCTTGCTGTGTAAGTGTGAGGACCTGAGTTTGAATTCCCAGAACCCATGTGGATACTGAGAATGATAGTGCACGTGTTTGTAACCCTAGTCCCATGGCAAATGGGAGTGGAGACAGGAGGATGTCTGGACACTGGTGAGCCAGCTAGCCTGTCATACGCAGCTGTGAACAGCAAAGATACCCCGCCTCAAATAAGGTTAAAGGTGAAGACTGACACCCACCGTTGCTCTCTGACTGCCACATATACACCATGGCATTTGTGCACCTCCCCACATCATATATACACAAGATAATAAAAGAATGTAACTCTGTATTTCTAATCCAATGCATCTTTCTTTGTGACCCCAAATGATAAATACCTATTTAAAAGTACTAGACCTCATGTCAAGGCTGCCTCATCTGTTGCTAATTATTAATGATTTCCTTTAGCTACATTCAGTGACTGCTCTCAGTCTTGATCCTGGTGGTCTCTGCAGTATTTGCCACCGGCAACATCTTGGGGGCTGTGCTGGAGAATATGAGCTTTAGGTTGGGATCCTAGCTACATGGATCTGAATCACATAATGCAGTGTTGGCACTTACTAGACACTCAACAAACACTACTTCCTGCTCTTATTTTCAGTTAACGCATTGCTGTGACTTTCCTCTTGTGCTAATCTCCTGTTGGACCTTTCTACTACAGTTTTTCTTCTATAACCCCAGTGCAGGTTCCATTTAGGGTGTTATGCACTGCTCCCTAATTCCCACTGATAAGTTTCAACTGTACTTTGTGAAAAGGATTCCTGGGTTCACAGCTTCGGTTCCACTGTCTTGTATTTCCCTATCTTATATGCTTAACAGCTTACAGACATCTCCAATGCTTTGCTGTCACTTTCAATCAACATGTCCAAAGCAAATCACCATCTCTGTCTCCAATTGATTCTTTATATGGAATTGTTTCAAGTAGTGGGAACTATCCAAAGACTGTGAGGCAGAAGGACAATATGGACATGCTAAGAACTGACAGAAATTCAGAAGGGGGTAGGGAGGCGTGGAGGGAGGAAAGGAGAAGCTAGAGCATAGAGCAGGCCAGATCCCCAGGGCCTGGAGCCAGGATAGGCTCTGTGGCCAGATCATAAATCCAACTGGGGAATACTAACAGAAAGGGACTGGTTTTAGACAGACCACTCTGAGAAAATTGACTCTAGGAGAAAGTTAGATGGTGGAAAAGATGTTGGCCATCTGAGAATCCTCAGGCACTCCAGAGCAGGTCCTAGGGAGGAGCACTCTAGAGAGCAAGGGGATCTCCAAGAACACCCTGGACCACAAGCTACTTGCTATGTACTGAAGAAGTCATACTTCTTACAGTGGTCCATGAAGTGTTTCATCACCACCTTCTGTGCAGGGGACTAAGATAAAGGGGCCTTGATTGGCACAGAATTCTTCCCCAGATAGAACATTCCACTGTAGACCAAAGTTTGCGTAACTATGAGCTAGTCTGTACCTATGTTTCTTATCATCCTCCACTTCAACATGGACACAGACTGGGTGGGGATGAAAGAATGTAATGAGGGGTGAATATGACCAAAGTATGCTTACAAATGTATGAGGACATCACAATTAAAATCACTATTTTGTGCAAATAGTAGATACACAAAAGTTGGCAAATATATGTAAAAGATGTTAAAACTAGTCTTCATGTTGGTGAAAGTGTTGCTACTGTTACTGTGAGACTGTTGAGTAAGCAATTCTTATTAAGGCAAATAAGCAACTGTATAATGAGAAAGACAATGTAGAACAGTTCAGAAGGCATTAAAAGCATATGTTATGATGCTAAAGAGCACACTGCAGTTATTGTAGACATTTATACATCAAATCAGAATATCTAGGTTTCTATGGGCAGTTTTTAAAACTTCAGTTTATTTTTGAGAATTTCATACGAGAACACTGTATTTGCAGAATTCCCATTTCTTCCAGTCCCCTGCCCCCACTGCTCCTATGTCCCCCCACTGTCAATTTCTTGTCCTCTTCGTCTATTTATAAGATAGAAACTGCTGGGTGTGGTGGTGCACACCTTGAGTCCCAGCACTCAGAGAGGAAAAGCAGGAGGCTCTGGGAGTTTAAGGTCAGTCTGGTCTACACAGCAAGTTTCAGGCCAGCCAGGATGACATAGTTGGATCCTGTCTCAAACAAATCAAAACAAAAAACCCCAAAACTACCCAAAACAAAAATACAAAAGGAAAGAAAGAAACTGCATGTGACAACAAAGATAAAGAAAAATACTGAAAGCAGAAGACTCCAACACATTCCTCTCAACACAGTGGAGACAGTTGCCCAGGAGAAAATTAAATAATTAAAATAATTTAAAATAATTAAAGCAATAATCAGATGAGAATATGTAGCTTTATGTATTTCTATTGTTATCTTTGAAGATATTTGGTCCATTTGGTTTCTGTTGTGGTGAGAATGAGGTGTTTAAAGTCTTCTTCTTTTTAAAATAGTCTCTTCCCCTTATAATTGTACATTTAAGTATAATAAAATATATGAATATGTGGAGTATCTTCAATGAATTTTCTGTAAATATTCCTGTGGCAAAGTCAAGAATAAAACTCGAGAATGAAACTGCCTTTCCTAAAGATAATTTCATTGAATTGTCAAGTAGAAAGAGAAATACAATTTGCTAAAGCTTTATAATGCTTCATTATTATTAATGAAATTAAAATAAAAGTTAAAACTCTTGAACCAGTAAAATAAAAGGACACGGAAAACTCACTCTAAGGTCTAGAATAAGACAAAGTCAACGGAGATCTTTGAGGCCACCAAACCCTGTGGGAAATGTGATACTTGTAGGAAAAGCTGAGTGAAGACAGGAAGGCGAGAAGATAGAAGTCCAGTTCCCTGGCAGTCAGTGACAGACGCAGTGGACAGCAGACCCCGCCAGCCTCACAAATCAGGCTCTACTTAAGCAGCCACTGTCAACAGGGTGCTGGGAGAGAGGAGATTTAGTGCTCACTCTCTCAGGAAGCATACCTGTTGTGCTTGGAAGCTTGTGAAAGATGATAAATCAAAGAAGAATATGAACCGACAACCCTAATTTGGTGTGGACTCTCTCCATTTGCTGTGGAGTGCTCAGAAATTCCTCAGCAAAGCCAGGTCCCCTTTTCTCAAATCACAGAACCATCAAATAATAATCAGTTCATGAATCCCTAACGTGGAAGGTGACTCATGCAGATTTTGCATTACAGGTAGAAAAAAAAAATGACAGCAGAGTGGTTTCTACTGCTTTTAATGACCTGATGGAAGAAGTCTGTCCATTAAGGGGAGATGATGTGATTTCCTGATGAACACGGAACCTTCACAGTATTTTAAATAACAGTTTGAACATGTACCACTGCTATGCTGGCATCGTGCTTAAATGAAACTTGGAAAGCCTGTGGAGCTCCCTTTTCTATTCTAGCTCTTAGGAGCATAGGAGGGCTGCAGGGCAGAGGCAAAGGTCAGAGAGATGGGAAGGAAAGCCTCATAAAAAAGGCTGAGCATCCTGTCTATGAGGAAAGTGTGGTACCAATGCCTGCAAAGGGTGCTAAGCCAGGGTGGGCTTGGCTCTGCTTGGGTTTTGCTCCTACTCTAGCTCTTTATGCTATGGAAAAGAAGACAGAGGTTCTGAAAGTACTTTTAAAATGAAGACATGAGTTTTCTTTTGCACACAGAGTAATGCAGGCATCTTAAACTTTTTTCTACCTCTGACCATTTTTATGTTTGAGAAATTTTTTACCTGACATAAGGTATATCAAATAGATATACAAATCAAACATTTACTGATGATAAATCATAAGTATTTTTATTTCAAAGAAATTTGGTATTATGCATATAAACTACCATTTATTACAGATGAAAGCATAGTTACATACTAGCAAGATGGATGTGATTATTTTTAACATAAAGAATTAAATCTTGGCTGAGTATTTGATACTGCAAGATGAGGAGCATCTCCGATGCTTTTCAGTTAATATTTTGATTTTATAATCATCAGTTCTGAGAACATTGCTTCACATAAATAAATAGTACAAAATGGCAGAAGTATGTTGAGGTTCATTTCAGAAACTGTTAGAAATTTTGCCCTAATCTCAAGTTAAAATTCATTGAAGGATTTTTGATAAAACTCAAGAAAGCAGTTCAAACAACAATTTAAAAATTTTGACCTATTTAATTTTGTTTTATGTGTATGAGTGTTTTGTCTGCATGGGTATAAGTCCACATACGTTGTATGATACTACTAGAGGCCAGATGAAGGTGTTCAAGCCTCTGAAACTGGAGGATTGAATGACTGTTAGACGTCATGTCGGTGCTGGGAACTGAAGTAGGTTCCTCTGGAAGAGCAATCAGTGTTCTTATCAATGAGCCATCTCTCCAACCCAATAAACAGCAATTTTAAAAATCAAACATTCTAACACAAAGCAATCCAATGATATGCTAATTTGATCATCTCAGGGTGGTAGGAAAATATTGGAAGTCTTTGTTTTCTGTATGAACCATTATTTTTCTATAAGAATGGAAAACTCTGAATAGTAAAAACACTGCAATTCATAACATAATAGACTTGAATCTGAGCTGAGGTGTCTTGAGCAGCATTCATTGGCATTGTCTGGTATGATGGCATGCTCAGCACAAGGTATACAGCTTGTGTGTTCAGAATCAATATCACAGTAAAGCCGCACAGTGCAACATGGATGAGTTCTGCCAGCAACACCTCAATCCATATGCATTTGACTTCAAATTAATTTTTGGTCATTATGTATTCAGAAACTTACTGTTGCCAACTTTTTTGTGACTATTACATTTAGTATGGGGACTGTGAACAAAAGTTTGAGAAGCTGAGGACTAGTGTCATAGAATCTTGGACAGAAAACCATAGGTAACACCTAGGCCCTGCATGATCTCTTACCAAACTCTTCTTATCCCAACACCTTTCATTAGTAATGCCATGAATACCTGTAGTGTAATGTAAATTATATTGGTAAATTGTCATGTGCCATTTGAGCTTACTGAGAAGCAGACTCTGGGATCGAGGAGGGCCTTTTTATCCCAGACTCCAGCATGCTCATTTCAAGTGTCCCCCAAGGCTCCCTGTCCTGGGGCAGGCTGCTCCCCCAGCCCAGGAACAGGAGAAAAGAACAGCAAACAGCAAAGGGCATTAAAAAAATTGTATCCTTGAGAACATCTAGAGGAAAGAAACATTTCCAATAGAGGTTACTATTATTTATTCCATGATATAAAAATCTCTAAAGTGAGAATGAGAGACTATTCATGCAGAGAACACTCTGCTCTGCCTGGAAATCTCTCAATCAGGAACTCCAGAATCATCATCCCAGCACGATTCTCTAGTAATTTCTGCTGTAAGCTGTAAGCACCAAATCTCATGATTTTTCTTTTGTTTGCTCTCAATTGGGTTACTCCTGTCACCTCTGATGCTGTAAACACTCGATATGATGATGTATTACTATTTACTATTTAATCAATTTGTTATTTGTTGTTTTACTTTTGCTTGCTACCTACTTAAGTTACTCATTTGAAACTGAACGTACAGCTATGGTAGATCATTCTCTATATGGAACCCATGGCTTTGACATGTTGTGAAGAAGGAAGGGGACTGCAAATGGGCCCAGAGAGCAAAGAGCCTGGCTCTGGGTTGGAAATAGCATGACACTCTCTGAAGTGGATAGACTATAAAGTTATATATAATCAGATTTCAAATAAGGTATATACTACACATATATACATTTATATACACAGAAAGAAATGAGGAGAAAATGGCCCCCTAAATTAATTATGATTAAGAACATCTAGGTGTAGGATTATGAATACATTTTTTTTTCTCAAATTATAAATTTGTGTATTTGATAATCATTCTGTGAGAGGGACAAATTCCTCTTCCTATGTATAAAAACATTGTAAACATAGAATTTATATGATAAAAATACATATGTTTTACATTCCAAAGCACCTTGAACTCTGTCTTTCATTCATGATTACAAAATATATGAATGCCTCAAACTACATACAAAAGAACCCATAGCAAATCACTGACCAAGAAATCAATTTTCCATACTTCTATGTCCAGGCACTTAAACTGTATGGTGTGGAACACTGTAAAAAGATATAGCTGTGTCATCAATAGACAAGTCAGCCTCCCAGGTAGCTCAGGAAACAGGCTGGTTTTAAAATGACTACAAAGAAAATCTGACAATAAAATTCCCTTAAATATCTGACTCTGCAAAAAAAAAAATTATCTTGTGTCCTGGAGGAGTGCTATGTAATTGAAAAGCCCATGCCACAGCTAGAACAGCCTTAGTGTAAGGGACAGTCCCCAATGCGATAAAATGAGAATGAGAGTTCTTAAGTACATTTTAATGTTTCAAAGTCAATGACCGCCAGTCATGGTGATGGTGACTCTCTCACTTGTTAACACATTTTTAAGATTGGAAAAAAAGACAATCCCTTAGTAAGAGATGTGGAGCTGTAATTAAAGACAGCTAAAGGCTGGAATTGTGAGGTATCTAGAGGGCTTTAAAACAAAGCTGTTGAATGATTCTGCTCTTTGAGATATAAGGGTGAGACCAGAGCTTTGTCTGAAGGCCCTGCAATAAAGGCAGGTTGTCAAGGATCTGCCTGGATGGGAAAGGTAAGATTTGAACTTGAACTTAAATACTCTGTTGAGGATATTAACAAGTTGAATACATATTGACACCTCTTTTCTCACATCAAACACAGAAAGGGTTACAACAAAATTGAAGTGTAGTGTGGAGTGAACGAACACATATTCACCTCAGAAAACCAAAATGCAGATTCCTTAGATTTCCCAAAACAGGGAGCTAACAGGGAACTCATAGTAGCCCAGGGGGCCAATGCTTTTTGCATGCAGAAAGGCTTAGGCCATCCTCAGAAAGCTACAGCCTGAGTGAGTATGCTCAATGGTGATGGAAAATGAAACTGAAGATCTACCTAGTGTTGCAGGTGAGGTTGAGCTCACCCGTGCCTAAGCAAGGACACATGGTACCATGTCACAGAGCTCACTCCAGCGAGAGGACAGAGCTTGGAACCACACTGCCCATCCAGGAGTGAGCCAAAGCAGTAGCAACAGAGGCCTGAACACCACTCAGAATGTTCTGAGGTGAAAATCTTTGTGGAAAATGAGACTGAAAACCAAAATCCTTAAGTTTGTTCAGGAGAGAAACACCAGAAGGCAGACTAAACAGAATTCACAAGGAGAAACAGAGGCAACAGAAGAACATGCAGTAGGCTATTGTCTATGTGTATTTTAAAATATTTTTAAATTAATTGTATGTATATGTGTGTGGTGTGAATGTGTGTATGTATGCATGTTTGCCTGTGTGAATATAGGTGTGAGGGCATTTGCATCGAGGGGGGTGTGGGAGGGTGGGTCGGTGTGTGTAGACCAGGGATTAACATAGTGACATCTTGCTCAGATGCTCCTCACTACATTTATTAAGACAGAGTCTCTTGTCAAACCCAAAGTTCATCATTCTGGTTAGTCTGGCTATCCTGCTTGACTGATCCAGCCATCCCGTCTCGACTCCTTACTTGCAAGGCTTTTATGTGGGTCCTAGGGATCCAAACTCCAGTCTTCACACTTGGGTGGTAAGAGCCTTCTCTACTGAGCCATCTTCCCAGTCCTTACCTAAGAATCTTAAAGAGACTCAAGGGGCTGGGGAGAAGGCCCAGTCAGTAACATTCTTGCCCCACAAGCATAAAGACCTGAGTTTGATCCCAGAACTCATGTAGATAAATTGGGCATGACAGCACACGCTTGTCATTCTAGTGCTGAGGAGATAGAGACTGACCTGCTGGCCAGTCAACCTAGATGAATCAGCAGGTTCCTAATAAATGTGAGACTTGATCTCAGAAAACAAGGTGAAGAATCGATAAAAAGATTTTAGGAAAAAGAAGGTGGAGAACAACTGAGGAAGACAACCTGATGTTGATCTCTGACCTACACACACAAACACACACACACACACACACGCATACACACACACAAACATATACACAAGAAACTCAAGGAGGTACAGGAGGCTATTTCATCAAGGGAAAGGAGACAATCATGGATTGTGCATTGGCGGCTGCTGAGAAATGGCACCTAGAAAATTTTAAAATTAAGGCTGTGGAACTGGAAGAGATTAAGTCATTGGTTTTTTGCAAACAGAATGCCAAGGCTAAAAGCATAGTAGGAGAAGCAAATAAAACCGACTCTGAAGCATGCTAGGTGATAAACAGGGTAAGTCCAGCAATCTGAGCCTGGCAGTTGTGTATACCTTAAGGACACTACCAGCACGTGGTGCTGGTTGCGTGGTGGGGGTGGTCCTGAGAGCCAGAGGATTCAGGCTGAGCTGAACTTTGTGGGAGATGGAAATAGGACTAAATGATTCCAATGGAAGGCCCAGGAGACTTTAAGAGCTGGGGTAGTAAACACATTACAGATAGGAATAAATAGAGCAGAAGAGGTCTGGGCAGGATTGGGTTATATATTTAGAAACAAGCAGCTTAGATTTGAGCACTGAGCAAGGGCTCAGTATCTCTACTGAAGCTTAATGGGCAATTTCTTAACAGCTAAGCCCAGTGGGATATCTGCCTAGGAGGAGAGGAGAGAACTGCTGGGGTCACCAACTATGTCAGGTTAAAGGTTTCAGAATTGGTTTTGTAGCTTATTTTGTAATTCCTTTCTGGAGCTCAAATTCACCATAAAATAGCTCAAAATAACCAGAATTGTATTTGCACACATCTCTGCCCGTATGCAGAGGAATTTGCTCTCTCAGATGCCCTTTCTAAAAGCAGTTTCAAATCAGAGCTTGGCAAATGGCCTCTGTGAGAAATACAGAAACAGTAGGAGAACCAGAGTGGAGGAGCCTGGTGTTGCACTTTACTTAATACTTAAGACACGGGGCACCAGTTCTAACCCTGATTTCGGTTTAATAGCTTGTTTGAAGTGTCCATTTTTCCTGTGAGACACAATTGTCCTCTCTACATATCTAATGTAATTATGATGAGTACCAGATGCAAGGATGGGAAGGACAGACTGTTGACTATGGCATGGTAACAGAGGAGGGACAGGCTGCAGCCAGGGCAAGCAGGTGCATTATACAATCTGGACTCTCATATTCTGTTCATCTTGGCAGGAGTGTCAACAGTACCAGTGGGGTTTCCTCAGTGTGATGTCTACCTGGAGGGCACAGAACAGAATTATGATGCTCATTCTGAATATTCCACAAGAGAGATGTGAACTCTGTGGGAAGAGATCCCCTGGAGAAACAGAGGGCAGACACAATAGCCATAGGATTGGTTGTAGAACACATCCAATGGAACGGTGCTGGTTTGGGGTGATTCAGAAACATGGAGTAGATTCTTATAATTAAGTCCAGAGCCTCTTACCAGACCTGGAGCCAAAGTTTACTGCCCATCAGGATTGAGGAAGAGCTGGTAGCTCTGATGGAAGCATGTTTAAGCTAGATGGAGCTGAACTGCTACAGGGCTGCCCCTGGGGACGTGTAAAGGTAGGGAGGAATGGAAACAGCTTGGCTCAGCATCCTGAAGCCATAGTACCTCAGGGTGGAATGCTGATTTATTGGCAAGGCAAAGGGCTGCCACCTAGTTTGTGTCACCAATTGCCCATGGCACCACTGAGGCAACAGGAAGCTGAACAACCTTAATAGGAACCATATGTTTTTGGTTTTACTTATTATATGCCAGAAGGACAACATTTATAATTTTTCTGGAGAAAATGGCTTAATTTTCTCTCATTTTCAGTCATTTGTCTCAGTAAGGGCCAAGATTTGACTAAAGACTCTATGGAGACAGAGCTGAGGATGAGACACTGGACAGAACTACAGAGGACCCAGACTATAGAAATTTCAGACATCCTCAAGTCCACAGAGGTCTTTGTGCCCCTGTAATCCAGGAACTCGGGAGGCTGAAGAAAAGTTACAAGCTTGAGACTAGCCTGGGCTACATATAGAGACCCTGTGGTAAATAAATAAGAAATAATAAAAATAAAGAACCATTTTTTTTGTATGTGGTAGCAATGACTGCCAAATTCCAGCCATAGAGGCGTTCTCTATTAATATTAGTGAGAATCTCGTAGTCACTGTAGCATACTTCCGGCACTCAGAAGTAATAAACGTCTTATAATTTAACACAAATATATGAAGTACGGGATAGTGCTACACACCTGTGATTCAGCATTTTAGAGGCCAAGACAGGAAGATTGCAGTTTTGGGGTTAACCTGGGCTATACTTCTAGTTTCATTGGCTACATAATGAGACTCTGGAAGAAGTTTAGAGTCCCTTGGGACCTTCTCCCTTGAAACACTTGAGACATAAAATCACTTCACTTCCAGAAAGGTGAAGGAGATGTGAGTGGGGCCGTATGACAAGGTGATGGCAAATGTGGATCTGGGACCCAGAGTGCATGACTCCCAGTCCAACGGAGTCCCTGCTTGCTTCATAATGTCATGACCCCTCACCTGCCTCCAAGTGGGGAAGAGTGACAATACTAAAGAGCAGGGACATCACTCTGAAAGTACAGGAGGGAACCAGGGAAGGTGGAGAGAACTTCTGTTTATGAGCTGAACACCACCCTTGTCATATTGGAGAGAAGGTAGTTCTCTCTCTTCCCCTCTTAGGCTCTGCACCACAGTGACTCTGAGACATCCCAGGGCTCCTACCCACAGGACTCTGGAGAGGGAACACACTGTGCTGTGGAGCAATCTGTGCTTACGATTCCCGCTCTGCCTAGAACTCTTTCTTTCTTCAGTTTGTCTATCTTTCCCTGAGTCAGTCTTTTTCGATTTTTTCTCACATTTGACTTATGACTGCCCAATAATTCAAGTATTTCTATATTATAATTCCTGGTCACATTGTTTAGATTCCTTCCTATGCAATTCGTGATTTCATGAAAACTCTTCAAATTGTTTATGTCCATTTCTCTCAATAGTGCTATGAGGCTGAGAGGTGTCCATTGCAGTCCCCTTTGTGTACCTAGACTAGCACAGTGGTTGGCAAACCACAGCCTATGGGCTAAATGTGGTCCTCCATCTGTTTCCATGTGACCAGTAGGTTGAGAATGGCTTCTTAATACTTCCAAACTGCTGGAAAAAATCCAAAGACTGTTTGATGACATGAAAAATTATAGGAACTCAGATTTCAGTCTTCATAAATAAAGTTTTATTGGCTCGTAGCTGTACCCACTCATTTACATATTGTCTGCCTATGGTGCTTTCCTGTTGCCATGGCAAAGATGAGCAGTTGAGACTGAGCAAAGGGCAGATAAGGGCCATTGGAGGTTCATGGTTGTGTCAAGGTTTAAATTCAGATCTTTCAAACTCCTGCAGGATTTCTTACTTACTGGATTTCTTACAGACTGGCAACAAAGACTGTAAAAACCATTGCCCAGAATCTAACCTGACCCCCCTCAGTAGCTTTTCTAGATATCCTTGGTAGGTAAATATCCCAAGGATCCAAGATAAAAGGTGCTTTGTTAAAAGCTACTTTGAACACCTCTGTGAGAAAAGACACTTCAAAGGATGAAACTATTTCAATTGAAGAGTTGTGATGTGTCCTGTTTATGCCCAGGTTGAGTTTGGGTTCCATTCTGTTACAAAATGCATCCACTTTAGGAATTTCATGTTCTGGAGCCTTTTGCTACGCTTTCATTCCTTCCCTTTGTTCCTGTTCACATTTCTGTCATGGCAACAAAGTCACAAACCCATGCTGACAACTGTCCCTGGATTACAGGGTCTCACCCGGGCTTACCCTACACAAACCAGAGATGAAAACGCTGTTCATTCAATTCACTTGAAAGTCAGTGAATCTTCTCCTCAATCATTGTTGTTGGGATATTCTGACATATTTCACTGCAACCAATAAATATAGGTGATGTTCAAGGACAACTATTGTGGGTGGGGTGGGGGAGGATGACATTGTAGCAAGATGTTATGAAGCAAAATATCCCCAATATCTCAAACTATGTTTGAGATAATAGTTTTAATTTTATAAATACTCAGGGGTGGAAAGAGTTAAAAAGTCTAGTTGTTATAGACGGGATATTTGCGTGCTTTCAAAATTTATACAGTGAACCTGCAATGTGCTAGAACTTGGAGGTGAGATGTTAAGGAGCTAATTAGGTTTATATGAGGTCATGAGGGTAGGATTATTATTATGTGGTTAGCACCTTTATAGAAAGTTGAACAGAGACCATAAAACACATCTGGTTGTCTATAAGGTAAGAAGAGGATTGTCAGTCACATGTGACTGAAGAGAAAGCCCCCAGCAGTTCCAGGAAGCTAGCCCCGTGCCCCAAGAAGGGGACTAGCTTCCTCACTCCCAAGCTGGGAGGCTAGCCCCATGCCTTAATAAGTTGGTCCAGTTAACAACCATGCCGGAGTCTCTCATCCATTTTTGCTGGGTCTCACGCCAAACCAAACCTCATAAGGATCTTCTCCAGAACTGACACTCTGACCTAGACATCCTGGCTCCCAGAGCTGGAAGAAATCAGTGCCTGTTGTTTAACCTGCCCAGGCTATGGTGCTTTGTTATAGGTGAGCCATACAAGCACAGTGGGTTTATGAGTCCCTTCCACAGTCTCTGCTAGAATCCTTCTAAGATGCTCCCTCCCCGTCCTATTGGTTAAATGAAAGCGACGGATCATCAGATGAAATTTGCTCCCCATGAATCTGACTTGATAGTTTTGGTTCTATTATTTGGGTCTCAAATTTATTTTTCCTTCCTCAAAACTACCTCAGACCCACTCACCCCTCCCCATCCGACCCTACTGCCCTCTTCTGGAATCTCACCAGCCATCCTTTACAGACCCAGTGAGCTCACGCTTTCCAGCCATTCTTCTGCTGTGCTTGCAAGTCTCCTTGTCCTGCTAAAGCTTTTCTAAAAGGAATTTTATTTATTATTTTTATTTTATGCATATGAGTATATTGCCTGACTGTATGTAAGTGCACCCATGCTATACAATGCCTACTGAAGAAGGTGTCAGATCCCCTCGAACTGGAGTTAGAGACAACTGTCAGCTGCCATGTGGGTTCTGGGAACTGAACTCAGGCCCTATGCAAGAGTCGTCAGTGCTTTTGACTTCTGAGCTGTCTCTCCAGCCCACTACTAAAGCTTTGACTGAAGGAATAAGTGGTAAATACCTCACTTCTCTTCCTTCATTTCCCTCAGGAAAAAATGATGAAATGAGGAAGCACAAGTAAAAACCTCCTGGAGGAGCTATAATCAGGATAAGTAAGAGCTGTTTTCAGTTTGGAACCAAATAGTGGGAGCCTTGCAGAAATGGCATTCAGGAAAATCCCTTAGAAGCCGATGGTGAAGAATTAGGAAGGAGGCCAGAAAGGAAATGAGAATCTAGATGAGCCTGTGTCTTCCTCTTTACTAAACAAAGAGGAAGGTAAAGAAAGCACCAGCCCTCCCGTAGAGAGGTGACTGAGGTGGACATCCCAGTGAGCTCATCTCTCAAGACAGTTCAGTAGTTACAACAGAGACCCACCAAGCCCAAGCTATCTGCAACATGACTTTACAGAAAGATCTGCCAACCCCTGATCTAGTTCATTGTTTCCTGTGCTGTGCAGCCCTGTCAAGTGCCCACGTGTGTTGAGAGCATTTCCTCAAACCAGATGCCTCTGCTGGAAACCCACGGTGCTCCCCAGTCTCTTGAGTCTCCAACAAACCCGGCAGCACAGCATCTGCTCATCTTCCTTTACCCCAGCATCCTGACTCGCCTGACTCTATCAGCATTCTTCAGAGCATAAGGGACACACTTGGTGAAGCACCAATCTTGTTGCTTATTACTGTTCTTTGAATTGATTTTCTTTCTGTTTTTTTTCTAAGCCTTTTTTTCTAGGCCTTGCTTAGATTTTCCAGTTCGGTGACAGCTAAGCTGATGACATCTGAGGGAAGGGGTTGTGGTTTTCCTCTTAGGCCAGAGTGGTGGGGAGGAGCGCTGGCCCCTGTCTGAGAAGGTGATCGCAGCAGAAATTGAGGAGCACTCTCAGTGGACAGAAGAGTCCACTGCATCATCTGACTGTATGTCTTAATTGGGCCACTTTTTATAAGCATAGAGACACTATGCCTATCCTAAAAACACAGAACACAGTCTGCCTGGAACCCCACTGCCATCTCACTACCACCTATTTCTCTGGTGAAGTTTACAACATAGCTGGAAAGTGTCTGTTCTCATTTCCTCTGCCCTTTCTCCAGTCCTCTCTTGAATGCTCTCTAGTCAAGCTTTCTACTCCACCACTCCTCTGAAATGGCCCCTGTCAAGGACATGTTGACCTCCAGGTGGCTAAATCCAACAGTCTAAACTCAGAACAGCTTGGGCTACAAATATCTGCAGCATTCTATGCAGATGATCTCCTCCTCCCCAAATACCTCTTTCTCTTGGCCTCTGAGATCCCCTAGACTCTCTCCCTAACCATTTCTACTGTCCTCCCTAACTCACCTCCACCTCGGAGCATCTGAAGGCCCTTGCTGGAATGTTATTCTCTGCCTACACTTTTCCGGAGGATCTTTCTCTCTCTCACAACTGTAAATATTAACTGCATACTGATGATACATTTCTGCTTCCATTTTTTTTTGTCTGCAGTGTTCTCTCTACAAATCCAGTTGACTAAGTTTCACATGGTACATTATCAGAAAGACCTGCTCTGACCACTCACTATAAATGTTTGTATAAATCGCACCCAGTCAGGATCTACACCTTGATTTCTGTTCTTCCCAATTCTTAGCCCCATCAGACAGCTTTTGCACCTACTTGGTTATAGTCAACTGTGTCTCCCCATCACTGGAATATAGGCTTCATGAAGGCAGGGAAGGCTTTGTTACTTGATTAGAAGTTTGCATGTCATACAGCAGTGAGTCTGTAAATCTAGTATGGATGAATAGATGGGTGGATTGTCTGACATGGAGGTCCTGAAGAAACTAAGGTCTTAGCATCCCAAACCACACGGTTTACCAGTAGCAGAGCTCTTATCAGAAGTGTTAGTACATCTTTACTAGGTGCTAGTGCTAGAGACTTTCAAAAAGTGTGGACACAGGCACATTTTGCTCTCGTGGAATTTTGTGGTAACAACTGACTTTCAGTAGGAAATGGTAACTGGTCTTTGACCTTGGGCCTGGCTCTTTCCAAGGCTTCTTGTTACCACCATCATAAGGACCCTTTACAACCATATATGTATATATATGAAACAAGATTTCACTATGTCACTATAGCCCAGCCTAGCCTTGAACTTGTGATCCTCCTGCCTCAGCTTCCTAAGTGCTAAGGATTACATGTGTCTATCACCATGCTTGGCTTAAGATGTTTGTTTTTAAACTGCCATCACTCTCTCCTGAGGGATAATCTTAGAGGTCTTTACAGCAGGAGATGATGCCTCATGTGGAAGATGTCTTCAGATCTCCAAACTACCAGTACTAAAAGCTGAGTATCTAGGTAGCAAGTGAGGTGTCCCTGTATCTGCTGGGTGGATCTCCCATAACTGCATTTCTAGTCTTATTGTTTATGCTTTATCTGAGTGGATGGTGGTACCTAGTCCAAAGTATTATAAATTTTCCACGTTGAGAAAATATCATTCATTACACAGCAATAAGGAGAAAGTAGCAGGGTCTCTGTGAGACATTCACCCCATCCTAGTGGCCCACAGAAGATATAAGTTAACGACAATATTTACTGGGAGTTTTTTCTCACTCATCTACAAATTCAAAGTGAATAACATTCTAAAACTCATCCTGGATTTGAATGAGAAATGTCTCCCATGGGCTCATGTATTTGAATAATTGATCCCAATTGGTTTGGGAAAGTTATAAAAACGTTAGGAGGTGGAACCTTGCAGGAGGAAGTATGTCACCGGGGCAGATTTGAGGTTGTATAGCCTCGCCCCACTTTCTGCTCTGTCACTGGGGGCAGATGTGAAGTTGTATAGCCTCACCCCACTTCCTGCTCTGCTCTGCTTCTTGCGTGTGGGTGGAAATGTGAGCAGCCAGCTTCCTGCTCCTGCCTTCCTCACCTTTATTGATGTTATCCCTCTGGAACCTTAAGTAAAGATAAACCCTTTGTTTCTTTAAGTTGCCTTTGGTCATGGTAATTTATCACAGCAATATAAAAGTCACTAATACACAGGGCATCTCAAATTCTATTTCATTCCACCATTTTGCACCAATGTATAAATCCCTAAAATATCCATGACACGTATGTCACCTTCAGTGAGCCTCTTTATCACCAGAACACATCTCTTCTTATACAACTGTTTCGGCAAAACTAGCCTCCCTCAGTCCTCTGCACATCAACCCTGGTTTTGTCCTTAACACACATTCTGAATGATCCCCATCTTGCTTTTATTTGTCAGGTCCTCAAACATGCCTGTGAATCTGGAAAGCAGAATTTATCGTGTACATTCATATTGGCCTGGATACTAGTATAACTTTGCTGCCTATTACAATAAACACAGGTTATTAAACCATTACTATTTATCTGCAGGCCGCAATAGGAGTCTAAAGAACTGCCATTACCAAGTACTGATGGGAAACCAAAGCCTATGGATGGCAGATGACTCACTAATGCTCAGTGGACAAATGATTCCGGGCGGCTCGTCCTTTCCTCTGACTTGGCTTCCCTAAAGCGTTGCACATTCCAGAGAAAGCTATTACAATAACGACTCCAAGAACATTAGAATTCCTATTATTGAGAAAGATGTACTTTCATTTAAAGTGTTTCATTCTTCTCAGATGAGTTCTACTTTCCGCTTTCCTTTCATTCAGATCCCGTGTTTATTATTTCCACTGCTGCTCTGCTAAAGTTAAAATTGCACTCACACCGGCCAGCCAGCTTGCTTCTAGGCAGCAGACGATGGGCGTACTTGGCTTGTAGAAGATAAAGCTTGCTCCTCAGTTTGGTCAGCAAACTGGATTTGAACTGACAAGAGCATAGCTCTACAAAAATAAGATCTATTAATTGTCTGGTAGAAGGAAAAGGTCATTGGGCAAATGTTACCCTGTATCTCATTTTACAGGCAGAGTCTGGGCATCAACATCAAGTCATCTCTCTGTAACTAGATTCTGACTCTCAATAATAATTTAAAAAAAAAGACTCTGGATAAGATCATACTGTAATTCTGCTTGTGAATTTTGTTACTTGGATATATTTCACTTATTCTAAAATTAGTCTGGAGTTGCTGAAACTGTGCTTTCTCTGGGACCCCAGTGAAAAATTTATTGTTGTGTCTGAGCTCATTAATTGATTCTCCCATATTCCCTTTAGACCCCATTCCTCAGGCTATATTGCTCCTAAGGTAAAAGAGAAGTTTCCTGAATATATCTTGTTTGCTGACACCCGCAGGTGAGGAGAGGGGTTGAGACACAGACAAGGTTGCCGAACAGCCCAAATGTAATTCAGTGGGAGCCTTTGGAGATGGAATGACTGCAGAAGGATGAGCACAAAGAGCCCCATGAACAGAGTCACAGAATACAGCTGGGAGAAGGTTTGAGATGATGCTCCAAGAGAGGAAGCACTGAAGACATCACTCCCTAGCTCTCCAGAAAGCATGTAGGCAGAACCTACGGGTAGGAATGTACCTTCAGACTTAGCAAACATTTGCTGCATTATTCATTATGTATCTGTCAGAAAGTAAACACCTTCATAGTGAGATGTGGTGGCCCATGCCTGTAATTCCAGCACTTGGGAGGCAGAGGTAGGAGGATAGTGAGTTTAATGCCAGCCTGGGCTATACAGCAAGACCCTGTTTCACAACCCCATGAGGTGGGTAGAGTATTGGTTTCCTGGTTTATTATTTTCTTGGTTGTTTGCTGCTAGGATATTTAACAAATGGTTATGTACAGCTCTTTAAGTCCTACCCCAAAGAAGGCATTGGTTAGATAAATGAAGAGACAGTCCAATAGATTCCTGTACTCTGGTATCAATGCAGGCCTTTTTACAGGAGCAGATTCACACAGGGCCACTTACTCAAGACTATAAGACCCAGCAGTTGCAGAGTGGAGCTTGACATCAAGGTGGAAACAAAGAAACATCCTTACTTCCCCCTCCTTCCACTTCTTCTTCCCTCCATGACGTTCCTCTCAGTGGTCTATTTAATATCTTCATGTTCGGAGGATACTTTTATAGTCACTTTCTCAGCAGAGTGACAGAATAACTTACCATAATCTAACAGTGTCTCTGATTTTAGCAATGATGACATCTTTAAAATTAAGGTTTTATAAATGTAGTTTGCACCTTCCTCTTTCATTTACGGCTGTGAGTCTGGCTGATTTCATCTTTATTTGAGTGATCATTACCGTCCCTGGTAAGGTTTCCTTCTCTCGGGTTTCCCTCATTTCTGGCAGCTGCGTTTATGTCTCTGGGTCCCAAACTAAAGACAGGCGTAGACCTTCTACCTCACACACGGATAATTTCTGGTTCCCAAAGTGAACATGAGATCAAACAGCGTTCAGACCACCCTCCTCTGCAGGCGAGCTCTGCTTGGGGTTATCCTCCTTCTAACTCTGACTCTAAAGTTCCCAGACACCCATCTGAGCCTCTCCTTCTACTGGACCCTAGTCTGAAGGATTTCCTTGCTGTTGGGGATCTGTGATGCCAACTCCTTCAGCTGGCTCAGTGAATGGGTAAGAAGAGAGGGATAGGGGCCATGCGGGGTTTCCTAAGGGGCTGGACTCGATGCCAGCAAGGAGGCAGGTCTTACAAAAGGAAGCACAGCTGATTCTTCCAGGCAGGCATTGTTTCCTGTCTTCCCCTGATCTTTTGGATGTGGAGTTCTAAGCTTCAGACCTCCCTCAGAAGGTCAGCATATCTCTGAGAGAAAGGACTCAGAACAAATACAAATCTAGAGAACAAGAACTCCTTCCATCCTGGCGGACAAAGACAATGGGTGGTCTGAGTATGTGTGAGTAACAAACCAGACCGGCAGGACAGCGGTAGAGAGCAAACGAGTGAATTCTCTTCCTAGTTGCATTTCAGCCCTATGCTAACTGTTTAGTCATAAGTGTTCTACCATGACTGTGGTCATCGGTAGTTTTCTGTAAATGAACCTAAGAAACTTTATTAACCCGAATTAATTTTTGAATGCCTGAGCCACAAGGAAGCCTGGAGCTAAACATAGTGCTCAAATGCAATAATAAATTTATCCCAGATGCCTGGCATTTCTCATTCTCTTCTCCTTTTAATTAGTTCTGGCTGCCTTTCCATTTTTAATTGTCCAGGTTTATTTGAGATTTAACATAATAAACTACCTCAATCCCTTTCGCATTTCTCCTCAAGAAATCAAATTAGCTAACATGTTCTAAGGTTGACACTTCCTTTCAAGGCATAAGTCCTTCCCTTAAAAAAATAAGCTTGGAAAACAAGTGTAAATGGAAACACAGTTCACTGGATCAGGCATTGTTCTTTGTGGACATCAGTGGGCATGTGATTTATAGCCAGGTATATGTCACATTAGTGCACACATACCTGATACAGGTATAGCTTTACCACCAAGAAAATATCGTTTTTTTGTGAGTGGAAATCTTGAACACCAGGTAGTGTGCCCATGAGCTCAGTGATTTTCCACAATAAATAAAAAGCATTTTTTTAACTATAAAACAAATTTGTACTGTCCAGCACAATGGCTTTCACATACTGCCAAATGCTATTATCTTGATTGATTTACCCCTGCCCTGCGGTAACCTGGTTACTTAGATTTGCAGATTCAGCCTGACTTGCTCTTCCCTCTGGCTAGATAGAGATAGATCTACTTTTCTACTGAGTTAGAGGAAAGGTGAGCTTTACAGCTCAGGGACTAAAGGGCAATCCAACAGAGTGTTTCCCACCTAACCACAGCATTTTGTTTCCAACCAGCGTTGATTCTGTGCAGACAGCCCAGCATGACAGTAGACTCATAGGCTCTGATAATGAGTTGCTGGGGCCAGAGTCAGTCTCCTGTCACCCTGTGACTTGTTGCCTACACCAGTCCCCTGCTTTCCTTGGTCTACTGGGTCCTCAGATACCAACTGAACTTGGTTGACTGAAGTTTGGATGACATGTGCCTAACAGAAGGTCCTGGGTTGGTGGCCTGGGGCTCTTGATCTGATTCTCACTCACTATATGGTCTTAGGAGAGTGCTTTCACTTCTCTAAGCTTCCTCTTGGATCATTTATATATTTATGGGGCAAGCAACTTTCCAAATTTCAAATGAACCATTTTCCAAAATGTGTTCTTTGAGTTGCTGAACTCTCAAGCTAAAGATCTATGTCACTTAAATCTTTCCACTCCTCTTGAATGACCATGTCTGGAGGTGATGAGTTCCTTGCCCCACTTCTCTTCTAAAAGGCTTACAATCTGCCTACCAGCCTGATGACCTCACTGAGAATGTCTTCTTCAGTGTCATCAGTGATGTCCCCAGCAAGCAACACTATCAGCACTTAGCTCCCAACACAAGAGGAGTCACATGAGCTTTGTGGATAGTACTAGAAACTGGACCTTGATGGGTGTTGTACTTTATTCTAGAATTATGAATTTGGAGACTTTTAGGACTATTTCCTTCCAGTCATAGTTGGGTACCCTCTTTGGTTTGTTCAACAGCACAGTGTCCCTGGATTGCACTCTCACTGGACAATTCTGGTGCCTTCTGATAGTAGGCAGGCTGGAGGAATGCCAGGATGCAGACCCTTGGGCACTATGTGTCATCATGGGATGTATCAATACTTACATGCAGAGTAATGGCCTCTGAGAGCCATCATGCTTAGGACAAGCCGTCTCAGTCACCACCAGGGAGACCCTGAGGAGAGTGACCAGTGGAGGCTCGGTCTCTAGGTTGACTGTTTGGCTCCCCTCTCCAGCCTTGGAACTACGGCTCCCTTTCTCAATGCTTTAATCTAGGAAATGACAACCTACTTTTCTTGTTAGGGTTCCTAACCATATGCTAGGTAAAATTAACAACAAAAATTGTCTTACTCCCTTGGAGGCCAGACACTCAATATCCAGGTGTTAGCAGAGCTGGTTTCTTTAGAAGTTAGTAAGGGAGGAATTCTTTGCAAGATCCTCCTGGAGCTGTAAGTGGTTGCCCTCATATTTACCTGGCATTTTTGTATGCATGTCTATGACTAAAGCTCACCCTTTTAGAATCCATCTGGTAAAGGACCAACCTCCTCTGAATTTTAACTATTTACACCAGTAATCACTCTATTTCCAACTGGTAGCACATTCTGAGTTCCTGGGATTTAGGACTGCACCATGAACTTGAGAGTACATAATTCAATCTAGAACAGACCTGGAAAACTGAACAAGATATAGAATACATAGATGCTAGATTCAGTTCTGCCACTGGCCAGCGGGGTGACACTTCATTTTCAGGCCCTAGACTTCCCTTTGCCTCTCAGTTTGAGAGTAGGATTCCATTTGGCCTTGAAGGCCTCTACTAGATCTAAGAGCCAATGGCTTCATCATCAAACTGAACCAAATCCAAATGTTTACAAAACATTTACAACTTCTTATATGGAGATACAATATCAAAGCCACATGATAACAACCCCCACTAAGTCTCAGCACAAAGAGTGTGTATAAATTTAAAGTGGTCTTCAAACATCTCATTAATCCCCTGTGTGCCGCATTATCAAAGAGAAAACTGACTAATGGTATGTTGTACCATAATATGGTCAAGTAAAATAACAATATCTCAGACAAGATAACAGTGGGTGTTTCTGCCACAAGAGAGGGCTGGAGAGGCAAAGGCAAGTGGGTGGGAAACCAATAGAAAATTTTATCTCAGGTGGCTTTGAAATAGGTGTTGAGAATGAGGCTCTGGCTGCCATCTGGGGCTTCTCAAAGGAAAGAGGGAGATTTATAAGCAGACTAGCTGGAAACACATGCATCATTCATACTTTCTAATTTTTCATGCATAAATGTTTGAGTTGATATTTAAGATCTAGGAAATCTGCTGGGAGGGAATTACAATATTTTCAGGAGTTGGGGGTGGGAATCACTGTCCTAGATGAATTTTTTTTTTCTGCCTAGAAGGCAAAGAAGAAGAGTTCTTGTTTATGAGAGTTAAAATGGTAGATGAGCTTGATGGAATGAATTCCTCCACTCCACTGCCTTAGCCCCACTGGCCACTGGCCTGATCCTTACCAGCTTCAAAGGACAAATGAGGATGAGGTAGAATCTGTCTAAAGACATTAATTATGGCAGGTGCCATCATGTAGGCAAGATGAAGGGCGGAAGCGATCCCAGGCTGGAAGGTAACACCCAGATATCACCTTGCATGAAGGCTCTTGTCCATGGGGGACTTTGGGCGGGTGAGAGAACATTGTCTGCCAAGCGTTAAACAGCCCCTTCAGCTACTGCCATTGTGACCTGAAATTCCACGCCTGGAGATCAAGTGAGTGGCATGAGATCTTCTCTCTGAATGAGAACTTCTAAAACGCAGATGCTTTGGAGAGGTGAGGACCAGTCTCCTGGCCACCTGCTCCTTATCATATATGGTTTCCTTAACTACTCTTCTCCATGGTGCTGTGAGCTTAGAGAGAAGCTGGATGGGGCCCCAGAGCTTTGGTGGGAAGAAGAAGAAGAGAAACACAAAGAGGAGGCTTGGGTAGTTGGAAGGCATTGATGATCATCACGTCACACTCTGAGACAAGCAGGTTAACCTCACTTAGAGGCATGGTGTTAAGGATATATAGGAGAAATTCATTTAGCAAAGCATCCTTCTGGCTAAACTACTTTAATATGTAACATTGCATCCCAGTTAATAAATCTGCTCATATGTAGTCAGAAACTCCCTTGTAAGATTCGACTAAAGTTGACCTTACCATTAAAATCAACCAGCCAACCAATGAAAAGCAACCTTTAGAGATTCTAACTTTTGGGTTGAGGAGATAGTTCAATCAAATTCAGTCCTCAGCACCAATTTATAAAGTTAGGTGTGGGTAGCACAGGCCTGTAATCCCAACATTGGGGAGGTAGAGATAGGTGGATTCATGGGCCTTGATGGCTAGCTAGTCTAGTCCTAATTGACCAGTCCCAGACCCTATCTCAATAAACAAGGCAAATGGCAAGTGAGGAACATCCAAAATTGTTCTCCAGCCTCCACACACACACACTCACATACATATAGGCATACCTGCACACATATACACACACATGTGAACATGTACAAAATTATACACAAACATGCACACACAATAAAAATGTAAAAGATCCTAATTTTCAAAGAATGCCTCTACTCTGCATGGCCTGTTTTTGGCCCCTTTTTTCACTACTCCTTCAAATCTCTCTGGACCAATTCCTATTAGTTCCACACGGGGCCTAGCCCTTCGTTCCTCCACATACACTGTTCCCTTAGTGTGGTGTAGGCCTCCACCCCCTTTCTGCCTGTCTGCCTACTCTTCATCTAATACCATACTAATACTGCCCCTTCCATGGGGCCATCCTTGACCTCTGCAATGGGTTAGATTCCTCTGTTGTACCTGGAATGACTGCTTGGAACTATTACTTTCTGGCTTCTTACCTGATGGCCCAGGAAGACCAAGGGTTGTTGCTTCAGCACTCTAGTATGAGACTTAGTCCCCAGCAAGTGGGAAGTGCTCAACAGTGTTTATTGTAAAGAAAGTATTTCTTTACCTGCTGAAGTTGCTGATTAAAAACCAACAGAACACAGTTCTGATGAGACAAACAGAAGCACACACTTTCTGCTTCGTGGAAGACATACAAATTAATTCAAGGTACTCAGAAAGTCATTTGACAATGTGTATCACAGACATTATAACCTTTGATCTAAGAACTACTCTTCTGGGGATTCATCCTAAGGAAATAAGGTCAAATGAGGAAAGGTGATCTCCATGATGGTTTGCACATCAGAATTGTTCAAAATACAAATACCCAGAACGAGTTTCAGTGTCCAATGGTAGAAGCATGGCTAAATTATACTCTGATGCAGTATTTTATAACCATTAAAATCATAGTCATGAAAAACTGTGTCAAACAAGGAAAAGAACGTTGGTAAAACATTAAATTTGAAGGATATAAATGCGCACAGGATCATTACAATTACATAAAATAAAAATAATATAATTATGTATATATTAGTAGATAAAATATATGAATAAAGGCACATTTAATACTGTACTTCATCCTTTTAAATATTTATTATTTTTAGATATTTTATTTATTATTTTATGTGTAAGAGTGTATTGCTTGCATGTAAGTAAGTAATTCCATGTCATGCAATGCCTGCAGAGGTCAGAAGAAGGCACCAGATCCTTGGAACTGTAGTTAAGGACAGTTGTTAGCTGTCATGTGGATGTTGGGCATCAAACCCAGGTCCTCTGCAAGAGCAGTCAGTGCTCTTAACTGCTAAGCCATCTCTCCACCTTCTTTTACATATTTAAAAGAACATTTTTATATGGAGTCTAATTGTATTATCCAGGTTAGTCTCAGCTCATGGGCCTAAGTGATCTTCCTGTTTCAGTTTCCTAAGTAGGTGGGATTACAATTGTGTACCTACCTCTGTTATTTAAATCTTAACATCCTGTCTGATAGGTACTATTAGAACTTCCACTTTATAGAAGATGAGGGCAGAATCACATACCTAGTAAGTGACTGAGCCTGGATTCAAACCCAAGATAGTCTGTGTATAGAAACTAGTTCTGACCACTATGTTAGCAAAATTCAGCTAGAGTTTGAAAGAATATAGAACCAAAGGCTATTGCTTCCTATTGGAAGAAGATAAGCAAATTTCTTTTTTATATATTTGAATTTTTTCTGTATATGGGTTTAAACTGGCTTTGAAACAAACATTTTAATAAAAATTTCAAAACTTTAATAATGTAGAAATTTTCAAATGTCTTCTTGCAAAGCATGTTTACTACAGCTGTTGGTTTAAATATTCTAGAACTGTCTTCAAAGAAAGTGTTTAATACTAAGTTACCTGATGCACACATAGACACATAAAACAAAATTGTATTTCTGTTCCTGTACTCTTTCTTTTTCAATAAAGTGTATTCACTGTAATGTGCAGCATATGGGATCTACCAGACTCTTCACAGAAAGACATTAATTGAGGAGTCAGGAAAGAACTCCTTTGTCAAACCACACATCCTGCTTTTCATTCTGTGAAATTTGAGTGTTGCAAGGTGGGGAGCTGAGGAGTACTAGGAAGGGAAAAGGGTTGTATTACTGATTCTTCCTCTGCTCAGTATTCCTCCCCTTGCTATGGTTGGTGTGGGGGCGGATCCTGAGGCATGGCTTGGGGGATATTTTATAGCTAATTTCCTTGGAATTGAAACCTTCCATTCCTGAGAGAGGAGTGAAGCTTGTAAGACTTGCTAAAGAAACTTACAAGGCTCAGGAAGCTCAGAAAGCTTACAAGACTCAAGATGCCCCTCTCCCAAGGTTGTATAAACTGAGGACCACTGTTGAGGCCAGTAGACTCTTCAGTATAGCTGCCTGGAGCGTTGGCAAGGAGCTCCAGAGCACAGAGCTATTGTGATGAAGTTACTTTTGAGTCCACAGGCTCCATTAAGAATTTCACTTACCCTATGTAAGTAACCCCAATAAACTCAGGGGTTCATTAAGCTAAGCTTGGGTATAACAGTTTCTTTGATCTATCCTCAGAGTCCTTTCTTAGATGAGTAGGTGTTTGTTCACCTCTACCCTGGAAAAGTCACAAATCAAGGACTATCTGGGGAGTTGCAGGGGCAGCGGGGGGGATGGTGGTGTGCTATTTGTGGAGTAGGAGGACCGGTGTTCTTAAGCTTGTGCTGAGTTCATCTAATTTGAAATCTCCTGTCAGGCAAACTCTGACCCTCCTGAATTCCTTGAGCTCTCAGAGAAGGCTTACACCGTGTGCAGCTTCATGGGAGAGGACAGTTTGGAGGCCGCTTCCATAGTCTTCTGGCCTGCAGAAATAAGGGCAGTGCTTGGCCAGGAGGGACTGCTACAATGAGAGGGGCGGTCATGGTCATTTTTTTCTCCTGCTTGTTTTCAGGCCCTTGGAAAGCATCAGCAACGAAGGCAGGAATCTGACCGATGTTTTTCATCAAGGTGTTTGCTGTGTTCAAAGCCTTGCTGGTGCTAACTGAGGTAGAGGTATTCTGTTCTAGAGGTGAACACAAGATTAATACCCAGGGAAAAGGTAACTGGCAATCCCAGGATGTGTGATCCTGGTGGCCAGCCTGAGAGGTAGGTAGGGAGGTTTGGGACAGAATGGGAGGTAATAGGGAAGGTGGCTGGTGTGGCTCTGGGGCATACGAGATCCGAGGATGAGCACTTAGACTGGGATGTAGCTCAGGAGAGTGCTTGCCTAACCTGCAGGAAGCCCTAATTTTGATCCCCAGTGTCACGTAAGCCAAGTATAGTGGTTTATGTATGTAAGCTCAGCACCTCGGAGGTGGAGGCAGGAAGATCAAGAATTCAGTCATCCTTTACTACATAGCTAAGTGTGAGGCCAGCCTGGGCCACATGAGGTTGAGTCTCAAAAACAAACAAACCAATAAAATGAGAAGCAACAACAAAAAGGCATCTATAGATTGGAACTGTGCTAAACAATTTCACCATTTTATATCATATACCTATATATTTTATATTATTCATCTTACCAATAATCTTCTATATCCCTGATCTTATAAATGAAGAAATAAAAGATTATATATCTAAAGATGGGGCAATAGTTTTCCAAATTAATTCTCCTTGACTTCAAAACCCTATGTATAAAAAGAAAAAAATAAGTTTCCAATGATTTTAAACTATTTTATCATTTACTAAGCTCTTCCCTTCAGGTGTTTAGACCTGATTCCAAGCGTTGGGTTGCAGTTTCTGAAAGACATCAGTGTCAGGCAATCATGCCCATCATCCTCTACTGATGCTTAATGCTAAGCTCTGCCGGCTCTACAGCTCAGCAGAGTGACTCAGAGACTCTCCTGGGCGAGCACACTCTTCACAAGGCAGACAGCAGCTTGGTTCAGACCACCACAGTTTCTCTTTTGTAAAAGATTTCTCTCTTGCCCAATTATAAACAGAAAATTCTCCTCTGTTCTTCGACTTTGGCTGTTCCCTACACAGGTACCCAGCGAGGACAGCACAGTTGTTTCATGCATTCAAATAGTGGGGTTTTTCATAAGAAAGACTGCCTGCTTGCCACAGTCACTACTTTCCCTTAAAACACACTACTTACTGTGGGTGCTGCAAATTGCTGCATTAGATAGCTCCTAGCCTATTTCTACTCCCTCATTTAGCAGATGAAGATGATTATTGTATTTATGTTGTGTGAACAGCAACGGGCCAGGGAACTGAGGAGCTCTCATCTATCCAACTTAAGTCTCATTTCTCGCCCACGTGTCTCTCTGCCTGCTTCACTGCTAAGACTTCTCCAGCAGGGCGGAGCAAGGAGGTGTGAGTCACCTCTTGTTTGCTGCAGTAGGAAGATGGGAAGATGTCCCAGGACCTATCTGGGGGAGAAGGAGGTGGAATGATGAA
The DNA here is from genome assembly GCA_035773235.1 of Eospalax fontanierii. NCBI lineage: Eukaryota > Metazoa > Chordata > Mammalia > Rodentia > Spalacidae > Eospalax > Eospalax fontanierii. Next base: position 34,335,327 of record CM069529.1, on the reverse strand, counting down.
TACTTCAAGTTCTATGAATCAAATATGAATTGAACTGTCATCTGGGCTTTAAGTTTGGGGCCGCATAATAAGTGTTAAACAATTCATCTTTCTGTCAGGCAGCAGAAAGTAATTTATTCATTACCATTTAAGCAAGATGAGAAGGTTGTGTGTTTAAAGAGAGAAAAGTTTAGCATTCCCCGCTTTAGAGGGCACTGCAAAGGGCCCAAGTTGAAAGAAGGTGCTGGAAAGGAAGAAAAGAATGCAATGAGCTGGGTAGCATCAAACCTCGATTTAACTTGGGGAATATCATTAGTTCTTTTTCAGCATTCAGCTGAGAAATCAACCTCACTCAGCTTAAGAAGTCTTTAGATGAAGAAATGGTAAATTCAATAAAGCTTGATCTTACTTCTAGCATCTCTTGCAGTCCCCAAACAGCTGTGTGTAAAGTTAAAAAGCATGTATTAAGCTATACTCTTTTTCCCTTTGACTTCCATTACGATTTCATAGATATGTTTCCTTGAGACCCTGAAATACAATAAAAGCATCGTTTAGGCTTCTTATGATTCTCTGCCAGCATTTTACCTTTGTCAACATGCAATCTATGAACATTAAACCCTCTCACAAAACCACAAGTAAAATTTACAAATTTTCTACATCACCGTAGCACATTCAGAATGAATCATATGCATTCTCCATTAAAACATACTATATAGCTAATTTTCATTTTGGTGTACTTTTTCTTGAGTCTTTGGGACTTTGAGACTAAGTGTATAAGCAGCCACAGTTACCATGAGAATGCTTTAGGATTTCAGCCAAACTTGGGAGCTGGAGGAACCATATGGGGAAGCTAGGGGTAGAATTCAATTGCATCATTTCACAGTGTTCTGCATTCATTTATTATTGCACAGCACACGATATATTATATTGCAAAGACTTTGAAACAATTTAGTTCAGTTTTAAAAGTTAGTGGCAACTATTTCTAGGTACTGTAATAATTAAAAGCAAATCCCTGTCAGAAACTTGATTGCAAAAACTGGTTGCAATAATTTACATGCGTCTTCAATCATCCCCATTCTAGTAACTTTTAAACCAAGTAAACTTTAAAAGAGAAGCTACTCAAAAAATAAAAATAACTATAACAAATAGACCACAATGAAGAGAATTTCAAGATATAGATAACTATGTTTGAGACTGATTTTTGTCCTCAATACAGGGGCAGATCATTCTTTCTTAGCTAGAAAAGATAGAAGGGCCCGTGTTATCTTTTATTTGCCGTGACTAAAATGCCTACAAGAACAATGTAAAGGAGGAAGAATTAACTAATTAATTACTTATAGTTGTTAAAATGTTTATTACATATAGTGTGTGTGTGTGTGTGTGTGTGTGTGTGTGTGTGTGTGGTGGCATGCATGCGGATATTAGAAAACAATTTGGTGGAGTTAGCTCTCTCTTTCTACCACATGGGCCCCAGGCATAGACCTCAGGTGGTCAGATTTGGTGACAAGTGCTTTTACATGCTGAGTCATATTGCTGCTCAAGAAAAACTTATTTTGCTCATGGTTTTGTAGAGTTCAGTTCATGGTTGATTGGCTCCATATGCTGGGTAAAACTTCATGGTGGCAAGAAAATATGCCAGGGGAAGTAGTTATGTCATGCAGTACAGGAAACAGAAAGGAAAAAGAACTAGGGACCAAGTATAACCTTCAAAACCATACCCCCAGTGACCTACTTCTTCTAGTGACACCTTCTGAAGTCTCTACCACATCCCCAAATTGTGTTCGGCACCTGTGGGGGATTCACATTCATGTTTAGACTATAATGGAATAAAAATTAAAGTAGGGTCTCAAATTAAAAGTGTTTAGAGGGAAAGTTACTCACTTTCAACGACGAGCTGCAAGTTCCCATCTGGAGAAGGCATCTGTTACCCTATGTGGTTATGTGTATGCTAAAGCAAGGACATGGGATCTAGACCTGGATCCAGGAGAGTTTCCTTCTACACATGTCTCTGTGTGCTTAAGAAGCTTTGTCTACAAAGACAGTCTACGGGGTCACTCTGTGTTCACTGTGATCAAGATAATTTATCATAATAAATATGTAAACCTTGGTTATATTTTAGAAAGGTGAGATAGCTTCGGATGCTAAGGAAAGAATGGCACAAAGGGGAAACAGTTTTCTAACCGCAGATGGTCCTCCAGTCAGGCTTACGTGAGCGTGAACAGACAGGCAATGGCCTTCCCAGCTTTGCTTGTTTGAATCTTTCTTGAAATGAGATATGGAATTTTCTCACAAAGTACTCACAGTTTCCTGTAGGATGTTTAAAGCTTAAGTTTATCGGAGAATCTTAAATTGAATAGTCTTAAATTGCTGTCATTTTTCTTCCTTTTATATTAAACACAGCTTCCAAGAAACTATAATCCCAGGCATTGTCTGTCCACTTAGTAACCACTATCTACCCTTCAACAACATCAACAACAATAATGATATCTAATATCACTGAGTTACCCAGACCCTATGATAAGTCTATTACGTACACCATCTATCTTGCCATCTTTCTATGGCTGGCTTTAACTCCATATCCACAGTTTAGTCATCAAACTAAAGGGGAATATACTGGCCGTGCCAGGGTTGGCTTTACAGCCTAAGGCCTATGAGATGAAGAGCATATCTTAGAGTCAGGAGAATATCCACCAAACAGTTACAAGTCTACTCTTTACCATTTTCCATAAATGTGTTTTAATAATGAATAGCAAGATGTTATTTTGTGTTCATTCAAGTCTATTGTTTTCCTTAGGTACCCTGAGTACAGTGAGACTTGACAGAAACTTGTTGAATGTCAGGAGTAACATTAAAGAGCTGGGTACTGACCTGGAGCAGGGTGAAGGAGAAGGACACAGGTGGACACCCAGGGGGAAGTTAAGTGGGTTGTGGACTTTTCTTGTCTTTTGGCATTTTCCAAAGTTGCTATAGGGAAAAATAAAAGTTTCTCCTCTTTATAAAGAAAGAGTAAAGAAGTAGCTAAAAGGTCACCTATGAGAGATTGTTTGGTATTAATAGAGTCAGCATAGATAAGGGATTTTTATTTTATTTTTTGCAAATGGTATTATATTTAACTACAGGATCTCTAATACCAAACATCAGGGAGTGATACAATGACCTTTGGACTTTTTTAAAAATTAAATTTTATTGAATTTTTGTGTATTTCATACAGAACACCTCAGCCAATCTTAATCACTTTTATACCCCCTCCTTTATTGGCACCCCCCCACAGTCCTGTCCCCTCACCCCTCAGAAATTCATAAACTCTGTCATTTGTGTTAAGGTCTATTGTGTCAAGTTATATACCTTCATTGAAAGTGGAGAAGCAAACAGAGTGAAACAGAGACCAGAGGCATTAAGTGTGTGAGTCTACTACTAGGTATTTACAATTTTAATATAATTTTCAAAATATTGTTGTTAAGAAAGGATTATGAACCATCAGGTAGTAACAATCCTCCTGGATTAATGCTCTGTTATTTTAATGAAGTTATATTTTTATAGGAAATATACTAGAATTATCACAGGCTATATTTTAATTTAACTTATCTATGTCTTTGAGGAGCTTTGGCATTTAGGCTGAATGACTCTTGCCTAGTCACCTAGTAATATCCAGCTGTCCCCTCAAGTGAGCCCTACAAGCCCTAGTGTCGTTGGTTAGCATAAATCAAGGTCCATTGCTCATCCTCCCGTATATAGATATATTTAAGTACAATTTATATATCACATGGTTCTTTAGCATCTCCAGGAAAGCCAAATATCTAGAAATATGCATGCATAATATATTCAAATAATCATGTCAGTTCACAGATCTGTTGATTAAAAAACCAAGGTGAAACGTCACTAAATGAAAACATACGCTTGTGGTGTCAGTGGGGGATGGGAGTGTAACGATGATTAAGACTGATTATAATGTTCTATATGAAATACAAAAAAAATCAATAAATATTCACAAAAGGATAATGTACACTTATAATAAAAATGTAAGTAAATACCAACTTACCAACTCTATGTTCAACACAGAGCTGTGAGATGCAGGGAGAATTTGTGCACTCATGATATCATAGGTTTTGTTTATTGAGATTCATTTGAGACAATTCCTCATTAATACATATTAACAACAGATGATTTGGGCCCCTTGGCTATATCTGTGATGAGGATGGTAGACATTAAGTAAAACTTTGACAAACCAAAGGAAACTTGGCCTTTATCATCCTACTAGGTAGGGGCTATGCCCAAATTTCAGGAAGTCCAGACCAATCAGGGCAGCCTTGGCAACACAGAGGATCCCACTGCTAGCTGTAATAATATATATATGGGTCCATGACTACAAAAATTCAGATGAAATCCTAGGACCCCCCCACCCCATGCCCGGACTGTGCTTTCCTGCAGCAAGTTGGAGGGGCTGGGAAAAAGAAATGGAAGAGGAGCTAGAAACTCCAGTTCTGCATGTTATTACATGTCCAATCTTGGTAAATTTGCTAATCTCTTATTTTTAACATTGAAAGCTCATTAAACAGTATCTGACCCACATAAAACAGAATTATGTAGCAATTGAAATGGATATAAAAGTTTTCTGAAACCTGTAAATAAATATGCATTGAAATTCACTGTTAACCTATATTCCAAACTTAAACATTAAGATGAAATCTTGGAAGGTAACTCTAAATGCCCTATATCATCCGATACCAGTCCACCTTCTGTCTCAGTTTCCTTTCTTCTGATCCACACACAGCTTTCACTCTAATACTATCAGCTGATTCACTATTCCTTTCCCCTCAACAGCTCTGCATTGTACATTTTTGTGCTTTGGTTCCTATCTCAGGCATACATCGTTTGATTATTGTAACCTGGGAGGCACACAGAAGAGGGATTACCCCAACTTAGCAGAAACAGGTGGAGAACAAGTGAATTGCACAGGCTCCACACAAATGATAACTGCTGACTCACATAGAAAGTTTCTATGTAATTGTGGTAAACTCCAAGAGGGCAGAGTGTTCCTCTCTACCTCTGTGCTCTCTGCATACAGCTTTGCACAGAGTATGAAGTCAAGAAAAGTAAGTGACACTTTTCTGAATCTCAGAGATGAGAGAGTAAGCCAGGCTTCCTCTCAAGATGAGGGTTACTGGTGCTATAGACTGAATTGTTTCCCACCCCTCAATCCATCTCATTATTCTCTTAAATTCCGGTATGGTAGAATTTGGAAATTTGGCTTTTAGGAAGTAAAACTTAGGTAAGACAAATGGAAAGGATGCAGGGGAACTCCACCACTCCTGTGCCACTGAGTGCAAAATTAGCACAGCCATTCTAGAGAACAGTTTGGCATTCTTAGAAACCTAAACACGCAATGAGCCAGCAGACTTGGAAATTGCACTTCTGTGAATGTATACCAGAGAAATGAAGAAAAGTTCACACAAAAATTTGTACATGAATATTTAAAACAGTTTTATTCATAACAACCCCAATCTGGAAACCCAGATATTGTTCAACAAGTGACTGGTTAAACAGACAGTGGCATCTTCATGCCATGGAATACTGCTATGCAATAAAAGAAGTGAACTATTGGAGTATATAAACCTTGGAATGATTCCAGAATATTTATGCTGGATGGAAAAGACCAGTCTTCAAAAGTTTTCCACGTGGGGCCAATTCTTTAAATTATAATAATATAATAAAGAGTTGGAGACCAGATTAGCAGTTTCTAGGGGCTAAGGAAGAAATGAAGTCCAAGAGAAGGAGGTGTGACTATCATAGGAAGATCTGGAGGATCAGTGCTGAGACTGTTGTGTATCTTAACTCTGACTCTGCTAATATTATACCTAAGGTTTTCAAGACGTTAACATTGGTGGATGAGTGAAAGGAAAATGGCATATACTATGAGATTTTTACAATGGCATGTGAGTCCATTATCTCAAATACAAATTTAATTAAAATGACGTTATTATATTAACACTTAAGGTGGGAATTAAATCTCAGATGTAATATTGAAAGAAACTTGAAAAATAAAAGTTGATGTGCATGCCGGGCAAGTAATCAAGGGAGCTAGTATTCAACTCAGAGCTTGGTGGGAGTCTGTGGAATTCATTCTTTATCAAATCCATTTTTCTAATGGGGAACCCTGAACCTCGCATACTCTTGGGGTTCTGCTCTCCATTTTTCTGGCATCTCAGCAATGACGGAAAGCAGAGCCAGGAAGCAGGATTCCAGCATGGCCAATAGCCTGACAACTTTCCCATCTGCATCAGGAGGGTGGGAAGGGGATAATACTTTCCAAGCTGGCTGTGAAGATTAAATGTGACCACACCTCCAAATGGCCCAGAACATGACTATACCTCAACTCATACGAGCATTCAGAGATTAGTATCTACCTTCAAATTGATTTCACCTCTTACTCAAAAGGATGCTTGGAGGGTAATCTCCATTTTGCTTGTGGAGACAAGGATAAGGACATCCAGGAGATGCCAGAGGATGTTTGTGTCTATGATCACAAGGCACCTATGATGGAATGGGGAAGGAGATGGCTGTGGTTTGGGGCAGCGCTATGAACCCCAAGGACAGGGACTGGCTCATTTCCTTTCTGTTTACCTCTGGCTCCTTTCCCAACTTCACACCAACCTGACTTCTGTCTCTCACCAATGGAGCATCTTATGTCCTTGTCTCTTCCTAAGAGGCTAAAGAATTAGCAAATGATCAGCCCTGTGTGCAGTCAGAAGATCTGGATTGAACCCTGGCATAATCTCTCATTAGCAGTTGACCTCAGGCATGTCTTTCCCTGAACCTTATTTTAACCATCTATAAGATACAGAGCCTAATTCATGGGGTAGTTATGAGAATTAGATCGCCCTTCGTGAGGCACATTGCGTCTGGCATACAGCATGAGCGAACCCATGCTTGTGCCTGCTTCTCTTTGAGACAGAAATGAATGTCAGCTACTAAAAGCAAATAGGGCTTCCATGGACACGTAAGGTGAACTGGAAAGGGGATGAAAGTATAGTCTTGCCTATGAAAAAACTTTAATTCTGACCTCACAACAGAAGACCACATCCCCATGGGTATCCAGCTGTTATACAGAATTCCAGCACCAATTACTAAGCTCCCTCTATTGAGTCAATCTGCAGAAAAGGAGTCAGACTCTAAATAGAGGACAGGGTCACTTACATTCCTAAGTCATTTGAGGATAGCTTTAGTAAGAGATAAGGAAGAAATTCACTTCAACATGCTGTTTCAGAAAGATCCCTGTGCTGCAAAGCTTACTATGTCCATGTCCGTGCCCATGTGTGCTCAGCCTCCTGCATCCACATGTGCTGAGGAACACCCTCGCCAGCAGGGCTCTCTCTGCGCCTCGTCTCTACCTGTACCACCCACAGAAAGGAATCTCCACACCACTTTACAAAGGATGTGTCTTGGAGCATCGTGACTTACTTTCTTTCACATGTCTCCCCGCTGCATTCCACAAGAACTTGTGGAAGCTTTATGAGACCTGGCACATGCTAAAATAGAAAGCCGTAAATAATTCAATAAACCAAGGCAAGAGAACATATACTTAGAATAGGAAATCAAGACCAGGACAAAGTAATATTGCTGGGTATGTGAGTCATAAGCATCAATAGTTACAAGAGTTGAGCTGCAAATGTGACTCTAAGCTTCCTGGAAACCAAAGATGAGAGAGAAAAATATCACACATGAATTCAATGGACATAAGAAAACACCAGTATCCTAAGGAAACAAAGCTCTTCCTGACATTTAACTCTACGGAGACATTTCTTATTTCTTAAGGACGTCTTTACATAAGGGGCACTGAGTGCTATAATAAATGGCATCCTCAACAAAACTGCTGCAAAAGGGCTGGGGTTTGCAAAGTTTCTTGCATGTATCCTTCCAGACAAATGCTGTGACAGCAATTCTAGGAAATGTAGATCAAATATGCTAGGACAGGCTTTAGGGGAAAAAAGATGTTTTAAGTACTCAAGGATTTTTAAAACATACTTTGGAAGAGTGAGGAAGGTGTGGCTTTGGAAGTGGAAGTTCAGCCTGTAACTCTAGCAGTTAGTCAAGTCCATTTAGTTTTTGCCTTTTATTCCTGCTATTTTGTATTTTAAATCCAGGTGCCTGGTGGAATCTCATATCCTTTTCTCCTACACACAACTACTAAGCATCTCTATTGGGCCACATATGTGTTAGTTAACAAGGAATTAGCTTTGCATGCAGTCCTGTTTGGGGAGGGTAATTATCATTAGTGGAGGAAGAACACTACTAAGCAAATAATACTTGCTACTGGTGTAGCTGCTGTTATCAGTGAAGTGCCCGCGTTATGGAAGGGACTGACAGGAAGTACTGAATTAGTCTTGAGGTCGAGAAAGGCTTCCCAGGAAGTAGACATTTAAGCTGAGATCTGAAGGATGAAGAGGAAATAGCCAAGAAAAGAATCTCAAAAATAGGAAGCAAAGCATGTTCTCTCCTCCAGGAAAGAGAACATTCCAGAAACAGGAAGTGCTGGAACATACTAGAAACTGAAAACTGTACAGTGAGGAGAAGAAAAGTGGTTGGACCTGTGAAAACCACTTGGCCTAGTTCACTAGTAGTCTGGGAAGCTTTACCAAAAATGTATATTTTATTCTAAATGAAAATGATAGTGATTGGCAGATGATAAACAAAGGAATTATTCTCTGGTGATTGTGAGCAAAGAAAGTGAGGAAGGACAGTTGGAGTGCAGCTGGGGAGACAGGTATTCCTAGGATGAGGTTTGAGTACACGGGACTCGCAGGTCAGTACCAAAAAGGAAAGAGAAGTACACTGGATTCTTCAAGCCACATGAGAGCTGGTAAGTTTAGCACTACAAGTACGGTACGTTATGAATCATGTCTGCTGAATGCACTTGCCCCAGGGAAAGGCAGGGGCCGAGAAAGACACTAATATCAATGCAAAGTCATTCCTGCTTTTATTGTTCAATTATAATGAGTCCACTCATCTTGGTAATAATAATAATGATGTGTTTGAATAACATAATTGCTTAATAGCCATTTCTTACCACCACCACCACCACCACCCCCTACCATTAGGAAGAAACTAAAATAATCTAGAATATTTAACATTCTAAAAGAGGCAGAAAAAATTGTTTTTTTATGCTAGTAGCTTTTATGAAATAAATTATATACAGGATCTGGTTATTTCTTTAAAGAGAAACCACTTAGAGGAGCAAAATGCACAAAAGTTATTCTTTCAGGAAAACCATTCTCAATGTACCAGAACTTTCCCTCATGGAATTCAAATAGTCTTTTGGGCCTTAGTTTTACCATTCCCTAATTGGGGATCAGACAAAGTTGTGATTTCTAAACACAAGTGCTAGGGAACACACTAAAAATTTACCAAAGGCACTGGAGAGATAGCTCAGTGGTTAAGAGCATTTGTCGCTCTTGCAGAGGACACATGAGCTTTAGTAAATATTAAGGTTCTGTCTGTCTCCAAAGGTCTAGGACAATGTTACTCAGTGTGGTCATTTTAGGAGCTGGTTCAGCACACAGAATTTCCACCCCACACCTGCTGAAACAGAGTTCACCTTTCAACAGGATTCTCAGGGAGAACTGACTGTGCATTACAGTTTGAGAATCTCTAGTCTTAGACTGTTCTTTCACACATGGTCTTTCTTTCCTTAGGGTCGGGAAAATTTGGCATCTTGGAAAGCAAATAACTTTCTGGAAGCCTCATAGACTGAGCCTAGGATGCTCAGTGTTTTGGCTGAGCCTATGATGCAACTGGGTTGTCGTTTATCAGGAAGACACAGTACTTCTCTCCCAACCATAAATAAGCAAGGCAAAAAAGAAGCCGAATCAGCAAAGGTAAATCAAGTCCTGAATTGTGCTGGCTCATGCATATATTGGGAGATAAACAGAAAGAAAGCTCTAAAACCATATGCATATTTCTTTAAAATGTAAGTAGTGAATAGTTAGAAGTGGACTCCAGATCTGGGCCTACATAATAAATTTTCAGTTGTATTATATCCTCATTGCCTTCCTATTGCTTGGTTATATGGTAGACTGAATCCAGGGTCTCATGAACATTAGGCGAATGCTCAGCCACTGAGCTCTCTCCAGCTCCCGTTCTTCCCTTTTGACTTCCCAAGTCCTTCTTATCCTGGGCTACACTCTGATTTCTCTGCTGGCTCACACCTGGATCTGGCCTTTTCCTCTCCTCTAGAGAACAAAGGAACTACAGAAAAACAGCAACAAAAAAGAAAAGAAAAAAAACAAGAAAACCTTTCAATAACAACAAAAATTTAAATGTGTTGTAAGAGGTTAACCTCCAGATCTCTCTCTCTCTTTCCTTCTCTACTTAATTCAGCCCGTGTTTTCCACTCTCTTTTCTTTTTCAGTGACATTCATTTAGTCATTCATTCAACTAATACTTAGGGAGAGCTCAGTATGTCAACTCAAATATCAAACAAGGAGAGGCTGGATTGAAACTTCCTCTTTCCTTTTGGAACTCATGGTTTATCAGGGATTTGAACTTTAGGAATAGCAATCCTAGTTGAAAATAAGAAGGGAAGATTTAAAAAGAGAAACATAAAATAGGAAATCCAATGGAAGAACTCTGTGTGGTGCTGGGGCTTGAACACAGGGCTCTGGCATTCTACAACTAAGCTACCCCTTCTCCCCGATCACACTTGCTTTTTGTTCTGAAATGGAATTATCAGTGTGTGCCACCACATCCAGATTCTTATATAAGTGCTGTGGATCAAACTCAGTTTTCATGCTTATGTGGCAAACACTTTATAGATTGAGCTATTTCCTCAACCCCAAGATAATCCTTTTTGATGGAAAAATAATAAAGGTTTCTCGAGGGTCATGGTAGGCTGAACTGAATTAAAGTGAAAATAATATGGTTATGTGTTAAATTTTCCAGGGTTGGTACTGCAAAGAAAGGCACATTAGTAGCAAATAGAACAGTATATGTGAAGACAAAGTGGTCACTGTGCAATATGTGTGCATATCTCACATAGCAAAAGTGACTTCAGGGTCCTTGCATGAAGGTAGGTAAATATATACATATAAATACACACACACACACATATATATATATACATATATATATATATATACATATATATATGAGACTGGAGATTATGGAGGGTCTTAAACTTTAGGCTAAGAAATGTGAACTGTACTCATTATCCAGTAGGAGCTACTGGAGCCTGGAGAGATGGTTCAGTGGTCCAGAGTACAGGTTGCTCTTGCAGAGGACCCAGGTTCGATTCTCAGTATTCACATGGTGGCTAACAACCATCTGTAACTTCTGAAATTCCAGTTCTAGGGGATATGACAACCTCTTCTGGCCCCCATGGGCTAAGAGCCAGAGAGGAGGAAGGAATGTGCAGAAGGGAGGCTTTGTGATAATGGTGATTCCCAGTCATGAGTGACTGGCTAGAAAGATAAAGGAATAAAGTTAATGCTAAAAGCTTGGCTCTGGAAGTCTGGGAGGACAATAGTAATAGTCAAGAAAGCAGGAAGGACATTTTGAAGTTTGGACATCTTCAGAGAGAGGGGCAAGCAGGACTTCAGGAGGAAATGTGCAGGAGAAACCTTGATATAGATACTTAGAAACTGGGAGAACTGGGAGAGATTGATGGCAAGGATTTGGGGAATGATTAAGTCAGAGACAAGAGTCAAAACCACGGGATTTTATGAAAAAGGAGAAAGAAAGGAAGAGGAAGGCATCCAAGATATATGGTTAGATGCTGTAAAATGAATACAGTTGAAGATCCCTTATCTTTTCTGTTCCATTACACCCAGGCCCCACAACGGTTTTCTCTGTCCCTCACTGAAAAAGGACCCTGATGTCAACACTTCGAAATGACCTTCAGGGTGCTAGAGGCCTAGATTCTGGTCTCGGTTGTACAGGATTTCCCCTGAGGCTGCATCACTGATCTCACTTCTATAACTTTGAGTTTGTATCCAAGGTGGGAGGAACGAACCAGAGGATCTACAGTCTGACTCCGTGGATCAGTCCACTTTCAGATGAAAGAAACTGTGAAGACCAGGGGCCCTCTTGACAATATTACTCAGACACGACACAATGCATCAATCCCAAAGCCAAATTCGTGGTGACCATTCCACATCTTATGCCACGTAGTTGCACCTGTTCTGCCTGCTGCTTTGGCAAAGAGTCTCCCAATGGCTTTATATTTTTTATATCAAATTATAAACTCAAATAGTACTAAGCATAGCTTTCCACCATCACCTGGGTCCCTCTCATTTTCTGCCATGTTTTGTAAAACTGCCATCATCAAAACTGAGTAGCATAATTTTAAACATTTATATAGAATGACTTAAAAAGTAAATATCCAGGTAACTTGCCCTTTTAAATGGCCGTAAATTCATGTCATATTTGGTCTCTTTATTAAGAAAAATATCAATGGCTTTATCTCCCTAATTTGATGTAGAATTGAAGTCCTAGCATTTCACAGGGCAATACAGAGTTCTAGGGATGAATGTCCCATATACACAGTTCACTATTGTGGCTCTGTCTCATAATGTAGTCTCTCTTCTCCGAGTTGGCTCAGAAGACTCGAGTCAGAAGGCTGGAGGAGATGGAATTGCTATGGTGATCATCTAGCAGGTTCCTGTTATTCTTCGTTGTTTCTTGCTTAGAACCGCTTTCAGATTCTCTCGTGGTTTCAGAATGACAGCGGTATTTTCGTTATAACAGCATGTCTTTGTAACAGCTGAATGCATCCTATTATTTTTTTTTCAAATTAAAGATAGTTTTTCTACTCTCTGAGAAAATAGAACCGTCCGTATTCATGCTGGACTGCAATCGTTAGCCCGCATGCTTGCGGGAAATTCAAGGTCACACCCTTAGCAAACTGACATGCTCACACTTTGACACAGAAGAAAGACCTTAACAAAAGTTTCCACCTCTATTTTCTAAAACTACTTATTCAAAAGGTAAAAACTTAAAACCATTCTTGAGTAGATCAAGTTATAAGATAGATAGTGAAAGTCTTTTCAGAAAATAATTCATTATGATGGCCTTGTTCTATGGTTCATTCCTGCAGAAATATTTAGTATTTGATATATCAAGATTTAGATTTGATTAGCTTTGGGCTTTAGGGTTCCCAGATAAAGTCCTAGGTGTCAGTTTTCCACTGAGGCTTTTAAGTCCCAGGGTCTGGAAGCCTTGGAGCAATCATAAAGCTAAGATAGTCAAGGAAGACCCATGTTCTGTCCTTGAGCATAATTAATTCAAAAGGGGGAGCCTCTCCTTTTACCCTTTACTCTTTTTAGAATATTTTTGCTACCATCAGGAGGTAGTAGGTAAGAACATCCATAGGGAGGGTGGAGTTATCAAAGTATAAAGGCACAGTTTCAGGAAATTACCAAAACAAACTATTTAATGAGAGCTTAGAAATCTTAATTAAATAAGATCAATATTACACTGGGAACAAAAACACAAATACAGATAGAAATTTAGTGTCTTTCCCTGTGGGAAAAGTCAGTGTGTGTGTGTGTGTGTGTGTGTGTGTGTGTGTGTGTGTGTGTGTGTGTAGCTTTTATAAACCACAGGCCAATTTGACTGCTTTCACAAGGATGAGCTTTCTGAATACCAGAATGTCCAGCATATCCACTCACTCTTCCTCACCCTGAGCAAAGAGAAGTCACTCGTGAAAATTTCAGATTCTAAGTACATTTGTGTTATCAGTGTCATGAAAAGAATAAAACCTGTCCCATTAGAATCACGACAAAATCTTAGAATTTTAGAGCTAGCTGGTAGCACTGGGAGGTCTTGATTCAAATCCTTCTATTTTACAAATGAGGAAACTGACTCCTGAGAAGTGTGTGACTTATCTAGTGAGCAAGAAAATTGACCAGAATCCAGCAATTCATGCTTGTTTGTCTTGCCCACCACTTGTCCACCTCAGTGGATCCTATAGAGGGGTAGGTTGGCTGTCTCAAGCCTCTTCTGCTTTTTCTTGACTATTAACAACGTTTCTCCATAACTGCTCACTCCCTCCGTCACACTCTCTTCACTTGCTTTCTGGAACCCAGGACTTCTGGTTTTCTCCAGTATGGCCTTTGTCTTTGTACCCTCCCTCGTTTCATTTTCCCAGCTTCTGTCAAAGTTCTCTGGGCTCAGCCTGTGGAACTCTGTCCTTTGGTCAGCTCTGCCCATTTCTGGTAAATAATATCTAGTCACACTGAGTTAAAGACTATCTCCCCAGTGAGAACTCAAAGCTGAATCTTCATCCTACATTAATCCCCCGAGTCTGCAGCCATTTATCTCTCTGCTTTCTTAAGGACTATTTCAAATTTTTCATGTCAAAAACATGTAAATCCATGATCTACCTAAAGAAACTTAAAAGATACCTGTACTTATTCCTAACCTCTGCTAGCTACAACTCCATCCCTCCAGGGTCCAAACCTTTGGAGTCACTTTGCGTCCCGTTCCCCCTCTTTCCCTAAGTAGACATTCAAATGATGGTTCTACCTTAATTCTAATCACTTCTTCAACATCTAACATCTGACTTGTGACCTTTTTTTTTTCTACTTACAATCTTGAAAATACCTCCTAAACATCATGTGCTTCAGCCTGTGTTGCACTACAGTCTAGTCAAACAACTAGAGCCATCTTTAAAAACTTTAAAATTCGGCATCTCCGCTGCCCATTTCTCTAACTGCACAAGACAAAGTCCTCATGGCAGCTGACAAGGCCCTGTGGCCTGTCCCTGACCCCTCCTGACTTTCATCTCCTGCCACTCTCTTACTACCCTACTCTGTTTAGCCACAACAGGTTTCATTCTATTTCTGAAATATTCTAGGAATTCTCCATTTTAGGGCCTTTGTACTTGCTTTGCCTTCTGCCTGCATGCTCTTCCCCAAGAACAGGGCATGTCTTACTCTCAAATCTTCTTCAAGTCTGCTCAAATGTCATGCTTTAACTGACCCCCTAGAAATCTGTACCCCAACCCTTCCACCTTCGTCTTTCTTGCTTGCTTTATGGTATTCTTCCTAACATTTATTTGTTCCCAGCACATTGTATATTTTACTTATTTATTTTTTCTGTCTCTTTGGCTTTTTCTGTGTTCTTTGGCACTTATTTAAGTGCCAGGAACACAGGAATTGATGTTTGTTCTCTTCATTGATGGGTCTCCGGTGTAAAAAAAAAACCTCCTCACATTGTTGTGTGGAACAGATATGTGTTGAATAAGTAGCGGTGGGAGGGAGGGATGGCTGAATGGATGATTTCACGCCCTTTCTCTGTTAAAATGTATGGCTCCTCTTGCAGTCATGACATAGTGCAGCTGGCAAAATCAGTTTTGAAATTCATTGCACCTAACAATGTAACAAATGTTGGTGAATTCAACCTGGCAATGAACTACTATCACTTCTGTATCTGGGCATATAAAACTGGGTCTCTAAAAGCGGCTTATTTCTTCATAAGTGCTATGCTTCTAGCTCAGATGGGATGTCTTAGGTAGAACTCCAGGCCTTCCGTTAGGAGCTCTGGGTATCATACAGCCCCCTCATTCTCTATGTACTCCAGGCCTGGCTGACCTCATTTCCTGTTAAATAACTTGCAGCAGCTTCTCAGTCTCTCCCTTTCTTCTTTTCCTGCCTCTGTCCCAACCACAAGGATATCTGTGGTCTGCAGTCTTTTATTTTCAGTGACTACAGTGATTACTTTTTAATTATTGGCAGACTCATAAACAATATAGCATCTCCCCTTGAGGACTCATATTCCCTCTCTCTCTTTCTCTCTCTCTCCCTCTCTCTCATTCATAACCTCCTGATGGACAAGCCCAGTAAGCAACCTTGGCTGGATGGCTCCTACATAGGCACATCAAATCAAGGGCAGCTGATCATCTAGAGAAGTGTATCCTCTAACTTGAACATCCATGAACCTCATTCATGATTTTTAAAAGTTTTTTTTAATCCACAAAGGAGTTTTTAAGTTTTATTTGTATGTGTTTGCCTGCATGTATGTAAGTACACCAATACAATGCAATGCTCACAGAGACCAGAGGGGGCATTGGATCCTATGTAACTGGAGTTAAAAACAGTTGTCACATTGTGAATGCTGGGACCCTAACCTGGGTTCTCTGCAAGTGTAGAAAGTGCTCTTAACCACTGAACCATCTCTCCAGGCCCTTAAAAAGGAATGTTTTTAATTAGTGTATAGTCACTGTACAAAAAATGGGCTTGGTGTCATTATAACATTTCCATACATGTTTAAACCATACTTTGGTCATGGTTAATTCTTTTATTACCTGTCCCATGGGTCCCCTTCTTCCCAAATAGTCCCTTTCTACTTTCATGTCTTATTTTTTCTTTATATCTAGATTTTTACATAAGAGAGAAAAATATGTTATTAGTCCTTCTGAGCCCTGTTTAACTTGTTTAACATCATAGTCTCTTAGTCCACCCATTTCCTTTATATGGAATAATTTCATTTTTCTTTGTTATTGAATAAAACTCCATTTGTGTACGTGATACATTTTCTTCATTCATCTGTTGTTGGACTCGTAGATGATTCTATAACTTGGCTGTTGTGAAGAGCACTGCAATAACACTTCTGTTGATGAGTACCTCTGTGGTATACTAACTTAGATTCCTTTTGGCGTATACCCAAAGTGATGTCGAACTTAGATAACATAGTAATTTAATTTTAATTTTCAGTTTCTTGAGAAAATTTCATGCCTTTTTTTTGACACAGTTGTGTGCTTTTGGTATTATGTACTGAATGCTTTTCTCAAAATCAGTCAACATGTCTAAACTTGATTTGAGCTTAGGAACTCTAAACCACTATTATCATTGCCATAAGGTCAAAACCAATCTTAGTTCTTTTTGGTGTGAACAGAAGGGAATCTTATATTTATGTGAGAATCAGATATATCCTCAAGTGACACAGATCAAGTTCATCTGTAAGTATGCGCTTCACTGTGGTCACTGTCTAGAGAACAAATTTGCAGCCCCTCTACTCAGATTGTTCACACTCTCCAGGAACACGGAGCCAGAGCTCCTTTAGGCTCTTCATTATGTGCCACACCTCCTAAAGGTGAGCTGTGGATGGCAGCTTCCTTTATGTGGGACACCTCACATAGTTAATCTTATTTTTTTATTCTGAAAATTTCAAAAGATGAACTTATTTTTAATTATGCCTAAGTGTGTATTTCCATGTGTTCAGGTGCCTGTGGAGGCCAGGGATGTCAGATCCCCTTGGATCTGGAGTTTCAGGCAATTGTGAACCACTCCACGTGGGTGCCGGGCATTGAACTTGGGTCCTCTACAAGAATATATGCACCCAGCCACTGAGCCATCTCTCGGTCCCCTAAGTCTTAATTTTATTGAACTACTCACATTTAATTTGAAAAATCAGTTGGTATACTCAACTTAGAGTGCATCTGATTTCTACTTCCCATCTTCCAGAGCAATTTCATTTCTCAAAATTTTTTTTAGTTAATCAGGCTCTAGTGGATGGTCCCACACTGAAGAACGTTTGGGGTCACAAATCAGACTCTCTAGGTCTGTAGGCTATAACTCTTTTCAGCATCCCAAACCGAAACTCTACCTATTGAACACTAACTACTCACTGGAACCCTAGTGCCTGAAAATCACTATTCTATTTCAGGAATTTGCTAGGTACCTCACATAAGTGAAATCATAAAGGTTTTTGCATTGCTATTAGTTTGCTTCATCTGTGATTTCAAACGCCAGCTATGTTGCAGCACATCATGTTTCTAGTCTCCTCCAGAACATCCATTTAACATTGTAGTGAATATTCTTTTTCTATCTTCTGAGACAGAGTCTTTGAATCTGGCTCCTGAGTTTTCCTATTCTATTTTATTCCCTTAGTTTGATGTGACATGTTCTTCAGTATCTTTTAATTTAGTTTTATTTTTAATTTCACGCTTATACACCATGCGTACTGACAACTCTCACCCTCCATCGCCTTACCGTGTGTGTTCATCCTCCTCTCCCCACAAACCCCTTTCTCCATTCATGAGAGAAAAGTTCTGTTTTGTGATATGTTGAGATTACTCATTGCATTCCGTGTGATTGTGGGTTTGGAGCTATCTCTTGGGGCCTGCTGGGCTCAGCAGAGGGTACACTGTCATTCCCCCTCTCCCAGAATCTATCAATAGCCGGTAACTGAGAGGTAAAGAGTAGGGCCCAAGAGCCCTTCTTCCTTCCTTAACTAATTGTTCTTAAGGCTCAGTCTTCTGTGGGCCTAGTGCAGGTATCTACAGTCATTGTGAGTTAATGACTATAATAGTGGCACTGAGTCAGAAATGGCATTTACAGCCTTCGTTCTGACTTTCGGTTCTTGCATACTTTCTACCCACTCTTCTTTCATGTTTCCTGAGCCTTAGAGGGGTGGTCTAAGTGATTTATTTAGGGCTGGGCAGACATGTGTCACTTGTTTCTGCACCTTGGGTAACCATGAGTCTCTTCATTCACCAATATTCATTATGAGAAGAGGCTTCTCTGATTAAAGCCTACTGCCTCCCCAGACCTGAGTTGTTAACTGTGCTTACAGTTCCGGGCATTGTTCTTCATATCCTGTGGAGTGGGTCTTGAGTCCAGTCAGAGGCAGCTGGCTACCTCCATGGCAGTCAAGCTGCTTTTGCAGGGGTGGACTTATTTTGCTTTCCATATGGCTTCTTTATCTTGGTTAATCTTGCCCCATCTCCCACGGGGATCTCCCCCTCCCCCGCCCTGCCTAAGCCTTACCACGTGCAGCCTTCCCCTCTTTCTTTTTGCCTATATTCTACTCTCTCCCCTTCCTGAAGGTAACCCTCCACCCTTCCATCCCCTTACTTGTTGCCTGGTTTCCACAAGTACTCCATACTAGACACACTAAAGAGTCAAAGCTGGTATCCTCATTGATGAAGGACATGTGGTTTGGGACCCTGGGATACCTCACTCATATGTGTGTGTATGGAATTACTGAGGGTGGGTGTGATGTGTGTGGACACAGATGTGCATATGTGAGTGCATGGGAATATGTGTGCATGTGCATGTTGAGGCCAGCGGTGGACGCTCTGTCTTCCTTCCTTGATTACCCTTCACCTTATTGTTGAGGCAGCATCTCTTGTCGAAGTTCAAGCTCACTGTTTAGCCTAGTCTGGCTAGCCAGTATGCTCTGGGAATGCTGTCTCCATATCTCTGGGCTAGGATTCCAGGAGGGCTGCCATGTCTGCCTGGCTTTTACTTTTGTATGTGTTCTGGAGACCTGAACTCTGGTCCTCATTTTTGCACGGCAAGTATTTTATCTGTGGAGACATTTTCCCAGTCCCTCCCCTCTTCTTAAGAGATAAAATATTGAGGTTATGACTGTTCAGAAGAATATTTAGCTTTGCATTTAATGATAATTTTCTAAGTGTAGAATTTTAGTTGTAAATTTTAGTTGGTTGAACATACTTTTCAACCAACTTCTAGATCCTAAGACAGACTCCTAAAGGCAGCTAGTTTTCCGATTTCTTCTTATTTGCTCGAAATTTGTATTTTTTTCCTCTCCAAGAATCACAATATCTTCTTATTCTCCAATGTTTCAAAATTATGTAATTGTGTGCTATTACTTATGTCTTTCATATTTTAGAATTAAATTTTGCTTGCAGTTTTTGAGTTTATGTTCTGTATATATAAGTTTTTTTTTTTTCAGCCATAATGACTCTTGCCAAATGTGTCTAGCGATGTTGGGTTACCTTTCTTTACATAAGATTGGAAGAAATTAATAGTTGGTTGAAATCTGTTTATGGACAAAGAGGTGACTGAGTCCAAACCTAACTATTACAAGAAGGGTTTCTCACGTCAACATTGGTAGAGCTTTCTTTTAGTCTCTTTAGGGAATAGTTTTATGTCCTTCTTGAATAGAGGGAACATACGCTTAACACTGACTGTTCAGTGGCCTGGGGCAGGGAAAAAGCCAGGGAATCTCATTGGACTCCTTAACCTCCCAGTGCTCGGTCTGATGTGCATCTGTGCTCTCACCGCTGCCTTCTGATGGACTCAGTTCTCATATTCCATTTTGGGTCTCTCCATTCTTTCTTTCAGTAGATCTAGTTCTACTCTATGGCTCCTCATGGCCTGCTTTTCCTTGTTAGTCCTCAGTTTTGATATAATAATTTCTGATATTTTTATGAACTCATCATTTGAAAATCAAACTCCATATCCTTAGAACCAGAGGGAAGGGAAATGAGTGTATTAGATTTTTTTGTTGCTGTGATAAAACACCAAGATATTTTACTTAAAGGAGGAAAAGTATATTGGTTTATTGTACTGAAGTTTTAGTTCACGGTCATCTACCTTTGTGGCTTCTGGACACCTGATGAAACAGAAGTTCATGAGGGGAACATGTGGTGGAGCCAAGTGTCTCATGATGGATGGGAGCGAGAAAGCAAAGAAGGGGAAAGAGGAAGAGAGGAGGGAAGAGAAAAGGAGGGGAGCAAGAGACAACTAAGGCCAAAACAGAGTCCCCAAAGGCACCAGCCCTCCGCACAGCTTCCAATTTTCTCCAACTAGACACTTCTTCCCAGAGTTTACGTTGCCCTCAATAGGGCCATGAACTGGGTACCAAGTTTCAATGCATGTGCTTTGAGGGAATATTTAAGATCCAAATTCTAATAGGACAGAAGAGTAGTGTCCAGTGTATGCCTTGCTGAGTTCCAGACCCCTGACTTGAAGATAATAAATAATAAGAAATTAACGATGAGTATCAGGGAATATTTTAGACTTAAACTAACTTCAAGTGATTATGCACATTGGAGATTCTCTGTTGTAGCATATCAACGGGGAATGGATCAAAAGGGTACAGTAGCCTGTATGTGGTTCCTTATAATTGGAAGATGAAAAGTGATAGCTCTTTAGATGTCATGGTGCTTCATAAACAATTGATTTCCTAGTACTTACTGGTGACACCTTGCCTCTTCTGCAAAAAGACTTTAGTTTCTAACCTAATCTTACTGGGCATGATTTGCTAAGACACACCAAATAAACCTTTTAGGTTTCTATGTATTCTAGTATCTGGATATGTCTGACTCACTTAAGGGCTTTCATCCAGTGACAGTAACCATGCCTGATGAGGTCTCCAAGCTAACAGGGCTTAAATGTTTGCTATCCCCTCAGGCTCTTTGGGTGATGATTCAACCAAAGACAAAATGGGAAGTGAAAGCTTGCACCCCTCCCCTCTGACTCCAGTGCATTGCAATAGGGCTACTTTTAATGTGCTTAGCAACAATTAGCTCTTGAAGCTGCAACAGCTGCACAATGCTGATGCTCTCCAGATGCAGCAAACGAATTAAATCATGTGATAATTCAATTGGAAAATTGGGTGTAATTATGGAGAATGCAGAGTCTGCTAGTCGCCTCACAGTGACTTTGAGTTCTTGATACAACACGGTGAAGGCTTCTCCGGGAGTTTGTGGCATAGTCGGAAACAGATTTGGGTGTTTTCAGGAATCGCTGTCCCCTTTCCGACAAGGCTGACATTACCTGGTTCTGTGCACAGTTAAGAGATGCCTGGGTACTGCCTAAAACAACAACCAAACGCTCCCTTACAACTTGAGGACTTTACATATCTAGACTACCCTTCCTGGCATGGCAACAGCTGTATTTTGATTCTCCCTTGGTAACAAACCTGATCTAAAACAAGCACAGATGAGAGTCCCTAAGACCTGGGAGTTCAAGTATTAATTAAAGGAAAATTAGGCTCTAAGAGAATCATAAAACAGTAGACTTTAACATTCTGCTTTAACTAGAAAACCCAAATACAGGTATTCATATATTAATCTTTGATTTAGGACCAAATCCAAGCTTATGCCCTCTGCATATGTATTACTTTTCTTATATTAATCAAGCCTTAATGTGTTGTTTATATTTTTCTGTTTGAACTTATATAAAAGGGGAATAACATAAAACTAATAATTTTCAAAGTATTTTTTTCAGTTTGGGGTTCTTTTAATTTTATTTACTCATTTGTACTGAGTTTTATACATTTCGTACTACAGTTCTTAATCAAATTTAGTCCCCTTCCCCGATTCACTCCTCTCCGAACTCCCACTGGACCTCACGTATTCTGTCATAAATGAAGTCCTATCCAGTCAAATCATTTTTAATGGAGTCTTCTTGATGATATCTGTGATTTTCTTTCCCAGGTTTTACAGTCATCTCACCCCTAGTTCAAGGCCTGGGGTGAGTACACTGCTTTGCAGTTAAACCCTTTATAATGCGAGGACACATCATCCATGAGGACTCCTGGGCACAGTGTGCTAGCGACCAGCAGAGCTGTTCTCAGTGGCCCTGCCTCACCCAGCAGCAGCTTCTCTTTGAGTGGCTTAACTTTCTCAAACCTTTCTAAAGAAGTCAACTGAATTTTCAGAGAAACTATAGCTCTCTCCTTGTTTTACAATTGAATTTTGTAATTACCGTAAATATCTTTTAGACTAAATACCAGGGTCACCTGGGAAGCAAACATCTTAACTGATGGCCACAGCAGTGTTCGGTATGCTACAGAATAACCTACTGACCTCGAGAATTCAGTATACTGTGGGCATCAATCAAGATGCTTTACAGAGATAACAGCTAATACAGCAACTTGGTAAAGTGAAGGTTAATTAAGAGAGCTTCCAGTGTCTTAATAATTTAGTAATGTTCTAAATGAATTTGTATTTTATTCTTCATTATTACATATAAGTCTGAAATATAGTACTTAGTGGTATTAGATACCATTATTTTAAATCTACAGATTAATTTTGAGACTCCTTATCATAGTTCCCCATGCATCATCACACATGGTCCTCAGGTTGGGAACTCCTGGCTTGGGGTCTTCTTCCCATAGTAAAGTATAAAATTATTGAAGTAAGTTAACTCAGTGGTAAGAAGTTCTCTTTATAAAATAATAATTTAAAGCCAAAGAGAATGGTGAACGTTTCCATTAAGAGCTCTACACTTCCATAATGAAAGCTTCTTGGACAGTTTGAAGAACCAGAAACACTGATGCTAAAGAAGAAAAGAAGTCACTTTTAACCTGTTTGAGATGCTCCAGTTCTTGCTCCATTGCCTGTCACTGAGTACATCACATTTTTGTTTAATTTGATCCAGTAGTAAACTTTAAAACTGACTGAAGGGTCTGGAGAGATGGCTCAGTGGTTAAGAGCACTGGCTGCTCTTGCAGAAGACCCGAGTTTGGTTCCCAGCACCCATATGGGGAATAACAACCATCTTAACTCCAGTTCCAGGGGATTGGACACCCTCTTCTGGCCTCTGCATGCATTGCACAACACTTATAGGCAAGACATTCATATAAAATAAAAAATAGTAAAATATTTTTACAAGATTTGTTGAAGAACAATGACCTAGAGTCAGTCTTTAGTTTAAATAATCACTCTGCCTCTTGCTAACCAAATTTTAACAGTAGATAGCTGATTTTTCTATCTACAAAAGGGTCATGGTAATAAATAACTCACAGAGTTTTTTATAAGGATGGGATATCCCAGATTATCTCAAAGTACCAGATAGGAATAAGTATTCAATAAGTATTTGGCAAGTTTGGTACCTGAAGTTTTATCAGAGCATAATAGAATTGGAGAAATAGAAGGATAAAAAGCTAATGATGCAAAATAAGTAGAAAAAGAACATAACAGTAAAATGCATACAATTTTATAACTGAAAGTGCCTTTGTGCATATTGTATTGCTAGCATCTTCTAACAACCCTGTGAGAAATATTGGGTATTTGTATTCACTTTAAAGAGGAAGAAACAGGGTCACAAAGAAAGAGTTGGCTTGATTAGAGGGCAGAGTGATGTCTCCTTTTTCACATCCCAGTGCTTGGCTTCTGAGATACACAAACTTTGGTTTTGTCCTGACCACACCATCTCATGAACTCTGTGATAGAACCCATACTCCAGACAATATACTTTTAATACATTACACCAGACATCAATGGTCTGGGAAGCTACTTTGGATCTTCTAGATCTAGAATGGCTTCCAAAGATTGTGTTAGAGTGAAATGAGGATAGAAAGAATCCATGAAAAAGACATTCATGGGCAGACGAGCATTGAACATAAACACTGAATCTAGACACTATCCACGGAGGTTGGGAGCTAAAGAAAAGTGATGTCTTGGGCACTGTACTGTTTTGTCAGTGAACAGAACAGTAGCAAGTGATATGTTTTGAAGAGTGAAAATTTCAAAAGTTTAATGTAACTCTCCAGGCATATTAAAAGACATCATTTCCATATCCTTCTTAAGTTATTAATCATGCCCCAGCAAATTAAGAGTTCTTATTTTTAGCCCTATTAGCTACACAATGATAATGAAAATTGATTATAGTCACATTCTACTTCTTAAGACACTGTCAGTAAGTGAACTGAAATGCCCCAGAATCAATTCATTTAAAAAATATAGCGAAGGTTGAAAAAAAAAAAGCCTTCATCAATTACTCTGACATCTGTTAATAGAGAAAAGATGATGAGCTGGCTGCTCTGTCCTTGCAAGCTTACTGTAGGCTAAGAAAACAAGTTCCTTTGTTCTATAGATGGGAGAGCACTTAACAAGCTGAATGGATTTGAGCTGCTGAAGACTCAATATTGGTTTCCAGAATCAGAAATCAGAGAAGTGTACAAAAATACTGTTAGGGGAATGCAAAACCAAGAAAAA
Organism: Eospalax fontanierii; assembly: GCA_035773235.1. Classification (NCBI taxonomy): domain Eukaryota; kingdom Metazoa; phylum Chordata; class Mammalia; order Rodentia; family Spalacidae; genus Eospalax; species Eospalax fontanierii. Next base: position 34,310,660 of record CM069529.1, on the reverse strand, counting down.
AAAGCCGTGTTTGTCTCTGATTTATAAACCTTTATGGTCTGACGAGGCTCACTATATTTGGTTACAGGGTGGTCCCAAGTTTCTATAGTTTCCTGAAGGTGGAAACTTGGCAATGTTGAGACACTGCAGAAATGCTAATAGATCCTGAATATGATGACAAGAATTTTGGCGAAACTGTGAAGTTCGCACTTTATAGACCACGTTGAAAAGTTTGAATATGTGATTTGGGGACAATCAAAGAATTCAGTGCAATCATGAGTGATGGTACACCAACTTTCCATGACACCTTCTCCAAGTCATATCTCAGAAACTAATAAAGCCTAAAGTTAGTTTCTTACACACATTAACAGTGCTGTTCTACTGAGAAGAGTCCATGAGGAACTCACCAAGCATGCAAGCCTTCTGATTATTTTGGTGTGAGTTCAGGGAGTCACGGAATGCCTATTAGTGCCCACGTAGAGCAAGAAGTCTACCCTCTGTCTCTCAGGCCTATGATCTCTGGACTCTGCCACCTTCATGGTGGAGCCTCAAAGTCTCCACGTATTTCAAAGATCAAAATTACTGAAAAATAACCCTACAAACATACTGCTTTTGAACAATTGTAAACAAAGCTTTTTGTAAAAGAAAAAATAGATGTAAAGTATCTTCTTGTCTGAAGGATTATGTTTAAACAGCTTGGAAAAAAGCTGAGTAAAATCCTAGCTTCTCAATATTGCATGTACTTGTCTATGTCCTGACATGAGCTCCTATGGTGGTGACAGTCACTGCTATGCCACTGCATAAACTTCTTCCTCTAAGAATATGAGATCTATGGGCTGGCAAGGTAGCTTAACAGGCAAAAGCACTTGCTGCACAGCCCTGACAACCTGAGTTTGATCCCTAGAACCCGTATAAAAAAGCCATATATAGAGATGTCCAAATCTCCAACCTACACGAAGTCTTTCAATGTAATCATGTTACTTCTTAAAGAAAACAATGTTGATAAAATATTTTAAAATTAAAATAAAAGCAAATGTGGTGACTTGCGCCTATAATCTCAGCCCCAGTTTTCCTGTGGCAAGATGGGATGCAGAGACAGGAAAGTCAGCTGGAAGTTTGCATGCACAGAACAGCAACAGAAATAAAATGAGAGACCCTGCCTCAAAAAACCTTCTAGGACTGTATTTGTGACTAATTGTATAATGGGTTATTTTAGTTTCTGTTCTGTGGAAAGGGTAAGGCATTACAACAAAGGGTTTGAATGTAGACTTTTATTCAGCCATACTGTTGATTGTTAAATGTAATAGTCTGAACATGACATTGAATAAACATACCTTTTAAAAAAACGATAAATTAAAATTGCATGAATACTTTCCCACCAACCCAGCTGAAATACTTCAAATTTCTATCTTGCAGAACACTAAGGGTTGAACTAATGACTATAAGCTTGTTTTTAAACCTGATTAACATGTATATACATTTCTTTCCAAATACAGAAAAACATATAAAAGAAAAGGTTACTAACTCAATTCATACTTAATGTAATAGTTCTAATATTTATTAAATAGGTACCATATGTCATACATTTCTATGCAACACACACACACACATGTTCATTTATTTACTGAAACAACCATGTGAAATTGAAACTTATGTCAGTTTTATCCACCATGAAGAATCTGAAATACAGAGAAGTTACATGCCCTATTCACAGAGGGATAGCAGGTCAAGAGATAAGTCAGGATTTAAACTCTCCAACCTTTTGATATCATGATATGATGTTGTCACCTATAAATATGTTGGGCTGCAGTCATAGCTAATGTGAGGCACATGTGACCTGTGGTCCCCAAGATGGGCATGTCTGACCCTGAGTGCATGCATTCTCTTTGGGGAGAGTGGGAATCGACCAAGCTATACTCTGTTGAAAGATCTGGAGTTTTGAAGCTCATAGGTGCCTATCACAGACTATGTTGTCCTTGTTTCTCATGACCATCCTACTAATCTACCTTTTTGCTTGAAATCATTCAGAGAATGAATCTTAGAAACATTTTTCCTATTTCTATGAAGAGAATGCTGTCTCTTCACTTGTCCTTCCTCACGACGCATCCCACAAAACAGTCATGAAGGACTAGAACACAGGTGCATCAGCCGCCGGCCTGATAATATCTGTGACGTTACAAAGAGGATGTGCCAATCGAATGTATGCTTTACAGCCCAGTGTCCCTACCCCACTTATTGATGGTTTTAAGGTACTCAGCTAGACCCCAAAGTGATAAAGGAGCAACAGGAATAAGGAGAAAGAAAGTGAGGAAGATATTAAATATGGTCTGAAAAATAACATGGGAACGTAAGGGGCAGGACAGAAAGCACCTGATTAGAGCTGAAAGTTCTGGTCACCAGTTATACCTCTGTGGTGTGTGTGTGTGTGTGTGTGTGTGTGTGTGTGTGTGTGTATGTGTATGGACTATCGTGTGGAAGGTGTCTTTTTTCAAACAACCTCTACCTAATTTTCTGAGGCAAAGTCTTTTCTGAACCTGGAGCTCACTGATTTGAATAGATCGGCTGGCCAGCAAGTCCCAGGAGTCCTCCTGCCTCTGCCTCCTTGCCCCTAGCATTATAGCCGTATGCCACTATGCCCAGCTTTTTACATGGGTACTAGGTATCTAACTCAGTTCTTCATGCTTGAGCCGCAAGCACTTTGCTAACTCAGATATGTCCCAGACCTTTAATGAATGCATGACTCTAAATATGTTACTTCTGTCAGCCTCCTAGACCTCTGGAAAATAGGGAGAGCACAGCAGGGCTGTTGCAAAACTCAAAGTCACAAAACTGATGCGTGTAGGTAAAGCATACTACCCATAGAATTAAAATGACAAGGCACCAACCATCAGCAGCTGGATGGACAAACTAGGGAAGTTGGGAGTAGAAACCTGGGGTGAACATGATGGTTCTCTTTCCAACAAATGCCTGGGCCAATGAACACAAAATAGCTGTGCTGCCAAGCTAAACAAGGCAAAGAAGCTGGGGGATGTTTAAAAGCCACTTCTGAGAGACATTTCAGAAACACGGAGAATGTTGGGGGCAGAGAGAGAAAGTCCTTCCAGTGAGACAATGAGAGATGACAAGTTAGGTCACAGTGGCTGAAAAGGAAACAGTGATTTGTTGTCTGACTCTCTGGCCACAGTGGGGCTGTAACTAATGAGGCTGCTCTGGTTACAAAGGAAGCATTCAGCCTGCTAATGAAAAAGTCTTTGGCAACTGGTGTTAGGGAAAGAAAACACAAACCAGCAGCTTATTATTAGTTCCACAGCAAGTTAATTAATTTTTGCCAGTCACTTCAGGTCAGTCGCTGGGCTGAGCATCTGTCTTGGTCAACTGAACAGCTGGAGGGATGACCAGAGACTCTGCAGGCCATGCATATGTCCTGTACAGGGAGTAGCAAGTGGGGCCAACTTCAAAGCTGGGGGGAAAAAAAGAATGAGTTTCCAGAGCTCTTTCTGTTTCTCTCTTGTCTACCATCCGAGCCAAGCCAAAGGACTGTAATTCCAAAACCAAAAAAAGATGAAGCTATTTCAAAAGAGCTTACATCTGCCTCTGTACGTCATTGATATGAGGAGCAGAGTGACTTGTTATCATGAACACTATATTATGCAGCAGAAGTCCAAACCTAGGTCAGACTGCAGGGCCATCTCTCCCTGTTCTGTTTTTGAGCTGTAGTAAGGTAGTTTGATCTCTCTGGGCTCACCTGAATTGCCTGTCTCTGTGGAAATGTATCCATTTGGTATTTCTTATACTTTGGGAAATTTCAGTTAATAAATATGCCTTGCTGTGGTTTTGATCTGGAATGTCCTCAAAGGTCCAGGCTTATAAGTTTGGTTCCTGGCTTAGCACTACTGAGATGTGCAGGGATTTTAACAGGTGGAGCTGGTGAAGTGGGATTGCTTAGGTCACAGGTCACATGTCTTCAAAGGGGATTGTGAAGTCCTGTTCTCTCTGTAATGTACACATGCATGCATGAGTGTATACACACACGCACACACACACACACAATACATGCACACATACACTCATTCTAGCCACGAAGGGAGTGATTTTCCTTCACTATTTCCTGCCTCTAAGTAGTGCTGTCTTACCCTGGGCTCAGTCCTAGACTGAAACTCCCAAAACTCTGATATAGAGCTTAAGCATTTACAATAGCGATAGAAAGATGTCACATAGCTTTTCTTGGAGAAATATCAGGTATTTGTCAGTTAATACTAAAAACACTGTTTCAGAAAGAATGTAGTGGTCTGGTATGATGAGAGAGCTAAGATTGATCTCATCTTAAAAAATAATAACATTTTTCAAAGACTCGTATTATATACAAGTTCAGTGAATGACCTTGTTTAGCATGCGCATTGGTGCGAGTATAGTAGATTAAGTGATACAAATTTTCTTAATTACATGTGCTGTATAAAACATAACACACATATATAATATTTATTATGTAGTAACCCCTTGAATAGACCAAGATAAAGAGGTTCATAAACCATACTGAAGCATGAACCATTAGTTTAATCCTTTTCTTGAGCCAGTTTATGGTACTGTTTGTCTGCTGTGGGTTATTTTTTCTTTATTCAGAATTATAAAAGTTTTAGAGAACAAGAAATGAAATTGCAGAAAGGTTCCTATCTCAAGCCACATCGTAAATCTCTCTGGTTCTTTAAAAAACTCTCCTCCTCTCTGGTGCACTTGAATAAGAAACTGTGAAGCTGAGGTTCTGGTTTTCACACCAGCACTGTTGTAGAACATGTGTCTCTTCTTTCCCCTCCTCCCCCACTGCCCATGCTCACTTGGGAGCCTGATGTGCACAGTTAATAGGAGTGGTTGGCATGCTCAAAACCCTCTCAAACAAAAGAATTAGTGACTGAAGGGATATTTGATGATCGGAACAATGCTGCTTAATGACATAAATGTGGCATTTACAGACAGCATTTCAGAGCTCCTGAAAAATCAGTAGTTGAGATTCCCAGAAAAGCAAAAATGTGCAACTGATATTGCTATTCCTGGGAGGACTGGGCTGCTCTGCCTTGGGAACGGGGCCTGAGGAGCAAGGCTGGGGTCTCTATGGCGAGCCACCTGCCGTGGTTCAGCACTGCCTAGAACCTGGACTGGTCATGTATTTTATATGAGCAGCCTCTTAAGAGGTGGGTAGGGCAAAACTCTAGCACTATGCTACAGATCAAGGGCTGACACTCGGAGAGAGGAAGGGACCAGTGAGTCTCTCAGAGGTGACCAAAGATATTAAACAAATCAACAACAGATTCCACCTGCCAATCATGCAATCCAGTTCATCTGTTTAGGCTTAAACCTGAAGCGTCTCCCACAGGTTCATGTTTGAATACTTGGTTCCTGGCTTGTGCTGCTATTTTGAAGGCCATGGAATCATTAGAAGATAGAGCCTGGCTTGTGGAAGTGACCACTAAGGGAAGACCTTTGAAAGCATATTAGGGTTCTCTAAAGAAACAGGACTGAGCTGGGTGTGACGGCACATACCTTTAATCTCAGCATTCAGGAGGCAGAAGCAGGTAGATCTCTGAGTTCAAAGGCAGCCTGGTCTATATAGCGAGTTCCAGATCAGCTAGGGCTATCGGCAGACCCAAATAAATAAACAAACACATAAACAAATAAATAAATAAATACTGATAGAATGAATATGTGTATATATATGGAATATACATACAGACATATATATGAGATTTAACAGATTGGTTTATAGGGTATGGTCCAGGGAGTTCAACAATGGCTGTCTCACACTGGAGAGACCAAGAATCCATTAGTTGTTCAGGTCACAGGGCTGACTATCTCAGCAGTCCCAATCTGAAACTGGAGGCCTGGAGGATCCTGAAGAACTGCTGGTTTTCAGTCTATGATGGAAGCTGGAAGAAGTTGGTTCTAATGTAGGCGAAGGAATTCTATAGCAACAGGATGGATATATTCACCAGCCAGAGTAAAGGCAAGCAGACACAGGCAAAAGCGCCCTCTGCCATGTCCTTTTACATAAACAGACGGTGATGCCTACATTTAGGGTGAGCCCTCCTGATTAAAAAAGTCTGATAAATAAAGTTCTTCACATTTTAGTTAGTTCCAGATCCAGTCAAATTGACAACCAAGATTAGCCGTTGCAGAAGGTTAAACCCACTCCTCATGCTGTCTAGCTCTCCTCATTTCCTTCTCTGCTTCCATGTAAAAACTTAACACTCCACAATCCACTGCCATGGGCTGAACCATTCCTGCTGCCACTTGTTCCCTACCATGGCAGTCTGAAATCCCTCTGAAACTGAGCCAAACAAACTTTTCTCTCTCAAGTTGTTTCTGTCAGGTATTGGGTCACAGCAGTACAGACATAACTAATGCACAGTTTTTATATTTACTATATTATGCTTCTAGTCCAGACATTTCTGGACTAGGTATAAGTGTATGAATGTATATTCATTTGAGGATGTTATTTTCCATAAAATAAAATACTATTACCAGCAACGTAACTAGTTTCATAAAGGCCCCATTCCTATTGCTTTCCATTATATGCATGCTCTTTCTGCCTTTGATTTAGCCCATTCTCTTAATTCTGTTCTCTCTTCCTTTCCTTTCACCTAATATGGTCCTTTCTTACATGCCCTTTTTGGTATCATTATCATAGCTATAATCCATATTTTAAAATATTGACACTTCCTGTCAGGATATAAAATAAAACAGTCTTTTCATGTGCACAGTTTGGGGAAGAATTCTTCACCTTATTTATCAAACAAGTCAATTCTGTCACGTGAAAAAATAGAGGAATGCGGAATTTGCCAAGAAAGTTTCCTCTGGCACCTGAGGCTCAACCAAGACCCTACATACAGACACCTAGGCACAACAGCAGGCCACTTGATTGACTACACTGTGATCCAGAAGATGAAAGGCTAACAGAATTAGGGGAGTTCGTGTACTGACCATGAACACTAAGAAAGAACAGTTTAAAGCCAGAGTCAGCTGGAAACAACTTGTTCTGGAAAATTGGAAACAAACAGCTCAAGAAGAGGGACCAAGAAGAGTGGGCAACTCTTCTGAAGGTTCAGCAGATTCTCTGGGATCTGCTCTCATCTGGAGTCACCTTGGAAGTCTGAACCAGCTTTGGGGGCCAGCCACCCACCTCTGCCAGTAATCAGGCCAGAGATGAACTTCACTTCCTCTTTCGTTTCCAAAGAAGGGGAGTGGTGGAGACGATGTGAGATGAGGGAGGAAATTCAATGATATGCAGGAGGAAATGAAAGGAAAACAGTGGGAAGACTGAATAAAGGCAGACAGAAAGGAAGCAAGAGAATGCTAGAACTTTCCTAGTACGAGGTACATACAGCTGTACCAAAGTCGTTGCTTCCTTCCTTTTGGGCTCTTCTGGGATTCCATTCTTTTCTACATCTCATATATGCTTCTCAGTGAATGTACACAGCCCTTCCCCACACTCCATCTGGTAGTTCTTTAGCCTCTAAGGAAGAGAAGTAGACCATATACTCTCCTCATGGAAACTGGGGCTTATCCCACTTTTTGTTTGCTCGTATTCTCCCATGAAATATTCATGGTGGACGGCTTCATGGGTAATCAAAAGCACTTAGGGTCCTCTGTTCTTCCCTGGCTCCTTACAGCACAATTATAGGATGAGATTAAGGAAGCCAATGTTTATTGAGTGTTAAATATTGTTGAAGGAATCTTATATACATTGAGCCATTTAAATCCCATCAAATCTTGTAGTGAGGGGAGGGAGACATTTCAGTTGGTAAAGTGAATGCTGAACAAGCATCCAGGCCTGAGGAGATGGAGACAGGAGAGTTGCTGGGGTTTAGTGGCCAGGCACTCTAGCTGAATTTCTGAACTCTAGGTTTAGCAAGTAAGATTTTGTTTCATAAAATAAGGTGGAGAGCAACTGAGGAAGACACTCAGGATTGACCTCTGGCCTCCGCATGCCGATGTGTGTGCATGCACACACAAAGGCACACACAAATATCCTACAGTACGTTATGATTATTCCTGTTTCATAGAGAAGAAATCTAAGGTTCCAAGTAATGTCTTCACAAAGTCATTTAGCTGTGCAGGGAGCAGAGTCCGAGGCATCTGACTTTATTCTTCAGTACATCATGCTAACCTTCCTGCTTCCTCTTTCCACCTAGTTAGAGGCTAGTTAATAAGCAAAGGATAAGAAGATAGAAGCAACGTAATTTTGTGCTGATTCTGTGATTGGCATAGCCCCAACATCTGACACACTGTCTGGTTCATTACATTTTCATTGAATGAATAAATAAATGTTTCCACTTCTATGACTGGGATAAGAAGAGTTTATGCCAGTGTGGTAAGGATACATGAGTGTGAAATTACTTTGAATTCTAACAAGAACAATGATCACTGAGGTCCTGTAGGTACTGTTATTCTACAGTCTGCCAGGTATTAATCACTTAATCCTCACAGGATTAATCATTTAATCCTCACAATTTCATCAAGGACTCTATTTTCATCACACAGATAAAAGAGAGGGTGTTTTTTCCAAAGGTCATACAATGAATAAATATAGATCCAAGATATAAAGTCAAGCAGTCTGACTCCAGGGATCCTTGTAATCAATTTGTACACCACTTATACGCTTATAGAACTGGGTGGCCTGTGTCATTTAGAATCTGCATAGCAGAATGAAGCCTAACAAAGGCCAACCTAAGGAAAACTCCTACCTGCTGAATTCTCCCACACGTAACAGATATAACCTTTTGATATCTTTTCAACAAAAATGTAATTCAAAAGTCAACTAGCAGCTGCCTCCCTTCACGCTTTTTGAGGTCTAGAAAAGAGGAATTTGAAGCTCTCTTTCTAAATAAGGTACCTCAAATTCTTGATAACATTCCTAAGATCCCGAGGTGCTTACTGGTCACTTATAACTTTAAATTTTAGATTGTCTTATTGGTGCCAATTTCATGTTTGCTTCATAACAATTTGGCCCAAAAGTGAAACCTGACCCCTTCCTTGAGGCCCACCAGAAAGGCTACTTATACAAGAAATTTGTGTGTTTAATAGAAGACTTGTGGGAGGAGGAATAATAACAATGACAGGGAATGTAAGGGCGGGAATACAAACAACCTCAACATGAGCATCCAGGATGTCACTTCCTACACGTAAAACCATCCCTCTAGAAGGAGCTTTGAAAATGGCTTCACTGATCCCCTCTCCCCTACTTTATTTCAGGAAATAATCTCTTATCATTCCCATGTGTGGACATGCATAACTTCAGCTCTGCTTCCCACTCCAAATTATTCACATAAATATATTCTTCCAAATCAAGACAATTTCCTTCTAAAAGGGAGCTGTATATGCACTTTTATAATAGTTTAAAACTATTACATTATAATGTAACTATATCATATTTACTAAATTAATTAGTTACTTTTCTTGCTGCCATGATAAAACACCTGCCAGAAGCAACTTAAAGGAGGAAGGATTCATTTTGGCTTACAGTTTCAGAGGGTACATTCCTTTATGCTGGGGTCCATAGATGGGCCCAGCTGTAAGAGCTAGGATTATAGCACAGCAACAGCCAGGAAGCAGAGAGTGGGGCCTGGAACAAGGGCCAAGTTATAATTATAAGGCTGCCACTATGTCCTGGGTATGTCCAAAAGATTTTATAACCTTTCAAAGTAGCACTACCAGTTGAGGACCACCTGCTCAAATATATGAACCTGTGAGTCACATTTGGCATTCAAACTATATGTTTGTGTCTTATTACACTGATGAAAATTTAAGATACTAGACCGAATACCATGTCTTCCACTTCCATGTGTTTCCCTCCAGGCTTAGAAGACTCTAGTAGCCAGTAGATGCTCTGGATCTCTTAGGTGACTGACAAGAAACCAGAGACCTGGTGACATCACTAAGCTGACAACTGAACTAATGCTCCCTCCCTCTGAGCAACACCGACTTCCCACAAACCTTTAGTCATCTACTACTGTACTTCCTTAAAGGGAAATTCATAAATCAGAACAGACTACACTGTGGTCCTAATGTCCTCATTGAAACTCATAATATTCATTTTCCTGAGTAACTATTCCCAAATGACCTAGAGATTATGTCTTGGGGACATTGAAAAAAGTTTAAGTAGAAATGTCTTGATTATGCTGACACAAAATTCTCTCATAATGCCATACTCTTATTAATCACTTCAGGTGAGTCAAAGTAAACATAATCAGTCAAAGCTTTAAAGGAAGAGTCTGGAAGGAAATTCTTGGTCCAAAGATGATTGCTCTCCCGCCCTCAATTTCTCTTTGGCATCATCCTTCCTCCTTCCTTCCCTCCCCAAATTCTCTCACCAACTTTACTCAAGAAACGATAACAACAGTGACACATGCATGAGATCCTGGAGCAATTTCCTTCTATTGAGTTAAAACCTCGTGAACATCATTTCAAGAGGACCAGATTGTATTTTGGGTGACTCACAGCTGTTATATATCTAAGACATAATGAATATCTTCTTTCAACAAGCAATGAATCAGTATCTCCATGTAGTTTTCATTCTCTTTTGTTCAATCTTTCAAAAGAAAACGTAGACAAAAATCTAACTTTGGATATTGAATGTTGTAAAAGTTTAACCTTTATACCATATGACAACACAGGAAAACCATGGTTCACAGAGGAAGCCAACCACTTAATACGCTCCAGGTCAGGATGCTTCATTTGGCTTCACAGTGAAACGATCCCTAGAACTTTAGAAAATTATTCATTGTTAGGTTGAAATGCAAAATGTGAGGTAACATAAGAGAGGAGAGTAGTGTTTCTAGAAACCCCTTCATGTCTTGGTTTCTTATTTAGTACTTTTTCATTGGTACATCTTTCCTAGTTCTCCAAATATACTTTGCTAAGATGTGCCTCCTATCTGTGCCAGGGTCTCCAGAGTCAGAAAAACTATTAACAGCTTGCTTCTCCAAAAAAAGGGTCATGAAATGCCAATGTCATTCTGACCAAAGTTCAAAGGTTCAATCTGCCTCAGTCTGTTAGAAGCATACGAGGGGATTATAACATTTAACCAGCCTCTCGGTCTGCTCTTTGGATTGCTAGATCCCACTTGTTAGACAACTGTATTACTAAATATCCACTTGTCCATATTGTACAGTTACGCGCTTATTATTGATTATCCTTTCTTTAACTGCAAAACAACCCCCAGATTCTAGTTTTCTCTTGATTCCCAGCAGATTTGGGATTAGGCTGTGTCTTCACCCAAACCTTGATTTGCCTCTTATCCGGTCTTCTTTTAGTTAGTTTCTCCTCATATTCTTCCTCCATCACAATCAGAGTGATCCTGGTCAAAGAAGATTTCTCCTATTTATAATTCTGATAACTCCCTCTTATCATCTGCCCAATAAAGTCTGGATTCCTTCAGATGGACCTTTAAGGTCCTTCACAAGTTGGTTTGAACACCTCCTTTATCTTCTTTCTCACTGCAATCTCACTGCATCTGGTCCCATGCCATCTGGTCCCATGCCATCTAGTCCCATGCCATCTGGTCCCGTGCCTCTACCCATCAGCAGTGGTGCACAGTGGTAGCCATGGAGTAAGGCATATGGCCGCTTACTCTGCTCAGCATCGTGTTATGTTCTAGAGACGATCTTCACTTTGCCCTCACAGTATTCAGAAGTACTACTATTACTGTTTTTAATTCCAGGTCATTTATACAGGTCCAGAAATTGTTCAAAGCTGCATATTAGCCTCCATCCTTAAGTTAGATTACCCTTTTCTTTCTAATCCTATAAAAAAGTTCAACCCATTCTTTAAGTCTCTGAACAGATACCATCCCCGCTTTGAAATCTCAGCAACCCCTGACTGTTCCAACTTACCCTTCCCCTTATTGAAACCTTCTCTGAGCTTTCTCTGCTTTTCAATAGAACATTGTTCCGATGTGAACACAGTAATGGATACTGCCACTTAAAGTATCTGTTACATTAAACCACAAACTGTCTTTTATGACTTAAATGCTATGACATATCTTATGTGTACTATGGGGCAGGGACACAGTAGGTAACAGCAGTTGATGACAGCATTAAGTGCTGGGCTGCTCCTACATACTGGGTGACAAGGGGTCCCATGTAGAATAGGAGTATGGTGAGATGAATAAGGTTTTTTGCCTCAGAAAATTATCCTCACTTTGTCACTCAGCATTTGATGTTAATTGTGAGCAGGCTGGTATTGTCTGCACAACAGGGCTTCTCCTGGGGCCCAGAATGAGGCTACACCTGGGACTGAGCACTACATATACTGCTGGCTTTCAAAGGTTTCTTTTTTTTTTTCATTAAAGCACCCAGATAAGACATACTATGAATTTCACTCACGTAAGAGCAGCCTCTTCTTCTTCCTGAGAAGTAATGAAATAATTAAATAGAAACGACCCCTGACCTGAGCCTCCCTGCCTCACTTCTCCCCACCCTTGTGCCTTGCAGAGGTTCATTCCCTCCTGCAGTCCTGTGCCACAAGAAGTTCATGCAACAGTGCTCATCTCTAGGCCATTTTCAATTAATTTCCTGAGTAAAATTTCATGAGACACTATCAAACCTTTTGCTAAAATCAAGATATATTACATCTACTCTATTCCCTTAGTCTACTAATCAAAAAAGCAATCAACTTTGTCTGGCATGATTTGTTCTTTTAAAACCCATAATGCTTATTGCTCATAATTCCATTATCCTAGATAGTATTTTTTTCCTCTTAATATTTGTTCCACTATATTAGCAGGGATTGAATTACTAGATGATTTCTAGGATCCTTTTTTTTTTTGCCCCTCACTGCTTTGCAAATTTGCTACCTAATTGGAAACTATCAACAAAACGATATTTCCTCATTCTGCTGAATTGCAGAAGACTAAGAAAGGGGTTTCCAGGTTGCTAGGTCAATTCCTACTTCTTCCCCAGGCGCAGGTGACCTTTCTGAACTATTCTGGATCACTGCCCAATATTCAGTATTTCCCATATGGAAAAGTCCAAGAGCTCTTTGGACAACTGCATCAAAGATTCATGACCTTTTGCTCAAGAAGAACTGATTTCCCATCTAGGACCACTTTTGAAAAGATAAATAAGATACAGACCTGAGTTCAAATACTGAGCTTACACCATTTACTACTTTTGTGACTTTAATGGAGAATAAATGAGAATTTTTAAATAGAAGTGTTTAAAATTTTATTTTTATGTTCTTTTAATTACAAAAGAAAAATGTGAAAACCTCTAACAATACAACAGTATATTTTCCTTCAGGCTCTTCAATCTAAACTCCACTCTCAGAACTAAGTGGCAAATAGTTTGATATATGCTCACAGGATATTTTCTAAACCCAAATAATACACATAAACCAAAATGAGGCAATAATAGGCATATTGTTTTACAATTTACACTTTTTATTTAGAAAAGCACATATATCTTCACATAATAGTGTTTGGAAAGAAGAAAGGGGACGGAAGACAGGAGATGGTAATGGGGCCCTCTCCTGTCTTCCGTCCATATTCCGTGTGAATATGGTCAAATGATGAAAATGTCACAATAAAACCCTCCATTCACAGTGAATACATGTTAACAATTTTTGAAATCGTGTGTGTGTGTGTGTATGTGTGTGTTCATGCCTGTCTGTATAGGTGTACATGTGCAGATCAAAGATCTTCACCTTCAGTCATTTTTGAGACAGTCACTTACTGCTCGCTGGTAGGTAAGCCAGGCTAGCTGGTCTCTGAGCTCCTGAGGACACTCCTGTTTCCATCTCTCATCTTGTCATTAGAGTGCCAGAATCAGAGCTGTGTACCACCGTGCCTAGTTTTGTGTGGGTTCTGGGGTTCTAGACTCAAATCCTCACACTTACACAGCAAGTTCTTTGCACACTAAGCAGACTCTCCAGCCTTAAATAGCTTTCCAAAGTTTTTGAAATATATTTCTTTTATGATTGAATTTGTCACAGATAAACCCTAATTAATTTTCTGGTGCGCTTTTCATAGATATTTAAAGAAGTTTCCTCTATTTCTGAATTTCAATAACACTGGCAGTTAAAAATTAAGGAAGGGATGTGACTAGAGATGGTTCAGTGGTTAAGAGCATTGGTTGCTCTTGCAGAGGACCTGGGTTCAATTCTTAGCTCTCATATCATGGCTAACAACTCTCTGTAACTCCAGTTCTGACCTATATGGGCACTGCATGACACAGATACACTCACATACATGCAGACACACACTCATAATCACAAAATAAAAATAATAAATAAAATTTATTTTAAAATTAAGTAAGGGAAAGTAACAACTGTGAGACCAGAAAAGTTGCCCACTTCAGCAGAACGCTTTTCACACTCCCCTTCATAAAATCTCCTACCAGCAGAGCCTCCTGGGACAGTGAGACTGGAGGAAGTCCCATCGCTCTTCACTCTGAAGGGTATGAATAATCATGGAAGCATCTTTCATTTACCCAGTGTGAAGTCCACCTGTGAAATTCTCTAATTCTTCTTGGCCACCTCAAGTTATGAGGCTGTTACACTCTGAGTGTCCTTAGGCCAGTTCTCTACCTGCTATGGAGCTCAGACTGTTTATTTACACAATGTTGGCAACACTTCTAAATATAATTATCACTGCCATTTATTGAGTATTTACTGCACAGCAGACATGGTGCCAAAGCAAGTTTCAGTGAATTATCTTAATTCTGATTAAATCCTTTTGAGGTAAATGGTATAAATTTAATTTTATATTGGGGTTTTAGTCTTACTATTTAATTGTAAGAGTTACTTATATTCTATCCACAATTATGTTGTTACAATACAAATATAGTTTCTAGTTGTCTGCGTGTTCCTAAGAGAAGCATGAAACATTTCAATTTTGATTAATCATAACAACTTAATGATTCTAATTGTATTGATATACACAATAACCTTCCAACTCAAGGTCAAAAATACTTTATGTGTTTATCCAAGAAATTCTAGAAAATTTATTTGTGATCTATTTTAATTTTTGTGTATAATGTGATATAATAGTTGGAGCACTATAGTGGAGGGATTGTAGATTTCCAAAATCTCACCATCGTTTCTTAAAAAGACCACCTTTGCCAGATTAACAGTACTAGGCACATGTTTCTTCTTGGAAGAGGGTCTGAAATCTTTTCATTAAGTGATTGGTTACCCTCATAACATCTGTGCCACTATTTCCCCCAAGGGTCTGTCTTGCTAAGATGATGATTATTGCAGTTCACAGGGTTCACAGCTGGATAAGATTGCTGTTGCTTTTCCCCTAGCAGCCTTCATAGCACCTTCCAGTACTATGAAAGCTAGTCACCAAGGAGGACACTTCCTGGTCAATACCAATTTGATATCTCTATGTGCTATGACCAATGTGTGTGGTGTCTTCCGTAATAGGGTCTTATTGTCAAGTTCTATTGTGCAGTTAAGAGCAATGGCAATAGCCTGTATTATTTGATGGTCTCTGGGACCCCTCACCTGTGATCAACAACTCCAGGAGAAGTATCCCACACTTGCCATTTGGGGCTTTTATTGGCAACCCGTGGTGCCCCCAGAGTAAAATTACTACTATTGCTCTGCTAAACGGTTATAGTATCAAACAGCTCTCTAAATTCATACCTCTCTACCCACAGGTTACTGTAGTTCTCAGACATTATCTGAGACATTTCTTTCTTCAGTGGATGGTGATTGACACAGAAACTCATAAATGTTCAACATGCAGAGAATAAGTGTCAGTGGAGTATTCAGTCACAAATGGGACATCTGTATCACATCTTTTTAAACAAGACTCAGGGACCATTATGAAAGAGAGATTGGAAGGACTGCATGAACTACAGGTCAAGGAAGACTAGAATGAACCAGTGTCTTCTGGACATGGCAGGATTGCTGTTGCCATCGAACTCAGAGAAGCTGTGGTTGCCTGCACAAGGCCTGCACAAGATCAAGCCAGCCAACATCCTATCATGAAGGGTGAAGGAGCTCACAAACTGCCACCCCTAACTGAGGAGCTATAGACACTCAATGGTTCCTAGGGAAGAGAGAGTCAGTTTTCTTTAAGGGTGTGGCTTCTGGTGGGTTGACCATGTTCTAGTGGATGGCCCCATTCCCAGTGGTATATGGACTGCACAAATTGGAGTTCATGGCTTATTAGAATAAGGGGCTGGAAAATTGGTTCAAGAGTTAAAACACAGGCTATTCTTGTAGAGGACCCAGGTTCAGTTCCCAGCATCCACATCGCAGAGCCTAACAACCAACCATAACTCCAGTTCTAGGACATCTGATGCCCTCTTCTAGCCTCCATGGACATTGAACACATGGGGTGCATCTACATACATGCAAATGCATGCAGGCAAACCACTCATAATAATAAAAACTAAAAATAAATAAAATAGAAAAAAAATTTAAGAATATGAAGTTAGGGGTCAGGGAGCAGGTGGAGCCGGAAAGGTTAGAGAGATGAGGGGGCAAATGTGCTCAAAACGTGTTGTATTAGATTTTCAAGTGAGTAAAAAAAATATTGTTTCAAAGACTATATGTCACCCCACATTTTTTTCTAGGTACCTTTGATAAAAATATATTGATCATAAATTAAGGATTTGTTTCCTAATCCTCAATTCTGTTCCATTGGTAGATATACCTGTCCTTGTCTATGGTCTTTAAGGAATTACATCTATCTGTCTATCTTTCTATCTATCTATCTAGATGTTTTACAGTAAATTCATCCAAATTTGCTTCTTTTTCAGTGCTATATCCATCCTGAATCCTTGCATTTCCATATAGATATTTTAGGCTCTTTTCCTGAGCCACCTCTCCAACCCCATATAATTGATTTTTATATTGATTTTGTACCTATGACCTTGTCAGGCTCACTCATTTTTTTCTATTAGTTTTTATTACTTGTGAATCACTTTGAGATTATCTACTTAGGATCATGTTACATGCTGATTAAAAGAACTTTATTATTTTTTCCAACCTGTATATCTTTACCTCTCCATCCCTTTTTTTCTTAATTGTGCTAGGTATAATGTTGAATAAAAGTAATGAAAGCAGATATTCTGGCTTTATTTTGGAGAAAAAATTTAATTTAGCCTTTCATGATTGAGTATGTTGAAAATGGGGCCTCTTCGTAGATGTGCTTTTACAGGTTGAGGAAATCCCCTTCTACTTCTAGTATAGTGGGGAATTTTATCCTTAACAGGTGCCAAATATTATCAAATGTATTTTCTTTGTCTATTGGGATAAACTAATATTGTACAGTGATTGATTTTTAGTATTAAATCAAATTTGCATTCTAAAAGTTTATTGGTCATGATGCAACATCTTTTACAAATGTTACTAGATCTGGCTTGTTAATAGTTGCATCTCGGTTCATGAGATATACTGGTCAGTGGTTGTGATGTCTTTAGAATCAGAAAAATGGAATGAGTTGTAAGGGTTTATTTCTCTAGTACTGAAAGTATATGTCAAGAATTTGTCTTGCTTCTTCTTTGTTTGGTAGAATTTACTGAAGAAGATATCAATTTAGATCATTTCAGAGAGGGTTCTAATTACTAATTCAATTTCTTGTCATAGGTATATTTAGATCTTTCTATTTTTACTTAAATTGGTTTTGATAATATTTCCATTTTGTCTGTTTTCAAATTTAGAAGCAAAACCATGTTTATAATTTTCCTCATAATCTTTTAATTTCCTTAGGCTAATAGTGAAGTCTCCTTTTTCATTCCTGAGTTGGTAATTTGTTTTTTTTTATCTTTTATCAGTCCAGGGAAAAGTTTAACAATTTAGTTGATCCTCTTTAGGAAGCAACTTTTATTTTGATTTTTTTAACAGTTCTTAATCAAATTTAGACCCACCTTCTCCCCCCAACTCCCACTAGACCTCATGTTTTCTGTCATACATGTTAAGTCCCATCTAGTCAAGCATTGGTGCCCAGATGTCCTTTAGTGCAAATTCATTCACGGGAGTCTGGTCAGGCTATCTAGAGATTGTAAGGCATACTCTCCTTCTCCCAATAGTTCTCAGTCTAGAACTGGCCCATCACCAATTTCTATTGCAACACTCTGGGACCTTGTTTAATTTGAGTTGGTGTGGGTCCTGTGCTCAGTGCCTTCATTGCCACAAATTGATATGTGCAAGCTTCCAGTAGCCTGAAAAACTCTGCTTCCCTAAGTTCATGAACCATCCCTGACTCATACAATCTTTCTGCCCCCTCTTCAGCAATGAGCCCTGAGCCAAAGGTGGGCGAGGTTCAACATAGGAGTCCCATCCAAGGATACACACTGTGATATCTCTTATTCAATAAAACTTGGTTAGTTGTGGCCTTCTGTGTACATAGCGTTATGTATCATCTTCTTTGATGAGGGGGTAGATGGTATGTTTGTCTGTAGGTATAAGGATTCATATTAGCATATGGTAAGAAATTTCACTTCCCTGGAGATATGACAGAGACAGGGCTCTCTCTAGGATCTGTGTCCCCTCCATCTTGTGTGTTTGGCTGAGTCTACAGTGCCGTCCATGGATTCACTCCCATTGAGAGGGTTTTAAGTCCAATTAGACAGCTGTTGATGACCTCCTGGGTGACAGTGCTACTACTGCGCCCTTGTTTGGTTATTAGAATTGAAGGTTGGGTTGGACCACTGATTGATTCCCTCACTCAGCAGTTGGCAAATTATCATCTGGCATTATGGAAGCTAAAGTTCAAATAGAAGGCTTCAAGGTCAGTTCCATTGTGCCAAGTCCTATACCCCAAGTATGTCCTGTTGTCAGCAACAGGGTATTGTCTTCTAGTTCTGAGAGATCACCAAGAGCTTTGGAATAACCTGTATTATTTTGGGAGTTTCTTGGTACTCTCACCAGCCACACAAAGAGAGATACTTTCTGTCTGGCACTGTGTTCCTTGCCAAACAGCCCCTGGGTGTGTGGGTACACAGATGCACTAATGTTTACACACTGTTACTGCATTTCTCAGGGGATTACAGTGGTATCACATTTCCTTCTGGATTCCTGAGTCCTCCAAGATTCATTCAGCTCTGTACTTTTTCCTCATTGACTTTTTAAAGTAATATTTGTATTTATTCTTTGAAAACTGCCCTCATGTATATAACATATTTGATTTTATTCGCTCCTCACTACCTCCAATTCCTCCTAGAAACCCTCAGCCTATCTTCTTCTCAACTCCATGTCTTCTTACAGTTGTTATTAATAGCACCATGAGTCTAATTTTCACTATTGCTTTTCTGTTTCATTGATTTTTACACTGTTTACTTTCCTTTATTTTACATAGATTTAGGTTTCTATTTGATTTTTATAATTTTTTTTTTTTTTTGGTCTTTTTGAGACAGTCTCCCTGTAGCCCCAGCTGGTCTGAAAATGGCTATGTAGACCAGGCTGGCCTTGAACTCACAGAGATCCACCTGCCCTCTGCCTCTGCTGGGATTAAAGATGTATGCCACCACGCCTGGTTGATTTTTATAATTTCTTAACATAGATGTTTAGGTACAAATTTGAGATGTTTCTTCTTTTCAATACAAGCATTCAAATGCATTTTTCAAAATGCTTTCAATTTAATTTTCTAGATTTTGACAAATTTGATTTCAGTTTTCATTAAATTAAAATATTTTCTTATTTTCTGTGGTTAAGTCAGCTTTCTGTCATTGTAACAAATACCTGAGGTAATCAACTTATAAAGAAAAAAGTTTTAATTTGAATTACAGCTATAGAGATTCCAGGCCGTGAGAAACTGGCCCTTTTGTTCTGGAAGACAGGAAGGCGACCTATCATGCTGAGGAATGCATGGTGAGAGTGAAAAACAGAGACAGGAAGGAACATGCTCTGAGGCATTCAAGGGCATCCGCTCAGGGACTGAAAGAATCCTGCTAGTCTCTACCTCTTAATATTTTCACTGTCACTCAAAGGACAAAGCTGAGAACTGATCCTTTAACACACTGGTCTTAGGGCACATTCACTTCTCATATAACATGTCTTTTTTGATGTATGAGTTTCATTTAGAAGTTTGGTAAATTATTTCCTAATATTTAATGATTTCTTGGATTCCTTTATGTTGTAAACCTCTAATTGGTTCCATTCTGATTTGAAGAATATACTTTGTATGATTTCAATACTTGTAAATTTAGATAGGGTTAATGTAGCATATGGTCTAAATTTTAAAAAGTCCTCTGCATTTAAAATGAATGTATACTGTCTGGTACTGGGTTGAGTGTTCTCTGCAATGTTGTGTTGATTAATGCTTTTGTTCACCTCTTCTAAATCTTTTTCTGTCTAGCTTTTCTCTTCATTATTGAAAATGAACTATTGGAATCTAACAATAACTGTTCAATTATCTGTTTCTCCTTTCAATTCTGACATTTTGCTTTATATACATTTAGGATCTGTTTTTAGATGAATATGTTTGTAACTGTTTTATCTTCCTAGAGAACAGACGTGTGTGTCGTGTTTGTGTGTGTGTTCATGTGTATGCATGTGTACCTATGTGTATGGAGACCAGAAAACCTCAGCTGTCATTCTTCAGGCTTCACCTTTTTTTTTCTTTCTTTCTATCTTTCTTTTTTTTTTTTTTTTGACAGTCTCTCTCACTGGCCTGGAACTTGCCAGGTAGATTAGGCTGATTGGTCAGCAAGTCCTGGGGACCTGCCACTCCCTGCTACCTCAGAGCTGAGATTTCAAGGTCACCACATCTGACTTTTTATGAGTTTTCTGGGATTGAATTTAGGTCCTTGTACCTGTAAGGCAAGTACTTTACCAAATGAGCTATCTTATGAGCTCTACAAAATGATTATTCTTGAATCATTATAAAATGCTCATCTTTTCCCTAGTAACATTTTTTGCCTTAATTTAATCTGCTATTTTAAAAGCCACTCCAGCTTTCTGATCATTATCTCTTTGCATGGTATCTCTTCTATATTTTTTTGCTTTCAGTTTTTTGATCTTTGAATCTTGGGTGTGTCTCTTACAGAAATTGTATAGCTGGAGCTTGCTTTTTAATATAAACTGACAATCTGCTGTCATTTTGTTATTCTTTTCATTTCTTTCTGTTTCATCTGAACTGCCAAATATTTTTCATTGTACCATTTGAAGTCTTCTGTTGAGAAATAGATTTTGTGTGTGTGTGTGTGTGTGTGTGTGTGTGTGTGTGTGTAGTTTTGGAGTCATTTATTTTTTAAAATCTTTTTGAGACAGGGCCTCTTTGTAGCCCCAGCTAGCCTAGAACTCACTATGTAGACCAGACTGACCTTGATCTCACAGAAAAACACCTGCTTATGCCTTTTCAGTGCTGGGATAAGAGACGCGCACCACCATGCCCAACTTGGGGTTATTTTCTTAATGATTCTTTTTTCTAAAAATTACATGTATTTTTTAAAAAACATTGTATTATATTTATTTTATGTATCTCTGTATGTGTATGTATGTGGATGTGTGTGGATGTGCACACGCCATGGAGATCAGAGCACAACTTTTGGAAGTGGATTCTCCCCTTCCACTATGTGGGTTTCGGGGATTGAACTCAGGTTGTCAGGCTTGGAGGCAATATGTTAAGCCATCTCACCAGTCCTGCATCACGTGTCTTAATTTGTCAGTCTCCTTCAGATTAACAGTAACCTAGTTTAATTAATATATAGAAACATTATTCCAATATGGTCACATTCCTTTCCCCAACTTCTGTATAATTATCATATAATACATCTACATATGCTGTCAAAACAACAATATTAGAATCATAGATTTATATAATTTGATGTCTTTTAAAATGTAAGAAAAGAGAAAATGTGCTTGACCTTTCATGTTAACCTTCATATTGACCACTTCCACACTCTTCACTTCTTCCCAGGGCTCAACTCACACCCCTGAATTACAGATTTCCTCCTGAAGGACTCTCTATTATGGTTTATGAACTTTATGAAGAAGATTGGTTAAAAACAAATTCTCTCAACTTTTGTTTATTTGAAAATTATTTATTTTTTCCTTTTTTAAAAGATAATTTGACTGGATAAAGAAATCTTAGTTGTTTTTTCTGCTTTCTAAACACTGAAGTATGTCATCCGATCAACTTTAGAGCTGTAATGCTTTAAGCAAGAAAGCCACCCATGTATCATATTGATGGTCCCTGGTACATGATGAGTTATTTTTCTTGTGCTGTTTTAACATCCTTGTTTTTGGATTTAAGAGAAGGATGGTGATATGTTTAAATGCAAATATGTATTTATTCCACATCTAGTTTGATAAGCTTCTTAGATTTATAAATTAATTGCTTTTTTCATCAAATTCCATAACTTCATAAATGGACTACTATTGTTTAAAAAATTATTGACTTTGCTTTTTTTTTGAATTCCCATTAAATATATATTGAAACACTCAATATTTTACCTGAGCTCTTTTAGGGTCTGAACATTTTTATTCATTTTTTTTCTCTATTCTTCACGCTAAAAATTATGCATTGATTTAACTTTGCACTCTTGGATTTTGTGGTGGTGGTGGTGGTGGTGGTTTATTTAAGTTTTGATTTCTGTTTTTCTTTTAAGACCAAATCTCATGCTGTAGTTCAGGCTAGCCTGGAACTTGATATGAAGCCTAAGCTGGTCTGAAACTCACAATAATCTTCTGTTTCAGCCTTCCAAGTGCTGCTATTATAAGTATGTAAATCAACATCTGGTTAATTTAGTCTTCTGCTTTCCCAAGTCTGCTATTGAATCCCTAGTGAACTTTTTATTTCCACTTCAGTCTTTTCCAATTGGAGATTTTTATGTGTTCTTCTTATAAATAGGTTTATTAGATAAGCACATTTCGCTTTGAAAATTCAGAGGTTGGTGGGAGGAAGATTCCTGGAAATCTTGTCAAATGTGTTAAAATGAAGTGATATAAGGGGGAAAGTCAACCATTAGACTTGGAAGGGTTAAAGGAGTGTGGGGAATGGACAGGGCAGAGGAAGGACTGCAGGGAGGGGTAAGTAACACTAAAGGCCTTTGGAAAAGCCATATGGAGACCTACCACTATAGAAGCTCCTTATCTGAGAGTATATACACATACATCATTAAAGAGATTGAAAGTACTTAACCAAAAACAGGGGCAAACTGCCCTTTCTAAACATCACAGACTAATGAATTAAAAAAAAAAAAAACCCTCAATGCCAGGTCCCTCAATATAAGCTGTTGACCAGAGATTCTCTAAACCCTCAAGTAATAATGGCTATTGCCCCTACTCTTGGTTACCCACCAGAACTGGATGGTAAAACCCAACTGTTGAAGACACTACATCCATGTGCTATAGAAAAAACAAGAAGAGAACAAGTTGGTGCTAACTCCAGAACTTCATCTCTACCCAGTAGTGCTCATAGTGCTAAAAGGTGCTTCACAAAGTACAAGAAGGAAAAAAAAATCATCAACCTTATCCAACTTTGGATCCTGTGAATTATAATAACAACTCGCCTTTCAGATAGGTCCACTGGTATAATAGTGTCACAAATGTTAGGGGAGGAATCAACCACTCTTTAATTGGATTTAAAGTTCACTTCCTAGGAAGGAGTCATACCCAACATTGATATTAGACATAAGAACCTGAGGCTAAACAGGGCACAAGACACAGGGGAGAACCTAATACTAGTTTTCTACTACATAGCTATCATATTAAGTTGACTCTTAATAGCTTACTGTTATAACCATAGATTAATGCATCTCTCAGTTCTCACAAGAGAAGTTTCCTTATGCAATAAATAGTAATTAATACAGAAACCCACAAATGGTCAATGTGAGAGAACAAGAGTGCTTATCCTTGAATAGGATAACTGTATCAAACTTCTGCCCCTCCCTCCCCTTCCCAAGGCTCAGGAATCACTGCAGAATAGAGAGTGGAAAGATTATTGGAGCCAGAGATGGTGGATGACCTCAGGGAAACAGAGTTTTTCAGACAGTTAGTCAGTTACTCAAATGGACTCACAGCAAAGGTGACAGCATGCTAAAGTCCCATGCAAGCTCAAACCAGAAAAAAAATCCCATGGTCATGAGGAAGTAGATTAAAAGCTCCAAGCCTACCTAAGGAAATTGTGGCAATAGATAGCTGCTGGGAAGGGCAGACAATCTCTTTCAAGTATGGGACTCTTGGTAGGTTAACTAGGCTCCAGTGAAACCACAAAAATTCAATTAAAAAAAAACAAAAAAATGTTTTTAGTCAAGCTCTCAATCTTTAGTTGTTATTGATCATTGTTTTTATAGTTTACTTTAACTTCTAAATTTATTTTAGTTCTTCTTGTAACATATTTCCAATATCTAATTTTAAGCATTTGCTTTTGAAGCTAGGTATCTGAGTACATAAGAAAGGGATTTCTATTGCCTTTTTAGAATTACGTTTTTCTGTTTCTTTGAATGTATCCTAAGTCTGATGAAAAGTGCTTATTTTAGACAATATATTGTAGCAGTTTCAGAGTCTGATTTTCCCCATGATTATTGTTGTGGGTTTCCTGTTGTCAGCATATTATATTTTGTCATTGTTGCTTTGCACCTTGGACAAACTCTATCTGTGAGAGGGATCTTCCATCTTTGCAAGGCATCGCTGCCCATGCGTCTTTGTAGACTCTTTTCCTTGTGCCTGACTTCTTTTAGCTTGTCCTTACATAGATTAAGGTCTACAAATATTGAGATAGAGACTATGCTTAAACATCTTGAGCCACTGAGACTCTGTGACACATCAGTCCATCTGTATTTAACTAAGGAAAAGCATTCAGTGCTTAGGCTGGTAGGGCCTTTCATGTCTTCTCTACACATGCACAAAGCCTTAGAGTTGGTTTGGAGGTTGTGGTTAGCTTGGTCTTTGTCCCATCTCTACCAGAAATGTACACAGTTTTCCTACCAAATCCGTGACCAGAACGTGAAACTGATAAAACATTTCCTGCCTTGCTATGTGTATTCTAGCCCCTGCCATGGTAGTCATTTTCTTCTCTAACATTATTGAGCATGGACATTACCCACACCTTTTCTTTCTTTTATTTATCTTATGTATACAAGTGTATTGCCTGTGTGTATGTAAGTGAATCCCCTGGAACTAGAGTTATGAATGGTTATTAGCTGCTGTGTGGGTGAGAATCAAACCCAGGGCCTCTGGAAGAGTAGTCAGTGTGCTTAACTCCTGAGCCATCTCTCCAGCCCCAATCCACACCTTTTCATACTTCAAACCAAAGGAGCTTCCTTTGACTATGACAGAGAGGCTGTTGCTCCTCATGGTCTACTGTGGCAGATCAGACCCTCCATGTTGACTGAGATGATGAGACAGCAGCAGCAGCAGGTCAGAGCTCCATAATCTCCTAATGCTCCTCAACATTCCTTAAGCATACATGCTTCTCAGACTATTTTATATTCAATATATGTTTATATTCAATATGTTTTTAGAGCACTGACATGGTTGTTTCCATTGATTTTGTCCAGACTTATAGTTGGTTTGAGGAGACAGAATTTGCCAGTCTCTTTATTTGGCCACAGTTGGAAGTCTTATCTTACCTTAATTCTTTGAATTTCAGCTCATCAGTCCCTAATATGAATATCTGTGTTTATGAAAATGCTTCATGGGATTGCATAATACTTAAGGCAAATTATGATAAATATTTGACATAGACTAATTGTTGAAAAATATAAACAAGTTCTCTTCACATAGTTGGGTATTTTGTGTCCAACATAAAGGTGCTGAGTGAAGGGTGAAAGGAACTGAAAATCAGCCCATGCTCTATTTGTGAAGCTGTTAGTGGGTTGCACCCATCTAGGAGAGTAGGTTTTCCTAATTCTTCCAGCTAGAGAAGACAAGGTTTCTTTTATTTTCTCCTAATTCATACAAAGATGTCCTACAGTCTGGCTCTCCCTGAGCACCGGGTTATACTGTTTTCTGTCTTTTTGAGCTCCCTTTCTTCATATAAGCTAAGTTGTTTTCTAGATTAGGCCCAAAACAACCACACAGTGGTCTTTACTAATTTCATGTTCTTTGGTTGTTTTTCCTATAGTTTTATTATTTTACTTTTTTCAGGGAGCTCAATGACTATAATCATACATTTATCAAATGAATTTCAAGAAGTGGAAGCTTGCTGCTACTGCTTCTTTCAGAGGAATTATGGAGAATATTGATAATTATGTTCCTGCAGAAACCAAGATTCTAAACCCCTCCTCTAGACACAGCACTCTTTCAGGATCTTTAGATCACTCCATTTGGACACCTGGATTCCTTTAAAACAATGTTGAGTTTCCATCTTATCTCTGACCTTAAGAATGAAGAACCCAACTGACTCAACTTAAAAAGTTTTTTGAATGTATGAAGTTTGTATTTGAATATTTTTTCTTTCTCATAGGCTTCTAGAATTAGCTGTACACTCTTATCAGTTCAGACAAATAAGCCTGTTTCTCTAGTGAGCAATTTTTCTTTAATATATCTTTATATGTGTATCACACAAAAGCCAAATAAGTGTCTGGATTTGCCATTATTAGTTGGGCAAGCCCACTTAGCCTGTGTGCCAGTCAATACTGCTTGTCCTAACTATTCTGCACTCAGATTTATAAATGGGAAGAATGCTTTAGGCTTTTGATGAGGAAGAAGGTGAGAAGAAAATTGGACATACTTTATACATTCTAGCACTAGATGGCATCCATCCAGGAGAGACCATTGTTTCTTAATTTCTCCAACTGGAGAAATCAGTGTTTTGTCTCTAATTTATACAAAAAATGTTCAAATAGCCTAATTATGTGCCTGGCCTTGGCTCTTCATTCTTCTTTAAATCTTCCTCCACTTTTCTATTACAGGCTAAATAATTTACCTAGAGGGGACCCAACAACGACACACAAATGCTCTTTACCAGTCTTAGACTCATACAGGTCTGAGAGAGAGAGAGAGAGAGAGAGAGAGAGAGAGAGAGAGAGAGAAGCAGATAGTAAAGAGAAAGAGAGATAGGAACGAAGCACTCATATGAGTGCCAGACAGTTAATGAGTGACCATAGCCAAAGCATTCAGACTATGACCTTCCCAAAAATCCTCATTCTGTAAGTACTCATTATTCTTGTGGATGAGTACTTAGACATGGGAAGGACAGCAGTGGACATTGAACTGTGCTATGCTGCATCCTCTGAGTACACACTGTTACAGAATAGAAAGTTTTAGGGTACTAATGAGTCACATTAACCAATAAATAAAGAAAAAGAATTAATAGGAAAGAAGTATCTAGCATAAAGTATTATATTTTAATAATATTTTTTATTAATTAGCTATATTGAGGATGTGAGGATTCAAGAGAGTCACCCCAAGCTGTTGTTACAGAAGTGAATTTAATGTCTGTCTAGTACAGTGTATTGGCACTACACAACAAAGACCATTATCATCTAATACACCATTCCTGATTCCCAACAGAATATTCAGTTGCTTCTTCCATTGCCTCCAGGTACAGAGAGTACTGACTACAGCAGAGAGGAGAAAGTTGCCCCAAAGCACACATGGGAGACTTGACATACAACAAATATACTGTGATTAAGTATGACTCCAAGTCAGTATTAAGAATCTTAAATTTAAAAGCAGAAATAATCAAAATAGACCACAATGCTTTAGATAAGGATAATCTGGGCTACAACATTATCCTCCCACGTTAAAGTTAAAGATTCTCACCAGCCATTTAGTGGGCAGTGCTGGAGGCCAAGCACTGAACCTGCTTATTCTTCTTGCTTGTTTATTTGTGTATTTACCTATATTTGTATGTGTGTACACATGCGCATGGAGGAGCACATGCATGTATGTGTATATGCATGTAGAAACCAAAGGTTAACATTGACTGTCTTCCGCTATTGCTCTCTACCTAATAGTTTAATTTTATGTGCGTGAGTATTTTACATGCATGTATGGAAGTATGCCTGTGTTATGCAATGCCCACAGAGTCCAGAAGAGGATGACAGGTTCCCTGGAACTGGAATTAAAGATGGTTGTTAGCCACCAGGTAAGTACTCAGAACCAAACCTCAGTTCTTTGCAAGAGCAGCCAGTGTTCTTAACCACTGAGTCATCTCTTTGGCTCCTATACCTTCATTTTTGAAACAGGGTCTCTCACTGATTTGTCTAGATTACTGGCCAGTGCACTCCAGGGATCTTTCTGTCTCAACCTCCTCAGTGCTGAGATTACAGACACAGACTACCATGCCCAGGTTTTCTATGTGGGTGCTGTGGATCCAAACTCAGGTGCTCAAGTTTGTATGACAAGCACCTTACTGACTGAGTCACCATCTCATGGCTGTGTGTTCATTAGAAGTCACAACTCCCCTTGTAAACATGCATTCACGGTTATGATCACAGGTACAGTCTCAGTCTCAGCACACATTTTTTGTCATGTCTCTAAAGATCTGAGCATAAAAAGAAGTCCATGTGTAACATTAACCCATAGATAATGTTACAGATGGACACCTGGACTGCATTAAGGCTCCTGCTTTATAGAGTTAAGATTGTTAACCCAAGGTAGAGCAGCACACAGTTCTGCAGGCTGCCGTTCCAGGATGACTCTTATCAGGTCGGCCCACATGTTACTCTCTTAAGCCATTTTCCTGTTTACAGAATGGTCTCTTGCACATTATTTTGATTGATTTTTATAACAAATGAGAAAAGAAGAGCAAAAGAGATAAAACGACTCCTAGATCTCTCTTCAGCTAGCATCGGACCAGTCTTTCTTCATCTTGAATGAGTAAAGATTGTCTCTCTACTCTACGTAGAATTATACCATAGTCATCTCCATTCAAAAGAATTTTATTTCATTCTTTTCTGCAAGGTCTTGGCTTTCCTTCATATCTTCAGGCATAAATTCGAAGTGGTTCATGGCTTTTCTTAAGCAGAGCTCATTTTTCTTTAGGATGTGTCTTATCTGAACTATTTGATATATAGAAATCACTGAGGCTAAAAAATCCAGATAACATTAATAAAAAAACTGTTATTAGAGGAACTGGGGAAATAAAAAAGACAGCTCCATATAGTTTTATAGATTATCTAGTCCCACCCACAAAATTCGCCACCCACAAAATTTCCCAACTCAGGAACCTCCCTTCTTCCTGCCTGTTGGCACATTATTCCTTTGAATTCTGTCCTTTCTTCTCTTTGCTTTTTTCAAGACAGGGTCTTCCTGTAGTCCCAGCTGGCCTGGAATTTACTACAGAGACCAGGCTGGCCTTAATCTCACAGAGATCCACCTGCTTCTACCTCTCAAGTGCCACCATTTAACATGGGCACCACCATGCCCAGCTTCCTTTCAATTCTGAACGAGCAGGAGGGTTGTAAACAGCCTCCCTGGCCACAGGAACCTTTTCAAAGAGATTGCAGGACAGGGAGGCTAGAGGGAAGCTTTATGCTCTGGCTTTCTAAGTCAGCACCCCTCAGTCTGGCCACCTGCAAAGAAGACACGAGTGACAGTGGCTCCCACGACCATTACTAAGACACTGTCTTTAACAGCTACCACAATGGACAGAATTTGGTTGTGTCATCGAGCAAAAAAGAGCAACCTCAGCATGTCTGGTATGTGTATGATGGCCTGACTATACAGTTAGACATGCACTGAATGTGAATCTTCTGTAGGTGCAGAATCTGGGTTTGGAGAGGTGACTTATTGTGTAAAGCGCTTACCTTATAAACATGAGGACCTGAGTTCCAAAGCCAGAAGACATGCAAAAAAGCATGGCATGATAGTATACATTTACTATCCCAGTGCTAGAGAGACGGAGATAGGTAGATCTTTGAGACTTACTTGACAGTTAGGCTAGACTAATAGCTGAGCTCCAGTCCAGTGAGAGACCCTATCTAAAAAATAAAAATGGTGGATGGCACCTGCAGAGCATCACCTGAGCAGCTGAACTTGCCAGTGAGCTCCTTGTGGCTAAGGAGTCTGGGGAGGGATAGTCATATAGTACATAAGAATAAGACTGACGTGGTAGGCAATCAAACACATATGCATGCACACATACATGCACGAGATAAGCTAAAACAAAAGGCTCCACAGGACTCACAGAGTAAAACAGCGTCCCTAATGCATCCCAGGACCAGAGTTCAAGAAAGACTCCGCACCCCACCCACACTCCTGTCCTTCTTTTCTCACTCAGTCTATCTACCTTCCTGCTGTAGTTTGAGTGTTAAATAAATGTCCCCTTTGGGCTCACATGTTTGGATACTTGGTGCTCAACTGCTGGTATTCATTTGGGAAGCTATGGAACCTTTAAGTCAGAGGTCTCTAGAGAAAGGTTCTTAGGGGTTACAGCCTGACACTGATTCTGGTTCTCTGGTTCTCTCTCTCTCTCTCTCTCTCTTTATGTCTCTCTCTCTCTACCTACTATCTATCTTCTTACTTTTTCTTCTTCCTACGATGTAAAATTCACCACAAACTTCCATTGCCATGGACAGATCTGGCCTTTCTAGCATGTCTGCCCTACTAGTGAGGGGATAGTTCTGACAAGGCCTAAGAAATCCAGCACCAAGGGCCCCACTCTGGAGACAAGCATGCTGTCTCACTCAGGTGAGGCCTTCTTTGGTGTTCTAACTCTAGCTCCAAGGTTGGTACCAGAATAATATTAGCACATTGAGGTGATTGTTTGAATGTTGGGGTCTAAGGTCCAAGGACCTTAGGGCTCAGAAGAAGAAGGGCACAGTTTTGAAAATAAAGCCAGACAGCTAATGTGGCCTTTCATGGTGAGTTTCAGAAGAGAGGCAGGGACAAGAGGCTACACATCGAACTAGCAACTTAAGACTTGAAGGGAGTCTGACTCTAATGGAATTATGATTGCCCAGAGCCTTTATGGTAAGTCCACAGTGGCAAGGGCTGAAGTGAAACCAGCATCTGTGTCTCTCTGTTCAAATGCTGCATTTGATCCCATATTTGTGAGCCCAACGCTGCTCATTTATTTTCACAATGATCTCTTTCCATTCCTCAAAGACGAACCGAGGGACACTGAGTGTGAGCAGGGATGCTCTGAACTTGTAAGCTAACGCAAATTTCCAACTCACTGTACCCTCCATGGCAGGGAAGACAACAACCAACTCATCTGTCTGCTTGTCTACTTACCCCAGCAAGGATCACTATCATATTTGCTGTTGTGGCATAAAACAATTAACATTTCCTCCTCAAAAGTCCAAGGCACTTTTCAATAGAATACTGATCTCCTCATATTAGAAAGCAGCATTTTTTTGTAGTATAAAAGTAATGTAGTACATGGGTTCAAATTTGAAAAGCCTACAGCACACAGAGGAAATGAAACGTTTACACTAGGCTGTTACATTTCCTTACAGACTTTTTCTTTGTCAGAAAGTACAGGTTTTGCTTTTATAAAACACATCATATACATTATTTAAGCTTTTATGTTTTTAATATTTTACTTGTTATTTTTATTTTATGTGTATGAGTGTATTGTCTGTATGTGTGTAAGTGCACCTGTGTCATGCAGTATCTGTGGATGTCAGAAGAGGGCACTGGATCCCCTGAAACAAAAGTTAGTTAGACATGGTTTTTAGTCACTTTGTGGGTGCTGGGAATTGAATCTAGGTTCTCTGCAAGAGTAGTCAGTGCTCTTAACAGGTAAGTCATCTCTCTAGACCCAGCTTTTCTGTTTTTTCAAAACCTAATAATAGGTCTTGAATAATTCTCTAGATTACTAAATATATTTCTTCTTTGTTGTTGCTTGTTTTGTTTATGTGTGTATGTGTGTGTGTGTGTGTGTGTGTGTGTCTGTCTGTCTAGGGTGTGTACTAAGAGGTTCCTTCAAGGACTGAAGAAGGGACAGAGCCACCAGTAACGTGGCACCAGGACAAGATGCATGCCTCGGCAAACTAGGAAGTCTGTTTCCATTTATACAAGACAGTGGGCCGTGAAGTGTGGGCACAATTATATTTCTTTTCATCTTAAAAGTAAAGAAATTAAATCTGTTTAATAGTTGTACAGCTATGTGCATATAATCAAAGAATGTATTCACAGCACAAGCTTAAAACTGTTGATGATGATGAAGTACAGAATACAACGAAGTCTGGAGACACTGCCTTCAAGTGGAAACAATAGCAGACAGACAGACGTCCAGGAAGGCAGCTTGAGGAAACTGCCACCTGTGAATACTGAGCATAGACAGGCCCAGTTTGGATCACCAGTTTGAAACAAGTAAAAAGAAAGGAACATCATTCTATCCAGACACCCTCCTCTCTACAAATCATCAGTTATCCCTCTTACAGTTTTCTTTTATTCATGGTAGCTTATCACTCCTGACTGCTGCAACAGGGGTTTTGCTAAAGGCTGCTCAAACAGAGAAAGTGAAATGTGCAATTATTGACTCTCATTAACCAGATGAGCATAAGAGCCACCTCTGAGCCCTGTGGGTTGTAACTGCTGGACTTGCAGCCTGCACTTGGATATTCTACCAGCAGGGCAGGGACAAGGTCAGTGCTCTCGGGACAAGCACAGTGATTCTCTAGCACTGAGCTTTTCTCATCTCCATCTTGCTGGTAGCCTGTCCCTATCCACTGAGGACACCTCTTCCCATGGCTCACTCGTAGAACATGGCTCTTCAGAAAGAGCAAACCCATTCACATGTAGGAATTGATGGCTGAGGAGGTTAATTCATGAGGTCTCAGTCTATCAGAAAATGGAGACTGAAGGCAGAAATGTAGCTAACATTAAGCCTCTCTGGAGTGTGTAGACTTTCACTACTCTTGTTGTTTAACCAAAGAGTCCGGAGCCAGAGCATGCCACTTGGAGCAGTTCAGCTACCCAGCTGTGGCCTGTGGAGACTGTGATGCACCAAGAGTGTATCTTGAGGGAACTTCCCCATCATGGCAGCACTCACAGCTCAGGCAGCCTGGCTACTTCTGGGATGGAGTCTACTAGCCAGGTATTCAGTTCAGGGTCTCTCTCTCTCTCTCTCTCTCTCTCTCTCTCTCTCTCTCTCTCTCCCTCTCTCTCTCTCTCTCTCTCTCTCTCTCTCTCGTGTCTTTATAATGTACCCAGAGCCTAGTATTCTTCCACTGAGCTGCATAGACATCTCTTAATTAGTTAACTAATTCAGCAACAGAGTCTCACTATGTAGCTTCAGCTAGATTGGAACTTGCAATCCTCCTATCTCAGTCTCCCAAGTAGCTAAGACTAAAGATATGTGTCACTACAGCCTTCTCAGGTTTCTTTTAAGACTATCTCAAATCCTTAGAAGTGGGGAGATGAATTGCAAAAGAATGAGAAAGGCTGGTACTGCCAGGCATGGTGGCTCATGCTTTAATTTTAGCATGCAGGAAGCAGAGGCAGGTGACTCTCTGAGAGATCGAGGCTAGTCTGGTCTGCTTAGCGAGTTCCAGGCCAGTTGGAGTGACAGGGAGACCCCCATCTCAAAAAATCGAACAAACAGCAAAGAAATGCTGGTACTAACCTGGGCTCCTGTAAATCTGCCCCACTAGACTTCTACGGGGTTTGAGAACTCACTCCCCAGATGTATAGAGGAGCACATGGAGTTCACATGCCAACTTAGATCTCAGAGGAGAAAAATCAAGGTGTAATAAATTGAAAAGTAGTTTCAAAAGATACGGCTGAATCGCAACTCCAGCACCTGTGGCACTGAAGCTGTGAGAAACTGCATTTTTCAGATGTAATTAAGGATCCTGAGATAAAATTATGCTGGATTTATGATGGGCTCTAAATCAAGGACACATCTCCCTATATGAGACAAACAGGAGAACCTGGGCAGAGACTTCAGTGATGTATCTATAAGCTAAGGAATGCCCAAAACTGTCATCTAACACCAGGATCCAGGAGAGAGCCATGGAATGGAGTCTCCTTCAGAATCTTCAGAAGGCAACAACCCTTTGATGCTTTGATTTCCAACTGTTGGCACACCTGAGAGAGAATTTTGAAAGTCATTTCTGAGTTTGATTTTGTAAGTCAACCATTTTTTTCTGAATCTATAACAGGGGCTACAGGAAATGAACATGTAAGCATACAAAAACAGAATAGAAGGCTGTGCAGTTCCCATTCAGGTGTCACAGACCTCTTGTCACGTTTGGAAGCATCTTAGCTGGTCCAGGGCTCAAGACAGTGTGTTTCAACATTGTGCAAACTACATCACCTTCATGAAAAACAGAACTTCAGTATCATTTTCCATCTGAACCATCTACCCACATAAATAAATAAATAAATAAATAAATAAATAAATAAATAAAGCGACAATCTTGAGATTTAGAGTCCCAGAGAAGACTTGTGTCTAAGTCCACTCTTCATTTGTGTGCACAAAGGTGTGGGGTCGGGGCGGGCACTTTCAGAAGAGGCTGATAAAGTGTCTTACATTTTTAAGCTGTGGTTCACACTAGAGACCAAAATCTTTTCTTGCTGGAAGAAGCAAAATGTATTCCCCTGACTATGTTTTGAAACACCAGAAGTAGTCCACATTAAAACATGCCTTGGGCGCTTCTTGAAAAGTCACAGAATGCTCCAACCTGATGATTCTTCAAGATTTCATTAATTTATAAATATTGTGTCCCATCAAAATGATCACTTTTTATTATCTTGCTGCTCTGAAGTATATGTCCCATATTATTCTCAGTTACAGGGGCCATAAATTAAAATCATTCAAAATTTATACTCTCAGAGTTCATTATCTATGGTTGCTATAATCTTTCTGCCTTTTTCTGGTCTGTCTTTATCCCTGACAAGAAATATTATAACAAAGCCCAAATACCATCCAACTAATAAATGTTCAGTTAAAAAAAAGATCCAACAGCAACTACAGCACCCTAAAGGGCACCCCATTCCTTCTCATCCTCATCAACACTGAAAGCTTGCTGTCTGCCAACAGCAGACAATCTTAGACTCTGACCGTAAGCAGTGAGGACTGGAGTGTGGGTTCAGAGTGGACATGCTATTTTTGCCTCTTGTACCTTCACCTCTCTGCTTAAAGAGCAAAAGATGTTGGGGCTGGAGAAATGGCTCAGCATTTAAGAGCACTGGTTTGCTCTTTTAGACGACCTGGGTTTGATTCACAACACCCACTTGGTGGGTAACAACCATCAATAACTTCAGTTCCAGGGGACCCAACATTCTCTTCTGAGCTCCACAGGCATTTCACAACACAGATTCACTTACATACATGTGGGCAATCCATCCATACACATAAAATAAAAATAGTAAATAAAAGAGCAAAAGATGTCACTGCATCAGCCTACTTCATTAGGAACAGCCCAACATCAGGGAGTAAGGAGGATACAATGGATCATCTTAGAAAGTAATGAGAGACCCATTACTGGAAGATCTGAACAGGAGTCCCGGGAATGATTGGGAGTCATCCCCCTTTTCCTATGACTGGCCAATGCTGTTTGAGTCTATACCCCTTCACTGAACTCACAGAAGACAAGGGCATGTGTCTGACAGCAGGGAGATTCTGCTGCACTATGCTGGGAGGTACTCATTCACTGAAATAGATCATGAAGCAGTCAGGCGTATGCACAGGGCTTCTGCTGTGGTTGTTCACATCGTGGGTCTTACAGGTGCTCATACAGTCACATGGTAAATTACAGCTTTGCAGAGACATTGAAGTTGGCATCGTATCCTTAAAATATGGTTATTCCCATCTTGGCTGTGACTTGTGTAATGAGAGATATTTTGCATTTGGAGCATGTGCCGCCCCTTGGGATCAGGCTTCATAAAAACATAAAGGCATCACTATTCTTCCACACTAAGGAGCTTTTGCCTCCTTCCTTCCTTTCTTTCTTATTTGTTTTCCCATAGCACTCTGTGTAAGTTTCACAGGCCAGAGGTCAGAAGGAAGAAGATGGAGAAGGACAAGTAAGACAGAGGTTGGTAGTGCACAATTACTGGCACTGTTTAAAAAATTGCGATGGTGCCAACTTTCAAACTCAGACCATCTGACTCCACAAAGTCTGTAGAATCCATGCAGACCCCACTTGCCACTTGTTCTCTGTCTCACTGATTTGTCATCCAGTCAGACTCTAAAATAACAATCTTTTAAGAAGTCTACAATGACCTCAGGGCATGGCAGTATACACACTTTTAATTCCCATATACCGGAGGCAGAGGCAGGAGGATCTGTCTGAATTGTGGCCAGCCTCGTCTGCATAGTGTGTTTCAGGCCAGCTGGGGCTACAGGGAGACCCTGCCTAAAAAAAAAAATACAAATGACAAAAAAACCATGTTTTGAGAGGTTAGATATAATCCAGAAATATGTCTAGAAGTAGCTATAAGTAGGAGTCAATCTGGAAGGTGGTCCAACTACAATCAGAGTTATGACTAGAGTCATCTGAGATCTGTACTACAACCTTTTAAAGAATTCCACAGAGAACGGAGGAGATGGTTCAGTTGGTAAAGTTGCATAAGCACGAGGACCTGAGTTTGATCCCTAAGTAAAAGCCAGGTTCAGTAGCACGTGCCTGTGATCCTACCAGTGGAGAAGTAGAGATGGGAGAATCCCTGGGCCTTGTTGACTACAGGTAAATAAGAGATGGCATCTCAAAAACTAAAAAGCAGCTGGAGAGATGGCTCACCAGTTAAGAGTGCTTGTTGTTGCCCTTTCACAGGACTGGAGTTCAGTTCCTAGCACCCACATCTGGTCGCTCACAACCACCTGTAACTCTAACTCTAGGAGAGCTGACACCCTCTTTTGGCATCTGTGAGTGCCTGTCTACACATGTGCTCAAACATTCACATAGACACAGACACACACATACACATAAACACAGACAATCACAGACACACACACACACACCACACACACACACACACACACACACACACACACAAATAAAATAAAATTAATCATTTAAAAAAAGTAGAAAGAAGTTGAGGAAAGACATCTGATATAGACCTCTGGCATCTCCATGCATGCACACACACATGTATGCATACTCATATACACATATAAACATGTAAATATGCACACCAAAAATTAAAAAGATTTGTAATGGAACCTTAAACTGCAATAGAATACTGTATCTCATTTGTTAGATGGACAAAAATGACAAAGTCTGACAATATCAGCTAGTAGTGAGGACAAAAGTCACAAGATAGAATATTATTATATCTCTAGTGGGAAAGTGGGGAAATATATTTGCATTACCTAAAGAAATGGAAGCTGCATTGACTAGTATCCTGGCAATTCTACCTTGGCTGTATGCTGCACAGACTCTTAGTAAAGTGAACCAAAAGATGTCCAAAAATGCATACTATAGTGTCACTGGTAATTGCAAAAATGGGATAACCCAAATGCCCAATGACATAAGAGAGAGGAGAGAGAAATTATTATTTTCATGCAAAGGATTCAATAGAACACTAAAATGGTGAGCCACAGTTTCATGTATCAAAACGGGAAAATTACAAATTGATGGGCTGATTCCATTTATATTAAAAGGTTGTAGACCTAATCAATCCTTTGTGTAGGGGCCAAAAATGTAGGTGGCAGGCTGTAAGAAATATAAATGAATGATTAACAAATAATACAGGAGAGTGGTTACCTCTGAGGGAGGAGGGATTCTATGGACTAGGAGGGGAGAGGAGGCTGCAAAAGTTCTGACAATATTCAAATTCCCATGCTTGGTGAGGAGAAAGTGTGTTTCTGTTTGATTGTTGTCTTTAATCTGTGTATACATGTTATAGCTAGATTTCATAATAAAAAGTAAAAATATGCAAATTCCTAGAGTCACCCCTGCCTTTGACTTCTGGAATCAGCATCTTAGGCTATGGGGATTAGGTACTTCCTATAATTTCTTTTTCAATTTCTTATGCATTATTGAGTTAAGATCTACTCACCTACAAATGCATGCATACATACAATACATATCAGACACCAGTATCCAAGTGAAGGCAGCTTAAAATAGAAATCAACTTCAAGCAATCTCAAGAGAGTCATAAAAGTAGAAAAACTAGCTCAGGAGAATGTGTAGAAAGGAACAACCTCACAATTCTCTTGTGACAAGAAGATTCAAATTCATTGCATTATACAAGCTCAAGTACATCAATCATTTCTGTAGATGTATGAGCCCACGATAACCATTCTCATGAATGCAGCCACAGTGCAGACCACGGCCATGTCTTTGTTATAGAAATAGAAAGATGATGTGGTGAAAAGGGCCTCTGTCTGGTACTTATGACGGCAGGCCTGGAAAAGCAAGTGTTAGCTGTGTGATCTTCGGCCAGTCACTCCCCTACACTGAGTCCTAGCTTCCTCATTGCCTTTTATTCTTCACAAATTCTTAATCCAACCAGACATTGTGGAGTGGTAAGTACTGCTAGCATTCAATAAACCCTTTTCCATTTCACTTACTTCTTAAAAGCCGGAAACCTAATCTGCCCATTTAGGGTTAGCAGAGTTTTCTGGGTCTAAGGAATTGAAATTCCTATAGTTTGCCTTGGACAGAGAGACCTAAAAACTGGACTGTGGCTTAATGTTTTCACATCTCCCTATTAAAAAATCCACAAATATGTAACAAGTACCACAACTTATTCAGAGTCTACTCTTTGGGTCTTGAAAATTCAGAAGGCGAATAAGCAGATCAGGACTACTGGAAAACACTGTGCAGGACAAGCATGCAGTTTGAATATTCATGAATGACTCTGAAACAAACATTTAACCCAATTGTACAGCACCTTTCCAGTTAAGATTGGCAGATTTAGTAAATAAAAATGCAGAACACATTTGAAGTTTTCAGTACAATTGGAATAGTTTTTGCTATAAGTATGGCACATATATCACCTGAGACACACTAAAAATTTATTTATTGTTCTTTAGAAACCCACATTTAACTGAGTGACTTGTACTTTCCTTGGAAACTCCATTCCAGACAGACAAATAGCTCAATGTCTTCTTCAATATCTTACCTTGGAAATCTAAACAGAAGAGTTATAAAATCTTATTTATGTGGTAACAGTAAAAGGATGGATTCATCTTAAAATTAGACTAACATGTTCCTTTATGCAAGGGTTAAGAAGCCATAGAGAAGCACAAATATCCAAAATAGATTTCCAAGGAGCCAAGGCACAGGAGGTGTGGTACAGCTCCTTAATTTCAAAGGACAAAGAAAATAGGCACCCCCACACTGGTCCTGGCCCCACAGGACACTGTCCAGTAGCCTCTCCCCTTACCTCTGGGCATCTCTTTAGACCGTTCTGCCTCTGGCCCATCCAATAAGTCCATCTGTGAGGCCTCTTCAGAGGGCACACGGCGCCAGGACCAGCTCTGGTTCCCATGACTGTGCAGTGGAGGAGAGTATTCCAGTTCACAGGGGAAGTCAAAGCTGCACTCCAGACCTGAAATGATACCAAGGGTCAGTGAACAAGCTGCTGAAAAGAGGGTTAAGAGAAGAAAGTCTGTTCTTTCTGTAACTCGCACTGTGGGACAGCGAACAGCTATGCTTGCTGTGGCTCCCGGTGATTATCTTCAGAGTGAGTGAGTGGAGATTGCTTGAGCAACTTAGGTCTGCATCTGAGTCTGCCTTTGAGATTTACCAGCTCACTAACCTTTGATTTCCTCCTCCCCTGTTCATTGACAGTGATAATATGTTCCTCCAAAATTTGCCTTAAGAACTTGGTGCTCAGGAGAATCCCTGACCCACATGACTGAGAAGCCACGGGCCAAAGAAAACTCACATGTTGCCCCAAGCCCTGCTTGGCCAACCTGGGGTCTTTCCCGCTCCCTCTGCGCCAGCCAACAGGGACAGCTCTGGGAGTGGATCCAGGTTTTCTCTCTTCTGAGAAAGACAAGGGACAGCCACTGGGATGGAGGCATAGCAAAGGGCAGAAGGAGGAAGCCTTGCTCTGGGGCAGTGTCTTTCTGCGGACGTCTCTGGGGTATTTTTCATTCTAAGCATTCCGTACTTGCCTTACGTTCAGGGGCATGTGGGCCTCTTAGCTTCTCTTTTCCCTTCTTTACTCATGTGGTTGAAGCACTTTGCACATGGAGAGTTCTCAAAGCTCACAGATGGATTCACAGAGGATGTGCTTAAGTGTAACTCATCTATCAACCAGCTACCTACTATTCTGCTTAGCCTCCATGCTTTGCAGAAAGAGATACAGTGATAGAAAGAAGAAAAGATTGGACAAGGGCTACAGGGAATTCTGCAGGGTCTAGGATGTGCCAGTCTCTTCTCACATGTAGGATTTGTTTGCTTCGCTCGTAAAACAAAGTATTTATAGACTAGGTGATTCTAGAAATAGGCACCTAGTAAAACCAGGGCTCCAGCTCTGCCATTGGTTTCCTGGTGACCTTCTAAAGTCCCTTACCCTCTCTTGGCCTCAAATCCCTCAGACAGAAGATCCTGGCCAGATATTTCCCAAAGTTCCCCCTCAATTTAGCTTTTGTAAGAGTCCTTGCTCTTGGAAGGGTTCTGGCTAATATGACAAATCAGTCTGTTTTGCATTGCTAATGGGTGCTAACTCCCAATTAGCACTCGTGCTTTCTAACAGCTGCTTCTGTGGCCACTACTTCCTCTATATTCAAGACAAGCCCAGTGCTGGGACTTTAGGGTGCAGCAGAGAAGTCAGGCTGATTGTGGCACAAGCAGCCGGGAGCTGGATGGCCCTTTAATCATGTCCATGGGCAGCTGGCCCTTCTTTAGAGTGGGAGTGAAATAATTCCCACTGACACTAGCCAAACTATCTGAGTTAGAAGAGATTTTAAAAAATCCTTCAATTACACTTCTATTAAGTATCTTTCTGCTTCTGAGCCATAGAAATTTATGCATCCCTGTTGCTCTCCAGGGTCTGCGTCCTCTGGTCCGAAGGTTAATACCACTCACCCTCTCATGATGTAGACAATTCACCTTTATAATGGCAAGCTGAACACTGGGAGACGGTGCCTTCTTTGTACCACTTGCTGCCCTTGTACCTTATTGGCCCTGAAAATGTTCCAGCTGCCTCTGGAGGCTACAATGTTGCTATACAGTCAGTGTCCTGGAATCCGTGATTGCCTTCATATTTCCTTCCTTCCTTTCTTCCTTCTTTCATCTCTCTCTTTCTTCCCTTCTTTTTAGATAAAGGCTTGAAGGTAACCTAGATTGACTTCCAACTTTCTATGTAGCTGAGGATGACCTTGAGTACCTGGTCCTCCTGTCTCCACTTCTTGAATGTTGGGATTATAGATTTATGCTACCACTGCTGGTTTATGTGGTGGTAATGGTTAAAGCCAGGGCTCTGTGAATTCCAGGTAAGCACTGTACCAATGGAACCCCAGTCTTATTCCTCTAGTCTTCAACACTGACTTATCAGGTACCTTGTTTTGGTAGCTGAATACCAGGAGAAAAATTGGATGTATATTGGGTTATTGGGTACCTATTAATGAACCTAAAAATGAAAGGCATGGCCATTTCGTATGGCTTCTGTCAGGAGGACCCAAAAGATCCATTCACATTAATGGAGGGTCATGCAGGAAGATGGGAGAGAAAGCAACCAGCCACCTCGACTTACATTGACAATTACTGGTGCCTTTCCCAAAGCTTCAGTTTCTGTAACTAATTTCTTTCTCACCTACTCTCCTCCAAATAAAGATGTCCTATTTCTATTTGAGACAGAGGTGTACTATGCCAAATCAAACACTGCCTAGCAAATGTGTCTGGGTGCATATTAGGCAAACACATTACAAAATATGAAGTCCCAGAACTGAGCACCATTAATTCTGGGATCTCTGTTTTCTGAAGTGGATGATAATTCTGTGTTTGGGTAAGACCCTGCCTAGTGAAACATGCTGCACAGGTGAGTTTGCTTGGAAAGTTTTGCTTGGAAGCAGGCTTCCCTTTAACTACCAAAGCTGTACTCCCTGGATTTCAAGAGGAATGCAGTAATAGCACTGCTTATTTTGTGAGAAACAGAATTTGATTTTTCTAAATTATGATTTAATTTCCTCTTAAAAATTTTAGGTTTTTGAGTTTTTTGCCTGCATGTATGGAAGTGTACAGCGTGTGCAAACCTGTGGAGACTAGAAGAGGGTGTCGGAGTCCCTGGAACTGGAGTTAAGGACAGGTATGTGCTTCCACATGGGTGCTGGGGAATGAACCCAGGTCCTCTGAAAGAATAGCCATTGCTCTTAAGCACCGAGCCATCTCACCAGCCCCATGATTTAATTTTTTATAAAACATTGACAAAAAATCCCCCCATCCTAAACTATTTTTAGTATCGTTGGGCAACGATACCTGGAACTTATTTTCTCTAACAATACCAGGGAACTTCTCCTTTTCCTCGAGTCTTTTCAAAGGTCCTAGATACAGGGTGCTTCTCGAAGCCCTTTATTTTGTCTTCTGACTCAGGATCTGTGAGGAAGGAGCTGTAGTGATCCTCCTTAGAGGGATCAAGGTATTCAGTGAGCTCCTCAGCCTTCATCCATCCAATGGCAGAGAGAGGTCCATGCCCAAGGAAAGAGGTGAGAAATCTTATCCACTGAATATCTCAGGCTATCTGCAGGGACCATGCTAAGTACATTCTTCCATGACCATGTTTAACCTACAGAGAAAACCCAAGAAATGGATGATGAGGAGACTGAGACTCAAAAAATTTACTTGCATGAAGATGGTAAAATACCCTGTGGGAATGCTAGAATGAGAGTCAGGGCTGGAGTATCACAGCTTCATTATTAAAATCTAAGGCCAAATATTAAAGGAATAACTGAGGGGAAAGGACCCACCCTGCATGTGGGTAGCAGCAGGACTGAGGTCCTGGATTGAACTGAAAGGAGCTAGTCAGTGGAGCGCCAGCATTCTCTCTCTGCTTTATGACCAGAGCACAATGTGACCAGTCACCTCAGGTTCCCGTTGCCATGCCTTCCCCTCCAGGATGAATTGTATCCCTCTAAAACCATGAACCAAAATAATGTCTTCCTCCATTACATTACTTCTTGTAAAGTACTTGGTCATAGTGAACGGTAACAAATACATCAAGCACACTAAGAAGATAGCTATTCTGTGGCCTAAACTGCAAATTTCATGTCTGCAAAGACTTCTGCACCATCCTCCAGGGAAAGATCCATTTTCCTCAGTGTCAGGTCCATTTTGCAGTGACTGTAGCCTTCAGGAGCCTCCAGAGATCTCAGCCTTACTGCATGTAACCATTTGGTCTCTGAGAAGCTGACCATTGAAAAACAGCAAAGAGAAAAAAATGACCATGTGCCAATTGAAACTATTAAAGAAAGAAAAGGAGACACTTTCCCAAACTGCTGATCATGCAACTGCAATCAATCATTAATGCATACTACTGGATTTTCTTATCACTTCTCTTATGGAAGAGACAATGGAAACTTCTAGAAATTATCTGCCTGCTGAGAAGAGCATCAAGTATTATAAGTCTTGATAGGGCATTCAGGAAGGTTCTAGCTTCTACACACAGCAGCTGAAGGACTCCATCAGGGTTGTTCTTTAAACCTGGATTTCTGCATTTGAAACTGGAAAAGAAAGAGCACCTATCCTCTGTAGCACTCTTTATCTCTGGTCCTCAAGGATTCCACAGCTCCACAGCCACAGCCCTTTCTGGGTTGATATAGGGAAACCTACACATGAAGTGTCAAGCATATGTGACTATGCTCTTACTGCTGACCTTTAGAGTATTCTGTATTTGCAGCTATAGTTCATTTAGCAGAGTCTGAGAAACTAGCATTCTCAGAACACTGTTGGTCCTTCAGGAACTCATGGGAACTCCCTCGGCTTCTGCCGTCCTGGGGTACAAGCCAGGGTCTCCTTTCTTTGAGATTTGTGAGAACTTCACAGTTGTAGACATTAACT
Organism: Eospalax fontanierii; assembly: GCA_035773235.1. Classification (NCBI taxonomy): domain Eukaryota; kingdom Metazoa; phylum Chordata; class Mammalia; order Rodentia; family Spalacidae; genus Eospalax; species Eospalax fontanierii. The sequence goes on along the minus strand of CM069529.1, from coordinate 34,266,939 downwards.
GTCATCAGGGACCTTGTAGTTCATATGAGATGCAAAAACTGAAGCCAGTAGAATTAGGGTCTTCACCAAAGAGTCTACACTGGGTGGGCTGCAGAAACAGTACTAAAATATAGTTCCTAGCTCTGTGATTATTATTATTATTATTATTTCTCAAAGCTGTTGATAACAAACAAGACAGTAACTTAAATGATTACATAGTTACAAAGTTTCTCAAATATCCACTGTTATATTTTTCTGTAATAAGCTGGAAAAACCACACTTGGCTACATTCCAAATATATGCCAATGATAGGGTGGCTCAACTCATCTCTGAGTTGAGCTTTTAGGGTTCTCATAATAGGTCTCGTCTGCCAATAAACTGCTCTTTGGTGATTGCTAGAAACTCTCCGCTGGTGAGAAGATCTGTTTGTTCTTAGGTCAGAAGCTAGTGAAGGCTGGAATGAGAGAAAGCCCTGGACTGGGAGAGGAGAGATTGCTAGAGAATTCCTGGAAAGTCTGCCAACACTGTTCTAACTAGTCTTGTGCTTTGGGACAATTCCTTTAACCAGCCGAGTTTTGATTTCATCACACAGACAAGATAGCATGTTAGCATGAATGGTGATGATTTAAAAAAAAAAACATCTCCTATGAACTTACATAGAAGTGCTTTCATTGTTTTCTATTTTGTGTGTGTGCATGTGTGCTTGCTTGTGTGTGGATATGTATAGATACATATGCATATAGGATCTTGTGGGTACTTGGGCATGTGAAAGTCTAAGGTTGAATCAGTAATCATTCTGGTTCACTCTTCTGCCTTACTCAATAAAGCAGGGCTCTCAATCAAACCAAGATATGCAGACATGGCTAGTCATGCTAGACAGCTCACTCTAGGGATTCCATGTCTTTACCTTTTTAGGCTGAAATTACAGGCAGGCAGTCATACCAAGCCAAAATTTATGTAGGCTCTGGGGATCCTAACTGTGGTCCCCAGAACCTTGTGGGGCAAGTGTTTAACTACTCAGCCATCTCCCTTCCCCTGGACATGCTTCCATAGCTACACAGGAAGATGTTCTCGCTACCTTGGCCTCCCTGATGCAGACACTTCACTTTGTCCTCCAGTTTAGTGCCTACAAATTTATCATCAGGGACTTAGGGATGAACTGAACTGACTTGGTCATCTTGGAGAACTCATGGACTACTCCCTCTTTATGTCAACACATTGGGGGTTGGAGGCAGTTCAAGAGTCATTGGGGAGATAGTTCAAGAGTCATCAGAAGCATATAATCTGCCTGGTGTGGTGATGTGTGCATAGAATGGCCTATTTTAGAATGGCCATTATTGTAGCTGTTCCTCTGGTTGGGGTTGTCATGGTTGGCTTTGGTGGTCAACTTGACACACCTGGGAAGAAGGAATCTCAATTGAGGAATTTCCTCAATTGGACTAGCCTGTGGGCATGTCTATGGGGAATTTTCTTGATTGTTGAATGATGTGAGAGGGTCCAGCATGGTGCCCTTACCTGGGCAGTTGGTCCTGGGTTTTATAAGAAAACAGACTGAGCACAAGTCAGAGGAGAAGACTACCCAGTTAGCAGCATTCCATTGTGGTCCTGCTTGAGCTCCTGCCTGGCTTCCTTCCATACTAGAGTGTGAGGGCATGTAAGCCAAATAAACCCTTTCCTCCCCTAGTTGCTTTTGGTCAGTATTTTATCTCATCAACAGAAAACAAAGTAGGACAGTAGCATGGTCTACAGTAGCACTAGATGTCTAACACTGAAGGCCAAACTCTATCAAACTTTGTTGCAATCAGAGTGGTAAAATCAATAGTGATGAGCATGTGATACTCACTCTGTGTTTCCTCTGGAAGACCTCAAGTGAGATCACAGCTTCATGCAAGTCATTTAATCTCTACGGAGCTCAGTTTCATGATTGGAAACATGAAGTGGCAAAATAAAATGATTTCAATTTTCTTCTCTCTCTACCATGCTGAAATTTATTGCCCCCTTTGGGAAGATGGGCAAAGCCAGTGCTCTAATATGGTTCTAGCCAGCTGCTCAGCAGGATCTTAGGAGTCCTCACTTCCTTTCTGGGCTTGGATGACTGAACATTGCTACTTCCTCTTCCAGGATAATCTCCTAATGGAATACTTGGCTCACCAGTCACCTTTGGTATTAATCCACCAGCTGCCATCGACATCTGGCCACTTACTTCATAACACTCAGTACGAAACCTGGCCCCTCCACCCCTCATTCACACCCACTACTCATTTGTCATGGGGCCCCAAAATTTGAAATCATTCACTTCCTTCCCATCATCCTGCTCCCTGGAATACATCTGGGATCCAATCGCCCAATTCAAGACATCTGTTTCACTCATAATCAAGCTGCAGAGAAGGGCCAAGTCTCCTTCAATCAATCAATTACATAAACACAGCCTTGGAAGGGGGAGGAGCATGTGCATGAATGCACAAAATGGTGGGAAACAGACAGGCACAGAGAGCTTAATTCTCATCTCCCTATCTCTAACCATCATAACACTAGAGATAGAAAAATAAGATTCTGCTCTTCATCTCAGCACAGAATATTGAAAGTAATTAAAAATTTCAGGTATTCTAAATTAATGACCCAGCCTTCTCAGTTTATAATGGGAAAACTGAGGCTTAGAAATTCAAGACTTGAATCTGGAAAAATAAGAGAGCTGGGACTAGAGCTCAGATTGGACTTCCGGTGCAATGATCTTGCAGTTTTTAGAAAACATTCATGTTCTCTCTCTCTCTCTCTCTCTCTCTCTCTCTCTCTGTCTGTGTGTGTGTGTGTGTGTGTGTGTGTGTGTGTGTGTACTGGGGCATCTCAAACAGAGGTCCAGAGGATATAGTGAAAACCCTATCATTGTGTACCACCAGTCAATATAACACCTCTCTAAATGGAATCTTTGTAATTGAGATTCTTGAAATGAGAATCCTGGAGAAAAGCTCTGAGTTATGTGGCATCCATGTCAGCAGAAGTAGGTGTGTGGTCAAGAGAAACCCGAGACTATGCAAAATGATCTTCCCACTTCCTCTTGTATCTCTGCAGAGACAGGGTCTGCTGAGTGTTGCAGGTGAACCTGATGGTTCCCAGCTGATGACAACCTTGAATGAGATAAACGCAGGCTGCCCTAGCATGGGTTCTACTTGTCAAGAGACTGCTGGTCCAGCAGAGGAAATAGGCTTACTTGTGTCTAACTCTTAAAGTACGCAGACCCTGTGAGGCCAGGGGGACATACAGAAAGGGAGATGGACAATCTATGCACTGCATCTTGAAGGATGATAAAATTTTAAATGATTGTAAAGAAATTAGGAAGTTTGCTGGGAATATGCGGGAGACAAGAGCTGATCGGGGACAAATATTCCCTAGCAGTGCAACTGCGTAAGTTTTGAAACCGATCTTCATGGGATAGCGCCATGGTAAATATATAGAATCCTTTCAGGTCATGGAGGAAAAACATAATGAGTTTTAGACACAGAGCTTCTAGTCAATATATCTGACACCAAAACTCAGGCTACTGGTCTCACCGGAATGGGTCTCATTGCTTTTCAGAAAGCATTAATGAGGCACCTGTGACCTGGGCAGTTGAAATCTTTCTCACAATCATCACAACAGTGCTGTCACTAGGAATCACAACCTCTCCTACTTTAAAGCTTATAGAACAAAGAGAGTAGGGTGTGGCTGAAAGGAGGAAAGCTCACAAGAGTGAGACCCGGGATCTAAGGTGACTTCCTTTTCCTTGCTGCACTCCACTTTGGATAGAGACTCAAAGACTGTCAGAGGGGCCATGAGAGAGGAGGCTAAATGAGGCAATAAGGAGGAGAAATACAGGACCTAAACCTAATCATTAGTCCAGTGAGCCCCAGAATCTAGTTTTTACGTTTTATTTAATTTTTGTGAATTTCATACGATACCTACTATCATATTTAGATCCCCTCCCCATCTGCACCCTCTTACTAGCCCCAGCCAATTTAATATACTCCATCATATATAAATATATATTATATTTAATTTTATGTTTTTGAAAATTACACCTATATTTAAGGCTGACTGTTGAGGTTAGATAACATATCAAGGAGCTCATCTCTGGAGAAAACTGATTCTTTCTCTCTTGGCAGCCATCATTCGCCTGTGGCTCTTCATCTAGGGGTGGGACATTGTGAAATGTCCCCCATCCGCATTGGAATACCAATGGTCATGATTCAAGTCTTGTAAACTGTATTGTTGAGATTTCATGGGTATAGCATCCCTGTCATGTCTAAAAGTCATTTGCTTGCAGTTAGCGTCCTGGTCTTCTGGTCCTTCCAAATTTTCATCCCCTTTTCGATGAGGTTCGCTTAGGTATAGGGGTTGCATTGCACCTACATCAGTTGAGCCTGGACACCCCATGGTCACTTATTCTCTGCAGTTTGTCCAGTTGTGTATCTCTTAATAGTCTCCATCTGTTGAAAAAAGAAGCTTGTGCGGCAACTAAACTGAGATCTCAGGTAGGGTCTCATCCCTCCGAGGAGGATACTCTCACGATGAAGCAATTCTTGGGGACAGCACAACTCTAATACGCTGACAGAGACTCACAATATTCAGGTAATGAGATGAGTAAAGTAATAGTCAGACCTGACATACAAGGAAATCCTATGTGATTGCAGGTGTTGGGAGAACCATCATCTGTCCCTCTATTGTAGCGAGGTATAAGGTGCAAGCTTCGCCAACGAAGCAATCTAGGTTTGAATCTTCACTTTGCCACTGGTCTTGTGGAGAACACGGGCCCTGAAGCACTTCCTTTTCTCATTTGGAAGATGAAGCTATTGGACCAGACAGTCATAGGCCCTGACAGCTCAAAATTTGTATGAACATCTCACAGATAAAATTATTCTAGTCATCTTCCCAAATAGACTGGCTAAAGTCCTACTTATCTGAGGTCTGTTCTGACATGTGATTTCGCATCTGAGTTCACTCATTTCATTTTAAGAGGGTTCCCTCCCATGTTGATAAGTCATTTTTCTACGTATGCTTTGGCCACATAGCTTTCTAGGTTCATTAGAAATGCTCTGTTTACAATATCTCAGAAATCCCCAAACTGTCAAAACAAAAACTCAACTCACTCAGGGCTGCTAAAAGTAATTCTTTTACGTTAAAAAAGAAAAGGAAAAAAAAAAAAAACTCTCTACTGGCCATTTCCTCCTGGATGTCCTGAGAATATTTCAAGTATAACATGGTCAACATGGACCTCATCACCTGCTCCTCTCCTCATGACACTTCCATCACCCCCTTCTTGCTAAATGTTTCTCCTCTTTGTTTCAGTTAAGGGCGTAGCTCCATCTACTCAGTCTTTCAAGTGGTCTCCCCAGAATAAGCCTCTAAGTCATACTCAACCCCATCCAGAATCTCTCCTAGATGGCCCTCCTAAGCCATACTTTCACATGGACGCTCATGTCTAAACCCTAAGCACTCCCAGAAGCAAGCACCTTCCCCAGCCTTCCCTTGATTCTCCCTCCCAGGTCCCCTGTGCTCTGTGTCGAGGAGCCAGGCCTAGTCTTACACATGCATTTACACCTGTGTCTTCTCCATGCGGAATGCCTTCATCACTGTCTCCTCAATGATACTGGGGTCTAAGGTCCGGCTCAGCTGCCTCCACCCCTCCCTAAATCCTCTACAGTACTGGATCTTCCTCCTCTGTGTCCCAGGGTGATTTGAACATGGTTCTACGAGAAGTGCAGACCTACCTCTTCCTCTTCCTCTATAGCTCCTCGAAGGATCCTATTTGAACTTATGTAGACAGGTAAGGATGTAGAAAGAACCTCCAATGGGAAGATAGAGACTAGAAAAGGCATTAGGGAGTTACCTGCTCAAGTGGAACAGCTGAAACCTTAGATAATATTCATTCTCTCTCTCCCTCCCCCTGACCCCCCCATCTGTTTGTGACAAGTGTGTTTCAATGGATTTCTTAGGACTTGCTATTCTCAACTTTATGCTAGTTGATCAATCTTTTTCTTAATTTTATTCAGATGCTTTTCCCTTTCTGTGTCTCCTTACCTAAACAGCCATTACATAAACTGCTCATTCATGTTTATTTATTGGCTTTATGCATCTTCATTTTAAAGGCATATGACCAGGAAGAACATTTTAAACAAGCTTCTTGTAAGCCAACAGCTTTCTATTGAATTTCTGTGGACTGATTTCATTGGCTTCCAGCAGGTCAGGACCTCGAGGTGACAGATGGTCCCTGTTCCTGGGTCTTATTTGACTTCTGGCATTAGTGTTCCCTCTGGGACTCAGACATTTTGGTGAATGCATCCAGTGGCCTATTGCCTGCCATCTTGCAGATAAAAATACAGATGTATGAGCTAGGAAATAACTCGATTCCTCAGCTCACTAGAGCAGAGCTGGGAGGAGAATACAAAAGGCTCTGACATCTCTAGGGTAGAGAAGTGGCTAAGGAAGCTGTCAACCCTGGCAACGTCCATTGGGGAGTTTGGCGGCCTTTCAGTGATGCCAGGCTCCTGAAGGCCAGTGTGGCCAATCATGGCTAGCCACATTAAATACGTAATTTTAGAAATGTGATCAATCTGACTTCATGCCAGAGCTCTGGAGCAATTCCCACAGGGTGCTGGAGGCCTTTTAGTTTTCCATTTTTGATTCTGTGTTAGGTTAATTTTTTTTGAGGGAGAGAGATTTAATTCACCCAGGCTTTTCAATCAAAGAAATTGATAGATTAACTGGTCTGGTCTGGTGGTGGTGGTAGCAGGAGGGAAAGTAATTAAAAAATCTAATTTTTCTCTCTAAAAGCCCTAGCCCCTAAATTAGATCAGTTTCCCCTGGTCCAGGAAGAAGACAATGTTTTAATAGAACCTTTATTCAAAGTCCAACAATGTCTTTTTTCATGCTCAGATATTAGGAAGAATATTTTCTTTAATAGGAGTCAAAGACGTAGACTTTGGGAGAACTGGATGGATGGTGATTTGTATTCACTTTTTAGGAATGTCTTAACAAAGAAAAATAATCTGAGTGGTTTAAAGTAAGAGAATATTATTCTCTCAGGGTTCTGGAGGTCAGGTGTTTGAAACCAAGACACAGTCAGGGCCATGCTACTCTAAAGCTCTAGAGGAGAATCTGATTCATGCCTTTCTTTTAGCTTCTAATGCTGCCAGAAAGCTTGGTGTTCCTTGGCATACAGAAGCATTGCCCCAGTCTCTGAGTCCCCAGTCATGTGGTGTTTTCCCTGTGCATGTCTGTGTCTCTGTTTTCACCTATAAGCACATCAGTTGTATGTACCAATTAAGTATGATGTCATTTTAACTTGATTATATCTGCAAAAGTTCTATTTTCAAATAAAGTCTCATTCATAGACAGTGGGGTCTTAGAACCTTAAGGTATCTTTCGAGGTGACACAATTCAACCCGTAACAGGGACCAGAGTCTGAGATAGAAAGAAGGGATGGAGAAGCATGTGAGACTGCTGCCAGAGCTTCGTGAGAGGTGAATGTACTAGCCTGCTCCGGATGGTCTCAAGTCACAGACATCAAGTCTTGGTCCTACAGACCCCCCATGGTTTGGAATAGCAGCTGATCGTTCACTCTTAAGTCTCTGGCACTCAGGAAGAATGAACATTCTCCAATGAAGGAAGTCCATCTGTGAAATAGTTTTGTGATGTACTACAACACTCAGCTTGGGGTCAGAAGATCTGACTTTTTCCTACTTTACCTGTTCTGCAGCACATTAATACATTCCTTTCATCTTCAACTGACTTTTCTGTAAACATGAGATTTAAAATGATTTCTACCTACTCTAATTTCATAACATTGCTTAAGTGAGAAAAATATATAAGAAAGGATTTTGCAAAGTACTACATTTTTGAGCAAGGAAAATACTTTATCCTGCTTGCCTGTGAAAGAAACTTTGGTTATTTTGCTTAAAATTTTGATTGGGGAGCTTAGGAGATGTCAGTAAAGTGCTTGCCTTGCAAATCTGAAGACCTGGGTAAAATGCCAGGCATAGTGGTACATGTCTGTAATCCCTGTGCTGGGGAGGTTGAGAGAGGACACTTGGGACACACTGGCCAGCCAGCCTACTCTCACTGGTGGGCTCCTGTCTCAAAGGAAGTGGACATCATTCTTAAGTATGACATGCAAAGTTGTCCTCTGACATTCATGTGAACACACATGCATTCCCTCCCCCAAATATACATGCATATATACATCCATGCATAAAATAGTAATAATAATAAAATACTGATCTGATTCATCTACCCCCAGAGTGGGCAAATATAAGTTAAAATTAGTAAGAATATCATCTGTCCCTGTGACTTTATGCCAGTTGATCAATCTTTTGATCTGAACTCAATGTGATCAAAACTCCCTTTTAGAAACCTAGTGGCTACAGTCTCAAAGCATCCAGTGGGACCTGATACAACATATTTGTATCTGGGTGCTTACTGAGAGCCTAATCCTCCAGCCAAGCCTACAAATAAGTCCAAAATCATAAGAGCTGATGATAAAAGGAAACACAGGAAAAAGACTTTCTTCAGATGCCCTCCCCCTTTCAAAGCCTTCGGGGAGGAACATGCAGCTCTCAGTGCCCCATGATGAAATTAGCCTGCTGTCGTCATTCAAGACAGAAGAAGAAAGAACTGGAATCTGATCCTGAACACCACTGAAGAGAATATATTTTACACAACATAAAAGGCCCCGACGTAAATTAGAAGAAATATGGGGAGCCTTCAAAAAGGTAGGTCAAACTTTTTCCTCAAGCAGATAATTACAGGCTGGGGGTGAGTAAATCTTATTAGCCTCTTTCTACCTCGTCTCTTCTCATAAAACACTAGCAAGAAGAAAGCTACTCTCCATTCAGAGTGGACAGCCTGCCTGAGAGAGGACTAGCGTGTAGCTGTCAATCATGTTGCCTATGGTTGGGCTGTGAATGCTGATCTTACTGCCCGCTAGCAGTCCCACCAGAACACAGCTGAAGCTAGCCAGGCAAGCATGAAGCTCTACTCTAGGCCAGCCCAGACTTCAGGACCTCTAGTTGTCTGAAGAACTATCCCTTCAGGCAGCAATATTCCAGTCAAATTTCTCTGCCCATGTTAGAGGACTTAAAATTAATGAAGTTGTTAACATTTCTTAAAATGTCTTTCCTGGCAGGTGAAAGGTATAGATTTATCACCCATGAGCTTGCTCGTCTCTTTGATTCATAGACTTGTAGGTAGAGCCCCACAAAACACTATTAAAGAGAAGGGTGTCTTGGCCTTAATTCTGCCTTTAGCTTTTCCTGTGACAGGTCTCAGGATGAGACCTCAATGTCGCTTGTTGTGGCAGTGGATTCACTTGCCTACAGAATTATTTATTTAGTCTATGAACTCTGAGAGGCCAGGGCCTGGTCTTGCTGATTGTTGAACTTACATCAGCATCAGTGATTGGAAGAGGGCTAGACATACAGATATGAAGATAGAGATGGTGGTGCTGATGGCGATGATGATGGCTTTCTAAATCTCACAGAATTAAATATGGCAGGACAATAGAAAGAAACTGAAAATGTCATTGTACCTCATCAAGGAGCCACTAATCAAGAAGTCAGTGACTCCTTTCTCCATGATTCAGCACTCATGATAGTGCTGACTTTGGCACCTTATTCCAGCATTTTTGTGTTCACTACACAATGGTTTGGGTCTTCTTAACCAAAAAGGGGAATCATGAGGTTCTAAGTCATAAGGACAGTTTCAGAAGGATCTTGGGAAATGCCTTGGTCTGCACCTTTGCCCTAAGTTATCATGTCACTCCATTTTGCAGATAAGGAGGGTGGGGCTCAGAGAGAGGAAAAGGGTTTACAAAAGGCAAGAGGTGGGTGGGTAGGGGCTTAATAAACTCCCATGATTTTCTCTTTTCTATATGCAACCTCCTTCAACAAGTTCCATAAGGAATAAATACGTTGCTATCTGGGGTACATAGGAGAGACAGACAGACCTGACTTATTTGGACATTCTACATTTTAGAAAAGTTGTCATCCTATAGAGACAGGAATGACTTTGAAAGAAAACTCAAAGTGTTATCTGAAGAACTGTTGTATTAAAAATCTTGTTATAAAGCATTAGCTACACAAAGTACCAGATTTCAATTATTTATAGACACTTGGCCTTATCATAAGATAGCACTCACTATCTGGATTAAATAAAAAACAAGAAGTAATTCTTATCTGGGATCTCCTGAGCCTTCCCTCCCTCTAGGGATGCTTAGGAGTACGAAGAAACATCTCAGCTCCGAGTGTAATCCTAAACTGCCCTAGGGGTTTTGATGCGTTTCTTTCTTTAGATTTGAAGTGAAAGGTACCATTAATGGGAACTGATACCGACTGTGTAATAGATGAGGGAGAGCAGGCTTTTCACTGGAGTTTTTCTATAGTGAGTGGAACATCTCTGTTAGGTGCATTTTAAATAGTTCAGGCCCAAGGGCAGAGACCAAGTAGAAGGAATAGGTAAAAATGCCCAGAAGGGCATCTAGAACTCGGTGCTGTGCTGGGTTCATAAATACTTAATTGAATCAGGTCTGATGAAAGAATTCTATCTCTGGAAGCCTTTGCATTCATCCATCATGCATAAGCCCTTAGCAGTACTTCCCTGTGAGGGAGTAAAGTGGGGAGTAAGCACAGTATAATACCTGTCCTCAAGGGGCTCACCCCAAAGGATGTGAAGAAGCGAATGTGTTCCTTGGAAATGCACCAGCTCTCTTGTAACCCTGGTCTTCCTGCCTCAGAGTCCCAGCTATTAAGAGCTATTAGGTTGAATACTGAGAACTCTATGTGATATTGTTAAACTTAGTTTCTACATCTGTAAAATATGGAACTGGACAATCTCTCCTTATTAAACAATCAAATGAGCAGAAATAATATCAAATAACCTGTTTGTGAACCTTTCAGAAGTTTCCCAATATAAAGGATTTATGAAAAGGGCCCTGGAAGGCTATGACCCTCCTAATAACAATCTCCAAGATCATAGTCGATAGAGATGCCATGGATTAAAACCTTATGTCCAGAAAGCTATAGACAAATGCAAATAGACATTTCATTTAACAAATGTAAAGAGGTATCAGGAATGGATAAACCAGGAAGGCTTGGGGCATGGCATACAGCAGCAAAAAGCCCTTGACTTCCTCCAATACAATGCAACACGAATATCTTAGCTAGAACGGTCTTGTGTTTTGAGGTACCACAGAAAGACAAACAATGGAGTAATATATATTTTTCTATAGGGATTGAGGCATTCCTGAGCACAACTGAACACAAGTGGAAACTCAGAGTCTCCTAAATCAAAAGGTAGTGACGGCATATCACAAGTCACTATGAAAGATATACTTACCATATCGACTGCGGTGGGATAGGAAAGGGAAGGAATCTTTCATTATCCAGGTCAGATTCCACACAAAATTATCAGGAGGAGAAGGCCTGCTTGAGGATGACTCCAAGGAGCTGTGACCTGGATAAAACAAAGAAGAAAAACTGACCCTTGTGCTTAGGATGGGTCATCTAGCTGTCACTCAATATCAGTCAGAAAGAAAATTCATAGAGACATAAAGACATCCACTGGGAAGATGAGGAAAAGAGAACCAAGGTACTAGTAGACTGGGTTGACCTCTGGACCATGATGTACATTTTCTACCATGTGTAGCCATATCTAAGAAGTCTGAATGCTACGAACAAGTCCATGCTGAGGATCTCTGGAAGATGAACTGGAAGCCAGGCAACTTAATGGCTGAGTCTAATAGCCTTATCTAAAGTCTATTCTGCTTGCAAGAATTTGTGCAACTTCACAGAGAACTTCAATTCATCTCATCCAAATAATGCCTCCATCCCTCCACTCATACTAGTAACTATCTAATGGTGTTTGCCTGGGTTATTGCCTTATCAAAGAGAAGGCTGAAATTGCCCTCAGAAGTTACGAGTATTTGACAATTATGTTATTTTCAGGGAGAAAAAAAAAAGCTTAGTTATGAGTTTTCCCATATCAAAGAAACAAGGGAGCCACAAAGGATGAATGTGCATGATTTGCATGAAAGAAAAAGAGTTGAGAAAAAGGAGCAAAGAGTCATTAGTTCCTTATTTAACACAACCTCAAGTGGGTTTTGTGGTAAAAAGTCATTACAATATATCTACAAAACAAATGAGCTTGTTCTACATGCCCTTATACAGTTCTTTCTTGAAAATCCCCAACTCAACCACTATTTGCTAATGTTTTATGGCAGGCAAAGTTTCTTTCTATTAAAGGAAGAAGGATCTGAGAATGAGTTCTGTTTAGTAGTTAGATGTGTAGTGAGGCTGAGGTGAGTTCGCTGGAAGGAAGGGAACTAGAGTATCTTCTGAAGCTTTCACAATGCAGGGACAGTGTTCTGCTCTTTACCTCAGCCATGTGATAGTCACAGCGACTTTTTCAGATAGGAAGTATCTTGTCTGTTTTACAGGCACAACACTGAAACTGAGAGGGGCAAGTGATCGAATCCGGAACTGAGTCCAGCCCATGCTCCATCGTGAATGAATCCATCTGCTTCTCCAGCCAGCTCTAGTATCCAGCCACTCACAGTGTGGTCAAGAAGAAAGAGAAGAAGCAGGGTTGCCTAGCACTTCCAGCTGCTGTGCCTTGCAGCCTCTTCTACACCCTCTGTAGCACCAGCAATTCAAAGTCGCATTCCTTTGCCAATACCTTCCTTTGAGCATCAACCCCACTTCATGGACCTTGAAGAAATCTCTGGCTTCGGGGCCTCTGGCAGTCCTTATACCCCACCTCCATTTCTGCAGGCACTGCACTTGTGTAAATCTGCCCATTGGCCTATATACCTCTCCAACTAGAACTTGTATGTTCTAAGGAAAAAAGTCATCTCTGCCCCGCCCCCACAGATCTGAACTAGAAGCAACGGCTCTTGAGTGCCTAGGAAAGAGTTCTTGCCCTTGCTCTCACATCTGGTCCACAAAAATCATGAGTGAACTGGCCAGGTACAACCTCCTGTAACATTTGTATGAAATCACTCAGAGGAAATGCATGGTAAGGGCTTGGAAGCTGTGCTGGGGTGCCACAAGGAGAAACTATCTCATGCTAGTCTCACACCAATGCTGGTTTAGAGGTAGACAGTTGGGCTCAGGGAAGGTAACCTTAGGCTACATGAGTTTTCTAGGGCAGGGTAATAGACTTTAAAAATTAATATAAAAGGATTCAATAAAAATACTTTAAAAATTAATATGGCTGGGAGTGCTGCATTCTCCTGTAACCCAAGCACGGGGAGGCTGAGGCAGGAGGATCAGAAATTTGAGGCCAGTCTGGAGAACATAGTAAAACTCTCAGAAACAAAGCAAAATGAAACAAGACTTGTTAAACCAGGCTGGAGAAATAATCAATAAAATGCTTGCCATGTAAGCATAAGGACAGATCAGTCAGTCCTCACAAAAAATAACTTGGCCTGTAATCTCAGCAGTGGAGAGGCATAGGCCGGTGGCTCCCAGGGGCCTGGCCTACTGAGTAAGCTCCAGGCTACTCATAAAAATGAGGTAGACAGTTGTTGAGGGATGCTGAGGTGTGGCCTCAACATGCATGTGTACTCACAGGGAGAAACACACATACACACAAACACATACACAGTAAAATAGATAATATTATGAATTAAGCAGATGTGGTCTAAGCATCACAGTATTTTAAATGTATGGTTTCATTTACTTCTAACAATAACCCGTGATTCAGTTTTGTTGTTTTCCCCAATTTGAAGCTAAGGAAACTGAGGCTTAATGAAGTAACTGTAGCAGCCACACAACCTGTTTCAGGCAGGAAATCAGAGAATCAACTGACAGATCAACCTAATGCTAATGCCCAGGCCCCTTTCTCACTCCACAGGAGCCCCCATAAACTGGTGTAGGGCAGCCATTGACTCTCTGTAATGTTTCTTGGAGCGCCAGAAATCTGTAGGTCACCACCAAGCATGTTCCAGAGCAGGACTGCAGTGTGAAGGGTCCAGAAAGATGACAGCCAGGCCCCTGCAGTGACTCCCATGTGAATAAAACTTGACTTCTCTATGTCTGAGTCATCAGCTGAGCTCAAATTTTTAAGCAATTTCAAAGCAACAGGAAGACTAAAGCCTCAGCTATATTCCCCTATTTCCAAATGATGTCATTTTTTCGTAACCTGTCTGTTTGGGAATGGTATTTACTTCTTCCTGGATGTAAAGGATCGAGAGGATGGGGTAAACTTCAGGAAGCACTATGACTCTATGAGTGGGCAAAGAATGGCAGATGACTTTGTACCTGGATGGGGTCCAGTTCCTATATTCAGGTTTTTAAAAAATTATATCTGAAAATATTCAAAGGTCCCTGAAGACTGATTCATGACCCAACAAGGAGACACAGATATCACTGTAAGTTGTCTTGACAGATACAGTGTAACACATTTTTATAGTCCACTAAGAATGCCAACAAATTACTGGGCATCTTCAGAGTCAGGCACTGGAAAGAAAGCAGGAAGTTTTATCCTGCCCTTATAAGGACCCCCAAGATGATCCCTAGAAGGAGCTGGTGAGATAGCAAATGGGAGAACAGCTGAACGGATACTGCTTCACATACCTGATAAGATAAACAGCAAGGAGAATACAGTCTGCATTAATGAAGTATGAAGTTGTGTGCCAAACTGGAGGCACTGGGACAGGAGCAAGTGTTAATCAAAGCTCATAGAATTCACATCACTTTAGAATCCACAGAAGAAAATGCCTACCACATTGAAGAGTACAAGGCGAAGAGACTGATTATGCCCTTCAGAGTTTCCACTCTTCCTATCCTCACTCTTGGTGAGATTGGAAGTTGCTAACATAAAGAGAAGCTGTGCCATGAGAAGCAAGTGAAAGAGAAAGGTGTGTCTTTTGGTGCTGTACTCTGAAAATATGAGACTTGAGTGGACTGGGCCTTAGTAGCACAGATTTAACATAGGTTTGTGGGAGGAAAATGTGAATCAAGGTACTGTCTGAAGCAGAATGAGTCTTAGACCCCAAAGGATGAAGACTGGAAAGTAAAGAGAGAGGGTTCGGACAGAAGAGTGCCCAAGTGGGAGGCCAATGGCGGCCTAAAGGAGAAAAAGGAAAGAAGCACTCTGTACTGAGGGGATTAGTGATGGAATATTTGGGACTGTTTTCCTAGTGATTTCTTATGCCCTTTGTAGGTTCTGCAGGGTACTGGGATGGACTGAAGAGCTCCAGGCTCTTCCCACTGCTCCCTCTTCCAGTGTACCATGCCCACACGGCCCTCAGCTTTGATTCCAGAGTCTGTTTGTCTATAATAATTCTTGCACATGCTATCTTAATGGCTCTGCCCGGTACTCTTTCACAGTTGTTTTTAAGCAGCTGAACGTGAACGTGATACTGAACAGGAAAGAGGAACACATAAAGAAGCTGACAAGTCTCACTTTAAATTCACAACCAAAGACCCCTTAGGACCATTTGGCAACCTCACTGCCTTCCCAGACAGATTCAAATCACTTTGTTGGTCCTAGCACGGTTATTTAGCACTTCTTTTGCTCCTCATACCTCTAGTTCTCCCAACCGTCCCCCATTCTCAGTCAATGCCTTCATTTCCTATCTCAGTGAGAAAAGAGAAGCACATCTACTCCTGGCCAGGAATCAGAACTTGTGTATATTACCTCCACTCCTGTGGAAGGATCCCCTGTCTATATTCTTCAGTAGTGGTAGCCCCTTTCTGAAGATGCTAATCCTGTCAAGCAGTCTGCTGTCACAATGCATCCTCTGACTCCTGTATCAACGATTTTCTCCCTCTACCAAATACCAACTTGATCTCAACCAATGAAAACATTTACCCTTTTAGAAAACAAAACAACTTTCTTGACTTCCTTAGTCTTCCTCAGCCATTGCCAGCATGGCTGCCAAAGCTCCTCACAGGCTTATCTCTACTTTCTCCCTGCTGTTTTCTCTGAAATAAAGAACAGCAAGTAGTATGGCTACTGCAAGTCAAGGTCACTGACACCCTCACTCCCAGTCTTACAAACAGTCGCGCTACTTCTTGGGCAAATCGTAACATGGTCAACCACAGGCCTTAGTTGCTTCCCAAATCAGGACTAAGTCCTCTCATTCTTCTTTGCCAGATCTTTCCCCATGTTTGAGACCAAACAGGAAGAAACATTTCACCTGCCTATAGTACTTGACTGGGAACTTTAAAAAAATAGTTTATTTATTATTTTTATTTTATGTGTCTGAGTGCATCGCTTGCACATTTGTAAGTGTACCCATGTCATGCAATGCCCTTGAAGTCAGAAGAAAACATTGATCTCCCCTAGAACTGGAGTTACCGATGGTTGTTAGCTGCCATGTGGGTGTTGGGAATTGAACCTGGATCCTCTCTAAGAGCAGCCAGTGCTCTTAACTACTGAATCATCTCTCCAGCCCATTTTTTCTCTTTTTACATGTATGAATGTATTGCCTGCTCAGAAGAGGGTGTGAGATCCCCTGCAACAAGAGTTACAGATGATTGTTAACTGCCATGTGGGTACTGGGATTTGAACCTGGATCTTCTGCAAGAAGTGCTCTTAACTGCAGAGCCATCTCCCCAGCACTTGCCTGGGAAATTTTGTAGTTGAATATTATACTACACTATACTACAGAGGATCTGGCCAGTCGAGAGTAATCAATCACTGTGAATTTTAAGGGATTCCAGGACATCAAATACACTGTACATAACTGAGGACTTTTTGCCAACCAATAAAGAAAGAGACACGTTTTGATGAAACTCACACAGATGCGCATAGCCATTCGTTTCTGAATTAGCACCAGCATCATCATGTTACCTTCTTCCTAAGTCTTCAAAAACTGATTTTTTTTTCTCCTCAGAGAACCACTCAGTGAATCGTTCTCTTCCTGATGTGTAAATAAGCAACACTTTTAAAAAAATATCTGTGAAATATTTGCTTTACCTTTCAACATTTTTAAGAGTTGGAAAACCCGAGTCTTTTCTCCATCTAAACTCACTGTCAAAGAAATCTCATCCAGTTTCATAGCTTTAAATACCACCTCTATGCCAATCCTACTGAATTTATATCTTCAGGCCCAATTACTCCCCTCAACAGCAGAATATATATCCAGTGGCCTAGTCCAAATCTCCATTTTATTGCCTGATATACATCTCAGACATAACATTGGCAGAAACAAACTCTTGATACCTTTACTTAAACCTCACTTTGAAAATTAATGCCAATATTCACCCAGTTGCTTAAGTTTAAAACTCAGGAGAAATTTTTGTCTTATTCTTCTCACACCTCCCATCACTCCATCAACAACTCTTGACGGCTCTACTTGAATTCTATCCCTTCTCATCTTCCCCTCCATCACCTCTCACCCTGACTACTGTTGTCTGTGGAGACCCAGCTGGCTCCCTTTTGGTCTGTCCTGCACACATCAGTTGGACTGACAATTCACCCCTGGAAGCTTCTTTCTATAGCCTAGCTTGTAAACCCCATAGGATCCAGCCTCAAGTTCAGTCTCTGGCTTTATTTTTAAACTCTTTTATTCTTCCCCGTAAAGTTCAGTCTAACAGGATTCCTTGCTGTTCCCCAAAGTCCCCAGGTGCAGTCTCACCCCAGGGCCTCTGCCGGGGTCATTCTTTCATCTCACCACAGATGTGTGTGGTCACTCTGTCCTTTTCTCTATCCAGGTGTCTGCCCGGGTGTCACCCTGTGGACATAACATTCATTGTAAACCACTTTCTCTCTCCCTTGCTCTGCATCCTCTCCCTTGCTCTGCATCCTGTTGTTTCTTCTATAGACATGCCATGCCCTGTGTACTCATTTTCTTGTTGTATACTTCCTGAACTGGTCACTGCTGTTACCAGACATGAGACACAAGAGAGACTCAACAATTATTTCCCAAATGAATGCAGCAAAAGCCCTGGAGAAAATAGATTCATAATTCTGGTATTTATTAGCCTTTTAACTCTGAGAAACATCAATTCTCTGCAAATGATTGTAAGAATAAGAATAGTATGTGTTCTGAAATCCCCTACAGGTTTGAAAAGTCCCAAACAGACAATCGTATGTACACAATGTATTCTTTAAATACCAACCATGCCATTATCTGTGGGTATGTAATGTGTATGTATGTAAATATGTATATGCCCACCTGTGCTGTATGCATGTATGGAGTCCAGAAATCAACTTCATGTATCTTCCTCTCTTGTTTTCCAACTTATTTAAGACATGGTCTCTTCACTGAACCTTAAGTTCACTTATTTGGCTAGGCTACCTGACTAGGTAAGCCCTCAGGATTTGCCTTCACCCCACAAAGCCAGGTTACTAGAATGTATGGCTAAACTGCCTTTTACACAGGAGTGTTGAGGACCTGACCTCAGGTTCTCATGCTTGCCCATTACTTTCCCACTGAGCCTTCTCTCCAGAGCCCCCATGCCATTCTTGATGTCTTATGCTTCTATCTCCATGGTAGATAGAAGAGTCCTGATCCCTTTCCAGTACTTATGAGATACTACATCAATAAATGCAATATATAGAAATCAAAAATGCTCTCCCAAATCACTTCCCTGTTATTCGCTAGCTAACTGTCATCTTTGCCAACTGTCCACTCTCTTGGTTACCCAAATTTCAGTCAGCAGGTTATGCCTATACTTCAGATCTTTATTTTTATCTCTCATGCTGCGTCCATTTATCTAAGCCAATGTACATAATACGTGGATATATCATATTTGTGTTGATATAAGTAATAAGAAGCTATGTGTGCATGATGGTTATTTACTTGACTGCCCTGAGTTCACTCTCAGCCCTGTATTACAAACCGACATCAATAAAATGTAACAAGTGTTTCTATTACAAATACTCCTTGGAAGTGTGCCTGTCTTTCTTGTAAACATTTTACTTATTTATTTTCCTTCCAACAATAAAATAATCAGTGACAGCTTGGTAGTTTTTCCTCCTTATTTGAAAACACACTTAATAATACATTATTTTACAATGATTTTGTGTCTCACAAAACCAAGTCTAATGTGGCCAAATAAATAGCCATCCAGATGTCAAACAGTGGTAAAAATGCAGAACTCTACAGAAACACAGGGCAGGCCTCATTAGGGGACTGGCAACTAGGGAAAATGGTTTGGGTATTCACTGAACTAGGCCCACACCTGTTTACCCAAAGGAACATTCTTAACAAATTTACATGCCTACAAGTGTTAGTAGTGGTGGGTAGGCTGTAATAGTCAATGAATTCAGTCTGAAAAGCAGAGATGTGATTTTAGAGAAAGAAAGAGAGAGCTAGCAGATGTCCTCTTTGTCCTCTGGACCCAGACCTCCCCAAACCTCCTCCAGGCTGGAAAATGAGGGGTTGAACTAGCTGCTTGCTAAGGGTCCCTCTGGTTCATGCATATTTGGTTTTCCAAATCTGCTTTCATATTTTCTTCCAGCTGGCTCATTCAGAGAGGAGCTATTAGAGTCAGGGTGGAATCTGAATGGAATGAAACAGCCCTTACTCCATCTTACCTTTCTCTAAGTCCCACTCCCTTCCTGCCAGTAATGTGTGCTCTTCCTTTGGAACTCAAGTCCTGAAGCAAAAGTTACTTCCTCATAATATAGTACTCTCTCATAACACTGAAAGAGTTTTAACACGTTTCTTCCCTCTCCCCATGTCCCAGGAGAACTTGTTTATAACTATGGAGTTCGTTCAGTGGTCAAACCCATCTGTCAGTCTAGGAAAGTCATCCTTTTCAAGGCACAACATTAAAGAACACGAATATAATCCAAGGGAAAAGACTAACAAGGTCCTGCTCTTGGGGTCTTAGTCAATGAAAGGGAATCCAGTGTAGCTGTGCATAAATGGCTAAAGCACGTAAATCTTTAGCTCCAACACTCTGGTCACTTTGGGCCTTTTCATCCTTTTTTTTCCAGTCACATCTTTTCACATTGCGGGTCCCATTATTGGTCTCTAAACTTTTGTCTAATCAAATGTCTTTCCCCACCTCTGCTTTTCTACAACCCTTCCTTCCTTCTTTCCTTCCTTCCTTCCTTCCTTCCTTCCTTCCTTCCTTCCTTCCTTCCTTCTTTCTTTCTTTCTTTCTTTCTTTCTTTCTTTCTTTCTTTCTTTCTTTCTTTCTCTTCCCATCCTTTCCCTTCCCTTCCTTCCTTTCTTTCTTTTCTTTGCTCTTTCTTGTGAGATAGGATCTTGCTATGTAGCCCAGGCTAGCCTTGAATTTATAATCATCCTGCCTCAGCTTCTAGAGTGCAGGAATTATAGGTTAAATCTACCCTTTTGAAAATTGTCATTCAAATCCATCCTTCCTAAGGAACCCATGTCTCCTGAGCTGAATCCTCATCAAAGCAGTTGATTTAGGACCCAGGTTTTAGTTGTGCCAAATAAAAGCTTGAACCTGGTCCCTATATGCCTGACCACTTAGGACCCCTGAGGACAAGCATTTAGGCCACTCATCAAATGTGCTGTTCTGGCTATCTTAGAGATGTATTTATTTATATACTTATATTTTATGTGCATGAGGGTTTTTCCTGCATGTATATAAGTATACGCATCATGTGCAATGCCCATGGAGGTCAGGAGAGAGTGTTGGATCCCCTGAAACTAAAGTTTTAGAAGGCTGTTAGCTGCCATGTGGGTAATGGGACCCAGGTTCACTGTAAAAGGACTCTTAACTGCTAAGCCAGGTTTCCAGCCCCCATCTTAGAAGTTTGTGATAATTCATCACAATGGTATATCAACTTCATTCATGAATTCCAAGTTTTAGATCAGTTTCAGATCCGTTGTTCATGTTGTATTCCTTTGTTTTCCCTCATAGATTCGGAGTAAAAAATTGGGAAAAATTTTTCACAAAGGTTACTGTTTTTGTCTCATGGAGAGCATGGTTCTCAGTGACAGAGGCAAAGCCAGCTCAGGAGCAGAGACCTATTTTGCTAGTCGAAATACCATGTATATGCAGGCTGCTGGTGACTCACAATTCAAGCCCAAAGTCAAATAATGAACACTATGCCATGTTTGATGCCTTCCTACTGAATTTATCTTTTTTTGGACATAACATTGTGCCCTAACTAGATACCACCTCAGTGTCCCAAGCAAGCTACTCCTGACAATCCAGTGGGCTGTCTTCTCTTGTTCTTGGTCCTTACTCCTAGTGTGCTTGGTAACTGCCCTGATCCTCCATAACTGGGGTAGACCCACAAGATTTTGGTGGCTATGGAAGACTAGTTATCATGTTCACTAATCCAGCAGAGCCATAGAGAGTGTATTATTTTCTAGATGACCTGATTTGTAAAATACACACCCTAAACTCATGTTCTTACAAAGTCTGAAAGCTTTCATTAGCAGGGCAACATGACCGACTGTTCTGGGTCCATTTTTGTGGCTTGCTTACACACTGTGCTTTATGAAATTTACTCCACTATGATCTCAAACCTATTTTCTTCCCCTAAAATATGTTGACTAGAATAATAATCAAAAGAAGACTTTGAACTGCCACTAGGCCTTTCATCTTGTGATCTCAGAGAGCTTTATCAGGCACTAAATAATTAATGTACTGAAAGGGACACAAAGATGGAGCAGCCTGCAAATTCAAGTCCTTCAACAAAAGACCTTTCTCTTTTGGAGCAAGGGAATCGTTGTAAGGATAATCACCCACTGTGAGTGCAGCAGTCTCCAGGGATGTTGAACAAGAGGCTGTAAACTATCCAAGAACAATTGACTCTTCTCTTGACCTGATGTTTCAAGTTGAGAAGTGACAGTTACCACAGTGACCATTGAGCTCATCCAGCAAACACCCTGGAGAGGGCATGGACCACATTCATAAGCAGAGGGGGCTCTGACATGGAAGACTGAATACTAACCGCCTACTTTAGGGTTCATGATACCTCCAATGCTATCTACTCCATGACCCTGTTTATTAATCATTTTTTACAGATGTAGATATTGAGGCTCAGAAAATACAAGTATCCTACCTATGGTCACTGTATTACTGTTACAGTTGCTGTGAAAAAAAAAAAAAACAACCCAAAAAATTTAAGGAAAGAAGGATTTATTTTGTTCACAAGAGATAGATTCCATCCTGTTGGGAAGGCAGGGTGACTGGAGCATGAGGTGGCTGGTCACACTATGTCCACAGTCAGGAAGCAGGGAGAGTAGACTGCTCATGCTCAGGTGGCTTCCTCTATTTTCCCTTTTTATTGAGTCTGAGCCCTCTGCCCATTGGATGGTGCCACCCACATTGAGAGTGGGTTTTCTCCCACTTAAGCCTCTCTGGAAATACTTTCACAGACATGTCCCAGAGGAATGCCTCCAAATCCAGTTAAATTGACAGTGAAGATTAACTGTCACAGTCACATAGCCAAAATGTATTGGAATAGAAAACACAAATGCCATTCTTGGGTTTGTGGGCAAACCAGGAATACTGCTCTACAACGCAAGACCCATAGAGATGATAGTTCCTGTGAAGAACTGGCACACTGAATTAAATACTACAGAAGGAACAGGATCAGATCACAGATGCTTCTGGCATTCCCCTAGCTGGTGACAGAACCCTTAGGGTCAGCTAGAAAGGTGACCAAGAAATACACACCTTCAGTCATTGCAACAGGTTCTTTACAGATCCAGACACATCTGGCATTGTTTCCATGACAACATCATAAATTTGATGCCCAGGTCCCATGAAATGGAGCATTGGCCGATCTAAGAGAAGGATTCTTAGGTTGAGGCCGGAAAGTGACTCTGAAAATCTTCCAGTCCTCTCACTCTCTCTTCACCTACAAAGCACGTGTCTCATTTCAAGAAAATGACTCGATCTTCAAGAGTCCACACTTCCAGATCCCAGACTCCTCTGCATTCTGTCATGCCCATGACACATGGCTAGACTCATTTCTAGAGACTGGAAACACTTCTCATAGACTGGCATGCTAGATAGAGATCTGGTCCTTGCGAGCAATGATGCTACCATGGTACTGCATGACCTTATAAAAGCTGCTTAACCTTTCTAAAGTTGTATTTCTTGGTATATAAAACAAAATTCATCATGCTTTCCCATCATCCAACTTTACAGTTGCTCTGAGAATTAATGAAACTGAATATACGAAGCCCTGAAGCTCTTTTGAACAAAAGTAACACTAGAAATCTTTATACTGTTACTATGGGATATTGCCATGAAGATACATTTTAAGACATTCTTTACCTGTATTACTAAAATAAACCTGGCTTGGATTAAAATAGATAGGCCAACAGCGTAATTTGCTTTGCCCTGCGCTGATCCTCCATCACCCTTTTGTTTTCATTCATCTTGTACGGGGAACAGCAGTGGTCACTGTTACCCTTGACCTCTATGCAAGAGCTTCAGAGTGAGAGTTGGGCAGGATTGTAAAGGCAATTTATCTATGTCTCCCCATCACATATACAAGGAAACGGAAAACACAGGAAAGCAACATGCTTTGCCCAAGGTCATCTCATTAGCGAAGAACCTGAAAGCTGATCCATTTCTTCATTCTGTGCCACCCCAATCATAGAAGTAGTAAAGAAAATAGGAAGGGAAAGAAATGGAAATGCAGGCATTCGACCCTTTAAAACTGTAAATTGCTACACTTTGCAAGGCTCTTAGATAAAAAAGCTGCAAAACTAAACAAACCTCGGGAAGAACCAATACTTTATGGGCCTGTTGTTGGCCCCACAAAGTGCCTTACAACCACTGTCCTTCAAGAATCCCACAGTATTCTGAATGGAATACTATCATTCCCATTTTCCAATGAGGAAACTGAGGCTCAGAAAGACTGAGTAATATGCCAATGGCCAAGGAACTGAAACTGATATAGTGAAGATGAATTCATGCAGTTACCAGTTCTTGAGCATCTCTGGGTGCCCGGCTCTGCCCTTGGAAGTTGGGTCGCCTCAGTGCACAGAATCAAATGCCACTCTTGTCTTAGTTACTTTTCTGTTTCTGTGATAAACTATTCTGAGAAAAGCAACCTAAAGGAGAATGGATTTATTTTTGGCTCATAGTTCCAGGATGCAGTTCATCATGGCTGGGAAGTCATAGAGTACGGAGCTTCAGAGAGCCAGTTACACTGTGTCCACAGTCAGGAAAGAGCCTGATGGATGCTGCTGCCCAGTTCCCTTGCTCCTTTTTATTCAGCCTAGGCCCCTAGCCCATGAAATGGTGCCACCCACATTTAGGGCAAGTATTCAGACTTCAATTAACTGTGTCTACATAACCCATACAGGCTTGCCCAGAAACTCCTTTCCAAAGTGAATCTAGGACCTGCCAAATTGACAATCGATATAAACCAGTACAACCCTCTTGAAGCTTCAGGCTGAGGAGCTCACGGTACAGAAGGCAGCAACTAGCAGTGAAGGGTTGAAACTGTCCCTGGAATTGGTCTTGCAGCTACCTAGTTCCAAATGATAAGCCTGGATCTATACTCTCTTCATTATAGAAAATGCTTACACTAACAGAGCCTGACTATCAGAAATGTAGTTTATTTTACTGTAAGGATTGGGCGAAGAGAAACCAGCACTCATACCTCTGCAAAACCTTGACCTTGGTGTGTGTTTTAAGGAGAGGATACATGGCTCTCTGGTCATGTAGAAAAGAGAGATTCAACTTCGTTAGGAAGGCTGGGAGAGAACACCTGAGTAACTGATGCTTGAGTTGAATGGATGACTAGAGTTAAGGGAGTAAGGTGGAGTAGAAGGCTGCAGTGAGCTTGAGCCTATTCAAACTTACTTCTCTCTCAGTCCAGTGCACCTACTCATGGTGTTATGCCATTACCCAGCACAGAACTCCCTGAATATGGTGCTGATTGTCTTTGAAACAGGAATATTGAATTAAACACAACAGAAAGACATTGACAGAAACATGGATGCTTGAAACATACTCCTGAGAATGACAGCTCCCTCCAGGTCAGTTGGCCCATGGTAAAACTGATCTGTCTTTCAGGGACACTCTGACTCTTCAGATTATCAGCCTATGAGCCAACCTTCTTACAGGGATGGCGGGAGGGATCTGGGAGCCAGGCCCTCATCTTGTCCTTTTGGTCTGAAACCTGAATTTCCTTCTGGAAAACTGAAGGGTGGTACTGTCCTTGGAATTCTCTTGTAGTCACCTTGGCCCAAACAATTAGCCAGGATGTATACTCACCTCATCACAGTAAGGACCTGACAGTACCAGAGACTGATTTTGACAAGTGTAGTTTATTTCACTTTAAGGATAAGAAAGCAATGGGGGGGGGGGAGATGCAGGAAGAGGATGAGAAGAAGAGGAAGGTGAAGGAAGAAACAGTGAGGTGAGAAGACTAGCATTATGAAACAGAACTAACACAGAGAGAATGAAAGAAAAGTGAAGAGAAAAGAGAATGGAGCTGATATTTTTCCCTGTTGGGATGCTATAGACAGAAAGTTATTCACAGTACCATTGTAAAAGGGCCATAAAATACCTTGGGGGAAACATGAAAGTCACACTGCCACCATACAGATGAGCACCCTGGAATTAGCTGCCAAAGCAATGTCTGAAGAGAGGAAATTCAATGGCCTACACTGCTGCCTCCTCCCTTCTCCCTCCCGGCTTCCACCCCCTGCAAATCGCCTGACTCTGAAAGTAGAGGCAGTAATTTGAAGCCAGCAAGTGTGAAGGAATGTCGGAACAGTTATTTGCCTTCACACAGTACGTCTTGAGTGCATCTCTTAGAAATATAATTTAAAATACACTTTCAGTTTCACTATAGAAAATCTGGTTGGGGGGAGCCCCAGGAAGATCTAAAGAAGAAAATAAATTCCATCCATATCTCCAGCATCCAGAGAACTCAGGGCTAATATTTTATGGTGTATTGTTTTGCAACTTGGTTTTCACTCCTGTAACAATGGAGCATTTGACTAGAATGCATGTGAGATCTTCTTCAACTGTGGTATCTGTCCACAGGGCTGAGAGCAACCTGGGAGGCCAATACCAGGTAGCTTATAGCCTGGTACTCAGATGAGAAACTATGGAATCCGAAAGTGCGCTCAGCCCTGGGCAAGGGCCTGCATTTAAAGACTCAGAAACTGCAAAGCCTAGCTCCTAGCATGAAGGACAGGCCTGTATGGATTTGGAAGGCAGCTGTGACATGCATGCAGGGGAGGCAGATCCTCCGTGGTGTGCCTCTTCAGCATGAGTGGGCAGAGGGGTCAATATCTTCTGCTCTGATAGGTGCCTTGCAGAAGTGTTAAAGAAGCAAAGACTAGAAAATGTGTATGTCAGTTCTTGAGCATCAGCGCTAGGTAGCACACTGATTTTATGACTTGGAAGGTATAAAAACAATATAACTCCATCCTACTCTTTAAGGGACAGCCAGTGAGGGTAAATGGGAGATGGAGTCCTATCTCAGTGCTCAGTGCTCACACCCCCAAATACATGCAAGTTCTTAGCACCGCTAAATTCAGGTCTTTGGTCTTTATAAAAGTTTTGAAAGATAAGAAAAAAAAAGCATTCCAGCTTATAAAAGAAGAAAATAAAAACCAGAGCAGTTAAGTCAGTACTTGCCAGCTTTTTTTTAAGATCATGGTACACCCAGAAATGATAATGCTGTTATGGCTCATTGGATACAGAAAAATAAAAGAAAAATGATATCCACAATTAGAGGAAATTGGTCCAAAGACTCTTAGCACTCTTGCTCTGGCCCAGTCTCCTCCAGTGCTGAGGTACTCAGTACTTCAGAGTTTTTGTACACTTACTGTCAGCTTCAGCTGAGCCTTATGACTAGGGCACACTGCTGGGCAAGGGAAGCTCTAGTCCAAGCGATGTGGCCGCCAGCAAATAGAGAGAAGTGATAGCACCCTATAATTCATCTTCTCCAGGAACATTTGCAGAGGGCAGTCAGGCTATCAGCCATACAATACCCATAGGGCTTCTTCTGTGGACAACCAGAATCAAGAAAAGAGGAGATGCAGCCGGTATTGCTCATTCATACACACCAGTGACACAAGTGAGAAAGGCTCTTGCACTGTGCTCTGATGGAGCAGTAGAAAGTTCCCACAAAGGATTCATAACTTCAGAGAGACTTTACCAAAGGCAGGGGCTGAAATGTGGCTCCTTTCTCTGCTCTTGGAAGTTCAGAAAAAGAATTTCACAGAATAGTTATCGAATAGACCAAAGTAACGATGAAAAAAATGATTGCTAACTGAAGCCCATGGCCTCCCCATCATCCCATAAATGTTTATCTGAGATTTCAGCAGGGGGAGGGGCTCCTCATGACTGATAACTTTTGCTGACCAAGAGCCTGATCTCCCTTCCTTTCCCTTCCATCATGGTGGCAGGAGGAGCCTTCTAAATTTTGAGCATAAACTTTGAGAAATTGCTTTCGGCAATAACTCCAGGAGTAGCTTCCAAGATGATGGACTCTTTCTCTGAAAGTGGCACTTTATCTCCCTGAGACTTACTGGGTCTTGCTGTCATTGGAGAGTCTTGACAGCAACAGGCTCCATGGCTGCTGGTACCAGATATAAAGGAAACTAACCTTTGAGCCTGCTGAATAAAAGATGATATTAAATATAGGTAGATCACACTCAGACAGTGTGTATGCAATATTAAAGGTCTGAATGGAAGGCAAAAATATTTCCTCAAATCCCCTAGTATCTTCAAATGCAACCAAAGATTTTCATTTTTATCAGGATAATATCAGTCTTGGCCAAGAGAAGTAGTTAAGGCTAAGTAGTAAAAATATTTGGAGCAGGGGAATGAAGCAAGGGTTAATTGAACAATACTGCTTCTATTGCTTTTTATTGTGCATAAAGAGCTCTTCTGATTCCTAGGGAGATTTCTGTCATTGGCCTGCAGAGCTCTTGGAGGAACGTCAAGCCCTTTCCGTGTCCTTTGCTTCTACTATGCAGTGGAGGGGAAGAGAGACCCGATTCTGTCCCGTGCCATGCACACAGGATGACCCTTGGTATTTATGCTGGATCCCTACAGAGACTTCTGGAATCCCCACATTCGTGAATTCTGTTGGAACATATCCTCACCTCCATAAAATGCATTACCATAATAGGCAGAAAACAACAAATCACTCACCATTTAAGTGACTCGCAACCACACCCAGCTTAATAACGTGGCATTTTCAAATTCCTATCTCAGCAAAATGTCAATTTATTACATATCATGTAATCTGAGTTTGCTTGCAAATAGTAAAATGGTGACTATTAAATCTGCCACTTCTGAGAAGTTGCTGTGGTTAGAATAAAAAGAGGAATCAAACTAGATGTAAAATCTGCTTCTCCATCCACATTGAGGTGCCAGATTCCAAAACAAGCAAGTGAAAGTGAGAACTGTTGGCACACACTCCAGGCTTTCAGCCCTGGCTTTCTCACTGTCCATATATGTAGGTCTGTGTAGTGCTCTGCCTGAGGTCAGTGACAGTTACATCCATTGAACTGAGAAAGCTGGAGGAAGGCCCAGTTCTTGAATGTTCATTGTTAAGGAATGCTAGGGACCAAATATTTGGGTCTTCCTAAATTCACGTGTGGGAACTTACTCCCATCCATATGATGGCATTAAGAGATGGGACCTTTAGCAGGTAAGGTACTTGGCAAATAGAATGGGTACTCTTGAAAAATGAGACTTTGCATGTGAGTCTACCATGTGAGGACATGGCGAAGATACACCACTTGTGAGCCAAGAAATGGGTCCTCATCAAACACCAAATCTGCCTACCCCCTGATTTTAGATGTGCCAATTTCCAGAACTGAGAAACAAATTTCATTTGTTTATAAGATACCTGATCTACAGTGGGTTTTTTTAGAAGCTAGTACACTATTCTATGGTGATCCTAAGAATAAAGGCAGGGAACTCTCAGTCTCTTAAGAATGAACATAAATGCAGTGGACGTGAGAGAACTAGAAACTAGAACATGAAGTGCCACCAGGAAGGTCAAGAAGGAAGCTGAGGAGTGAGTAGAAGGAAATTTGCTTGCAGAGTAACTAGGAGAGTCCAGACACCAAAGCGAGAGCCACACATGGGCTGGGGAGGTTCTCCCTGCAAGGAGAGCCTTGAAGAACAAACTAACCACATTCCCAAACATTCACACAGGAATTAAAGACAGGATCAGGGAAGAGAAAACCTACTAGAAGAGGCCACAGGGTGAATCCCAGATGGCACCCTATCTACTCATGGAGTTACATCTCAAGTTCAGACACCAGGCTCACCTGAACTCAACTCAGAGCTCTGTTTGCTAGCATATGTGTCATTATGTTGTTTGAGCTCTAATATTTCAGTAAGGATCATGTGACCTTTAAGAGGGAAATATTTACGCTGTAGGCAGTCTATGAAGGTCTGGGATCCAGACGCATTCATGGGGATGGATAGGTTCCCGGGACTGGGTTAGACAATGCCTGAAGGGGTTTGAAGGCTGTCACAGAAAAGGTGTCAATGAAATTTTAGATCTACTGAGACTATAGCCAGCAATTATCACATGGATTCAATAGCAGACACCCTGAACTGGAGTTGTGAGGCTCACAGAAATGAGAGAATGTGGACTAGGAGCCGGTAAGCATAAATCAGAGTTTCAAGGGACAACGTGAGCATGTAAGTTAAGGACTTGGACTAGAGAACAAGAAAGGAGACAGAGCATAGAATCAATACGCGCCAGAGTCTCCATCTATATTGCCCAAGATTCAGGGACTTGGCCAATGGGGGGTGGGGGGACTGGTTATCTGTGTTTTTTATATACAGTATCTCTCATCCACTTTCAAACCTAGAAAAAAAAAAGATCCTTCAGACGATTTCCATCACCTTCTGGAAGTTCAGAGCTCTCCTGGAGATTGTGTGTTTACCAGTGGTAAAGAGATTGGTGAATGTTTTTAGATTTTTATATTTTTTAAAAAAGAGATGAATTTCAGGAACCACAAAATTTTAACAATGATTTCTAGCAAAATTCTAAAATGGTTAATTAACCAGATGGCATGGGAGCTTCAGAAACTTATATTGACCACTGGTAGATAAAACAAATTCAGTAAGAATGAGAACTCTGAGTATCAGATCTTGATTTCTCTCGCGCGCACAAAAGTAAAAATGGCTAGCAAATATTTAGCAACAGGTCAAGCTTAAAAGTAGAAAAAAAGAAAATGAAAATGTCAAAATACTACTTTTTATGTATTAAATTAGAGATTATAAAAATACTTTTAATTTAAACAAATGTAATTTAAGACATATTTTTAAACATATTTAGTAATGTTAAGAATCAGTAAGACTTTTGGAGTATAGTTATTATTTTAATAATAATGATTAACAGTGAAGGCTTACTGTGTTTAAATCTCCATATATATAAACTGATTTACTTAATTACCATGATAACCTCATAAAAGATATGTTGATATCCTTATTTTGCATATGAAGATAAAGAGATTAAAGAGTTACAAATGACCCAGAGATTCCCATGTGTCTTCTTGGGACAGAAAGATGAGCACAGGTAAGACAAAGGGTGAGGCAAGAGGTGAGGAAGTCTCATAAATGACCCTGATTTGGACATAACCATTCCTCTATTTAGAATAACAATATAACACCCTCTTGGAGATAAAGAGAGAAATAATTTCTAGCAATATATAAAGCCTTAAGTATGTTTACTTTGATTCTCTCCTAAGAAAATATTTTAAAGATACACATGTATTATGGATAATTACAGTCTTCAGTGATATTAAAACTATGTTTCCCAGTTGGAACCAAAATCTAGCAATAGGTAAAATGTTTAAGAAAATAGCAGTAGTAGTAGCTTATTGCATGCTCATTATGAGTCATGCTCATAAGTAAAGTTTACTTGAATTATCTCATGTATTCCTTAAAGAGCTATTTTGAGTTAAAATTACAATTATCCCCATTTGCATGTAAGAAAACTGAGTCACAGGAAAGTAACTTGCCTGAGATCAGAAGCTAAACAACAGCATCAGAATTAGAGTCTGTTTAGGCTTACACTGGAACTTTCACTATTAATCGTCATATTCTATATATTTAATACATTTCCATAATGGCATATTATGGAGCCATTAGAGATAATGTTTTCAAAGACATTTTGATAACAAAGGAAAATGTTTACATTATACACTTGGAAAATTACATAGATAGTATGATCTCAGTTTTGTGAAAAATATAAAAAGAAAATGCCTGGAAGGAAATGCACCAATTAATGGTAATTGACTTTGAATGGTTGGACTATGAGTCACTTATTTTCTTCTTTATACTTTTCTGATTTTCTAATTTACTAAAATAAGCATGTGTCATCTTTTGAAAAACAAAAAGTAAGTCATGTTCATGCCAAATTACCTTATCTCCATCTTGACAGTATATTTTAAATACATTTTTATTTGATTAAAAAAAACTTATTTAGAGCAGAGAGAAATAAAAACAAAGGGAAAGTCTAACAAAAAAGTCATAAAATTTTTACTAACAGGGAAGTCCTTTCTGTATTAAGTAATTAAAAGAAGACGAAGACTATGGGTTATAGACTGAATTCTGCCCCTCCTACCCTAGCATCCAGGAGGTGCCTCATGTACTGTTAACTTCGGGCAATTATTTGTAGAATGAATGATCTTAGTTGCTTAATATTTTCTTTTTAAAAGAAATCAATAGCAAGACATGGAATAATGCTGAATTTGTGGAGATAATACAGCAAACAGATTTGAAATTAATTAAGCAATACAGAGGATGGAATTTAGTGTTTATTAACCTTCCCAAAGTATAAGTTTCATGTATCGAAAGCCTCTTCAAATATTTTTAACCAATTTGAATTACTGAACTGGATTCTAGAACCATCCCAGGGAAACAATTGGAAATATGCACACAGACTCAGTCTCAGTGATTTTTCCTTAGTAATACCAGAGTTCAGACTGAATTAGATGTGCAGAAGTGGATGATAGGCTCAAAGTAATGTGGGCATCCTTAAAATATAATATTACCCAGTAAAATAATATCATAAAAATTTATTGATGCAGAAGCATTTTATAATATGTTAAGTAAAATAGGCAGGAAATAAAACAATATATAGTATCATCCAATGTACTTAAACTATGCACATTGTTAGCTAAAGATAAATGCATGGACTGTAGTCTAGAAAGCTATGCATCAAAATGTTAGAGCTACCAATCTTTGCATGTTGTAATTATGGGTAGCCTGGTGTATTTGTATTTTCTCATTATACACTGATGTATGTGAACTACTTTTGAAAGCAAATGTAAAAATATTCTCTATTCAACCATAGACTGTACTTTTTGGATATTGCAGGTGGTGCTGATTTTACATTTTCTGTGCAAAACAAACAAGCAAGATCTGAATGTCTGATTGCCCCAAGTTCTATATAGCTAGTTATGCAACAAGGGAATTAAAAAGATGATCATACCAATCTTCAATGACAGAACTAGAATCAAAACCTCAGACTAGGGGCAGCAGAAACTCTCGGAGGGTTCTACAATGGGCAAAGCACATTGATAATATTGCATTCAGTTCTTATATTGTTTTAGGAAAAGAACTGACAAGCCAGGGACTCTAGTGCACAGCAAGCAGGTGGCAGAGACATCTGCCATGAACATGGTTTGCCCAGAAAAGGAGAGTCTACGGGGAGGCATTACCATTCTTCCCATCCTGGTGTCTGTTTCCTTTCACGCAATTGTCCCCAAGTATCTACTACTAGGATCCTGGGACCATTCCCCCAAATAAAGCAGTCCATCTGCCCAGAGATTGGGAGTGCAGCTTGAGTTACAGTTAAACCAAGAAGGAGAAAGATCCTGATGGCGGTTATTGAGCTAAAATAAGAGAGAGAAAGACAGATAAGAGGGCACAAATGACAAAAATGGAAACCTGGTGTGTTTGAGGTGGCTTTGACTATCCGGGTCCTGGCAGAAGAGGAGAGATCACCACCAACAACTAGGCAGAAAGAGGTCTTTGGTTGCTATTTTGAATTCCCCCATGTCGGGATGTTATAGTGTACTCATTCACATATTTAGCAAACGGGAACCTAAGGACCTGCTCTATGTCTTTGCTGTAACTAGGTAGGCCACCACTGTACAAAGCCCAGTGTCAC
The DNA here is from genome assembly GCA_035773235.1 of Eospalax fontanierii. Taxonomy (NCBI): domain Eukaryota; kingdom Metazoa; phylum Chordata; class Mammalia; order Rodentia; family Spalacidae; genus Eospalax; species Eospalax fontanierii. The sequence continues at coordinate 34,233,912 of CM069529.1, read as the reverse complement.
ACCGAAGTGACCCAGCCACCTACAGCTTACAGTTGTCAATGGAAAGAACAACCAAATGGATTTTGTTGGGAAGTAAATGGCACATCACAAATTTGCATGTTTTTTTTTCAAAAGAAGCATGCTCATATTGTATGTATCATTACTTTTATCATAAAAGAGTCTTCCACATTTATGTCTTGAAGCATAATTTAGCTTATGAGCCCACTGGATGAATTCTATAATGTACACAGTCATCTCTAACACTGTTGTCGCTCCACAACTACAGGGTGTTGACACCACAGCTCATGAATAAACATCTCTTCATATTTATAGGAAGTTGCCAAATTTTGAAGACCAAGAGTCCTCTGAGGCCTATTTAGATTATGTAGATCTTGAGGTTTCCAATCAAAGAAGGGTGTCAAATGAAGAACTGAAATTTTAAGTAGGAACCATAGAAGGCAGACTCATCCTCTGTAGAGATTGAATCCTTTAGGTAGCTTCAATTTAAAGCTAAAGCATAGTGATACCACGAGCCATTTGTCTAATCTGGCAGTTTAAACCCTTTTGCTTAATGTTTATTTTCTATATTGTTTTATTTTGGTTTTTAATAATTAAATTTGTTCATTGACAATTTCACACAGGGGCATGATGTACACTGACCACTCTCACCTGCACCTTCTCTAATCTCCCTATTGTCCCTGTCTACTCCATCCTCCCTCCTCTGCAAATCTCTTTCTCATATGCATGTCTAATCTTTTGGTTCTGTGATGCACTGAGTTTAACCAGGGTTGTCCTTGTGCCCATGCTGTGGAGCTGTCTGGTGAAGCCTGGCAAATACAACAAGGGATACACAGCTTACAGCAATTACATACCCTGGCCCTAGAATCTATCAATAGCCAATAGTTCAGCAATAAGGGGTAGGACCATGTGAGCTCCCAGGATACATGGTTGATTGTTGACAGAGCTAGTCTTGTGCAGGCCCAGTGGAGGTTACTTCAGTTGTTGCGAGTTAATAGTTAAAACTACTGTGTCCAGTCTAGACAACGATGTTTCACAGCCCTCCATCCTATCTTACAGCTCTTAAACATATCCCTTCCCTTCCCTTCTTCCACTGTGTTCCCTGAGTCTTAGCAGGGTTAGTGTAAATGTCTTGTCTAGGTCTGAGCGCTCCACTATCACCTATTTTGGGGGCTTCCCAAGATGCTGAAAATATGCTTAATGTTTTAAGACTCAAATGGAACTTTGGAACATCCATGGACATTTACTATTGATAGCCCAAATAAAAAAAAAATAGGACTGGGGGTGGCTATAGAGGTTTCTCATGACTTAAGAGAGCTTGCTACTCTTGTAGAGGACCCAGGTTCAACTCTTATCACCCACCTGGCAGCTTGCAACCATCTGTAACTCCAGTTCCAGGGGGTATGACACCCTCTTCTGGACTCTGCAGATATCAGGCATGCACATGGTACACATAAATTCATGTAGGCAAGCACTCATGTACATAAAATAAAAATAGAATAAATCTTCAAAAAGTTAGACTATGGAGATGGCTCAGTTGGTAAAAATGTTTGCCTTGAAAACACAAGGACCTAAGTTAGGTCACCAAAACCCATATAAAAAATCCGAGTACAGGGATAAACACTTATAATCCCAACACTGGAGACATAGCTATAGGCAGATGCCTAGGATGCACTGGCCAACCAGCTAGCTAGCCTAACCTACTTGGCAAGCTCTAGGCCAATGAGAGATACTGTCTCATTTTTTCAGTTGACAGCACCTGAGGAATGACATCCAAGGCTTTTCTCTGGCCTCCACACGCACATGCACAAATGTGAGTGCATACATACGTACCTTTGCACACATCAACTCACATATCCATGCACATACATGCAAATGGGAAAGCACCAATTCCTGTGATACAGGATTCCGAGGGTGTGCAGAAAAAGGTGGAAGAGTTATGCTTACACGGCTTATAAATTTTGATAAATGTGGATTTAAATATCCTACCAGTTTCTAGGTATGTGGTTAAGGGAGATTTACATATTTGAGCCTCCTTTTTCTCATCTGTTACAAAATTTACTGGGGAAGAAGGTTTTGCATTATATGATTACTAGAAGGTTTCACAAGATGCCTAGTGTGGCTAACAAGCACACACCAGTGGCTGCTTTAATGTGATTTCTTTCTTTTCACCCTCCTCATTAGAATCAGATAATTGAAGGCAAGCACAGGTCCTGACTCTGCAGTTGGTGAATCAGAACATGGTGGTCTGAGAACTCTATCATAGGTGCCAGGCACTGGGGATGCAATGAAAAATATAGGAAAATGTCAAAAACACCTTCCAGCACATGTAATGAAGTTTTAAAAAATGCATTTGGTAATGTCACTTTTATCATTTTTACTGCATTCAATTCAACAAACATTTATTGAATGCCTGCACCATACATATTCATTCTCTACTTCAGTTGAGAACTTCAGAGAGCTATTGCATTTTGATGTGAGGTCAGAGGCTGGTTTCTTATTTCAAGTCTCTGGTTTTGACATTGAGAAGTTTTCAGTCTCCAACTCTGCGAGGTCAGTTTACTTGACCATTAAGCTCCATACTAATACAAAGGAATTCTACCAGCTTCATGAATTAACAAAAAGTAATTCTTTCCATGTAGTCAGAGTGCAAATATGCATTAAATGTTAAAAGGGGAAAAAAAAAGAAAGGGAGGGATATAAGACGGTAGGCCTGAAAAGAGGAAGAGAGGATGAGTTGGTCATTCAGAGAAAGAGGAAAGAAAGACAGGCAAAAGGAGAGCCAGACCCACAAGGGGACACTTAGAGACACAGAAAGACAAAGAGACAAAAAGAAACTGTTTTTTCATCTTCTTGTTCTCTTGTCTTTGAGCCACGAAATCCCTACCTGATTTACAGGGCTACTGAAATGAGCAAATTGAAAATGAGAGAAAACGTTAGATCTAAATAATAATGAACAATGTCAATATTAAGTACCAAATAAAACAGAAAATTATTTTAACAGAAGTATGTTTGATTTTTAAACATTCTTACAATCATGGTGCAGTTTGAGAATTGAATATTATTTAGCATTAAATTGAAATATCAAGCCATGAAAAGACAAGGAGGAAATTTCAATACATCTGTACTAACTGAAACTAAGTTGAAGAACTACAGACTATATAACACCGAATATATGACACCCTAGAAAAGGGAAAGCAGTTCAAAGGTCACTGGTTGCTAAGTTGGGGTATCAGGCAATGATAGGTGAATGAGTGGGGGAGAGAACTTTTTAGCAAAGAAATACTCTATTTGATACTCTAATTGCATGTGCACTTCATTATAAATTTTCCTGAGTCAACAGAGTGAATACCAACAGTGCATTAATGTAAAAATTATGTGCTTTGGGTGGCAAGTATGTGTCGTGTCCATACAGGGTCATCAGTTGTAACAAATGGACCACTCTGGTGAAGGATGTCAGACCTGAGAGGCTGTACATGCTTCAGGGAAGAAGGTATAGAGGAAATCTCCAGACCTGCTCGAGTCTGCTATGAGTCTTAAACTACTCTAAAAAATAAAGTCAGCTTGTTAATTAAGTTTCAAAATTTCTATAACCTGCATACTAGGCTAATCATTCTTCACTAAAGCATCTGACGAAATTGAGATCCATTCTGAGTTTTTAAGTTGAGCTGTTTGGTTGTTAAACCAAGGTTTTCCCTGTGGCATTCAGCTTTCAATGGGAGGCTGACAGTGAAGAATTTCTATTCTCTTCAGCTTAGAGAATCACTCAAGACCAGTCTCTCTGGCCCCCATTATCTTAAAAAAGGTATCTGGGGCACGTGAAAGGTGCCACCCAGATAGTCTGACGTAGGATTCGAGTTACAGCTGCAGAGCGCGTATACTTGGCAAGGCATGCAGTTACTTGACTCAGGTCTGATGGAGTTTGGAGGAGGAGGAGGAGTGGAGGTCAGTGGGAAGGGAGAATTACTCACCCAAAGTGCTGGGACTGAGAAGGTTTAGTCACCCATGAAGAAACCTCAATCTTTTCAGTAACACAACCTGGAATCTGCCTCCCATATCAATGAGCACATCAGTCTCTCTCACACCAACAACGGAGCTGTGAACAGGGCTCCCCTGGGACTTGGAAACAATCTCAAACACCTGACAGGGCCTTCGGTGCCATCGCACCTCACCTCAGGCAGGGCCTGCATGACTATGGATGGAGCTGACGGGTAGTTTATTTTGCCCATGGCTGAAGTGAGACTGCAAGGCTAGCTTCATTATGTCAGGGGCCATCTTTAATTCGAAGGTGGTATTGCTGACAAATACCTGGAGGGCAAACAGTCTAAATTGCTTTCCCCACAGTAGGTTTGGACTCTCTCCACCAGTCAGCACTGTGATCAAGGGCTTGAGTTTTCAGGCTGGGTGACCTTGGCTGAGCCCTGAAGTAGAATTAGGAGACAAGAAAAGCAGCCCTAGATGTGTGGTAGACTGGACAAATCACTTCATGGCTGGGTGCACACAGAAAGGGGTAGACTACCTGATCATCGAGGTCCTTCCCGGCTCTAATCTTACCTATATCTTATATCCACATGTTCAGTCCACTGCCTATCTATCTATTTAGTGACCCAATACTGGACCCAATACTGATCTATTAGTCTGGTACTCTAGTCAACAAAAAGCAGTCTCCATAGCACCTCTGGAATGTCAAACCTCATCATTTTTCTTTACCAGCAGGCGATTGAGAATGCTTTGGGTTGCACCCTCGATTGGGATTCCACCTCAACAAGCTTATTCCCTCCCTTTCCTTTGCTCTAAGCCAGCTGGAGTAGCCTTGAGCAGGGGCTTGCCATCACTGTGGCAGTCCTTGTCAAAGGGGCAGACAGAGACCACAGATGAACAGGGTCCTGGATGTCCTGGCTGTCCTTCAGTAATGACTCACCACCACAAATGCCTTTTGCACTTTGGCATCATCTCAGCCAAATATCACAATAATGGCTGAGCTCCAGGCAATGGAAGGAGAGAAAATCCAATATCCCAGAGATCTAATCCAATCTCAGTAGCCTTAAACAGACCAATAAAAGCAAGTCGTGTTCTTGTTGGACTTTCAGTATCAACTTTTCTGACATTGAGTTCCATAATTTGCCTATCCATGGGTAGGGTTAGGGGTAGAAAAACAATCTATTTTTCCATATTTATATTCCTTAAGCTAGCTGAGATCTCTACAGTCTATACAACTCTTTTAACTTTTCCCTCTGTAGCTTATCTAAGTTTCCTTCAATGAGGAGAATTTCCTTTTTCATTTACAGATGTGATATTCAACTTGGAAAATAAATTTTCAAAGTAATCTTTCTGGGGATGTTTTTTGTTTAACAGAGAGGTCCACCCCAGGACAGCCTATGGCATATACAAGCAGACTGAGACTTGTCTTGGTAATGTGAAATTCAAGAACAAATGAAGGAAGTTTTTCAAAAGAAAAGCCAGCACCTCTGCAAAAGAACGGAATGAGAACAAGGATTTGTGGAGCAGCCTGGATCACTTTCCACTTGTCATTAGTGAGCCCCCAAGGACCAATTCCTGTTTGACTTGGAACCTGCAGTTTTGACAAAGTCCCTGAACATGACCTCTAAATTGATTCTAAATCCCTCTTCAGAAGAAACTGAAATGATAAAGCACACATAACCCTTTAGAGACTATGCCAGAAACTACCCAACAGATGGGGACTTAAAACTCCAGGAGCCTGCGGCCTGCCAGTCTTTGTTTAAACTTTAAGACAACTGCAGGTATTAAATGGGCCCCCAGGACTGCGGGCCACCTCTACAGAACACAAGTTCTAATGAGGACTTCACAAGAATCTCTAGACAAGTAGATCAGGACAGGCCTGTGAGGCTCCAACCAGGCCCATTTCATGGTTCACAAGAAGGGCTCGAGGCATGAAAAATCTTTTCAAATCAAAAGCATGTACATGATTTTTTCTCTAATTGAAATATTCACAAAGAAAGCTTTCAGAGAACAATGAATTCCTATATTACTGTTTGCCAAACTTAGACTTACAATTTGAAACACTGAAGCACTTCTCCTATCTCCATATGATGTCAGTTTCCTATATGACCTTGTGACTAGTGGCTGCCTGGAAATTTAATCCAAAGAAATATACAGGAGGGAACCGAGGCCCACAGCAGAGGAAATACTTGCCCAAAACTTTGCAAGGTATTAGTGGAAGAAAATCTCGCTACAATACAGTGATCTTTTTCATCTTTACTACTTTGGGCCCAGGGTAGCAGAAGAGACATTACAGTGGGAGTGAGACCAAGGCAAGCAAGTGCGCCACTCCAATGATCTGTTTCTAAGCAACCAATTAACCCGATATTCAGGGTTTAAAGTAATGGCCACATATATCTGGCTCACGAATCTTAATTTTAGGTGGAACTTTGTAAGGACCACTCTTCTGTACTCCATGCAGAGTCATCTGGACATCAGAGGCCAGGGGTTTTAAATAATTAAATGTCATTCACTCTATATCTGGTGGTTGATGGTGTATTGCTGGGACTTCAGCTGAGTCTCTTGTTGGAATACCTTTTTGTTGCATTTCCATGTTCCAGTTGACTTTTTCAGAGCATAGTGGTTGGGTTCCTACAATAGACTTACAGAGAAAGAGCCAGGTGGAAGCTGTGTTAAGTTTTCCAACATAATCTAGAAGCCACTCAGAGTCACTTCCAAGTGCAATCTGCTGGTTAGGAGTGAGTCACCCGAGCACAAAGATTTCTTTTCCCATAAAGGAGGAAATGGAAGGGGGAGGTAGGTGTGCACAATTTCTCGTGCTTTCCTCCTAACGGGCACTGTACTGGGTGTTTTAAACCATATGGATGCCTCACTTTTACTTCAATGCTGACAACACAAGTCATCTTCTCATTCTACCAAGAAAACCAAGACCAAGAAAACAGCTAGTTCACCTCACTGATCTCACTCACCTAGGAAGTAACAGAGGTTTGGGTCACTTGTGACAAGTTCTACTTTCTCAGTGATTAGCAGAAACTACATAGTCCTGAAAAATACTAAGCCCTAAAGCAGTCTGAGATGCTTGAACCCTGTACCTTGTGCAGTGAGATTAGCAAAGCTGCCCTCCAGGAGCAGGTAAAGTCTACTTCTTGCACAGATGAGAAGAAAGCCAAGGCTCTAATGTGGAGTTGAGTATTCCTACTGAAGTCATGCCTACCTACTTTGTCAAAGAGGTGTTGGTAGGATCCCTTTCATGATTTAGGAAGGCTTAAATATCACCCTCTCCTTCTCTAACCATCATCTTAAAGTAGGTGACCCTATCTCTGCCTACTGCTTGCTTCCTTCATGACATTTGTTCCAGTCTATAATTACATATCTGTTTAGTCACTTGCTCAGTTGTCTCATCCCTGCAGTTGTGTCCAACAGAAAATGGATGCTAAATAAGTGTTTCTGGTTTGAATAAATCCCACAGAAAATGAATGTTTAAATGGTCCAAGAGGAAATTTTGAGATTGGTAGGGCTTTTTTACTTTTCACCCAGAATGCAAGAATCACAGGCTCATACCTTCAGGTCCCACTATGGAAGACTCAGATATGATAGCAGTGATCATAATAAAGTCCTTAGAGTGATCTAGGTATTTCTCCAGTACTTTATGATTATGCTTTATGTAATCATAACAATTCAGTGGCATAAACACTAGAATTAGCCCCACTTTATAGAGGAGGAAACTGAGATTCTGATAAGATGCATACTCTGACTTAGAGTAGGCTAAAAAGAATATGTCCTAGTTAGCTTTAACAGTCAACTTGACACAGTCCAGAGTCACCTGAGAAGGACGTCTCAATTGAGAAATTTCCCAGATCAGATTGGCCTGTAGGCAGGACTGTGGAAGAGTGTCTTGATTGCTAATTGATATAAGAGGGCTGAGCCCTCTGTGGGAGGTACTGTTCCTTGGACAGGTGGTCTTGGGCTGTAGAAGAAAGTTAGCTGAGTCAGAAAGCAAACCAGCAAACAGCTTTCCTCCATGATTTCTACTTCAAGTTCCTACTTTGTTCCTGCCCTGGCTTCTCTCAGTGATGGACCGTAACCTGTAAGATGAGAAAATCTCTTTCTTCCCCTAAATTGCTTTTAGTCATGGTATTTGTCACAGCAACAGAATGAAAGTGAAAGAATATGCAAATCTAAGAGTCTTGCAAGGTCTGTTTGACTCCATAGTCCACTTTCTTAGCTATTTGGTAATACTGCCAACTACAAAATTCTTTTAAGTTCTAATTTGGGGGGACAGGGCTGAAGAGATTGCTCAATAGGTAGGAGCACTAGTTACCCTTTCAGAGAACTTTGTTCTCAGCAGCTAAGACAGGCAGCTCACATGGCTTGTATCTATAGCTTCTAGGTATCCAACACCCTCTTCAGACGACCCTGTGTGCCTGCACACACACACACATGCACACACACATACACACACAAACACATATGCAAGCACACATACACACACACACACAAACACAGGCACACACACACACATACACACACGAATTTAATAAAAATAAAAATATGATTTAATAAAGAAACATTTGGAGATCAATTTTAAAGAATTTTTATGGAAAATGAGGATGGTGTAATCATATCTCTATCAACATATTCCCAACGTACAGCTGATCTGACAGATTTTATGAGCCTCTTGAATCTCTTTTTAAAAAATATTTTATTTATTATTTTTATGAGTGTGTTGCCTACATAAGTGTAAGTGCACTCCTGTCTTCAATGTAGAGGTCAGAAGAGGGCATCAGATCCCCTGGAATTAGAGTCACAGATGGCTGTTAACCACCATATGAATGCTAGGAACTGAATGCAAGTCCCCTGCAAGAGCAGTCAATGCTCTTAATGCTGAGCTATCTCTCCTGCCCTGCCTCTCGAATCTTAAGTCATAGCAATGTAAAGAAGAGTGGTACCACAATTGCTGGATTTGCTTGATCTTTTCAGGTAAGAGAATTAATCGATCTAAATTATTCTAAGCTCTCAATTTCCTGTCCAGGGAAAGGTTTAATATAGCACTTAGCTTCCATGTCTCCTCCAGCATCTCCCTGTGCTATGTGCTAAAAAATGTTCAGGTAACTGGGAGACAGATTAGGGAGAAGCCTAATGCATGCTTGTCTCCTTTACACTCTAGATATTTCCTCTAGTTCTGGAGGAAAAGTTCTAATTTTTTTCCAGTTGCTAGCTTTGAGATATTTATTACACTCTAAGACTTTGTGTTTTCTACCAGTCTGTTGTATTTGAATCATATTCTAAGTGTCTTCCTACCTGGAGAGAAAATTAGAATCTAGCTTGTCTATGCAAACCCCTCTATTCTTTATGATTATGCAGAATCAGAAGCATAATGGAATAAACCAAGTAGATCTTATGTTGTAGAAACCGCAGTTCATGCAGTGAATCTCATGAAGTCTTGAATTGCTTAGAGAATGACAAGTTTAGAGGAGCCTCAGGAACCCAACAAGTGCAGATCTCTTCTCAAAACCCTTAGCAATAACTATTGTTCCATTGATCTTTCCTATAACAGTTCCAAGTATTGTGGGAAGGATAATTCTGTCTCATAGGTGGCCGATGATAGTCAGTGGAAAAGTCTTCCTTGTTTAGAATTACAAGTTGACCTTCTTCAAACTATCCTTTGGGGACCTGGAAGGAAAACAGTTCATTCCTTCCCTGTAATCAGTGCTTTATGCACAAGAATATGTGCCAGCAAGTCTAAAATTTAAAAATTTATCATTGGAACATGTACTCTTAAGAGATTGCTTCCACAATTGAAGCTAAAGACAATCCTGTGAACAAGTTTAAGAAAGATATTAGGCATTAAAACATTTGTTGAATAAGTGAATGAAAGTGTGTCTGCATGCACTCTGTGGTGGTACATCACTTTAATCCCAGCATTTGGGAGCTAGAGGCAGGAGGGTCAGTCGGTCCAGGTTACAGAGTGAGATGGTGTATTAGTCACTTTTCTGTCACTGTGATAAAACATTATGACTAAAGCAACTTATAGAAAAAAGAATGTATTATGGTTCCAGGAGTGCAGTCCCTAATGGAGGGGAGGCATAGTAGCAAATGTGGCCACAACACAAAGCTGAGTGATTACATTTTGAAATAAGCACAAGAAACAGAGAGCAACGGGAAATCTGGAAAGGCTTGAGAACTCTCAAAGCCCACCTTTGTGATGAATTTCCCCCAACAAGGTGTCACCTCCTAAAACAGTGCCACTGACTGGGAAAAAACAACCAAATATTTGAAGCCTGTGGCAGACATTCTCATTCAAATTGCCACAGTCTCCTCCCTAGCCCTCCTGGGCTCATGACCATATAAAATACAAAATGCATTTAGTCCACCTTCAAAAGTCCCCATAGTCTTTAACAATCTCAACACTATTCAAAAGTTCAAATTTCAAAGTCTCATCTGAGATTCAAGGCAATTTGTTAGTTGTAAGCACCTATAAAATCAACAGACTAACTACAGGATATATTGGAACTAAATACATATTCCTGTTCCAAAAGGGAGGAATGGGGGCATCCTTAGGAAATACTGGACCAAAACAATACTGAAAACCAGCAGGGAAATTGCCCCATGTCTGAGGTCTGGACTTCCAAAGGGCTTGGATGGTTCAGCCTTCCAGCTTTCCTGAATGCAGCATATATCACTCTCTTGGACTGGTACCACTCCGTGCATACAGATATCTCACAGCTCTGGTATGTCAAGCATCTTGGGATCTCCACTCCCAACCAGGCTTCACCTTCATAGTTTCATGCAGTGGCCTGTCAAGACTTTCTTTATGCAGGGACACCCCGGCTACACACTGCCTGGCTTTGGCAGCTCTCTGAAAGCATGGAGGGAGAATTGAGGGCCCTGTAACATTTGCATCTTTCATGCCTCTAAAGCCACCAATGACATTGCCAAGTTCAGCTGCCAGCCTAGATGAATCTCTGCCCACTTTATCAAGATTACCATGAGCTTTTGTCCATGGCACTTTTCTAGAAGCAGAAACCTCCTTAGTCTTTTTCCTTTCACAAGCTGGAGGTTTAGGTGGGTGAAGGCTTGCTCTGAGGATACTCCTTCCATTGTTCCAGTGCAGATCTAGAGGCCTCTTCTTAATGATTGATCTCCTTATCAAAGAGAGCCTCTCCTTCAGCACACATCTTAGCTCCAACCTTAGCTTTCTAGTGCTCTTTTCCAATCCAAACTGTACATTTTGCATTTCTTTCTGCCTTACTTGCTCTTTTACATTGTAGATCTCCATAATATTCACCATTAATAACCATATGAATGTTAAGCTGTCTAGTAATTTCCTCTATCAAATAAATTAGTCTATTACTTTTCAACTTACCCTCAGGCAAGCTCTTAAACTGGGTGAGGGGCAGAAGTAGTCAGATGTTTTGCCCAAACAGCCCAGCTGCTATTAAAGTCCTTATTTCCCTCTGGAACTGCTTTGCTCTCAGCACTACTTTCTTCCAGGCTCCTACTCGAACAGCCCATTAAGCTCTGCTTACAGCACTCAACCATTTTTCTAGTTCAAACTTTGAAAGTATTCGACATTCCTCCAAAAACTCACATGGTCAGTTTCTTCACAGCAACAGTCCACTCTCTGGTACTTATTTCTGTACTAGTTACCTCTGTGGTCCTGTGAAAAAAATCACCACAACCAAGGCAACTTATAGAAGGAAGAGTTTATTTGGTTTACAATTCCAGGGGGATTGGAGTCCATAAAAAGGAGGAAGGCTTGATGCCCCCAAGGTGACTAGAACAAAAAGCTAAGTGATCACATCTTCAAGCAAATACAGAAAACAGAGAGTGGCAGGAAATCTCGCAAGGCTTAAGAACTCTCAAAGCTTACCCCCAGTGATGAGCTTCCTCCAGCAAGGATGCACCTTCTAAAACCTCCTAAACAGCCACCAGCTACAGACAAAATATCCAAATATTTGGAGCCTGTGGGGGGACATTCTCATTTAAACCACGGATGGGGAATAACCTGGTCTACAAAAGGCCCTGTCATGAATGGATGAATGGTATTTGTGAGTTAACATATATCAATAAAGATGCAGCTTTCCATTATATTATTTATTAATACTTTAAGTCCCAAGTAGGGTACTTGGTCTTGGGGAGAAAGGAAAATATCTAAAAGAGCTGGGAAAGAGATGCTATATCTATTTTCCTCACTCAATCCAGACTGGGAGGCCAGAAGAAGCATTATCTTGTATTTCTTAGTCCCTTAATGCCCTGCATAGGGCCTACCACAAAGTGAATACTCAGCAAATAATACAAAAAACTTAAAAGATATAGAATAAAACCTCCAGAGACCACTCAGCCCAATTATTTTCCTCACAGAAATACAAAATAGAAGCAAGTCAGTAATATTTATAAAACAGGTCAAGGCACACTGAACCTGACCTCAGGGGTACCTATAGATTCTTTATTTGATCCTCCATTCATGTCCATGCCTTTTCATCTACTGTTGCCTATAGTTCCTTTGATGAAGATTAGACCCTTATGATAGGACATATTGGCAAACTTTCCATTCTAAAATGACAATACCCCAAGTAAAATTAAATTATTTTAAAAGACTGCCAACAGGCCCTCTGGAAAGTCATATTGAAAACAATACAGAGAACCCTAATTGTCTATTTCTATGGGCTAGATGGTATTTATAAACTGTCTCCTTCAGGATAACAAAAAGCATTTAGGAAGAACATTCTCATAGATTTCCTGTGTGTGTGTGTGTGTGTGTTTGTGTGTGTGTGTGTGATATGTGTTTATATGTACACATGGGCATGTGACGGTCAAAGGACACTGTCAAGTTTCTTCCTCAGTTGCTCTTCACCTTAATTTTTGAGACAGGGTCTCTTGCTGAATGTGGGATTCACTGATTCACCTAGACAGGCTGGCTAATGAGCTCCAGTGCCTCCCCAGAACTGAAATTATGGGTTGTGTGCCATTGAGTTTAGTTTTTTTTCCATGGCTGATAGGAAATGAAAACTTCGGTCTTCATTCTTGAACAGCAAACACTTATTGACTAAGCAATCTTTCTAGCCCCTGGAGTTCCCGTCAATAAAAGATCTACATGATACCTTTTGATTGACACTCATGTGTGGATCAGCTCTTTGGGGCTTTGCATTGACATCATTATTCTGTTAACTATATCCTATGTAAGCATCAGGATTTCTGAGTCAGGACCCAAGAGACACTGATACTTTTTTTTTAAAGGGCCCTTCGTTTGTCTTAGAATGACACTTTCCATTTAAGACTGTGTTGACTAAACTGTGAATCAACTGCCCACACACAGCAGATGCTTCACACACATGGTCCAAAGCAATGCTTCTCAAATGTTAATGGATATATGAATCACCTGTGGATCAACTTGGAAATGCAGATTCTGGTTAGGTTTGGGTTGGAACCTGATATTCCCCATTTATAACAAGTATCCGGGTGATGGAGTTGCTGCACATCCAAGGGCCACACTTGGAATAATGTCTACTTTCAAATTTATTCGGTATTCTAAGCTCCTGGAAAGCATGATGACCAGGCACAATCTCAGGTCACTTAACCTCAAAGGTTCTGACTCACATCTAAAATAGGGCCACATTGTCTACATATTTAATAAGTACCTCTCTCCCAGTGACTCAACAGCAGGCCATTTGGTGGCTAGTACTTAAGATACTGAAACAAAAATCTTGCTGAGGGCCCCTTTGACAGTGACAAATTCCTGGCACCCATTCCTCCAGACCACTCAGTACAGTGACTCTGACTTTAAGGCATACCCAAATCACCTGGAAGATTGTTAAACTGCAAAGGGGTAGCCCCTTGCCAGAATTTTTGATTCAGTGGGTGGGATGGGATCCAAGATTTTTACACTGCTGCCAAGTTTCCAAGTAGAGCTGATCTTGTTCTTCAGGAGGCCACTCTTCAAGAACCACTGGTCTGTGTGATAGGTAATCATTTGAATCACCAGAGAGGCTTTTCAGACTATTTTCATTATTATATTCCTTATGGGGTGTAGGGCTGGCAGCTCTTAAATCAGTTTTTCTGTGCTAATCATCCCTCAAAGAGAAAAAAATATGTCAATGAAAAGGACCCTTTGATGTTGAATAAATAATAGTGTTACAGAAATAACCCCAAGACCCCAGAAGGACTTGTGAGACTGTTTACTAAACACTCAGGGGGCCAAACTTGCTGTACCTTCGGTCTCTGCAGGAATCCTCAGACTTTAATCCTAAGAAAGATCACAGTGAACTGAGCAGGTGGGAAGCTCTCCCAATGGGTGACGGGAAACCCACTTTCTTAGTTCTGAAGAAGAAAAGGTCCTGGTTTCCTTCATGGTCTGAAAACATCCAAATGAGTGAGCTCAGTGACTTCTTAGCTAGTAGAAGGGAAGCATCGGCTTAACTCAACAGAGCATCTGATTGAAACCATGTGATGCCCGTTAGTTCACGAAGTTCTTCCCCAGTTTCCATGAGGCAACGAGTCCCCTGGTTACATGAGGTGGAACCTGGATTCGTAGAAATGAGAAACATGGCCTCTTGCCCCCAAATAGATCCAGACTGTGGAAGGAGGTTCATGTCAATATTTCAAGGGGAGCTTTAGCCAGAAGAAACGAGACTCCCTGCCAGGAAGCCACAGCCTACAGGAATACTTCAGGAAAGAGCCAGCAGCCAGAGTGCAGCTGCCTCCAGACAGTTATGCTGAGGGTGTGTGCCCTTGAAATAGAGGCAAGGAGCTTGTTTTATCTGGGTTCATCCTGCCCCTCGGATCCCTGTGGTGACAGTAGCATTGACCTGCATGCTTGCTGGATACAGGCATCTCAGTCACTTCTTCATTCCTGAGTATTTATTGTGTACTTTCTATTCTTTTTGCCTTCTACTGATCTGAGTTACTTAGTAACACCAGCCAGTCATCTGGTCTCAGAGGCAGCCTAGTGTCCTAGTCCGCATGCTTCTACCTACAGAAGGCCCTGATTTTCACGAGGGCAATTCTGAGGCACCAGCTACTTTTCAGGCAAGGTAGGCCCAGAATAAGCATTCCCCTTGGTTTCCATGTTCTAGATACTGTGGAGCACTTTCCAGTTCAAATATGTACCCCTATTCTTCAACAACCAGAGCCAATCTATCATCACTATAAAATAACATTTATAATAAATAGTAGTTACCATTTTTGAGATTCTAGTGTTATGGACACCTTTGGCTCCATTTTAGAGGCAAGGAAACTGAGGATCTGAAAGCTAAGGTAGTAACACAAAACAACCATCATTTAACCTGGGGGTCACCAAAGACCTTCATTCTTTATGCTCTATCGCCTCTGCCTTCACTACTGCTTCAACAGTGTAGAATATCTCTAGAGGTAGCCAGGACAATGACAGTCTTCTCATCAGAACCAGCTTCCCAGGGAGATGCATGACACACCAAAGCTGAGACCCCCAAAAGTCAGGACTGGTAAAAAGGATGGGACCGTGCTGGGTGGGTGGGCGCCTGCATGGCAGCCACAGCCCGTGGAGAGTCTGCCAGTACCTGCAGGGGGAGCCAGAGGGCTCCAGGCTGTGTCACACACATCTTCCTGTCACAAGCCCTTGAGCCCAGAGGGAATGGGGCTGTGTGTGTCCAACTCTCTCATTCATCTTCAGTTTCAAATCGAATAATGCTTGTTTACTTTGCTGGGCCCATTTCTCCTTCTGGCTACATCCCGCTGATCGTCTGTTAGCTTAGAAAGAGCCTTTGATGCTAACATGGTTGTGCCTATGGCAGACGCGAACAGAAGGAAGAGAAAACAGGTCAGGAACGTCAGAATGTGCAATAAAACAAACAAAACCCTTCAATGTTCCCAGCACTCAAGCATTAAAATAAAGTCATTTGACAATTATTTGCCTGGACTGGGAGAGTGAAGTCATTTTAGAACTGCCACTAATCTTGAAAAATAACAAGTGTGATTTGATCCGTGCAAGGAACCAGAGTACTTGAAGATTTCTCCGCCGCAGGCTCTGCACTTTCATGAGGTATCGACAAAGACCCGAGGGTGAGTTATTGGGGGGAGGGGGGTGACCACTGTGAACATTCACAGAGGTGGAAGGAGCCAGCTAAGTTAAGATCAATGATTTCCATGATTGCCTGGCTTCCCCTCTCGTAAGCCTAGTCTCTATGTACATTTCTATTCCTATCGGCCAGAAAAATAAAGATTGTTTACAGAGCTGAAATAACACCTGCTTGGTTTATCTTATTTTAGAAACAATAAAAGCTAGGGAGTTGGAAGGATTAAGGAAGAAAAAAATCAATTGTGTTCTTTCATGTTGGAAACATTAAAAAATAAGTCACCCTGCTGCCTGCTCTAAGGCCCAATTTGGCTCTCCATTACCCAGGGCGATTTCCAATTTCATCCTGCAACTTCCCAAGGTTTAAACTCGACTGAACCATAACTGAGTGCCCTTGACAGACTTCAAGAAAGTTTTTCTGGTCAGTTTCTGACAATTCCATGTCACGACTCCAGTGCTACATATGCAAACAGAAATAGAAATGTTCTCTTTGGCATTAACACTGAAACACAGTTTTGAACCTGGCTGAATTGTTTTTAAATGTTTTCAAAGTGTTTTACACCATCCTATTTGATATCATCTTTGTAAGAAAGGCAAGATGATTTTTAACCCAATAAACAGTATTGGAACCAATAGAAACAAACAAACAAACAAGCAAAAATAATGATAATAATAAATAGACTGGCTCAAAACCAAGGGAATAATAAATAATTGAGCTGACTCCTAACGAAATGTTTTCTTTTGGTACTTTGTGTGGAGTGCTGCCAACCAGAACACAGCTACAACAGTCAAATCCTCAAATCCAGGTTAACCATAAGCAGAATGTTGAATACAGCATCCTTTCTTCTCTGTCTGCATCTCCTTTCAGAAATCCCCTAGTCAACACTCACTCTATTTAGTTCATCTTTTCCCATCAGTGCTAGGATTATTTCAAAATCATACATATGTTTTGAGAAGTTCATGAAAGGAGGCTGCTGTTCCAGATCTCTTAGTAGCACTAACATAAACATCAAGACAATACACAAAGTGTCTGAACACCCTCGTAGGACTGGTGGTTTGCTGAACACTACAGTCCTGAGCCCAGCCCTTTAGGACTCCTGGACTCCTCTCTGCTCCCAAGCACCCTGGGCTTCCGCCATGGCTGTGCCTTTGTGTATGTGGCTCCCCAGACTCCAGTGTTCTTCCTCCCTATTCTCACTTGGCTAAATTTTGATCTTGTCTCCTCATGGCTTGACCTTCCTGAGCCTCCCTGTTAAATGCTCTCAAGACTACCAGGACTTTGCTACAGTCTTCTTCAGACTGTGTACTTTCCCTCAGAAGTGTTTGTGATCTAGTTGTCCTTCCAGCTCAGGTGTAAAGTTAGAGAGCAGCAAGGGCCCTATCTGTTGAGAACCACTCTGTCTCCACATAGTTCTTTAAATATATATTGATGTCTCCGCAAGAGCCCTCTTGCCTATGAACTAGGTGCCTTAGCGAAGTGAGGTACTGTATTTCATGCACAGATCTATTCATTCAGTTTTTCATCAACTAGGTGATACACCATTGTGCTTAGGTTTAAGAGCACAGTATGGAAAGGACCAATAACTGAAGCATCAGAGTTGGAGAGTCGGGGTGGTGAGGTCCAAGAGGTCACCTAGAAAGAGGAGACACAACCGTAGCTTCCACTCTTACTGGCCATACCACGTGCATGTACTGTCTCTGGTGCCCTGCAAGATGCCATCATGTCAGCTCTGCAGTGCCCAAAGCGGAGGCATGGGAAACAACCGTTCACACAGCTATGCAAGTGAAGAGCTGCATCCGATCCCAGTGCTCACACTCTCACTGTCCCTGTATGTCCTTTGCCTGAGGTTACCAGAGACACAGGCTTCCTAGACACGTATGCGTTTTAGATAAAACACAAGTAGATTTTTGGTATAGGTTTATCCAAAATATTGTGTGAACATCTTGTTTCTGTTATTGGTGTATGTGTGTGTATCTGTGTGTGTATGTGTGTGTGTGTAAAAGAGAATGAGAGAGAGAGAGAGAGAGAGAGAGCTATAAGGCACAGTAAACTTTGTAATCTTTTTAAATGTAATCTTTTTAAATGTGGTGAGAATCCTCTACAGCAGAGGTCTGTCAACTTTCTGCAATAGTTTAGACTCTGCAAGTCACATGTAGTCTTTGTTTCATATTCTTGGTTTTGGTTTTGTTTGCTGTTGTTTTAACAATTTTCTGAAAATATGAATTTGCTCTGAGCTCACACATTAGTGACAGCTTCTGACCTCTGGTCTAAAGGCTCCGAAGACTGAGCCAGCATGGTCTGACTTGGGTCCTGATTCTTTGCATTCAGATTGCCCGGGAAATTCTTATAAACTACTGAGGTGTGGTAGTCACACCTCACCCACAGAGCTGCCATTCAGGAGCCTGCAGGTGATAGCTGTGATGCTGGGCTCTATAGTGCTGGGCCCAGAATTATTTCATTTTGGTGTGATGCTTGAGCTGTGGTTCCTGATTGACACAGACTGTTTAAGTAGTTTTTGTGGCTCTGGCTTGGCTTTATTAAATCTGGAGTAATGATTTGACCCCGAGTCTTCCATGTTCACACAATGTATGAGAGATGACCAGGACTTGAACCTTTCAGGCCAGCTTCCCTTGGGTTCCTTTCTGCTCCCTGCCTTGTGTTTGAATCCAGGTTCCTAACATTTCCTGCACTGCTTTCTTCCCTCCTGGGCTCTGCTCTGGTCTTAGTCATGATCCACCCACATGGATGATCTATTTCCTAGTTTTCACTGCTTCTTTCTCCTTCTTCTCTTCCTAATTAAAAAGGCTTCAGTCAAAATAAATTCCCACTTCTGTCAGGTCTTCAACTGTCCTGTTCTCTAGGCATTTCAGAAAAGCCTTCAAAAGCATCCACAGCAAAATCCATTCTCCTTTTGTTCTCCCCATGCCCACCCAGCTCCTGGTAAGCAAGAATCTCTCATCACCTCTGTATGTGCTCTATTGACCTTGTCTTTCAATTTGACTTATTTAAGGATTACAAGTCAGGCATCTCTCTTTCTCTCACACTCCTTCTCTCTCCTTTCTCTTCTCTTCCTCTCCTTCCCCATGTTCTTCCCTACCTTTGACTGTGAATATAAGGAAGGAATAAAGGCCCAAGAATATTTGCCTAAAAAGAAATCTCCCAAGAAATTGGAATTCTTTTGTTTCCCATCCTTTCTTCTGCCGAGTCTTAGCTGACTTCTCCCAGCCTGGCAGCCTCACTTCTTTTTCTGAAATTATCCTATTTGAGCTCAAGTCTGCAAGATCCTCACACGAGACCTTTTTCTTCATTATCGTACCTTCCTGTTCCTGAGGAATATTCATCCTCCTTCACCTAACATAGGTTTTCTGTCTGCCTTTCCATTTAGCCAATTTGGTGGGTGATTTAGCTAACTGTATGGTGCCTCATGTGCAGGAAATGGTAAGTAATAATAAAACAGTCAAGCTGTACTATTAACTGAGACATCACTTGGTAGTTAGGAAATTCTATAGAAATGAAAGATTCCTGGCTCTGAGTGTGTGAGCGTGTGTGCGTGTGTGCGTGTGTGTGTGTGTGTGTGTGCCCATGAGCGTGCAGGTACATACACTGTGGGGTCCAGAGAAAAGAATGTCATTTTGGTTTAGTCTTCAAGGGACAGGATATAGTGCAGGAATCTTCTCTTTGACATGCTCTCTGGGGAGTTTCCATGTCTGGCTTTGGCCGGGCTGGCTGTTTTAAATCAGAAACACTCTTTTGCTTTGGACAGGTTTCAAAATCATCATAGGAGAGATGGCCACAGTCCCCCCCGGCCCTGCACAATTTTGTAGAATTTGTACCTGGAGAGACCCCATTAGTGATCAGCACCATGATGAAAACATCTGAATAGTTACTTAACAACACCACAGATTAGTAAGTCACCACTTCCAGAGTCGAAAGCCATTGTCACATTAATTCATTTGTGCACACAAGATGTCCGCTGCTCCTAAGGGTGCAAATAATAGCTTTGCCAATATGAAAGCAAAACATAATTACTCAACAATAAACACACTGTACACTGGTAACAGCTGTGATCAACAGCATGTTTGAAGCCAAAACAGGAAGCATTACAGGATTGTTTAAAAATCCCTGCCTATCATTCTTATGGAGGTGAAGCTATTATTTTGTTGTTGCTTTTGTCTATTTCAGAAAATGTGACTAAGCAAAAAGTGTTTTTCTTAATTACCATTCTACTCTGGCTTTCAGGCCAGGTAAGCTGATTGGCCTCATTCTGTCTGGTTTCAAAATGGGAACATGAATTCTAAAGGAGAGTTGATTGGAAAGTCTTCCAGATAGGTCTGTTTATTGAGCTTGTGGGGGGTTTACTTTCCTCCCTTGATTTGGGGAAACTGGTTTGGAACTGCTTTACTCTGCCTGTGATGTTCACATCAACTTGCAGATAAGCAGAATAGAATGGAGAACTGTAGTCTCCATTTATACTGAGAACTTGCCTGATGTGCCTGAAAGGAGGAGAGTGAGGTCAAACGCAGTGCATTTGGGTATTCCCCAAAAATGTATTTCTTAATAGCCACAAAATATATAGTGTAACCGAAGAAAAAATGTTAACTAGACAAAACTCTCCCCTTTCAACATCTTTGATGTTCCTCTACATCACACACACACACACATACACACACACACACACATACACACAACGCACATACTCACCCCCACATACCTTTATGTTCAGCCTGTCTTTAGACTTTCTGACTCCTGACACCAACACTGATTATCTGAGTGACCACAGCAAGCTGTTTAATCCTTCTAGGCCTCAACTTCTTCATGTGAAATGTGGAGGATGATCATTGTGCCTTTATCCTTACTGGGTGAGGATACAGTATGAAGATGCATGAGCAAGTCCTGGTATGCAATAAGTGGTTAACAAGGGCAGGGATTATTATTCACATCAACTAGGCTCCTCCAATATAGAAGCCACCAAGGCCCACCTTTCTCCAAGATGCACTGACATATGACAATGGTTCCATAAAGTCCCAGTCTTTGCTATCTAAGTCTGACTGATGACTTGGTTCAGGTGGGTGCCGACGGATACATATGGTAAGAACTTTGTTTGCTTGGCAGTTGCCATGCGTATAAAACAGACATTACTATTGAATCACTGGTAATTGTCTGTAGTATTTGAGTCTCTGAAGTCCAACCTTTAGAGAAACTTTGCAAGTGACTCACTGAGTTACAGTAAGGTCAGGCGAGCTGTCCTCAACACACCTCCATGTGTTCTGCTTCCATCATAGCTAGGCTTCAGTTGTCAAAATGACACAAACCTACAGTTATTTGGAAAGAGGGACCCTCAACTGAAGAATTTTCTACATCAGATTGGCCTGTGGCAATGTCTTTGAGGCTTTTTCTTAACTGTAAATGGATGTGAGAGGACCAAACCTTTTCTGCTGTCCCTAGGTAGGCGGCCTGTGCTGCATAAGAAAGGTAGCTGAGCAAGCCAGTAAGCAGCACCCACTGGGGTCTCAGCTGCAGTTTCTGCTTGAGTTTCTTCCCTAACTCCTCTCAACAATGGACTGTAACCTGGACTTGTAAGCTGAAATAAGCTTTTCCTCCCCAAGTTGCTTTTGATTGTTACGTTTTTCACAGCAAAAGAAGTCAAACTCAAAAGAAATCAGTCTCGATTCTGGATTCCTTTTTTCTCTTTTTTTGCAGATATATGTGCATGCGTGTGTGTGTGTGTGTTCATAGAAGGGGTGTGTGTGTGTGCACATGTGTACGGACATCAGAGGTTGACATCAAATGTCTTCCTCAATTGCTCTCCTTTGAGACAGGGTCCCTTACTAAACAGGAGCTTAACAATTTGGCTAGAATGGCTGGGCAGCAGGTCCTAGGATCTTCCTAATTCCTCCTCCCCAGCCCTGGAATGACAGGGACATAAGATCATGCCCAGTTTTTTTTAAATGTGAGTTCTTGGGGCCAGGGAGGGGCAAACTCAGGTCCCTAGGTTTGAACAGCAAGTTCTTTACCAAATGAGCCATCTTCCCGGGACTTCATTGTGGAATTCTTTAGAAACCTCTGGCAGTTCACATACCCATATTTTCCAGAGCCTCATGGTGTCCTCAAGGAAAAAAAACAGCTGCCTATGACTGCAGGTTTCCCAGAAGGTTCTGCTGAATCATGCATGCCTCTCTACTGTTCTGCCTACGCAGACTAAGGGACAGGCCCTGTCTTAGAAGTCTTGTATGTAACATGGCAAAATCCAGAAAGTACAAGACTGATATGACTTTGGGGGCCTCTACTTACTGATGGAAAATTAACTTAGGGAGGAGATACAGTACTTCCTTGCTGAAGATCCAAAAGGCCCTTGAAACACCACTTATAACTTAAGGAGGTGACAAAGTCCAGAGGGACATGGGTCAGGTTCCCATTCTTCCCACCACTTTGTGACATGGGATCTTTTGCTTGGCCTAAGGAGCCTCAGTCTTTCTGTACTAAATGGATATCGCTGAACATGAATAAGTTGTGTCTGGAGAAACAGGAGCTCCTGAAGACACACAGTCCCCTTGGGGCAGCACCACATTGGGCTGTACAGAGATGCCCTCTTCTTGGAACAAAAATTCTTTCAAATCACAAAGGAAGAGACAGCACTTGCAAGCACAGCTAAATAGATTGGGAAACTGTTTTTTCAGTTGAATTGAGTAAAAGAACAAATAGCGGCTTCCCCTGCCTGCTCTTTGCTGGGGACTCACTGGGGAGGCCTTTCATGCCCACCCATTAAGAGGCTGTCCTGTGGCTCAGCTTAGCCTCATGTAGACGATCATAGTCAGAGTGGGAATCGAGGTGTCCTCTGGAGATGAGAGTCACCCTCTTAGACAAAGGCAGGCTTCAACACAGGGTGAGTAATCTCTCCCTTTGGGTTGAGGTAATGAGTCCAGAGTTTCAAAGGACTTTAAACAAGAGGCAAGGAGAACACAATGTATATTTAGTAGCTAATTTAGATGGTTCATTTAAAAATCAGAAAGCATTCACCTCTACTCAAAAATGGCCCATTCTAGGTTAAATTCTTAATTATTCTGGAAAATGCAAATGAGAAGCTATAAATATAGAGTCGGGGAATAATCACGGTCTGCACAGTATAAATTCAAGTCAATCGGTAAAGGGGGAAAGAAAATCATTTGCCTTTGACATTAAATCCAGCTGTTCTTAAAAGTCGTTTTTCCCTAGCTGAGGATTTTGTATTTGCTATGACCAAACTGTCTCAAAACCTTCAGAGTTTAGACAATACTTAATCTGAACGTCTAATAGTTCATTCTTCTTGAATGCCATTGAACACTTCCATTAAGCCAAAGTTATTATTATCAACATTATGAGGCCTGTCAGAAGCAAGCCCATTGTTCAAATGAATTGACCTCCACTACAATTGACCTTAACATTGCTCAACTGTTTGACAGTCAATTATCTTATGATCTCCCTTCAAATGGGCCTCATTGCTGAAATAACTAATCCATTATGGCGGGAAGGTTATTTTAATAGCTGAGCAGTGTCTTGCTTTCTGCAGTCGCCCCATGAGTATATATTGTGGAACAACTTGTAGGCCTCAGTCCATTTGACAAGAAAGAAGCATTGTGCCAGGTCTTTGTTTTCAAGGAATGGAAAAAACATAATAAAGGACTGCTTGAGACTTAGTTAAGGCTAAGTCCTTACAATATATCAGCCCTCGGAAAGCATAAATGTATTTCACCGTGCCTCTGAACTGTAAAACAGGAGAGGGAATGAGGAGAAGGGAAGATTTAGCAAGAAGCTAAAGATGTCCCAGTCACCCAAGAGGCTGAGAGACTCCAAGTCTCTACATAGCTCTGAGAATCTGTGGTGGTTCCTCTGTAAAGGCATGGACCTCGAAGTCAGATGACCTGAATGTAGGTCTTGTATCACCACCTCTGAACTGTGTGACACTGTGCAAGCTGCGTGTCTGTGTTAAACCTTGGTCTCTTCATTTGCATCAAGGGGGTGATGGTCTTCATCATGCAAGGCTGCTTTGCAAATTGAGTGACATATGAGGTCTCAATCAAGGAGGGACCCCATTGAAAATACAATCACAAATATTACCATTATAATAAAAAATGTCCAGATTCTCCTACTCATTTTGAATTAGCTTTTCTATTAGATCTGTGGCCTCTGGGCATCCTTCTGCTTGGATGGAGATCCTGGCACTGAGAGTCACAAGGACAGGGATTTTCCCAGGCTGTGATGAGGCCTACCTAATAAAACAGTTAATAAAACTAACAAGTACCTCATGAATCAGGAAATAAGTATTTCCCCCATTAAACCAGGCTCGGCCTCCACATTTATAGGCCGTTGGAGACCCAGCTGCCCCTGGAGAACTGAAGAGCACCCATGTGACAGGGAAGCAGGTTGGCCCTGACTGAGGATTGGCAGGCTGGGCACAGCCTGAGGGCGCTGTCCTGCTGTCTCTCTGAAGGCAGTTCAGAGAACAGTGCTCCATAACTCGTATCTTTCCTTGGCCCCCTAAGATCTCTGACACCTTAACTCAGGTCTCCTAGCCCTAGAACACTAAAAAGGAAGCTTTGACTCCTGGTCTCACAGTTGAGGGCAGGTTAGGAAAGGGGCACAAATGAGAGAAGAAAAAGAGGAAGAAAAAATAACAGCATCCTCGGCTCCCATTTCAAAGATCCTGAAAATGCTCTTCAGTAATGCTTCATTTGTTGCGCCTTCATAGCCACCTTGGGAGGTACAAGTCACTAACACCCAAGAGATAGAGACCAAAGGCGTCCTGTGATTCTTCCTGCCTTGCAGGTCAGTCACTCATGACCTGAACTGATAATTCCTTCTACCCTAATCTCATGTCTACAGTGAATTCTCTATTTCAGGTCAGTTCCTTGATGCCACCTGGACACGGCTCAGGGAACAGGGCATCTACTGTCAGTGTCCACAAGTGAAGCAGAGGCCTTGGAATAGCAACAGGGCTGAGGACAGAGCAAAGTTCTCTTTGACTGCCTGAATATTATGCTGGTGCTGTGCCACAGACTGCTCCTCCAGACTCTCCAGAGCCAGGTGCTCATCCCTTTCTAATCTCAAGTTTGGTGACCACATTCACCCCTTGAAATGGGACATAGTGGGAGTATTTCACCCCCAAACATCAGAATGTCTCAAACAGGAACATTTTTCTTCAGTGTTTACCAGTGATCCACCGAGGAAACCTTATCTTTTTCAATCGTCAAACATTTTGGAGCTTTTCATTCTGGACGAGACTCTAGACATAACAACGATGGCTCTTGTGACCTATGTCTTTTGTTTGGTCACTGGCTTACTCCATGCCAGTAGGATGGACAAGGATTCCCTCAACATTCAAGTTGAGCCCGTTTGCTTTCTGTTTCATCAAAAACAAAGTTGTTAGAGGGCTTAAAATATCAAGGCTGGAGAGATGGCTGGGTGGCTGAGAGCACTGACTGCTCTTGCAGAGGACCCTGTTCGATTCCTAGCAGCCACATGGCAGCTAACAACTGTTGGTAACTCTACTTCCAGGGGATCCAATGCCCTCTTTTTGACCTCTGTGGGCACTGCATGACCTGATTGCACTTATATACATGCAAGCAATACACAACATAAAATAAAATAAAAATAATAAATAAAATTTATTTTAAAAATCAAGTTAGAATGGAGGTCACATTCAAGTCTATGGATGCTAGAATTTAATAAACTTTTTCTGGTTGTCTTTTGGCTGCTTAATAAAAATGTCACCCAGGTATCTATTCTTTGTTGGTTTTTCAGCTGGATGTGAAGAACATGTTTGAAGTTTAGAAGGTGGCCTATTCTAGAAATCTTGTGGCAAGTCCCACTTCCCCCTTACCTTAGCAGTGTGCTACCACAGGCTTTCCTAGCAGGACTGCTGGGATAACTTCCTAATTGATCTAATTGATTCTGAGCTGTGGTTTGTTGATAGCATCAGAGTGTGCTTCCTTTTTTTAAAAAAAATTAAAACAGACTTTTCTTACTAATGAAAGCCAATTATAAAAACTTGAAATTACAAAACAGTAAAGAAGTATAATCTAATCTCACCACCTAGTGATGCTTTTATATATATATATATATATACATATATATATATATATGTATATATATATATATTGGTTTATACACAGTGGTATGCTGGTAGATGTTTAATAAGTGGTTTTATGTTTTTTTTTAAAGTCTTGATTCATAGTTTTGCCAGTGTCCATGATAAATACTTCCACTTGGCTGATTTCAAGCTACCAATACATTATCACTAAACATGGACTTGGAAAGAAATTCTAATGAATTGTGAGTTCATGTGAGCTGGGTGCAGCACACCACTGTGAAATAAACATATAATTTAAAATGAAATACAGAAATGCTACAGCTTGTTTTACAACCTACTTTTCAAAGTCTTTTCATGCCAATGAATATATGTCAAAAATATCACACTAAATAGCTGGATAGTATTCTGTTCTATCAATGTACAATTGACTCAATGCAATCCATATCAACTCTCTGATTTTTACTAGCATAAACAATGCTATGATGAAGATAATCACAGAGAAATCTTTAGAGAAAAAGCAATGGCTTAAATTCAGAAATTTGGTCCTTACTTCTTCTGTGGCACATAGAGTGGATCCCCTTGGGCCACCCACAAAATTCGATGTCATCCCAGAGTGCTCAGCATCTCTCAGATTGTTGGAATCCCTGAGTCCTGAAAGCCTGACGTTTAAGTTTTCACAGCATGGGTCAGTCATCTCACAATGTCACCATAAATCACCCCATCTTCTCCAAACAGACTGTCTTGCACATTTGAATACTGTCTCTGATCTCTTTCTTCATCACTTTCTCATTTTTTAAATTTGCAGCAGGTCATGAGTACTGAGACCTCTTATACTATACACTGAGCATCTTATACACATACCTCAGTTATGTAGCCCAAATAAACATATATAATCTAAACTACTGAACAAGACCTTGATCCTGTAAGGATGACTTAGGAACTGAATCTTCATCATTTTTGTATCGAGAGAAACTAGTATTACTTCTGGAGCAAAGTTGATACTTCATGAATGATTACTGGGCGAAATGTATCATGTATTTTTCCACTTGGACTCCTCTGCAATATTTGTATTCTAATATGGAGCACAGAATTGTCCCTGTCAGAAACCATGTTTAGAGGAAGAGGAGATCTTTGCTGTGTCTAAGTGGCTCCTACTGTGGAAAAGACTCTAGAAGCTTCCTGAGGCTCTTTTAAGAAGTCATGGGATACCTTGTACTTCAGAGATAATGCCTGGCCCCTCTGGATAAAGATAATCCAACACAACAAGGAAAAAAATTAGCTTTCCAGAATTCAATGACTCTTCTTGTAATAATGACACCAAAACAGTCTAGTTTTGACAATATTCTACATGTGTTGATCATGGGAACCATAGCTAACATTTAATATGGTCAGGGTGTGCCAGGCACTGTACAGGAGTTTACATTTGATTTTCACATTTGAAATCAAATTTGAATATCACATGAATCTGATGCAGTATTGACTAATATGACCTCTATTATATAGCAGGAAGCAAATAAGGTCAGGTTTAAAGATCAGGCTTCCATAATTTGATCAAGACTCCCAATAAATCTCCCAATACCTTGGTGATGATGAATTCAACTCTTGGAAGGCAGAGCAGGAACAGATGTCAAGAGAGGCATGGTCGACAAGATAAATAGCAAATTTAAGGTCACAAAGATAGACAAGGAAAACATGCCAGTTTGACCAGAGCTGGTATGATTTTAAAATGAAATGACCCAAAACTCACTAGACTCAGGTAAACCAAGATGGTTAATCACCCTATGAGGGAATCAAACCCAGGGCCTCCAATAAATATTTTAATATGTGTTCACAGTACTTGCTGTCTGACAAATGAATATTAAAGCTACTTTGAGAGTCTATCTCAATCCAGTTAGAATAGCTACTACCATGAAGGAAGCAACAAATACAACAAATGTTGGAGATAATGCAGGGAAATGCATTATCACTGCTGGTGGGAGTATAAATTGGTACGGCCACTGGAGAAATCCACATGGACGTTCCCCATGCAGAAGTACCACATGACACAGCTATCCCGCTCCTGCGTCTACATCGAAGCACTCTAAGTCCTTTCAGAGAGTCTCGCATTTCCATGTTTACTACTGTACTATTCTCCATATCTAAGAAATGAAACCAGCCTAGACGTCCTATCCACAGATGGACGGATGGTAAAACCTGGCAGACGTGCACAATGGAAGTTTAGTGAGTTGTAAAGAAAAAATGACATCATGGCAGTTGCAGGACATGGACAGAACTGGAAATTATTATATTAAGTGAATGTAATAAGTGAAATAAGCCAGATTCAAATAGACAAATACCTCATGGTTTCTCTCATATGCAGACGCTAGATTTTAGTGTGTGTGTTTGTGTGTGTGTGTGTGTTGCATATCATGAAATTAGAAAGAAGACCATGAAACAAGGGAAATCTTAGGGGAAGGGAGGTATGTGATAGGAATGCAGAAAGGGGTTATTTGAGGAAGAGGAAGAGGACCAGAGGGATGGGGGCAGGAGGTCAGAGGAAGGAGGGGAATGGGAGAGGAGGACACAGCAAGAGCAATGTACGTATGAAATTTCCATAATGAAACCTATTGCATTATATGCTAATTTAAAAACCATTCAGAAATAAATATATAAATGAATATAGATCCTCTGACTCCCAGGCCAGGGCTTTTTTCCACTGCAAATTGTACCTTCTCTCTTCATGGGTTCCTAACAACAAATTTAAACTAAAAACGAAGTCATTAAGATGCATGTGTTCATTTTCCTGGGTGCTTCGTGAAGCAGGCATTTCAGAAGCTGCTCAGAACATCAATCACTCAGGAAGAGACAGACCCCAGCTGGAACTGCTCTTTCTTGTACATTCTAGTGATGGAATGACCAGCTTCTCCCCTCCTCCTCTCTACCCCTCGGCACACCTGGACTCCTGCCACTCATCTGTAGAATGTGCCCAGCGCCATCTGGCCCTGCATCTCATGTCCTGTCAACAGGGATGTCAAACAGGTAAGATGAAAGGACATAACTCCAAGGAACACTGCTCGTCTTCTAGCCCCAGTCTGAGGGAAGTCATGATGATTACTCATTAAGTAGCTACAAGGAGAGAAAAATGACTTGTTATGGTCTGGCTGTCAGCTGGTGCCAAGAGCACTCTTCACCATTTCTTGTCTTAGCAAGTGCTTGGGGACAATCCTAGGACTTTTGAATTAAAGTAGATGGGGCTGGGGTTTCCCTAGAGGCTCCAAGGAAATTTTCATGGCTTGGAAATCTGATGACAGCAGTGGCAATGTCTGTGGTTCTGCCAACAGCCAGTGCCTCCGTCCTTTCTGTGAAGGTGGCCAAGAGAAGACCATACCAATTCAGTTACAGGAACTGGGGCTCTAAAGAGCCTGATCTTCAGGTGATGTCTGAGTTGTCCTTCAGATGCTCAGTAAACAGGGACCCAATAAATGACAATAGAGCAATCTCAGGAAGAGCTGAGTGTTTCTGCTAATATCTGCATGTCAGAAGAAAAGTGAAAAAGGCAAACAATAAACTGGTGGAAATGATATAGTAAAAAGATCCACCACATGGAAGTGTAGACCTCTCAATAATTAGTTAAGAAATTTCATTTCCCTTAACTTTTCAAAATATTAATATTAATTTATCTGGTTTCTAAACATTAAGAAGCAGGATAGTTCAACCACAGTCAAATGTTATTAACTTATATATGAATGTATATATGTATATAGAAATATATATGAGACTACTTTAAAGTTGAGATTACTATCAATCTGGTGGGGGTTTTAATACTTCGGTATATTTTAAAAATTTCTCATGAGCTTATATTACTTTATGGCCAGAAAACAATCTTACAATCTTTTACACAGCAGACAAGGAAAAACACAGAGGAGGCTGACGTCTCTTGCTTTTCATCCTCACCCTATCCTTTCCCATCAGCCTATAAAAAGGAGACTTTTTATTTCTAGGCTGTTCTCTATCGCCTTCCAAGTCTCTTTGCTAATAATGAAAGAGCAAGAGATGCTTGTCGTAAAAAACATCACTTACTTCTTTAATAAGTGAGATATCAAAAGTCATAACTGGTTGGGTATGGTGGCACACACAACTCTAATTCCAGTTGGAAGGTGCAGAGAGGAAGATTAAGAGTTCAAGGTCAGCTTCAGCTATGTAGCAAACTCTGGCCAGCCTTGGCTACATGATATCCATTTCAAAAAACAAAACAAACCAGGGCAGCAACACAAAAAATGAAACCAAGTCCCCCATGGTTGGAAAGAAGAACACAGCACTTAACCATGAGTGTCTTGAAGGTACAGACTGGGGCCCATCAGTTGATGAGCACAAGTTCTGTACCTTCCCAGGCCACTGACTAGCCTTAGAGTCATTACACTGCTAGTCTTTCATCAAGATATACCAAGGGCAGTTGGATCTGTGGGAGGCAAGTCTTCATTCTGAGCATCTCCCTCTCCAGAGAGAGATCAGACAGATTTACAACGAACCATAACACATAAAAAGAGGTGCCATGAAACAAGCGTGTGCTGAGATGCGGAGGGAGGAAGTGGGGGAGGGGTGAATAACTCGCAAGGACAAAAGCTGGAGCATCAGCCACACTTTGGAAACTGGGCAGCAAAGGAATGACTAGGCTAGTAACCAGCTGACTTAAGAGCTCTGAAAGCTACATGCTTCATCAATAGTCTGAAGTCTAGTAAGAGCCGATTTTCCAAGGACCCCTGAAATAGACTAGGAATTGACGGTACAACCAGCAAGGATTGGCTCCACCCATCTCCTCCTCACCCCTAACAGGAGAGAAGCGTGGGAGAAGCAGAGGTTCCCTGGAGGACACCAGGCACAGTCCGAGGAAGAGGGCAGAGTGCCATATGCACAGAGAAGGGAGCGTTTATATCCCAAATGCCAACACCTCCTGCTTCCTCCCTATCGGGTTTTAGAACTGTGACCACCAGGCCTGCACCCCGAAAAGTAGGAAACTGGAAGAACTGGCTAAAGGCATTTGAATGGTTCTGGAGAAAAAAAAAAAAACAAAAAACAAAACAAAGCAAAAAACTAGATACCAATAACCGGGCTCTCCATTAAAACAGCCCAACCACACCCTGCAGTGAAGCCCATGTATGGCGGTCTCCAGGGGTAAACTGAGTTGGCAGATAGCTTTACAACCCCACTTGGACTAACAGCAATGACTAGAGTTCACTGATATCTAAGGAAAAGCCCTAACATAAAAGATGGAAATCAAATCATACCAACAGAATAAAAGCAACCTAATAGGAATTATGCAAGGAAAATATTTTATATTCAGAATATATTTAATATCCTGAGAGACATAAAAGAAGATGCATTGCATTTATGAAAACAAGAATTGGATAGCACAACGAACATTAAGATAGCAAAACAGGACTGGTGAAATTAAAAATATTATAGTAGAAATAGGAAAAGTCAACAGAGGGTTATATGATAAAGAGATAGAAAATAGGCCAGGAAAGATAAGAAAATGACACTACCCATTCAGAATGCATACCATGAAACACACACACACACACACACACACACAAACACACACAAACACACACACACACAAGGAGGGCAATTAATCACAATATAACAAGGAAATATCTCTAAACTGGAAGACTTGAATCTCTAGATTCAAAGAGTCCTCACATCCTGGCACGGTAGCTCAGGCTTGTAATCCATCACTTGGGAGGGAGATGCAGAAGGATCTCAGTGAGTTTGAGGACAGCATGGTCTATGTAGTAAGTTCCAGGCCAGCCATGGGCTATACAGTGAGACTGTCTCAGTAATAAAAAGATCTGGAGACAGGTCCACCTAGCAACATAAGTAAAATAAACCAAAACTAGGCAATAATGTCATGAAAATGTAAAAAACAGAGGACAAGCTACCAGAGTTAGGTATATAACCCAAACATAGGCAATATGCTGCTTACCAAATATAAGACCCTGCTTTCAGTATCTCATGCAAAAAAAAAATATGTACGAGGGGATGATCTAATCTGGACTGAGATAAACGTAACAGACTCCATTCTAAAGACCGTGAAACCCAACGGCTCTGATCATCTAAATAGAAATCCCATAAGCCAGAGCCCCATGGAGTAATACCTTCAAAAACCTGAAGAGAAATGACCTCCATCTAGGAATTCTAGACTCTAAGGAGCCAAGGAGATGAGGAGGACAATCAACAGCTTGGTTATTTGTATAAGGCTTCTGATGTTTTCTTCCCCCATCCTCTTCCTGAGGGAGATGAGGATGTGCTTTTCAGTACCATTAGGTAGAAGTCGTGCCAGGAGTGAGACATAAGGAGTTCTCTGGCAGGATGCTAGAGAGTAACCTAGGCTAAGGGAGGGGCAGGATGCTTGGGAATAACCTAGGCTAAGGGAGGGGCAGGATGCTTGGGAGTAATCTGTCAGGCTGGAGCTGGCAGAGCGCCCAGGAGACAGTTCCTGAACGTGAGAGAGGAGGAAAGACAGAGGCCTCTGAGACACTGAGAGGGAATTTAGACAACTGGCAGATAGTTGGGAGTAGAAATGGTGATAAATTCAGAGGAAACTAAACTAATATAAAAGGCTATAATGTAATCTAAATGTAAATATAAAACAAAACACAACAAAAACAAAACAAAACCTCTAGGGAAAACAAAAGGTTGTGCATGAAAGGGAAATAGAAGGCTTAGCCATGATTCTCATTTGCATTGCCATCTAATATAAACACTGAATATTGATTTTAAAAAATTAAAATGTAATTCTATTTGAAGAGAGGAGAGAAAAGAAAGACATGGCTTACAGTGGGTTAAGGACGGGAGTGAAGAAGCAGGAGAGAACTGATTCCTCACTAACCATGGGAAGTCAGTAGACAGCATTTAAGACCCCAAATTAACAGATAGCAATATAGCCTGGAGTGGTGGTGCACAACTTTAATTCCAGCACTGGGAAGCATGGGTGGGCACATCTCTGTAAGTTCAAGGCCAGCATGGTCTACATACTGAGTTCCAGGCCGGTCATTCATACATATTTGAAAGTCGGTTCAAAGAGTTAGAAGTGGTCCCTATAATGGGAAGACATTGCCAATACGGGCAGAAGAGAACGGTTGTATTCTGTGAGAATTCTTACATGCAGTTTGTCTTTTAAAACTATGTATGCTTGAATGAAATATCCAGACTTTGAGAAAGAGCGAATCTCACTTCTCTGTCCTTTGCTGTCACAGGCTGTTACTGTGGTCCCCTGTCCTCCTCATAAGGCAGAGGACAAGTTCCACACACAGGGTGAGATGTGATAAGATTTAGAACTGCTTTCCCCTCCGAACTCTGAGAAAAAGACTCATCATACAATGTGCACTACAGTTCCTGCACATGTCTTTATTCTTTCACTTGTATCTTGTTTGCAAGTGTAAACCAAAATATCGCCTCACCTCAGGGCAGATCTAGACTCGTGCGCTAAGTATAGCCATAGGTTGACTATAAATTTTTAAAAATTAGAAAAAAAATCTATGAAAGTGCTCTGTAAGAATCAAATTGAATTTTCAAAAACAGGAGTATTTGGGTTGTTATCCATAAACTGTATACTGTATATCTTTTATAATCTATGGCAAATATATACTCATATTTTTCTTTTCAGAGACCACTGTTAAATATTTACTAGTCCAGCACCATCCCTACAGCTATTGTTCATAGTGAGGAGTGTAAAATCTTGACCACAAATAAAATGGGCCAAAATAATACCCCAAAGGCCTATGTTCTTGAAGGCAACTCCTACGTTCCTCTCTTTGTGCTTTATTAGGAAGGGAAGATTCGTGCTCTTAAGGATAATCTTATTTCTTACATCACAGATTAGCAACTTTGGTGAGTTTCCCTCAGGGACAGGGGACTGAGGACCATAGTGGGCAAAACTCACTCATTCATGATGGGCTTCCTTAATATACAGTTAGGAATTATTGATAATTGACATATTCATTATTTTTCAGGGAAACAAAGGGAAGCCATTCATCCATTGGGATGGATGGTACAAAGGACAGATGAAATTTTTATTGCATTAAAACACTATTAAAATTTTTGGATGAATTTTGCTTCATGAATTTCCTCATAAAGTTCTATTCTTTTCAAGAAAGTATCATAAAGATAAGACATCAGTGGAACAGGAGATTAATTGGAATCCGGAAGGGAACAAGAAGAAGGAGGAAGACTTTTTTCAAGGGGTCTTCAAAGTGATGTGGCATCCGCTTTATGAAAGCTTGAGGGCAAAGCTGGGGAAGGAGATCAGTAGATGAAGAGCTGCATTAGTATGAGGACCTGAAGTCAGATCATCAGTACCTGCATCAAGCCAGGAGTGATGACATGCAGCTGTAAACCCAGTACTGCTAGGTAGAGATGGGTGGATCCCTGGGGCATGCTGACTGGCCATCCAGACTAGCTGAAACAGAGAGCTCAAGGTTCAGCAAGACCCTGTCTCAAAAGAGGTAGAAAGTGATAGGGGAGACGCCCAGTGTCAACATCTTGCATCCGCATGTACACCTGCAGTGAACACACATGCATCGCACACACAAAAAACAACCCTTGAAAACCCGTTGATAGGATAACAAACAATCAAGAGCTAATCCAGTGGAAAACAGATATCTAAAAGACCAAAATAAGCCACAAGCCAGTACTCAGAAGCATTAAAGACAAGGAAGAGTAGTGGCTGGAACAACTTACCTCTGGTTGCTGCCAGCCGCCTCTGAAATAGCAGTAAGATTTACATTACACTATCTTTGGTGTTATTTACAAACAAGATGCTTCATTAATGTTCATTAAATGTGTACAAATGACTGCCAGCTTATTCTCTGCCCCCTGTTGTTTTGAATCTCCCTGACTGACACATTGCTGACTGACAGAAATGCTCAGCTCTGATGCAACTTAATCTCAACACCGTCTGTGCTCTGGATAAACAGGAGTCAAACTGTGGTGTTGAGGGCTTGTGGCTTTCCCATTAGATAACTATTCTCCCAAAGCGTATATCCTCATACCGTCTCACAGTGCACTAAAGGCTCTGACCCACATTGCCTGTTTGAGCCGCTCAACAACCAAGACCAAGGTAGAGATGGCAGAATGCCCATTTTTCTGAGACTGAAACCAAGATTCCCAAAGGTTAATGCCATGACCAAGGTCCCTGGGCATAATCAAAACCAGGAATCACTCAGTTGTTTTGGCTTACAGCCCAGCACTCTTTCTATAAAGTGCTGACATTTGGACTCTGAGGTGGGCCTAAGAGGTAAAAATAGAATGCCATGACTTGGAGAAATGTCTTCCAAGAGAATGAAGAAGATACTGCTCTGCGGACTGGACAAGGATAGAAACTGGAGACCTTAATTAAGAGATATCTGTTGTGTACACATGCTCTCCTTTTGAAAATGCATGACATGATTATGCTTCCTAGAAAAGTCAGTAGTTGAAACAAATTTCACCAAAGAGTTGCTAAAAAGATGAGTGGAAAATTATGGTTTGGGATTGGGTTCACTTAAACTCACACAGTTAATTATTTTATAACTGAAAAAAAAGGATTTATTTCTGGATGTAATTAACCAAGATGCTCCTGTCAACCAGACAGATTCTAATGGAAGAAAAGATAGAGACAAGAAAGCCAGATTCAGAATAAAGCAAAGAATAAAAACTATTTTCAGGGAATATTAATTATGCAGAATAATATATTCCATTGTGAAAATATCATATATGTATACAGAAAAGCAAGAGGCTATACCTCAAACCTCCTCCTCATACACAGAAACCTACTTCCTGATAAACCTTTTTTTATTACTGTTTAGGTTTTTCTGGTCCCCACCAACCAGCTGGATGATCTTGGTAAAGTTCCGTAATTTGTAAGATGGGGTAACAATAATTCTTCTACATACGTTACTACAAAGATTAAATGAGTTAGTGTAAGTTCTTGTAAGCAGGGAGGTTGATGGCAAGTAGGAATCACTAAAAAAATGCTGTAGTGAGAAAGTTTGGCGGGGGGGAGGGTTCAGACAGTTCAGTTGGAAAAATGCTTGTTGTACATGCATAAGGACTGAGTTCAATTCATAGAACCCATGTTATAAAAAAAGACAAGCAGGGTACTGGAGACATGGCTTAGCAGTTAAAAGCACTGACTATTCTTGCAGAGGACCTGGGTTCTATTCCTAGCACCCACATCGCGGCAGCTAACAACTGTCTGTAACTCCAGTTCCAGGGGTCCCGACACCCTCTTCTGACCTCTGTGGGCATTGCATGAAATGGGTGCAGGCCAAAGACAGGAGTATCCCTGGGATGTGCCAGTGTGAGACCTTGTCTCAAGAAACAAGGTGGGCAGTGCCTGAGGGATGATACTGGAGGTTGACATCTGACTGGCTTCCACACCTGTACACATATGTATGTATGCTTGGACACATATATGCAGCCACATGAACACCTATACACACACACAAAGAAGAAAGGAAGGAAAGAAGAAAGGAAAGAAGAAGGAAGAAAGGAAGAAAGAGAAGACAGTTGTCTTGAAAGGTGAACCGTAAATATCATGGCAGAAAAATCTTGGCATCATGGGATGTTACACAAATTCTCATTCATTTTGAAATTCATCTGTCAGGACTTGGGGGACTGAGGTCTTCAAGGTTAACGTCTTCAAAGGGAAAAGAGACATTTTCTAATTTCCACTTTTGTAGCAGTGATCGTTATTGATGGTATCATAAACCCTTCATTGAATCTGACATGTGTTGGCCACCTTCACCTTGTTAAGTATAGCACAAAGACCCTCCGCGAAGATATGACATCCTTAACTCTAACAGATAGAAAGTCCCTAAGCTTAAAAACGGCAATAGAATTTTAAAAGAGAGGCTGCTTTGAAAGAGAGCTCACTGCCAGCAAGACTTGGTTATGACTAAGCTAGTTCTCTAAACATAGATGAGAAGGATGTTTATTAAAAATTGATTTAAAAGTCAAAACAGCAACTCCCAACCTTGACCTAGTGAAGCACAAGAAACCACAGTGGGTGGCAGGTTGAGAACAGCCTTTGGGAAGACAGTTTCTCCCTGCCTGCCTGCCTTTGCCACTCTGATCTCCTGTGCCTCG
The DNA here is from genome assembly GCA_035773235.1 of Eospalax fontanierii. Lineage (NCBI taxonomy): Eukaryota > Metazoa > Chordata > Mammalia > Rodentia > Spalacidae > Eospalax > Eospalax fontanierii. Next base: position 34,196,709 of record CM069529.1, on the reverse strand, counting down.
TTAGAGAGCCAGTTTGCCTCTCTGACTCCTAATAAGCACTGTGGTTGACTGGTTACGTCAAACCTGAGTCAGAACTGTTTTTTTTTTTTTTTTTTTACCAGTTCCTAGAGACTAAGAGAGACTCAAAATAGGCCATAGAGGAACCTACTGTTGCTGTTTTGCTAAATAATTATGCTGTCAAACTGCCTTCTAAATATTTATATCATAAATTTGTCCTGTTCTCAACCTTGGTCAGGGAAGCTTCTTGAAGCAGTGGGTAGAGGTTGATGCAGACTTGTAACCACTAAAAGTGCTGAGAATAAGTGACTGAGAATGCTCAGCCGGCAGTGGATGGGACATCCATATCAATAACCCTCCCACAAGACTCAGGGAACATCTCAGGATAGGGGAAAGGAAGAATGGAAGAGCCAGAGGATGGGAGGAGTGCTGAGAAACACTGTCTAGTGGACATGACTTGGCTGGTGCGTACAGGAACTCAGCACCTGTGGTTACCTGTACAAGAGGTAAAAAGCTTTAAGCCCGTTAAAAGTTCCAGGGATGGGAAGGAGCTGCTGAGGCTCCATTCCTACTGAAGAGCTATTTATTGGCAGTTGATGGCTGTGAGGGGAGAGTCACTTTTCTTTAGCTGGATGGCCACTGGTAGGTTGCCCATGTTCCAGTGGATAGTTCCTCACCCATAAGCACATAGGCGGCATTAATTAGATTCAGGGAGTTAAAAATACTAATTAAATTTTTACAAAAGAGAATATGAAATTGGAAGGGAGATTGTCGGGGGGATTCAGGGGAATTGGAGAGGACAGTAGGATATGGATGAGATCAAGATAGTTGTCTACATATATGACCTTTTCAAAGAATAAACTAAAACATTATTTTAAAAAACAGAGTCCTAGTTTAGGTCAAGACCTAAAATCTGGGAATTTTTTCATGAGCCTTTTAGGGTATCCGCTGCAGAGAAGACTCAGAATACCTGTGACATGGGTGGTATCATTTCTTAAGGGGGAATCCCAGGAGAGAAGCTCTGGTCCCAATCTCCCACAGCATGCTCTGTAACTTAAAGGAGGACATAGTATCTTTGTGACTCGGGGGAAGCTTAGTACCTCCAACTAGTCTCAGAACTATACCTTCTCAGTCTGCAGTGGGGACCTCAGCACAGCAGGTGCTCATGTCCAACACTTGCATTTACTGTGGGAAAGCAAGGAAAAGTACTCATCAGGGAGAGAATTAGAATGTCAGTAGATTTTTAAAATTATATTATAGCTTATAGTTGTTTTCTTTTTAATCTTATGACAAAAGTAGAGAAATGGCTACTGCGTTAACTTCTCGGTGACCAGGGTCTCTCAGATGCATCAGTCAGTCTCAAAGCAAGTACCTGCCAGGAGTTTGGGGGCAGCTGGTTTGTGGGGGAAGAGCAGTGCATGTTGAATCCGGTGCATTCTCTGTCCAACTCTCTGCCCCCTCTCTTGCTACATGTTTATTCTTTGGCCACTTGCCAGGTACCTTGGTTCTTCTGCTGTCCAATGACTCCAGTCAGAAATCTATGTGGCCACTCCCTGTGGACTGGGTTTCCGTTACCTACCTCAAGTGGTCATTCTCTTAGTTTCCAGTGACTAAAATAACAGCCTAAATAAAGGGCTCACTTTTTTCAGCACAGTTACAGATCACGTGGGGATGCTATTATAATACAGATTCTGACTCCGTATTTGAGGCTGGGGTCCAAGATATTGTAGTCTGTCAAGCTCCTGGATGATGAGGCTGCCTGTGATCCGGGGCCACACTGTGAAGGGAGAGGGTCTGGGGATCCTTCCAACCATCCCTGTGAGCTCACCCATCTTAGAAGTACCCAGAACAATTTTCTCAGAGATCATTTCTACAGACCCTTCACCTTCTGTGCCATCCCCATCCAGTAGCCCAGCCTTGTGCCTAGTATAAACACTGATGCTTAGCATGTGAAAATACTCCAGACAGCAGGAGGATACCTTGGCCCCCAGCTGAGGTATTGCTGGGCAGGCTTACAAACACGCCTTGATTACTGCCATGGATCTTCAATAGCTCCAGTTACCCTCCCTGAGGGAGTCTTCAGCAAAGGATAAAAAGTCTAGAAGAAACCCCTTAAATCATTTGCATTCTTGGCGCAGGAAAAACAAACACATTAGGATGCACACCACAGTCCCTGGTGTCAGGTGGCAGTGCTAATCACCTCAGGGTGAATCTGATGGGGCTGGTGGCAGTGATTTAGTGTCCCTTAAGCATCACTCTAGACTCATATGTGAAGATAAAAGAGTGAAAGCACTCACAAAGAAATAAAGAACGACTTATATGACTGGACCAGGCTCCAAGGAAAGGCTCTGGAGTAAACTTCAGCTCAAACACTAGCTTTGGAGACTGATGCTTTTTCACCACAGAGAGAAAAGGATAGCAGAGTGTGGCAGCGTCCTGTGCATTCAGATTCAGGTGCCTGCATGCTCATGAGCACATGTCTGTACAGATGTATATGAGGTAGGGACAGATGAGGAGGAAGAGGTAAGTATACTGATCCCTTCTCTGAAAAACAATCAACATCTGCTTAGCATCACCCTTTCTACCGCAGCTGAACGGCAACTCAACCACCTTTACTTGGGAAAGCTAAAGGAAGCCAACCAACAGGAACTAGCCTCATGGATATCTGATTCTGGGGTCTCTCGGCAACAAAGGAAGCACGGACAGGTACAGAGAGGGCACAGAGGGAAGGGTCTTTTGTCTGAATGGACAAAGACTCCACCTGCTTTAGCTTAAGGATCTCTTCCTTCTCCTTATAATCCTTCCAAGTGCCAACTTCTAGGTTGAGTGATGTTTTTGGGAAACTCTGTACCCTAAGACGTTTTCTTTGTGTTCCTTCTTCTACCCTTGCCATAAGATTAAAAGGGAAACAACAGAAAGCAAAATAAAATAAATAAAAAACCCTACTGATATGCTAATCCTCACCCTGATGAATATTTTGACCTTGCTTCACCACAGAAAATACTCATATTGATTATGAGGCCTGTCATGTTGGTGTAGGAAGAGAATCCCATAGGGCCTCAGAGGATGATCTTACTTGAGACTGAGGAGACATATTTCTGAGACTAGTCAAAGATACTAAGGTCCTGATACTATGGCTTCCTTCCTGTTACAGAGTGAGCTCCTACCTAAGGTTCTTCCTTAATAGATGGCACTACTCCTGTCACAAGTAATACCAGGTCTTTCTTTGCACAGCTGGTGCCTTGAGAGTCTAATGAAACTATCCTTGGCTTCTAGATCTTAATCAAACTAAGACCTACTTTGATTGAGTCTGTCTACGTCTTGGGAGCTGATGAAGAACAGACCTGACTTTGGATTACAAACAAGCTATCAAGTACCTGGAAAACAAAGCACTGAAAATGTGCTGTTCGGGGCCAGCATGGTGGTACAGCCAGATTTACATAGCAAGTTCCAGGCCAGGCAGAACCCAGTGAGACCCCTCACCAAAGAAACAAACAAGAAAAGGTATTCTTCAGCAACTGAACACAATGGAACAGGAAATAGAGTATACGCTCAGTTAGGAGAGGGGGACCAGAGTCATAAAGTACGATCCCCCCCTAGGAGTTCTACCAGGTTCCTCGGTGAGAACACCTGGGATTAAAAAGTCTTGTGGTGATCTGATTGAGCTCCCAGGAAGGGAGCTTGCTCCTGGTACATCCTTTATTACTGTATGATAGCACTAAGTGCATCTAGAACCCCCCCTCCATCCTGCCCAGGGCCTAGGGTTACTGGACTAAACTGCTGTTATGATGAGAGCAGGCTGGGTTCTTTACCAACCCTCTTTATGCTTCTTTGGTAGCTACTAAAAGAATCATTTCACAAGGCATTAAATGATATCCCCTAATTCCTGATTCAAGCGTAAGCTCTTCCTATTTGCAACATGGATATCTGAACTGAATCTACCCCATCTTCTTATTTCTTGGCAGCTGTTTTGAGGAGCCACCAGGTACCAAATTCTGCCACAGCAACTCCCCAAAGAAATCAGTCCTTGGATGTATAGAGAATAGATCATGTGCTTAAGCAGTCAGGGAAGTGCCATCCAGTTGTTAGAATAAAGAAGGTTTAATTGTAAATATTAGGCTTTAAAAACCAATCAAGTGTAGAAGGTAACTTTAATTAGACAGAAGAATCAGATAAACAGAGTGTAAAATGCTTAGTGCCTGAACAGTTTGTATCTCATTGTGCCTTCATTCTCTAAGGATAGATTTAGGCCTTTGCTAACCACTTTGAGACAATTCTAAACAAAGGGAACAAGTATATTATTTCATTCATATTGGGAAATAGTCTTGCATTTATTGGACTTTGGGACAAGACTCTTTGATCTCAGGAATGCTGAGAGCCAAATAACCAGCATCAGTTGTAGACCTAGCATTGTAGCCCTGAGGACAATGGATATTGACTCCAGATTTCCACGTGTACACTCAAAAACACAGACTGAAGATTATCAATCGACTTGCAGTCAATACTGTCTACACACATTTGTCTTGTAAAGAAAAAAATTAAACATGTTGCAGGCTTTTCAATGCAGGCATTCAACAACTCTCAGGATCTTGGCCCCTGCCTCATCTGCTGAGCACAATACCTTCCTGTCTTTTGTTAAGCTGAGAGTGCCACATGACAGAATCTGCCTTTGGCTCAGTCCATTTCCTGAAGGTGTGAAGGTGATAAACTCACTCAAACCAGCTCATTGTCAAGCCCTGAGACCTTCACCTACAGGAATAGCTTTGAACTGCAATGGCTTCCTACTCACTACGGTATTTTTAGAACTACACATAGAACAAAACTGAACTTTTCAAGCAAGAAAGGAATGCAAAGTGCTTAGGGCTGGCTTTCAAAGGGCAAAGCTTATTTTAAAAGACTATTGATTGGGCCTAACAGAGACAGGGTCATATGGATCCAGGAATGTGTAGAAGGAAACTGGGTCTGGAAAGGTAATCTCTGCACCCCCAAGGGAGGAAGATGTGACCACCCTCCACTGAAAGGATGGTTCAGGGAACACTGGAGTAACGGATGTCGTGGTGAAAAGCCAGTGTTGATTTAACGCAGGTAAAGTGTTTCCAAATATATCCAGCATCTTTTCAGTTTCCAAACTCTGACCTTTACATCATATAGAAGTCTGAAGTCTCATTGTTAAAATCAGTTCCTTACTTACTCAGCAAAATATTTTATCATAACTTTCTGGTTGTTTAAGCATAGTTTGAAGAGCACACCAGGTAAAGAATGACAAAAAATATGCCCAAGTAACCACTTATCTTAATCAAAGTAGATACAACTAACTTGAGATTCACCCTTTCCTTCCACCCATTTCATAGAACAAGACTTCTCCATCCATCTATATTGCTAGACTGCTAGAATTGAAATCCAGGCACTCTCCTACGGGTGTAAAAGAGCAGAGTAGGAGAGAAGCTTACACACACATTGAAACATATCACTCTTGGGTATGGAGAGATGGCTCAGTGATTAAGAGCACTGGCTGCTCTCTCAGAGGTCCCAGGCTCAATTGCCAGCACCCACATGATGGCTCACAACCATCTGTAACTGCACTTCCAGAGGATTCAAACGCCCTCTTCTGGCCGACACTGGCACTGCATATACATGGTGCATTTACATACATGCAAACAAAACTTTCAAACACATAAAATAAAAATAAATGCAAACAACAGCAAAATTTATCACTGTGAGTCTGAGCCTGAGCAACTTCTAGCACTTGACAGGGCAGCATCAGTGGACACTAGTTCATTGTCTATCCCATCTCATCCTTGTCAGGATTATCTCTTCTAAGAACTGAACCAACATTTAAGCTTTGGCACAAATGTCTGTATTCAAGAGACAAGTGCAGATCATTCTCTGGACTTCTTTCAGGATTCTCAAAAGTTTCATAACACTAGATATCCTGCGGGTCTTTCATGTCAAATACAAGGCTCCCAACACTATGTAGGAGAGATGATGCCTACTGTCACTTGGTTCACTCTCTAGGCAAACTACATTAAAATCAGATTAGACAGGAAGAGAGAAAGAGAGAGAGAGAGAAAGAGAGAGAGAGAGAGAGAGAGAGAGAAGAGGTAAATAATGCCTAAGTAGTATAAAATACCAGAGGGAATCATAATAGTTTAACAACCTAAAGACAAATTTCACATACAATATCTCTACATGAGTCCATGTAATAGCTGAAGGCTAAATAACAAGAGAGAGTGCCAGACAGGAGCTTCCTTTGAGTTGTTGACCAGGGTGGTCCAAAAGATTCCCAAAATTATACAAGCTATGGCCATAGCCCTTGATTGCCTCCCAGAACTTGAAGGTAAGACCCTATTGCTGAACCAAAGAAGAGACCATAGTCTGAAGAGACCAGATTTGGAGCAATGGAGCTGGATCTGACCTGGAATTCACTTCCCCAGAAGGCTAGCACTCATAGCTCTGGAAAGCACAATGCAAAGTATCAAAGGGAGATCATTAATTGATGGGCCAACACCAGCTTCATGACCAAATAACCACATCAATGACTGGCACAGCATTCAACTCTGGTGCATTAGAGGCATTTCTATCTTGGGGCAAATCAATGGCTACCTAATTGGTCTTACAGCCCACTCAATGGGAGGAAACTCATATGTGGTACTATAATCATAGCCAAATACACATGCCTGAAGAGGCCATAGATTTTAGAGAAGTCTCCAAGGCTGTCAAATCCCTAGACTTAATGTAACTTCTTAATTAATGCAAAATACATATCTTTGTATTTGCAGTAAAGTATCCCAGTCACCACTCACCAAAGAAGCTTCTTCTGTAGCACAGATTAATACAGAGTACCACAGCTGGCAACACACAGACATTGTCTGTGAATTGCCCATACAAATTCATCTACAATGGCACATCTACAATGCAGCCTCTACACCCAAGGCTCATGCAATAGAGAACAGGGGGTTAGGAAGTCACTAATGATTCTGTTAGCTCTCCTTAATGAAGCTCCCTCATGCAACAAAGGGCCAGTAACACAAAAGGTCACAAATAGCTAAAGCATGGAGATCAGGAATCTTCAGAGTATGGGTCTCTGGACAAGACTCTAATATTAAGTTTCACTCACCCATGGCTCAGGGACCATTATGGAAGAGGGGGCAGAAATATGGTAAGAGCCAGTGAGGAGGTGCGTGACCATATGGAAATAGAATCCTACTCAGAGACCCTGCTCGTAGGAACCTACAGCAATGGCGTCAGCATGCTCAAGACCCATGCAAACTCAAGCAGACAAAAACCCAGCATGGAACCGGAGAAATAAGTAGCAGACCCCAACCTTTGCTTAAGAAATATTGCCAACTGATTACTGTTAGGTGAGTTCCTAAAGCAAGGAACTCTGGGGAGGCTGACTGGACCTCAGTGGATGAACTTGCACTGAGGTCACTTGGGGACACTAACTTGACACAATAGACCTTAACACAGATGAAAGAATGTATGGATTCCAGTTGGGGGGCTTTGGGGGGTGCTGGTGGGGAAGGGATATAAAGATGATTAAGATTTATATGTTCTGTATGAAACACATGATGACTAAAAAATAATATTTTAAAAACAGATAATCTGAAAAGTGAAGTCAAATCATTAATCTATGCAAAACAAATAAAATTTGTCTCCTATATAAAAAGGCACTGCATAACTACTGTGGTGAATGATGAGTTATACTGATTTCCTTTTCTGTCTCATCTCCCAAACCTGTGGTCCAAAATTGTAAACCATAATTATGTGCAACATTACATCCAATAATTATGTCTCATCACATCCAACAGTCCCATACCTTCTGTTCCACGAAGGACAAAGCAGGTGGGACCAAAGGAAGAAAAATTCTCTAATCATATTTTTCTTGACTTCTTTCCTGTCTCTTGTTCTTGGCCCAGTATTACTATACAAATAGATCGTACCAATGATTTTATTTCTTTGAGTTGCTGGTAGGGAGGTTTCCTCTTGCCAAGAAGCCTGGATTCAACAGGTAGTTCATCAGATAACCTGGGTAGAGACTTTAGAAGCTCAAGAAAAGAGCAAGTGTATAAAACAATAGAAGCCATGAACTTGGAGGGATTAGCAGATATCTGCAGGTATGCTTTATGTTCTGACTTTCCTCCTACCTACTGACAATACCCATCTCTATTTCTTTGCCTCAGAGGAGGGGTAACCTCAGCAGAAAAAAAAAAAAAGCAAAGCTGTTGAATTTGAAGAGAAACTGCAGCTCTTCAAGAGTTTAGGATTTGCAGTAATCTAAAACCTAATGAACTAAAGCTTTAAACATGATTTGGAAGTCAGCTCACAAGCCAACCTCTCCAGCCCTGAGATTAGATAAGGACTCAAGTTAGGGAACCAGAAGAGAATTAGAGAGAGGAAAGGCAAAGTGGTCTGCGGGTTTCTGAGGAGCACTGCACCCTCAATAACCAGGGAAGAATTTCTTCATGGCACACAGTCCAACTTTCTCTCAGATTTGCAAGTGGGTCTGCTTCTAGTTAACCTCAGTGTTTCTGTCACCCTCGTAACCTTCAGGGACTAGAGGAATATGGCATTTCTTCTCTGCTCCCCTCCTCCAACTCTTATGGTTCACCTCTCCACCTCTCCATATCTGTCCAGCGCCTACTTACCTCTCCCCATTCCAGCAGAAGAATCTCCTCTGACATCTGTACTTGTCTTTCCCAGTCTTTGTCTGTCTTCCAGGAAAAGAAACCCATTATAACAAACACTTTTAAGAAGTCAACCAAAAGGCAAGAACTAATTTCCCGTCAGTCATCAAGCAGGATCACTTTCTAGCTGATAGGGTTTGAACTTGACTGGTGACCACACTGAAATGAAAAGCTCTGGAGTTATTACACCCTAGAGTAGTTTGCATACCTCTGTCCTCACCTCACATTTTTAGTACCACACACAATAGAGTTCCTCTCCCCTGGTCCTCATTCTCACACTGACTTGCAGAGTGCCCTCTGCCCTCCAGCCATATTCTAGGAGGATGTCCTATTGGGTGAGCCATTCTGCCATTCATTAACATTACTCACACGTGCTTCCTATGACATCTCTCCTGACTTTGATGGCCAAGGTATGGGCTCCATTTCTAGACCGAGTCAAAGAAATCAGACCCAGCGTAGAGCATTTCCCTTTACTCAAGGGCAGTGACTTAAAGACAGCCAGCTTCATTACAGGCTCCTTATTTTTTCCCTACCATTTTTTTCTAGAGAATGTGTTTTTCTTTTATGAGCATCATAATCAATAGTTCTTCTCTCCTTTGTGATAGATCGTATCAGTCATGACTATGCTGAATTGTCACCTGACATTCATTTGGATGCTATTTTCCCGCATGGAACACAATTCCTTCTTTCTCTTCAATGCCCAGAATATTGAAAGGGCCTAAGTAACAATGTTCAATTATGTGTTAAGTCACAGTTTTTCTATAGGGCTAAGAAAGAGAATATATCCACAGCTGGGTCCTGACTCACCATGGACCAATAAAAGCAAACTCAGTAAGTGTCAACCTGTCTACTAACAAAAGCCCATTCATTATTGAGAAATCAGACATGCACAGAGATTAGATCAAAGGCCCACTAGTGCCCATTCATGATGTACTAGCCATGCTGAGCAACTGTAGATTTCTCTAACTGAAAAAAAAAAAAAAAAAAAAACACCACCCCCAGTCTGGTCCAACAACAAGAGAATTTCACTGGAAATCTCAGCTGAGTTTTTCTGTCCCTGGAGATGAGTTGGTTTAGCTGTTTTATCAGAGAGCTTAGAAGTATAAAATGCTCCTGAGGGGTTAAGAAGGAAAGAGGAAAAATACACTAGCCTTTAGGGAGGCTGAGCACTATAGCATCCTCATCCTAAGCAGACTTCCTGGGGATAAATGTCTCTCATGCAATCACACCCAGGGACAGAAAGTCATAATGGAGAAGGTAGATTGAGTGTCCACTCTGGTTCCCCATGATTCCACAGTTATATTCCAGCCTCTGTTAGATGTCAATTTCTTGGGGTAGGGTGGTGCCATCTCACATACAGAAGCTGTACCTGATATGTTTCGAGGGCTATTTCAGTTTTGAAGATTAGATTTATAATTCTTAGATGGGGATATATGAAGAGAGAGAGAGAGAGAGAGAGAGAGAGAGAATATGTCTATAGATAACCACATACACAAGAAAAACACCCAGAAAAATAGAGGTAGGGATAATAAAGTATGAAGGTGAAAACACTTTAGAACTAATAATCATGGATAATAATGAGAGTTTCTATTTATTCAGCATCTATCACGCTGGGTACACATCTTCTTTAGTATTCAGCTTCCTGAGATAAATCTTTATACGTCTACTGGTAGAGGAGACAGGCTCAGTGCATTAAATAACTGATCCAACAATTAATTGGAACCCAAGTCAACCCTTCCACTGTCACCCTATCTTCTAAGTGATTTTCCCAACTGCTAAAGGAGAGATCTAGTTCTTTTTGTGGACTTCCTTACAAAGTACAGTTCAGGCAGAAGAACTACGAGTAATCCGGGAAGGCAACTTCCTCATCTGTCTGCAATTCTGAATGTGCTTCTGATGTAGAAAGGGAGGATCAGCGTGAATGACCCTAAATCACTGAACAGAAACTTCATGTTTTAGAATGAATCCCACTCTGAAGACAGTGTGACAAAGAAAGGGGCATTTCTTAGGTATGAAGAACTGGGTGTGGGGTCTGGTCAGGAATTTTTCACATGGCCACATCCCACAGTCCACACCTGCTACCAAGTACTTCAGATACTTCAAGTGGACATGGTTTGGGCATATAAGCAAGGGGCAGTTCTGTTTCTATCTCAAGTGCTCCTGCTGTAAGGGAGAGGAGGAAGCTGCCATTCTGGCAGCATACGTCGGTCAACTGTGGGCACCTGGACCTTGTCTCAGGAAGGTCAGGCTTAAGAAGAATGGTGATTAAAAAAGAAATATCCTTCAAAAGAGACAGATTAAAACATGAGTGAGTCTTTAGAATCTGATTCATCTTGTCCAAATCCCCAGCCTGACTTCTGTTAAATAGAAAGTCCCAGAGTACATTTGAAAGATGATTAGATTTACCAAAGTTCCACGTGTCTACAACCTTTCACACTACCTTATATTAACAGAGGAAAGTTACACAGGTAGGAGTCATGTGACTTGGGAAAATGTGTAAAATATCCAAATTTGTACAGTCTTCGAGGCTACGACCCAGAAGGAAAGCAGACAGGATTGAAAATGAATCCTTTCAAGGGAAGATGAGTTTGCTAAGAGTGGAAGCCATGAGTCCCCCACAGGCCCGGCCCTGGCTTGCCTCTCAGCACCCTCTCTGTGAGTACTGACTCGCTCCTTGACACTAGGAGGAGCAGACAAGATTGGTAAGAATTTCATTCGTCCTGGAGAAAATGGTTCAGAGTTGATAGACTTCCCCCTATCTGCAAGGTTGAAACTAAAGATCTTTCTTATTCACTTCGTGGAAAAAGTGGCTTTTAGAAGTTATTCAGCATTGTCGTTTCCACTTGTGCCTTCACTCACACACACAATGGAAATGAAACGAGCCTGGGATGATTGATGCTCCTCTTTTTAATGATGAATGCCACCGATTTTTATGTCCCTCAGAGAAATCTTTTTCATATTCGTTTTCTTTAGCTAGGTTAGTTTTTTCCTCTACCTTCTCCCATCCAATCTTTTATTTCTTTCCCTTATGTTATCTGAAACAAGCATAGCACTCCGCATGGACAAGGGCTCCTCCCCTAACTCTAACCATCACTCAGGAACCAACAGAAGTGGCAGTTTCCAACAATATAAAAATGGAAACCATTTTGTTCCCTTTAACTAAAGCATCCACACAATCTCCGGGGATTCTTTTTTAGAGGACAATCCAAAGGCAGGGGAGTCACACTTGAACAAATAGCTTCTCCTGGAAAGGAAATGGCATCCAGGATGATCAATGTTACACAAAATGGGTGAAAAGTGATGGTCTGAGAGGGCTTCCCTGAATGATGTGGAGATTGCTCTTGGGTCACCCATTGTATAAATACTTAGAAAGTACCCGCATGTGCCACACCAGGCTAGGAAATCAGGGTACGTGGTGAGTGCGTGGTCCCAGAGGAGATGAGGTCAGTCTGTAAGGCAGAAAGCCATTGCGGGATAAAAATTAAATGTGTTTTGACTTTGCACAGATAACTGCTCTGAGAGTTTCTTTGGGAGCTCTTAAAGGGTACAGAAGCCCATTCAACAGAGAAAAGTCTCCTGATTTCCAATTTTTCTCCATGTTCCATATCAGATTCAGTTAAATCCAAACAAATAGGAGTTTTAGATAAGGCACTCTGACACCATAGGAATCCCTCTGATGATCAAAAATACATGCATTATACCACATTCAAGATACAATGAGGCATGCAAGCTGGGGTACACAAAGACAAATTAGCCAGGGCATATTCCTCAAACCACTTAACGTGTTTTGAGAAGTACAAGAGGGCAATCAAAGACCTATGTTTGCACTTAACTTTGCATTCTGTGCAGAAACACTTACTGGGCCCATAGTATGAACATTATGAAAGTGAAAAGAAAGAGTACACAAGCTTCTGAGGCATTCAAAGTAGTGTAAGTGGTCCGTGGGCTACAAGCACACGGAAGGTGCTTAGGGCACACAGGAAGAAGGCAAGGGAGCCAACATGAGGTTTGAGCTTCAAAAGATGAGTAAGAATTGGCTAGGAAGAGAAGGGAAAATGATATTCCATTGAGAGGGACCAACAAGTGTACAAAGAGCAAGCTGTTCTCTCAGTAAAGGAGAATGTTTAAATGACACTCTGAGGCAGAAACAGAAAATCTATTGTGAAAGGTTGGCGGGATTTGGTGACCCATCATCCCTTGAACCCAAGCATGGAAACACAGTCACCAGTAAACATCGGGTTCTCTTCAGTAAATATTCAACCCATTAAAGCTGTATTAGAACCTTTGTCTTTATAAAAAGTGCAGTTTATGGGACTGGAAACATGGTTCAACTGCTAAACACTAGCCATGCAAACATGGGTGTTGAGTTCCGATCCTCAGAAAGCTATGTAAATGCTGAGTGGGCTGCCTGGTAATTCCTTTCTTGAAAGGTGGAGACAAGGCATCCCCAGAGAAAGTTGACTAGAAAGACCAGCCATATCAGAGAGCCCTGGGTTTGACTGAAAGATTCTGCCTCGATGAATAAGGTGGACAGGCTGACAAGGAAGACTCAGACATCAATTTCCACATACATGTGCATGTCCGCCCGCACACATCAGCCTACGCACATGCAAACTCATGCATACACATACATACAAATGGGAAAATGTGCATTGTACGAAAGCACTGGTTGGGCGTGGCATCTAATGATCATTGTAGGAATGGAAACACACCACTACTTGCTGTAGACATTACAGATATCTGTGAGGATAAGATTCCTTGACATCAAGTGGTGACTACCAGTACTAAGAGATCTGCCTAGCTCTGGCCTCTGACTAATCTTTATCCTGTGTTCTGTATTTATGAACAGTAGCGATATTAGCTCATCCATCCATCTGGATGTGATTCAAGAGCCTAGTGAGTAACTTGCTGAGTGCCTCCTAAGGTAGGACCTGGTCTGGCCATACAACCACAACATTTATTATGACCGGTTTCTGAACAAGAATGGCTACACTATCATGAGAGGTAGGCAGCGAAGGGAGGTCCAGTGCACCCATTAACTCATGAGCAATGAAAGGAACCTGACTCACCAATTAAAACTAGAGAGGCCTCAACAGATTCCTAGTGGCCTCCAGGGGGACCAGGAATGTCATTCACTTCCTGTCTCTTCCCATTTTTTTTTCTTTGTTTGTGTGATACAGAAGCAGAACTTGAACTAGGAGAACTAAAATGTTGTATAGGAACTTAGGGACTCAGAGGCAGACTAGACACAGAGCCAATTCTCAGATGAGTGATGTGCAGCATTCAGAGTCAATTCAAGTTACTGGGAACATAGGAAAGATACTTAGAGAACCTCAATAAGACTGAGTTACTAATAAAAATAATAGAACTGAAAGCAGCTGGCAGACCTGAGCATGAAGATAAGAAATACCCCAGATTACAGAGTCAAGGGAGCTTGGCTTCAAACCTAGGGGGCTAAAGAACAGGAACCAAGAAATCCATTATAGATACACCTGACATAAAGCCTCAAAAGGATCTACTTCCTTTCTCAGAGAAAAAAATCATGTTTAGACAGGTTCTTTGTGCTGTTTTTTCACGACTGTGACTTGCTCTCTTGGCACTTTTAATCTGAAGGTGAATGAGTTAGCAGACTGATGTTTCTTCCTCCTATCCCCACTGAAGCCAAGCTTTGCAAAAGCCAGTTCTAAGGAGGGAGAGGAAAAGGAGAGCATAATAAGGAAAAGGCCATGAGGAAACACAGTATTTCATAAGCTCTCTTAAAAGTACATGTATAGTTTGGCATGGTTTCGCGTGCCTTTAATCCTAGCACTCAGGAGGCAGAGGCAGGTGGATCTCTGAGTTCAAGGCCAGTCTGGTATACTTAGTGAGTTCCAGGCCAGCTGGGGCTACAGGGAGACCTGTCTCAAAAAGATCAAAAGAAAAAAAAATGTATGTGTGTGTGTGTGTGTGTGTGTGTGTGTATTTGGATATGTGTATATGTATGTGTATGTATGTATGTATGTACGTATGTATGTGTGTAGGCCCATAGACTAACAAAAACCCCAGTGCCAGGCATAGAAAACCCTTCAAGTTGTTGACCAAGGTAGTACAAGAGACTCCAAATGATAGAGCTATTGCCATAGCCCTTGGTTGCCTCACAGAACTTGAAGCTAAGGCCCTTTTGCTGAAGACATCACACACTTCTGATAGAGGATTTGGGGGAACTGAGCTGGAACTAACCTGGAAGCCTCCTCTCTGAAAACCAGTTCCCATGGTATTAGAAGGTGCTATGCAAGCTGGTAAAGGGAAAAATAAAGCAATTGATGGTCCTATCCAGCTGTAAAACCTACAAATCACAATGATTAGCCCAGAAAACTATCCCTAATGGTACATCAGTGGCATTTTTGTTTTGAGGGATAACCAACAGCTAATTGGACTTAAGACCCACTTAGTAAACAGAGCTAACAAACAGTGCCTGGAGATGTCACTGACCCTAGAGGATAACTGCCTACTGCCAAATATTTGTCTTTTTACCCACATAAATGTGTAACTCTCACTACTTTAGAACCTTCGTTTTGAAAGAGATAGAGACTATTACATAGATCCACAACTGATCAAAATCTAGAAAATAAGTGACTGTGGGATGCCCAGCCCTAAATGACAACTCTACAAAGCAGTTTCTGTACTAAAGCTCAGGGAGCATCACAGAGGTGGAGAAAAGATTGCAAGACCCAAAGGGCCAGTGTTCCTGCTGCTAGATAGTGACTTCTAGACATAGGGACATGCTACCCATGAAATCCAACAATATGCTTTCCTAAACAAGACCTGCATAATGACAATACCTGTTGACATGCCAACATGAATGGGGAGGCTTCACAAGGTCCTACCTCTACCTAAAGGAAGAGCTTTAGGCAATAAATGGATGCTGAGATATGGAAAATCAGTTTTCCCTAGGAACAAGCTCCCTGGTAGGTTATCCAATCCCAAGTGATCACATAGGAGCCTCATTAAACATATATATATGCGTACATATATAACAATAATGATTAAGGAAGAGGTCCCAAAATTTAGAGGGAGTCGGGGGACATGAGAATATTTGGAGGGGGAGAAAAGGAAGGGTGGAAATTAGTAAATATAATATTCATGTATGATATTTTCAAAAAAGAAAAAAATATATTGGCATACTGGTTGTTTGTATATGTGTGTGCACATCCTGCCTAATGACCCTAAGTCCTGGATATTGCATTATTTCAAGATAACAGGCTTTGTAATTGCTGCCATTTATGGAGTACCTACTATGGATGCATGGATGCTGTGATGAACTCTTGATTCTCTAATCCTTATAATGCCAGAGGATACAATTCTATTTATTCTTTGACAGGGTTAATGCTTTTAAGTACTGAGCTTATGTGTGAAAATAAATATTATCTCATATCATGTAAAACAGACAAAGTATACAAAAGCAACGACTCCACTTAGACAGTCAGGAAGGCCATTCTACCTGGAGTGGCTAAGTCAGCCCAGCAATTGATTAAACTGTCTTTGTCCAGTATCACCACACAGTTACTTTAGGACCATATTACCTCAGCTTTATGATGTACCTCTGCTAATAAAATACAAAGCTAAAACATTACCCTGAATTGCTTCCTGTACAGAAGGTGCCAGTCTGGATAAGATCTCAAGAACTTGCGCCATGAACCCCATTATATGGTAAAGAATGACGAGGTCAAGTCATGGACAGCCCCCACACTGAGGTGAGTAGATGAATGCTTTTCCCTGGTTGACATTTGTCTATCCAAATCTTGTCATTGGCTAATTATTAGAATCACCTAAGGAGCCTTTGAAGCTATCAACGTGAGAGGCTCTAGAAATTCTGATTAAACTGGTCTGAGGTGAAACCTGGACAATGGTATTTTTTAAGACTTCCCAGTTAATAAAAACACATATCTGTGGCTGAGAACTTTGGAGTTCAGCATTCTTCTCCACCTCAATTTCCCATTTGTTTAATAAGGACATCAGGTAAGGTGATATATAGGGCCCAGAACAGTCCTAAGATTCCATGTTCGTCCTGATCCTGTCCCCAGCTGGCAGGTTGTTCTGAAAAGACCACTTTCTCTTTGCATAATTCAATTCCCGAATGCCACCAAGACGGCTGACCTACCACAGAGGGTTGGTGTGGGGGTTAATGAGATCATATTTGCAAAGTGTTTGGGGCTCTAGGGAAGGAATCTCTAATATATGCAGCTAAAGAATGATTACAGCAACGTTCATGCCATTTTTTTAAGAAGAGTAAACCACAGTTCACAACCCTGCTTCTGCCATAATTAGACTGTGTTGTGCGGATGGAGAGTGGCGGAGTGGAAAGTAGATTAAAGCAGAGCTGCTCTTGTTAAGACTAGATGCCGGGTCAAGTCTCTGAGAGGAATGTATACGCAATTACCATTGACATGAACTACAAGTAAAAAACGTTAATCCATATGAAAGCCTCTCATCCTGAAACACATACCAGTGGGCTTCTTTGTGGCACAAGACTGTGGTACTACTACCATGAAACAGGAGGAAAACGATGAGTCTTCTATGTCTTTTCCAAGGGTAAATATTCATGACTGGGAATCTGTTTCTAAAGCTCTACTGCCTGTGCTATTTCTGACATATTGACATTGGAACAGTAGTAATGATTTTGCTTTCTCTGCGATGTAATATGTAGATATTACACTCATCCCTGCACATAAGCTGAAGTGAGAGTAAAGGCTGTGGAGATCCAGAGACATGAATTTATACCTGAGTCTACCCACTGCAACTCTGTGACCTCTGGGCTAGCTTCCTCCTTCCTTGCCACCCCCTTCTCTGTTAGATAATGTGTACAAAGTGTCTAATAAAATAACTAGCATAGTTCAGGGACTCTTAGTTTCTCTATAGCATATACAGATGATGCTATCGGACTTGACACAGGTATTTCTATGCTACAATCACCATTGTCCTTTGGGAAGCCAGACCTCTCTCTTCATTGGTCCATCCGGAATAATCATCCATCTATTCATCTATCCATCATTCATTCATTCAGTGATTGTTTTATTTTTTTGTCCAGTACAGCCTCAGAAACAGCTTTTGTCACTAGTAATAAATTAATAATTAAAATTCCAAGAAATGTGACACATTCCAGGGTTGTCTGCAAACGCCCACGGTGACTCAAAAGCACCTAGTGACCAGTATTTAGAAATAAGAATTCTGTTCTTACATAAGCTTAGGAAATAAAAGTTGAAATCTTGAAGAAGGTTGGGCTTGTGTATAGATTTAAACAATTCCAACCACACCATGGAAAGGAATATCTTTGGAAAATGTTTCTCATGTTCTGCGATAGCAAGTAGTTAAAAATAATTTTAACCCAAAGTAAATGAAAGGATGGGGAGTCTCTTATACATTAGGTTTTGATAAAGCCTGAGTTCCTAAAACAAGTAGTGTCAACACCAAACACAGATTCGTGGTACTGAATGTAAACTCAAGAAATAGAATTTAAGGTATAAACATGTGGAGTCTCTTGGTTTCATTGTGAAAATAGAACTAGTCAATAATTACTGCTAGAATAACTGGTTATGTGGGAAAATTCATTTTGAAGCTCAATTCAATCCATCTTCTACAAACAAAAGCAAATGAATAACATTAGCATTTTAAAATCTATAACTAAATTCATGAAACTATGAGACAGTATTTTCCACATCTCTACAAAAGAGAAAGCTTGCTAAGGTTAAAATTGGCAAAATTATTAAAAGAAAAGGGAAGGAAAATTGACCATGTGAACTATTCAGACCAAATCAAATAGTGTAAAATTTTTCTAATTGCAAACCTAATGAACAGAGTAAACAGGAGGTTACTTCTGAGACCATTCACATAATTTAGAAAAATGCTAAGCTAGTAAGTAAGAAGTCTGTGGATATAAACTGAAATTTTACACACATCCAAAGATAGCAAACATGAAAAGGTGTTCAACTTCCCTAGGAAGCAAAGAATTGCAACTTAAAGTAAGGTGGCATATATCTTTCACCTATCAAATTAAAATATATATTTAAAGTAATATTTGGTCCTGGCAAGTGTTCAGTGAGATAAGCATTCTTCTACACTACTTGTCGGGGTATAAATTGTTCTGGGAGAACATTTTTGTAATTAAAAAAAAAAAAAAAGTTCTCTGAAGGAAAAATATAGATGACCTTTAAAATGTCCCTACATTTTGACCTAGCAATTTAACTTACTGAAATCTATCCTAAGAAAATGACCTAGTACATATGTAAACACTTTCTCTTTTTCTCCATAAGGCTATTCGTTGCCACAATCATTACAAAAAAAGTTTACAGAACTAGAAAGTAAACTAGCTTCCTGAAATGATATATGATAGACTATTGACATGTCTAAAGGCGGTTAACAAAGATGGTTATTAAGAGTTTATGTAGCGTTGACCGAAAAGGTCATCTTAAAATTTAGCCTCAACACTATGTTTTAAACCTACAAACTAAGGAGTGATTGGAGGGGACCCACTAAATTATCTTTGGTTAGTAAAATTGTAGACAATTCTTTAAATCATTTTAAAGTAATTTCCATAATTTTAACTATTAAATAAAAAACTTAAAAATCTATGTGTGAGTGGTGTGTGTTTGTGTGTGTGTGTGTGTGTGTGATGTGACTGAGAGAGAAAAGAGGATATGGGCGCACCTATGTTGCAGTGTGCAAGCATGTGTGTATTTTTATGCAGAGCCGAGGACAACTTTCTGGCAATGGTCCTTTCCTCCTAGCTTACTTTGCTAGGGACAGGATCTCTTCTGTTATTTGCCTTTGGGCTGCATACTCCAGGCTAGCTGGTTCAAAAACTTACAGGAGCTTGTGGGAGTGGGGGTGGAGAATATTCTCCTGACTCAAAAAAACTCTCATCTAGCTGTCGGAGAGCTGGGATTACAGATTTATCTTTTTTTTTTTTTAAACTTGCATTCCAGTGATCTGAACTCAAAGCACAGCAAGTACCTTTTCCACTGAGCCACCTCCCTGGCCTGAAACTAGCAGACGTTCACACAAAATTTATAGGTGTATATTCCAAAATTGCTTTGCAACATGAGAAAAAAAAATGCAATGAAGTTGACCATTGTCTTCAAGTTTGGTTGCCTTCTTCCTGTTCTTTGGTCTTAATCTGTATGAGACCCACACACATGGCCTTGAAGGAGAAACAGAATTACTTGTAAGTCCGAGTTTCCTCTTTTTTTCTAGTAGCCAGATGAGAAGACTTCCACTAAACAGTAGATCTAAGGTATTATTCAGGGTGAAAAATAGACAAATGCTTCACAAAGCCTCTCTGTTGGGAAAGAGCTCCTGGAAGGACCAACGATTGTGTGATAAGCATTCTGTCTTGTAGCTGTCTTCCTAATAAGCCAGAAGCACTTTTACTATAACCTAGTGGGTGATAAGCAGCGGAACTTACCAGAAAAATACAGCACAGATTTCCTCCAAAGGTTAGTAGCCAATTTTACCCTGGGAGGTAAAATTACTGGAACTGATAAGCCAATATTAAGGGGCTAAAAAAGCTCCTTAAATATTCCAAAGACCAATTTGAGCCATCAGACCTACATCTGAACAAACGGGAAGACGGCAATCTGAAAATTATAATAAGAATGAATTGATTTTGTACCTCTTCTCTAGTTTCATTATGATCTCTGACAGGAGAATGGATTCATTTTATGTCATTTTCTCCTGAGTCTCAGAGAAGATTTTCTTTCAGGTCCTGAGATACGAGTGGAAAGCACAGATGGCCCCAGCTGCCTCAACCCAGCAAAGACTGTGAATGACTTTGGAGTTGTTTAAACTTGTTTCTTTTCTTCAAGCAACCTGACTATCAAGCAGCTGTTCATTTTAAGGTACAGAAACATTCAGGTAGAGGTAGGGAGAGGGGCCCACCTTCCTTAAAGGAAAGCCTGGATTTGGGGGGCGGCACAGTACATTATAAGGACATGCACAATTGGGATGGGGCGTTGAACTACCTTTAACAATTTAATGTAGGGGAATAAGTGCAAATAAAATGCTATTTTGTTTTAATGAGTACACTCTACAATTTATTATCAAATAATGACAACAATAACAAAAAGAATTATATACACACAAATAGCTATACAAATCTACCTATCTACAAGAGAGCAAATGAAGCAAGGGCTGGAGAGAGGGCTTAGCTGTTGAGAGTACATACTGCTCAGGCAGAGGACCCCAACCCCAGTTGGGTTTCCAGCAACTATTTCAGTCAGCTTTAACTGCTTATAGCTCCAGCTCTAGGGGATCAGATGCCCTCTTCGGACTTCCATGAGCATCTCTATTCATGTGCATAACCACACATACACAGATACACACATAATTTTAAAACTGAAAAATAAAGTGTTTGGGGCTGGAGAGACGGTTCAGTGGTTAAGAGCCCTGGCTGCTCTTGCAGAGAACCTGGGTTTGGTTCCCAGCAATAACAAAGCCCCATAACTGCAGTTCCAGGAGTTCCAGTCCAATGCCCTCTTCTGACTTCTGTAGGCATTGCATGACGTGGTTGCACTTACGTGCAAGCAAAATACTCATACACATAAAATAAGAATAAATAATAAATTTAAATAAAGCCTTTAAGAAGAAAATCTAATACAGAGTGAATAGAGGTTTAGAATGCTAACTTAGCAGCTTCAGGCAAACAAATCTTTATAGATTTGAATTATTTTTGAAAATAATTTTAAAATAAATTCGAAAGCTGTTTATTTGTTACTCAGCTGGGATAGCCTTACATCCATGCATTTTGTGACCAACCGAGGTAGTTGCTTTTCCTTAACACACTCTGTTCCCACCTCCTTCTCTTTGCCTCTGTTATTTTCTAGCCCCAGCATGCTCCCTTTATGCTCCTGATATTAGATCTTTCTAAGTTTTGTCTTTCAGAGTCTTCCTCTAAATCACCCTCTAATCTCCACCTCTAGTCCTAGTTTCTTGTCCTTGATTTCTCTTAAGATTCAGCTTATTGAGCAGTCTTTCTGACTATGGGATTCCATTGCAGGGTACCCCTCTTTCTCCATCAAATCATACCTTATTCCTTATAATTACTACTTGTTCATTTGTATCTTTCTTTCTGGACTGTGTCCCACTTATCAGGAAAGCCCAAATACCACAAACAGAGCTTAGCACGGAAGTGTTCACCAAATATGTGTCAAATGGTTGCTAATAGATTTTTATATCTTACAATCTTATCCATATCCAGGAACAGTATAGCTCCTCAACAGATATCTGCTGTTTGAAGAAACAGAAATGTGAGGAGCTTTTCAATTTCACCAAGACAGTACACTTTTTAATTCATATACTCATGGGCTCAATAATTTGGACCAAGTAAAGTTTTGCCCTGGCCATCTAAGTGGTTCTGGGGTAAACAAAAATGAGTGGGGGCAGAACTCTCTGCTCTGCAGAACACAGTTGGTGGTGAGCTTCAGATCTGTCTGATCATTAAGCAAGTCTGACTGCAAGCTCAGAGAAGTTATTCAAGAGCTAATGACTTCAGAGTGAGTAGACATTGCTGCTATCATCAAGGCCCTGGCCAGATTTCTCACACCTCCCAGTATCCATATTATATGAACCAATCGGGAAACAAGCCTAGAAATCCAAATCCAAAAGAGAAATAATTGCCGCTAGTTTGCTAAGTGCATGGAGACTGCCTCTCTTCTGTGGGCATGTGTGGAGGGATCTGGAAGCTCTGTTGTCAAATCAGTGCCTTCATCAGCTTTCACTTTGGCAAAGCTAAGTATACTGGCCACAGAATCATCCATGGGGACAAAATCATCCACAAAATCCTGTTAAAGGGAAATCAAAGGAAGAGTTTAATTTTTCTGTTGCTATTGGAAATGTGTAGTTGCAAATATTTCTGGAATGTCAATTATTGGCCAGGATTTAAAAACCATAATGACAAGGGGAGATTTTGTGCTAGATAGAAAATACAGTCATGTACTGCCTAACAATATTCTGGCCAATAGCAAACCACATGCATGGTGCCGTAGGTTGTGGTTATGAAAGATACTATCACCATCTTAGTTTGTATAAGTACATATATGATATTCAACAACACATTTCTCAAAATGCATTAATATACCAATAAAATGATATCTCAGTCATTATTCATACGTGACTGTATGCCCATATACTGTCTTGTCATAAAAATTACAAACATTCTTCTCCCTGGTGATCATCTCTTCTAGTAAATATACTTTCTTGACTGTTTTATGTATTATTTTTATCTGTATTAGTGTTATACCTTTGTGTGTTTAAGTGCACCTGTATTGTGTAATGCCCACAGAGGTCAGAAGAGGGTATCAGATCCCCTGGAACTAGAGTAAGGATGGTTGTTAGCCACCATGTGGATGCTAGGAACCAAACAGGGTTCTCTGTGAGAGCAGCCAGTGCTCTTAACCACTGAGCCATCTCTCCAGCCCTGTAAATGTACTTTCCTGTACAAATAAAGAATAGTGACACTCTCCAGAAGATACTTGATGATCTGCTACCACCATAGTTATAGAGCTACATTGCTAAAACCAGCCATGCCTTTGTGACATTGAATGGTAGTGTGATGGTTAGTGCTGATTGTTAACTTGACACAATCTTGAATCACCTAGGAGACAAGCCTCCAACCATATCTGTGAGGAATTACCTTGATTAGGTTAACTGAGTTGTGATGACTAAACCTCAATGTGAGTAGCGCTATTACCTGGATATGGGTCCTGAACTGCATAAAAAGAAGAAAGCTAGCTGAGCACGTGTATTCATATCTCTGTGTTTCTTGACTTCATGTGCAATGTGAACAGCAGCCTCCAGTTCCTGCCTCTGAGATGTCCCTTCCATTATGGACTGTAACCTTGAACTGTGGGCCCCAAATCCTTTAAGTTGATTTTGAGCTATGGGGTGTGTGCAGATAGGGGATGTGGTCTAAATATGATTAAAATATAGTGTACAAAGTATCCAAAAATTCAATAAAAATATATTGAAAAAATTATTTGATTAGCATTGCTTTCTTTAAGGAGTAACATGATTACATTGACAGACTGCATAGGTGGAAAATTTGGGAAGGAGGTGAATGACAAACTGATCCTATAGGAACAATGAAAAAAGTTCACATTATTGTTAAAGTGTTGTCAGTAAACAATATTCAAAAATTATAGTAGACATGTAGAATTTCAAATTTATATTATAAAATCTAATTGCATATTTTTGTATACTTAAGAATTATTATCAGTTCAGTTATTATGTAGTACTATTATATAGTACTTTATATTTCTTTTAACTTTAACTTCCCAGACAGTGATTTTTATCTCTAGAAGTTCAATTAGGACACAAGTGAAGGCACAATGGGGCTGTAGAAGAGTAATGGAAAAACCTCTTGGTGCTTGGTAATGGGAGAGGTCTAGCATCAAAGCCTGGGTACCCAGAATCACATGTAGATTGAGGATTGCAGTCGGATCTCAGGGGAGGTGGGAGGTCCATTCCGAAGAATTAGTCCTCCTAAGACTAGACTCTGCAAATAATAAATAACACGTCTCCCCTGTCCCCCAGGGGAGGCAAAGCCTCTGCCATGTACAACCTGGACCTCAAGGGGATGGAGGCTACAGGGAATGTAGTCACTCAGAGAAAACTGAAACTGCTGCCCAACATCAGGAAGCCTTCTATACTCTACTATGATCTACCAAAAGCCTACAATCAGAGCAATGGGGAATTCTGTACGGGCCCAAAGCTCCAGGTTCACAGGAAGAGACAGACCATAATTTCAGCTTGCAAGAGGGGACCACAGCTCCAGGTTGACAGGAGGAAACCGCAGCTCCATTACAGAAGGGGACCACAACTCTGGGTCACTGGAGGGAGCTGAAGGAGAGGACCACTGCTCCAAGTTCACGGGAGGGGACCACAACTCCAGGTTCACAAGATGCAAACATAGTTCCAAGTTCATGGGAAGGAACCATAGCTCCAGGTTGACAAGAGGAGACTACAACCTCAGTTCACAAGAGGCCGACTATAGGTTCAGGTTCACAGGATGGGACCGCAGCTCTGGCGCTCAGGAGGAGGCCACACCTCCATCTCACAGGAGGGTTCCACCACTCCGGGTTCATGGGAAGAGCTTCAGCTTACATGACAGGACAACAACTCTGGCTTCAGATAGGGGACCCCCGCTTCTAGATCACTGGAGGGCACCACAGCTAAATGTGCACTGGAGAGGGCCACAGATCCAACTCATGGGAGGGGATCAAAGCTAAAAGTTTGCAGAGGGGAAGGCAGCTCCAGCTCATGGGAGGATGCCCCCTCTTCAGGGTCCCAGAAGGGGACCCCGGGTACAGGTTTACAGGATGTGAGGGGACCACAGCTCCAGACTCATGAAAGAGAGCCATAGTTCCAGGGTCACAGGACAGCAACACAGCTTCAAGTTCACAGGAAGGGACCCCAGCTTCAAGTTTATGGGAGATGAACACAATTCTGGCTCACTGTGAGGGGGTCACTAGTTCAATTATACTGGTTCCTATTATTTTCCTGTTTCCATTGCTCTGTCCACAGAAATGTACTTGTGTTTACGACAGATCATTTTTGCTTCTGTGCAGCAAAGGCAACAGTGTTTTGCTGGCTTGAATTTTTTGTTTGAGGGACATCAATATTGGAGAAAACCACCTTTTGCTTTTGCTCAAGGAGACAGATGGATCACATGTTTTGTTGTTGCTGTTATTATTTTTCATGACCAAGGTCCTGGCTGGCTTTTCTTTTGGTAATTGCCACCTCCACTTCTTCCTCCCTGGCCAGGGAGATCCAGTGATGAGACTGGATCTAACTTAGCCTATCATTTTGCCGAGAACTGCCATGGCCATCAGCTTGGCTCTTCAACCATTTCTTTCCTGATTGCCAAGTCCTTCCTTATATGCACCCAGCTTGTCAACTGGGTGATGGTGGTGGCTGGCTGATCATGGGTGTGTGGCACTGTGGTTGTCAGCAGGCTCAGCCTCTGGTAAGAGAGGAGCACCAGGGTGGGGCACAGTGGGGTGTTCACAATCAACTCCTGGTTGCACCCACTTCCAGGCCTCTGACTCAGAGCTAGGTGGCCAGAGGCCCTGGCTCCTGCACCTGTGGGTACCATGCAGTCCCTTTCAAGTTGCTTTCATCAGGCTAGTTTATGGTAGCAACAGGAAAGGTCGCCAATACAAATTTCTGCCATCCGGCAAATGCTGTGTAAGTAGGGCATCCTGTGTCCCTGTTTTACAGAATAATCCCCGGAAAGATCATCCTAGATAAGGAAGAACTCTCTCCTTTCTGTAAACTTTTCCTAAAAAAAACTAAAAGAAAGGTATAAAATGAGGAGGCCATCACCTGTGGCAGTTGAGCACAGTCCGTAAACTGGCCACATCCCTTCCCCTGAATACCATCATAAAAACTTTAAAAACCCACTGAACCTTACTGACTTTCCATTGCCACCTCCGTAATAGGAATTATAAAAACAATATGAAAAACAAGACAACAACAAAAACCTTACCTACTTCATGAGATATCAGTGTGATGAGAGGACCTGATGATGTCTGAGTCTGAACCCAGGACTGTACTAAGCTGTGATAGCTCATTTAGGACTGAAAATTTATGGCAGTCAGATTACAAAAACAACCCACAAGTTTCCCAGAGTATCTTCTTAATACTTCTTTTCTTGACCAATAAAAGCATTTTTAGGAATGTATACTTGAAATTTTAAAACCCCAAAACTTGGAATGATACTGGCAATGTACCAAACTGGACATAAAAATGGTTCAGAATGGGCTGGAGGACAGGTGGGTTGGAAAGAATGACTACGCATCACTTTAAAATCTTAAAAAATAAATAACTGACAAAGGCAAGAGTAAAAGTGAAACACTTCAAACAGTCCTGTCATCAAGTCATAGCTGGCTGCTCAAGGGATACAAAAAGGACCCACTAAAAGGCATGATGTCATCAGTCATGACTAGAGCCAGTATTTCACACATTCACCTAATCATTTGGTCATGGGTACTCAGAATTTTCCCTAAGCTATGCACTGTTAGTGGCATTAGAGAGAGAATAGGGTATATCCCCTGCCTCCATGGAAGAGATGTAAACATACAACATAATGACTGTAATGGCCTGTGGTGCCATCAGTGATCTAAGAATGATGGCAGCCCACGGGGAGATCTGAACTGAGTCTAAGAAAGTGGCAGGAGGGGCATGACATTCATGGCTGGGAGACAGTACCATTGACCTCACAGAGAAAGACCTCTGGTTGAGAGCTCTAGGAAGATCTACCAACATAGAGGGTCAAGGAATGGCATCAGACTTAGTGGACTTTCCCCTGCATCTCTGCAGCATGCATCTTTATTATTGATGATATATGCTAAAACTCAGACAAGGAATCTAAAACATCCATAGGTTTTATTTCAAAAATAATCTACAGTAATTACATTAAAGTGAGTTAGAAAGAATCTCACTCTCTGTAGAGAATAAGTTGTTACAATCAAGCAACAGACTTCTTGTTCACAGCTACCCTACCCCCCCAAAAATTTTGGATTATGGTTCCCATGAGTTCCCTATGGGAAGTTCTGGAAACAGGGAGATTTATCAGAAGAATCAAGTTCCCCAAATATCTTCAGGGACCTACACCTCGGATTTAAGAATAGGCTCTTTGTTCAGCACAAAAGAAAACTTTGAGTCTAAATGTATATCCACAAGGAATACAGGCAGAAATTCACAGCCATAACTTCCTTGGACCCAAATCCTAACATGATAATTTGGAGAGCTGGAATAAGTCCCAACTTAATTGGTTGGCATCTCCACTGTATGGTGAAAGATCAAAGCCACTGCAACCACACAGGTTATGGTCCCATCTCTCCTGAACACTTCTCCTGCACACTGATCATCCCCAACAAAATGAGGTGGGTCCCACCCCCAGCACGGTGGGAATAGTTGCCCGTCATAACCTTAGCAGATCTGAGGAGGAAGAGGTACAGAAGCAGACACATCACACACACACACACAGACACACACACACACACAGACACACACACACAGACACACACACACACACGCACACAGACACACACACACAGACACAGACACACACACACACACAGACACACAGACACACAGACACACACACACAGAGACACACAGATACACACACACAGACACACACACACAGACACACACACAGACACACACACACACACACACACACACACAGACACACACACAGACACACACACAGACACACACACACAAACACACACACAGACACACACAGACACACACACAGACACACACACAGACACACACAGACACACACACACAGACACACACAGACACACACACAGACACACACACACACAGACACACACACACAGACACACACACACACACACACATACCCCTATTAAGTACAGCTGGCATACCTTTCAGCCCGAAGAAGATAAATGACACTCCTTCCCCATTTGATAGATAGGGGAAACCCCAAAACTGTACATATAACTAAAGCAGGTGATCTGAGAACTGTCTTGCCCCAAGAGTAAGTCAAGAAATCTAGAAACATGAGAAATAATAACCCATTTTCTTCCCTAATTTGCAGTTCTCCTTCATTGCACCTAATTTGAAGAAAATGAATAGAATTTTTGAAGCTCGATGACCAGTCATCTATTGCTCAGTCTCGGAGATTGTTTTGCTGAAAGGATGAGCATTCTAGCTGGTACCTACGCTGAGCGGTGTTTCACTTTCTCATTTTCTTTTAGTGATTATAAATGCAGCTGGAAGGCATGCAGACTTTGCCTGTGCTGTGTGTTGTATGTTATGTGTGTTGCTATTGTGCTGCCCTCAGTCCTCAGGAATCCAAGAAGCCACAAAACTGCTTCACAGAAATTGGCCCCCAGTCCCTGTGTTTGCTTTCTGTTCTTTCCTTTTTGCCTCCCTGACTGACTTTCTTTCTTTCTTTCTCTTGATTTTTTTTCCTTTCTTTCTTTTCTGGTAGGAGGAAAGAAACACAACTCTCTATTTATTAGAATTATACAGACTATTGAAGTTAAAAATAGTCATTAGAAATTATTCAGTGACTTGTCTTCTTATTGAGGAAATCAAGACTGAAAAATCACAATTATTTATTAAAGCATCAGCTCAAGAATCCCAGGGCATACGTATTCCATATTAGTATTTCTATAATGAAGACAGTGCAGAGAAAATGCAGGGCAGATCACCTTAGTGAATGTTAGGAGCAACAGCTTCTTTTTTATTATTTATTTATTATTTTATGTGTATGAGTGTTATGCCTGCATGCATGCAAGTGCACCCATGTTGTGCAATGCCTGTGGATCCCCTGTAACTGGAGCTATGAATGGTTGTTAGCTGCCTTGAGGGTGATGGAATTTGAACACTGGTCTTCTGTAAGAACAGCCAGTGCTCTTAACCTGATCCGTCTTTCCAGCCCCAGAATCAACAATTTCTTAACCCATAGGTCTTCAAGGGCATAGAGTATGATGATTATAATGATGGTGGTGGTGGTGATGTACTCTAAATGAAAACCGACTTGTAGTTTTGGATAATAAACTGTACTGTCAAATAAAATAGTTCTTTTCAAATACTGACTTGGTTTAAATGTCAAAACAAAATAAAATCCACCAAACTTAATTAAGATTAAATATGTTTTGCTTAGTCACATAGGAAACCCATGCATCTCTCCACAGAGAGTCATCCACTTAAGAGCTACAAAATCCAAGACTGAATGAAAAGAAAAGAAAGCTTGGGAGTTGACTGCAGTCAGTAACTCTATGCATGATGCATGGGGAGGAGGGATGCTGAAGTCAGGAATTGATGATCAAACTGACACATTATTCAGAATTTTTACTTTTTTCATCTACCTTTGATATATGATTTTTAGATCATTACTTGATTCCCTAGTATCTTCACTGGAAAATGGAAATGAAAGAAAACACTCAAACTAATGTGATTGGTTAACAGCTATAGCTTGTAGCAATGAGGAGAACAAACAGAGATTTAAAACTTTATAAAGTCAAAGACATACTCTAGTCATTCCCTCTTTGCTGATGTCCAAACTATGCATTCCAGCTTAGGTCCAATCTCTGTTTCCTATAAATATGCAAATAACTTAATGGGATTTTAAAGCTGTAAGAGAACTTAAAAAAAAAGTTAAGATACTTTCAGAGGAACCTTTCTTAATGATCTGAATGGCTTGAACTATTACACAAGTAAGGAAGTGCTTTTATTAAATGCCAAATCTTTTTTTAAAGCAACCTCAGAGAGACACACTCTCAGTGAGCTTGGTCCATGCCAGCAAAACAAAGTGGCAATTTGGGCAACTGTCCACATAATTCAGACCAAAGAAATTTGCCATCGCCCAGACTCCATTAACATGAGATTCTGAACAACTTAGCTCATTAGGCATCAGATTTGGCCAGGGAATGGGCCAGAAATGAGTTCCCACAAGCCAGTATCGAAAAGTGGCACATAGTCAAGCAAACCCTTGTTTGCTGGAATTCAACTGGTGGTTATAATAATTAAATGACCAATAATTGGTTATTAACAGCACAAAAAGTAATTGGTTGCTTGCATAACCAATGTGTTTGGGGCATGCCTCACAGTCAAGGTGTGGAAAATTGAAACGAGAATCTTCACCATGTCTACCTTTATTTAGAGAGAAAAAAGAACATTGGAAGAGCATTGGGCTGCCAAGGCACTAGTCTACACCTTCTGTACCACCCATTCAGGTGCCGATGTTTGATCAGATCCATCATGTGGAAATTGTCTTTTTATTCTACTTAGGGAAATAAATTGCACCAGGAGTGATTCATTCATGTAGAATAAACATCATCTCAGTTGTCTACATGGTGGAATGTAGATTTAAGAGAGTAATGCAGATAGATATTGGGATCCCAAGTTTGAAGGTCATGGTGGGGAGAAGGTGGGTCTGTACCTCAGTAAATGTCACAGGGCTCCTTCTCCCCATCTATGGGCTCAACCTGAGTATCCCTTCGAGGAGGCATTTTGAGGGAGGAAAACAACTCAGACTGAGAAAAAAATTAACCTTCCCCAAACAACAGTGGCAAATAGCTAAGTAATCTGAGAGACATAATCTATGTATGCTTAGTATTAGAAGCTGAGTGAGAAGCACCAAGGCGATTGTTTTTCAGGACAATTAGGCAATACTCAGAGGCAAACCAGAAAAACAAAATCTCTTTTCTCCCCCTCATTACTGCATTCCAAAATGTAAATGCCTGCCTGTCCGTGAGACAGCAGTTAGAATATTTTCCTCCAAGCACTGACTACTGAATTTAAAGATGAACGGGAAAAGTGGCTGCCTGCTGTCAATGGCCCCACAGAAAAGTCAGAGAGTTGAGGTTTCAGGTAGGTACCAGGCAAACAGGGAAGTCTTCCTTGTAGCATTCGCTGCACTTGGGACTGCGGGGCTCTCTAAGAGCTGGAAAAATCTTCAAGTAAGGTATGGAATAGCCTTTTAAGCCTATATCGCCTGGCATTCTTTAGATCACAAGGCAATTCATCCTCTGCCTTCATATGCAGCTATGACCGTGACTACGGAGGGCGAGGTCAGGGAGCTGGACCACATTCAGTGGGAATGGCAACAGGAATCCGGGGAGGTTGTGGAGTTATTAACAGCAACAGCTGACTTACCTAAAGGCCTGTGGTATCATCTATCAGCTCTTCCGCCTTCTGTTTTCTGAAGGAATACTGGTGTTGGGCTCCAGGTGCCAGTGCTGTCCCCTTATTCCTGCTCTGACCTTCGATGTTAGGAAACATGCCTACCTCATCTGCTTCGTAGATCCATCACCAATAAAACCATAATAAAAGCACTGCCTACCTCCCCATCCTCACAGCGTGCTTGTGGGGGACTGAAATAGCAGACAAAGGGTTTTACATTCATTGAGCGATAGAGGCAGGAGCGCTATATAAATAGGCAAGAGCCCTTGGGATCAGTAGTGTCTGTAGCAGGCTACTAGTTTTTCCCATCTCTCTGTCTACCTCTTCATCTGCTCCACTCCCCAGTCTGAGTGTCACCTTCGTATTTCTGGGCTGCATAGCCAGAGATACAAGCTGAGGATGGCAAAGCCCAAAGTGCAAGGAATTTAAAGATGCACACTGGACGAGGCAAGTGTATGTCAATGTGGGGATGAAACAGAGGATTGTCTACATGTGCCTGGGTACACACGAGCACAAACACACACACACACACACACACACACACACTCACAATGACAACATGGGAAAAGTAAAGCCGACTCTATACAACTCCAGGTTTTAGCAGATGAGTAACCACCAGAAGTCAAACATAGTGTCTCCCCTTCTCCACAGAGGAGATGGTGCAAGACACCCACTGGATGCCTGAAAGCACAGAGAGCGCTAAATAGATGATGTTTGTTACCATGCATACACACATACATATGATAAAATTTAATCTGTAAATGAGAGAAGAAATTACTAGTGATTCTAATATAATAAAAACTCCGTGAACCTTCTCCCGTGCATGCTTCCTCTCTCGCTATCTCTCACTGTCTGAAAGGCTGAACTGTATTTTCATACCAAAGTTGATTGTGGATAACAGAAACCACAAGAAATGAAACCATGGATAAAGGGGCCTATTGTATCCAGATGCTTAAATAAAATGCCCAACCAAACACAGGCAAATGCCAATCTATCGAAGCCCGTGCAGTAGCTGGCTAAATTGGGCATTTTTCATACTGAAACACTCCTTTCCATGAACTCACTTGACCAGATTTTCTGCCTACACACTGGAGAGATCCCTAGATGCTGTCCCGAATACTAGATTTGGCATAAGAAAAAGAAGTGTGGACTTAAAGCTCTCAGGAGGCTGCTGAGGAGATGATCATACCATAGAGGCTCAACAAGGGATTGGGGACAGCTCAATGGAGAAAATGCTGCCATGCAAGCATGAGGACTTGAGTTTGATTCCAGGACCTACATAGGCACCAGGTGTGCCTGGTTCAAGCTTGTAACTACAGCGTGTGGGGGCAGGTAGATGGACTTCTAGAACTCGCAGACAAGCCAACTCACTGGTCAGCTAAAAATCAACGAGCTCCAGGTTCAGTGAAGAGACCTTGACTCAAAAACTAAGGGAGAAAGAAATGTGCGTACATACCTTTCACGCATTTGTGCACACACAAACATGCATATATGTAAATACTATACAGGGAAAATAGTAAATAAATGTACTTTTCGTACTTTAAAAAAAAAAGTCAGATAGGGACATGACATGGCTGATTCACAGCAGCTATCCCATTGAATAAATAATATCTGGATATGGATGGGGGTCCACTCTGTGTCACTAAGATGCAAGAAGCATAGAAAGGAACTGTAGGTGGGCACTGTGGGGCACATCTGTAATTCCAGCATTTGGAAGATTGAGGGAGAAGAATCATGAGATTCAGGCAGCCTGAAAAAATCTAGAGCCATAAAAGAAGGTCTGAGTTAGATGTTGGAAGGAGAACAAACAGGAGTCTTAGATAAAAGACCACGGGTCTGTGTTAGAGAATTTCAGGGAAAACACCACACATACACACACACACACACACACACCACCACCACCACCACCACCCACACTTGTTGCTTTCATTAGAGATCTCAGACACCCAGCACTGAAAGTACTTTTAGACTACACTTGGGAGTGATTTTCAGCAAGGATTACAATCTGGGCAGATTGAAGATGACAATTAAAACTTTAATTTTTTTTTTTTAACTCACAAACAGTGCTTTGGGTCTTTACCGCAAGTTGTCAGGTACTTCAAAGAGCTCATTTTTCCTATCTCCCCCTTGACAGTCTAGAAATATCTGTCATTCTTGTGCCTGTGGCTACAACAGTGTTCTAATAAGAAACAAGGGAGAAGATGAATCTCTCCCTAGACTCTCATCTGGGGAGGCCAGGGGAGCTTGAATGAAAAAGAATAGAAGATAACCAGAGCGGCGTGAGCCTTGTGCCATCGATTTTGCATCTGTCTCAAAACATTACTCATTGGAATGGTGGCAGCTCTCAGGAAGAGAGGGAGGGAGAGGGTTCCTCCTACCAGGGAGGATGCTACACTCGAGGGCCCAACCATGACAACAGGGGTGGGCAAACGGATTCTCAGGGGTTGCTTCCGTGGCCTGCTTCCAGCCTCCAGTAGTTTTCTGAGTGAAAATGTCAATGGTCTGAAATTAGCACCGAAGATTTTACAAAGTGTAAAGTATTGGCTGGGCAGCTCCAATGAACACCAGTTTCTCTCAGGCAAGTAAGTAAGGGTGA
The DNA here is from genome assembly GCA_035773235.1 of Eospalax fontanierii. Lineage (NCBI taxonomy): Eukaryota > Metazoa > Chordata > Mammalia > Rodentia > Spalacidae > Eospalax > Eospalax fontanierii. The sequence goes on along the minus strand of CM069529.1, from coordinate 34,162,728 downwards.
AAGTAGAGGGTGGGGAATGTAGTTCAGGAGTAGAGTGCTAAGTAGAGAATCTATATAATAGTAGTTGTGACATCTTATTTTAGATGGTCCAGGAAATCCTTTATATGACACAGGAATGGATTTTTAGATACCATTCAATCACAGAGTGAAAAAGTATTCCTCTTTTGTTTCTCTGTTTGCCCTTCGGCCTTCCAGTAAACAGAAGTCTAAACTAGGTTCTACCAAGTCTTCAACACATTCCAGAACTTGCCAGGGTTCATAACAAAGTCTTTAGCAGGAACTTAATCTCATTGTCTGATATTTGTTTTACCAATTATTTCAGAAGTTTTCTGTATTCAGTAACTATACGGGTATATAGTTTCTTGCCTGCAAATACATTCATGGATATTAAAAGTTGGGCCATTTGAAAAAATGTTAAGCATATATTAAATCTCACATAGATAAGTTTTCCACAAATGTGGCCAAATTTTAGATAACAAGGGATATTAGGCCAAAATAGGAAATTAGCTGTCCAATAGCACATTTGGCTGGTATCTTCTTTGAAGGAGGAAAATCTGCCCCAAATACTGGCATTTGGAAAAGCTATATGATTTCTCTTTCTTTTCTTTTCTAGTCGTTCATTCATTCATTCATTCAATCACTCACAGTGTTGGAGATTGAACTCATGGCCTTATTAGGGCCTCATATATTCTAAATAATTGCTCTACAACTGAGCTACAAACACAATCCTTATAATACATGATGTTGTTTTTAAACTTTGAGTCACGGTCTTACTAAGTTGTCTGGTCTGACCTTAAACTCACCCTGTAGCCCAGGCAGGTAATCCTCCTGCCTCAGTCTCCCAAGTAGCTAAGACTACAGACCTGTTCAAACAAGCCTGGCTCAATCATATAACTTATTGAAACTCTGAATCTTAGTGTATGTGTGCTTGCATGTATGTGGCACACATGTGTATGGTTACATACCATGCATGTGAGAATTTAAATGGAGGTCTGAAGTTGATGATTTCTTCTTCAATCACTCTCCATTTTATTTTCAAGGTGGGATCATCTCACTTGAACCCAGATCTCTCCAGTCTCATTATTTAACTTTCTTTGCCTCCCAAAGTGCTGGAATTTCAAGCCACCATACATACTTAGCATTTACATAGATTCTAGGCATCCAAACTCAGATCCTTACGTTTGTATCTCAAGTACTTTATCCACTGAGCCATCTCCCCAGCTCCCAATTTCTTCCTTAAAACCAAAAAACATGAGCCTACAAGCCCACTGACACCCCCACCCCCACACTGGATTGCCTCAAGAGGAGGTGACAGAGTTAGTCACATTGCTTCCTTTTCTTTACCTTTCCACAATTTCTTGGATCCTTGGAGAATGAAAGTGAGCTGGAACCCAGGAAACCTATCAGATGGAATTACAGATATGCCCTTTATTATGCTCACTCACTGCTCCATTTTCCACATCCCTGTTGCCCTGAATGCCGCCCCATAGGGAGAAGTAGCTACAGGAGTCAGGATCTCCAGGGACCTGAATACTGCCCCTCCATGTGGCAGCCAGCCTGACTGGAATACACAGCAGAAAGCAGAAGTCCACCCTCCTGCCGTCTGCCAGCAATCACATTCACACACAACTGCCTCTTGATGGATGCAGCAAACACAACCCCATGTCTGCCACAGCCCCAGTGACCTTTCAGATCATGAGTTAAAGGGACCATTATTCATCTTTATGTACAGCTTCCCTGTGACAGGTCTGCATGATAAAGCCCAGAGACACTTTGATGAAGTAAATAATTTAGCCCCATCCATAATTACCTGCTGGTCCAAATCCTAATGCCTATCCAAGGACTGCTTCACCAAACCAAGGAAATAATGAATCCTTTATCGATGACACCAGGGAACTATAAACTTTATGCAGAAGCTCAACTTTGTCAATGAGCCTATCTATCCATTTTCAAGAGGAACGTGAGTGAGGAACATTATCTTCTGCATAGATCTATAAACACAAGTCTATCACGCAATTAGATTTCCATCTTAAAATTATGCATACTGTTTACAGGGAACTTACTACATGCCATACATTACTGTGCTTATATTTTCCATGTATTGCTTTGTTTAATTTTCTGAACAAATTAAATTGTCAAACTGAACTGTCAGTTGGATATGTGAATTGAAGTTCCTAGAAAAAAGCCATACCTGTGTTAAACATTTTACAAGGCTGACTGACTATGGAGAGCTGGGACAGTTCAGACTGGGAGTCAGATTTATCTTGGGCTATCTTTGGCTCTCTAAATAACTATTTATTGCCCACCTCTGTGTGTGACCTAACGTCCTTGTGACCATTAGGTAAATCATTTTTGGATTATATACACAGAACCCCAGCTTCCACCAACTCAAACACTGAGAATGTCATCAGATAACCTCTGAGGCCTACAGTGGGCATTGCTCTGCTTTGCTGTAAACCTTCCTAATGTTCCTCCATATATATGTTATTTTGCTTTGTGCAAACAGGGTCTCCCTGGAGCCCCAGCTGGCCTCAAACTGACTTTGTAGACCAGGCTGGCTTCCATCTCACAGAGATCTGCCTGTCTGCCTCTGGAGCACTGGGATCAAAGTCTTGTACCAGTCCACCCAGCTTCCACTGGTACATATTTTAATTATATTGATTCATAACTTTCCTTGTTCTGTTATTATAAAAGTTAAGTGAAATGATTACCATGTTGAAATGTTGTTTGGCAGTTATCCGAATTTGTTCCCAGGTCATGGTTACTCATATTTAGCTCCAGAATAAATTATCTTATTTCCTTTAAGGTGAGAGCTGTGTGTTTTGTGTCAACAGCTGTTATACTGAATGACTACTATACTGAGTTAAAATCATTTAGGAGGCTTTAGGAATGTTGCCTCAGTACCAAGAAGCAAAGCAGCAAGTCTTTTAGAAATTTAGGGGAACGAGAAAGAATATGAAAGAATGAGTGATTGTACAGCAGGACTAGATGTAAATTACCATTGGCCTGACTCTCCTTATAGTCATTCTGCCTCTCTCAGTGAGGAAGCTTGGTTTGAGAACACAACGGTGTACTGCTTCTTGATGTATTTGACTTTCACCTTGATTTTTAACAGCCTGTGGTGCTGGGGGTGTGGGATATTTGGAAGAGCAGGTGAAGTCCCCAGTGATACCTGTTTCTGATACCTGTACAGTTGGTAGACTCAGTGAGGGTCTTGTGATGTCTTCTGCTCTGTCCAGAAATCAAATGGTAAATTCCCAGAGACACACATAAGGCCAGAAAATTTCACACAGCAACTAGTATTGGTCAGCTGATTTATGAAGAGTAATAAAACATTGATGGACAGGCCAGACGCACAGGAAAGGGGCTAGTCTTACCTGTGGTCAGTTCATATTTCATGGTCTTGTATTTGTTCATGGTTTTGGAATCCTCCTGAGTCATGGAAAAGTCCAAGGATTCCCTACCACAATTTAGTCATTACAATGGAATCTAATGAACAGAGACAGGGATGTATTTTTAAAAGACAACACAGACAAAGAAATGTAATATTATAAATATGGTGGTGGTTGGGGTAAATGTTTCTTTAGGGAACTAGAGATAAAGGTCTAAATGTGGGGGAGGGGGAGGAACACGAGGGTAACAGAGGGGTAAGAAAGACAAGATGTGAGTTTTCCATAAAGCAAATATATATATATATATATATATATATATACACACACACACAATATGTGCATGTGTGTGCGTACAATATGGCTGGAGAGATGGCTCAGAAGTTAAGAGGCTAAGAACACATCCTAAAGAGGAGCCCAGCTCCAGGGGATCTAACACCCTTTTCTGGTCTCTGAAGATACTTGCATTCACATGCACAAACCTACACTTAAACGCAGAGGCATATACATTATTAGACAGATTAAAAATAAATCTTAAAAATTAAAATATATAGATATATGTATATATATAGCTATATGTACATGTAGAAAAGGGTCTACTTGGGGAGGGAGAAGAAGAGATCTACAAGAGTGGGGAGGACTGATGGAGAGGTGTTGGGGGAATCCAGATGAGCAAAGTAAAGTATCTATGTATGAAAATACCATAATGGAATCCACTATGTTGTAAACCAACTAAAAGTTTGATTTAAAATCTGTTAAAGACACATACCAGACACATTATAAGATTTAATGGAAGAATCATGATATCATTAATAATAAAAATATTCTTATTTGGGGCCTGGAGAGATGGCTTAGTGGTTAAGAAACCTGACTGCCCTTGCAGAGGACCTGAGTTTGATTCCCAGCACCTACATGATGGCTAACAACTATCTTTAACTCCAGTTCCAGGAGATCCAGTACCTTCTTCTGACCACAGTGGGCATTCCATGACAGGGGTGTACTTATGCACATGCTGGCAATACATTCATATACATAAAATAAAAATAAAATATTTTTAAAATTCTCATTTGTAGCTTAACCTGAGATGCTTGTGACAATGTGAAATACATATTAGCTTTCATTCTTCTTCTCAGTATAAACTCCTAAGATTTGGACTCTCCAACAGATTAACTCTATTTTGTATGCTAATAAGTTGACTGAGATCACTGTTCCTAGGAGGCCTTCAGATGAGGCTTGTCACAGGAAAGACCAAGGCATGATTAGAGGGTTGGGATCTTCTGTTCATTGCATTCAGCTGTAATAAGAAAGTTGGGGTAGGAAATCCATGAGCTTGTTAAGCTCTTCAGGGACTGATTGTTGAATCACTCATCAATGTTCAATGATTTAATCAGTCATGTCTTTGTAATAAAACCACTATAAAAACTCTAAAAGGCCCGGGGAGCTCCTGGGAGGTTCTTAGATAATTGCCAGGCAGGACATGGAAATTCTACACCTCATCTTCCCTTTTCTTCACCAGTATCCTTTGTATTATTCTCATAATAAACAGCACATATAAGTAATGTATTTCTCAGAATCCTGTGAGTCATTAAATATGTGAGTCAGACTCAAGGAGGGAACAGTGGGAACCCCAATTTATAGACAGTCAATCAAAAATACCGATGACAGTCTACTATTTGTGATAGGTATCTGACTTGGGGCAATCTTGTGGGACTGAGCCCTCTACCTGTGCTCCAATGCTATCTCTTAGCAGATAGTGGCAGAATTAAACTGAATGAAAGGCCACACAGCTGGTGTCTACTACAGAGCTGATGGGTTGCTGGTAGATAGACACCTCCAAACACTTTTGCTGACCAGAGGTCACACATCTTCTGGGTGGATTGCTAATGAGAGTACTGAAGAAACAGATTGCATTTCCACTTTAATCTTCTGAAATAGCATTAAAAAATAATGACCATGAAGTCATCTTGCCTAATGCTGTCAAAGAGATAAGACTGAGGAAAGGCTATTTTTTGGCTTTTGTTTCATTTGTTTTGTTTCTGGTTAAAGGGAACTTGCTGGGGATGTGGAAGGAAAAGAAGGAGAGGTCAGAGGTAGAGGCATAAATCTAGGCTCCTTTCCCAGTCTCAGTGCTTACCAGCCTGGCAACTTTGGATAATTTCATAAAATATCTGAGCCCAAGAGTCCATACTAATAATATTGCAATCAAAATGCCTGAACTATCTTCTGAACCTTACATTAAAGGTTTATTATGGATTATGTGGTTTTCCACCAAAAGTCCTACCCCTCAATGTGTCTGTATTTGGGAGAAGTAAGATGGACTAAGGTTCCTACAAGGAAAGGATTCTCTATCTCTCCCTTTCTCTCTTCCCACCCATAGCTTATCCCCCAGGAGATACTGTGAAGAAATGATCATCCACAGGCAGAAAAAACGACCCTACCAGAAACGAACTCTGGTAGCACCTTGGACTTCTAATTTCCAAAACTATGAGAAAATACATTTCTATTATTTAAGACATTCAGCCTATGTAGTAGTGCCTATGGAAGCTCAAGCAGACCATGACATGATCCAAAGTGAGAAAGGTCTGAGAAGACTTTATCAAGCCACACACACACACACACACACACACACACACACACATACACACACACACAGTTATTCATCCCTCCTTGTTATCCAAGGATACAGGTACCTGAATGAAGGAGAAGGCATTGCTGTTGGGGAGCCAGGGAGAGGTAAGGAGGCACACTTTGACTCCTGCTTAAAGAACAAGAGACTTGGAAGTAGCTTCCTAAGGTGGCACAAGGGAATTTAGAGGGAGTCAGTCAACGTCCTTCCCACAGATGGGAAGATTACCAAATGGGGATGTATTTTAAAATGGCATTTACATGAGATCACACAAGAATGATCTATTACTTGAGAGAAGACTGGATCAAGTTTAATAGCTCTCCAAACTGGAAGCTCCCTGATTCAAATAGTCACGCATAATCGGCAGGTTTTCAGGCATGTGACTCTCTGATAAGGCATGAGATGGGACTAATTGTTTGCTTCATTCACACAGGAAGTACTCTATTCTCCTAGAACAGCCCGATTGCACATCAAGGATGGAACTCCAAGGCACAAAACCACCATGACATCTAACACAACTGGCTAGGCTGGGAGTAGATTGAGTGAAAGCATCTATAATCTCTCTACCTTATCATTCCTAACTCTGATCTGCATTTAAAGTCAATGTTATTGTTCATTCTCTCATATTATTTCTCAGGTCTCATGGCAGCAATGAAGTCCAGGTGAAGACATTGTGAACAGACTGTGTGAATTACAGCTTACTCACTTACAAATTGTGTGATACTTCATAGGTTGTCCAATCGTTCAGATTCTCAGTATTCTCACCTACAACCATAAGGTAGACTGAATTTCAGGTCTGAAAGTACATGGACTATAAGCCAATCCTGACTCCTACAACCCATGCCCTTGGCAGACATGAATAATAAATCCTCTCTTTTATTCCTATGGAACTTGGATAGAGATGAAGATTCATAACACTGGACAGCCTCTTTCAGTAGTCTGAATTTGGCATAAGGAATGAAATCTATATACCTTCCTTGATACTAGATGATGTCTAAGTCACTTCGAGATCAAATGTCCTGACTCTGTGATGCTAATCGGGTAATGATATGACATAAATACAGTAAAAAATGTGGAGGAAATATGAGGGTAAAAAATAAACGGAGGGGTAAAATACACAGGCAAATATGAAAGATGGCAAGATAGATCACTGTTTCTAGAAATCAATAAATCAAATCCTTCACCTTTCCTTGTACTTACTGGGTGTTAGCCAGGAGGGATTCAAGTGCCTGAAGGAAGGAGAAGACTATTGGCACTCACAGGCAGTCCTTCAGCCTAGTCTACACTCACCCAGTTCTCCTTTAGGGAGGTCACTAGGCTGGGCCCAGATCAGTGACACACAAAACGCCAAGTCCACAGAGAATAATGGTCTGACACAGACCATAAAGGTGTGATGACACAGCTTTAACAACAGATTTGGAAGATAAGGCATCAGGGAAGTCCGAGGACTGGAGAGATGACTCAGAAGAGGGATTCCAACACCCTCTTCTGACCTCTGTGGGCATTGCACAACAGGGGTGCACCTATATACTTGCAGGAAGTACATTCATAGTCATAAAATAAAATATTTTTAAGTGTAGAATAATAATAAAAGAGAGATCTGGCTGTGATTGGTAGGGCTTATCAATTCTGCGGTGTAAACATTCCCATCACTGTGCATTTCTAGTTACCTACAGTGAACTTTTAAATTGAGCTATGAAGACATGCTCACAGTTGACCACTGAAGAGAGAGAAACAAGAGGCTACTAACAATTCCTAAGTATTCATCCTAGGTATTTTATAGACTTAGTCCGTATACAGTCCTATGATTAAATGATGGTGTTTCAGATTATATTTTATTTGTCTTTCTACAGTAGTGCTTGGATCCAAGAACTAGAAGGCCAGTAAATCATAACTAATCTGTCTCTGTCATGGGCAGAGATGCCACATGAATAGAAGAAAGACCATCTGTTGGAAAATTTTCACTCCTTAGGATTTTTACAGAGACCCCATCATGGGATATTTTTCCTCCCATAACATCTCCTGTCTGGGTTTCATGCACACAACACATTATGCATTATGTGTGGGACTGATATGGACACTGGAGATGGACACACACACACACACACACACACACACACATAAGCGAGGAGATGACCTAAACTACTATAGTGAAAAAGTGAACAAGGTCATGTCTTCTTCTTAGGACCTATTATCTAGTCCTATTTCTTCAATAGTCTCCTTGTCCAACTTCTACTATAAGCGAAGGCCTCTAAAAGTACAGTGGGGAGGATGCGTAAAAAGGAGAAAATAATTGTTATGTGGATCAGGGTTAACGTCTGGGGCAGAAGCATAACAGAGCAGGCCTTGAAAAATCAGTAGAACTGTGCTGGGTGACCACAGGGCAGGACATCCCTGCACGGAGATGACAACTACATGTATACAATATGGTAGGTGGGTGGATTAAAAACATGGGTTATGTCTATATCATGTGGTTCCACTATAGGCCAGGGAGGCAGAGATGAGTTAGACAAGACTGTAACCTGGAGGAGCTCACAATCTGCTCAGAGAGACAGAACTGGAGTTACAATGCAGATTGCCTCTGTAGAAAAAAAAATGCTATTCAAGTTCACACTGCACATGTGTCTTGCCAAAGGGCTCCATTTGGGTACTGTATTGAGAATGAAAATAAGACCAACCAGTTCTTTGCTTGAAAATATTTATAGTCGTGTCTAAGACCAGGAACCTGAATATGATTCAATGTGAAATGTAATGTTCTTTCAAGAAGTAGGAAGATGTGAAGTATAATGCCCTTTTATGAAGTAGAGAAAAGCATCACGGGTTATAGTATTTCTCAATAAAGATGGTATCAGAGAAATTTCATGTAGGATGTGCTGGAGAGTTGAATGACATCCTGGTAAATATGGCTGACTCTGATCAATGGAGCACACTCATGCTTTCATCCAGCTAGTATTTAATAGGTGACTACTAAGAACTCATCTTGTGCAGGTGTCAAAGAAGATATTCAGATGTGTCTTTCAGACTCCCTGTCTGCACTGGTCAGTTGATCTTTCTTATATCTAGTTGGATGTACCAGTCATCCATTTCAGTCTGGCCATGAAGCTCCTATAAATGGTCAAGTAGAGTTGTTACAAGCTATAATCCCTGTGCTCTAAGAACAGAGGCTTAAGGTGATGGAGGGGGAGGAGGAGGAAAGAAGGCTAAGGAAATAATCCTGCCAGGACTCTAGTGTGAATACATGTTCTCATTACACCAGAAACAAGGAGACAATGTCTCCCCCGAGAGAGACTACTAAATTCATTATCCAGATGAAAAAAAGAGGTATAAAATAAAACTTGTAATACTTAATAGGGTTATGGGTATATATTTCCTTAAAAATGAAGAGGCTCCTGACTCCCTACAAATAATATTCCATTGTAGCAAATGCAGCTTGTGGCCTAGACCCAATGCTGAATCTAATAGCACCAATACCCGCTTACTCTAGGTCTCTCATGGAAACTAGAATCTTTTCCTTTAATCCCAAACTGCATAGCCAATAGCTGTTATCCTGTCAGTCCCCTAAGCAGCTGCCCAAGAAAACACCATCTTCTTCTATTCACAACTATAACTAATAGGACTTTAGTGAATTGAATCTACTAAGTCCACAGTTAAAAGAAACTTAAAGAAAGAGAGGATAAGTTAAGGATTTGGTAACATCAGAGATTCTCTCTTTCAACTTCCATCCAGAACGCAAGGTGCATTTCCTCAGTAATACAGAAGAATAAAGATGTGGTGCTGAATGTCTTGGGAGCAAGAAACCAGGCTAAAGGCTATGAAAATAAAACATGGTAAGAACTGACACTTCGGTACTATTAGTTACTGCTATAAACACTATATGTTAACGCCATAGCCATGCTATGAGGTAGGTGGATTACTTTTATACTATTTTATGCCTGAGGCATTGAGGCTCAGCAGGATTAAGTGACTTTCCCATGACACACTGCACTGGGCGAAGTGGAACTAAGATTCCAGATTAGTCCAATGGCACCCTTGGGAAGGACAGGCCATACCTCCTCTTCACCCATACCTCACCTCTGATGACGAGGAAGAGCCAAGCATGAATATAACCAAACCTTGAGTCCGCTTTATTCACCGCAATAACTTAAACAAGTTACTTAACTTCTCTGAGCCTCAACTTCCTCCTGTTGGAAAAGGGGTTAATTTCTATGCCACAGGACTAGTGTGAGGATTACATGCAATGAAATGCCCTAGATGGTAGCTGGAACTGGTAAGCTCATGATGCAGGGAGCCTGTGTGTTGGTGACTCCGCTTCAGGATCACAGAATGTCCAGTCTTAGGAACTCCCTGTTCTAATCTGAAATGAATGGATGGACCTGGCCCAGTTTTTGTTCTATTGTACGTTGCTAGTGGAGAACCACAGAAATCTAGAGCGCACCACTAGTCTAGAGCCTCAGATAGTCCTCGAATAGTGCTGTGTTTTAATCCTACTTCTGCCATCAAATAACTGTATGAACTGGATGAATTGCTTAGGCTTTCTTAGCTTCTGTCTTCTTCTCTGTCCAACTACGATGACAAAAGCCAACGAGCAGAGTTATGAGGACAGGAATCAAGGTTTGGATAAAATATAGCACAGTATCTGGCATTTCTTTACAGAGTCACTACTAACCCTCCTAATATATTTAAAGATAAGTATGTTTAATTGAAATGGTTCTTTTTAAAGTCCAGTTATTGCCACCCAGAAGGTTAGGGTTGGACTATGACTCTGCACTGGATCCTGCTTTCCCAGCCCTCTGCAGGAGAGGAAAGGCTCTTAGAAGCCTTCTACTGTGATATTATATAAAGTTCTCTCTAGTGGGATTCACTAAAGAGGCCACATAGGATTGCCTGGAATCAACTGCTTTAATGAATTATATTAAGGTGGCAGTGACATCATTAATTCATGAAATAAGGATGTAATTAAGATCAAGGAAACAGGGATGAGGAGTGAGTTAGTCAGGTGCCTCTCCCATTTCCTGTGTATGCCCCAATCCAACTCTTGTTTGCCAGTGTGATCCTGAAACATCTGTCCCGACAGCTCCCATTCGCACTTTCTCCCAGCTTTGTGTTAACCCAGTTTAAAGAGTCCACAAGTGCTTACTTCCCAGGCTTCTCAAAGCATCATCAAGAATTTCAAAGGAGGCAAATATAGCTTTAACCACATTTTACAAGGAAGAAAGAAAAAGCAGTCTCGGAAGCAAGTGGATGAGGGCACATGGCCAATGGCATCTGTGTGTATGGACAGATTCTGTCCTCAGGGTTGGAGGCAGCCGTGGAAAACTGTGACTAATTTCTTGAACAAGCAAACACTGAGACCCTGTTGTGATTTCTGCAGACTTTGAGAAGATAAAGAATTATTTTAGGCATCCTGATGTATACCTGTACTCCCAGTACTTGGAAAGCTGGAGGCCAGAGGATGAGGAGTTTGAGGCCAGCTTGAGTTACAGAGTGAGACCTTGTCTCCAAGAAAAAGAGGAAGAGGAGGATGAATTCCTTTTAATAACTTTCTATATATCTTTTGAGAATTTCATACATGAGTACTATATTTGCATTATTTCTAGCCCCATCCCCCTCCAAATCCTCCCATCACCCCCCAGTCCCTTTCAATTTCTTGACCTATTCCTTGATTATTGTCATTACAAATACATATATATACATATATATATGTATATATATGTATATGTATATATATATACATATATATATATATATATATTATGCACAGAGTCCGTTTAGGGCTGCTCATGTGTTTAGGGCTGGCCACTGGGGATTAGATGACCTATCAGCAAACTGATAATTAGAGAAAACTGATCCTCCCTCCCACAGCATCCAATGATTGCCTATAGATCTTCAACTAGAGGGGGTATCCTGTGTGATTTTTCCATCCACATTGGTACGTCAACTGGTCTTGCCATTATTCCAGTCTTGTTAAACTACTACAATGTTGAGATTTCATGAGTGCAGCTTCCGTGACATGTCTGTAGAACCCTATCTAGCAGCAAATGTCCTCAGACTATGGCTCCTACAATCTTTCCATTCTGATTCTGAGATGTTTCCTGAGCCTTAGTGAAGGGGTTGAATTGTAGATGTATCCATTCGGGAAGAAAAATTCTTAAGAGGCCTCCTATTTAAGGAAACAAGACAAATCCTCCTGAAAATTCAGTAACAGGCACATTCATTCAGACAAAAAGAAGTAGCTGGGGCATTTGCCAACAGAGGGATTCCCTCCTATTGGCTGTGTGGCTCTAGGAAAGTCTTCTTCCTTAAAACTATTTTCTCCAGTGGAGATGAAAACAGTCCCTGCCTTGTGCTCTGTGCTCCTGTTGCATCAAGGAAATGGGAAGCTAGAGATATTATACGTGAAAGCATCTTGCAATGAATGTCTTCCTGCTGGAATACAAGTCAGTTGATATTGTTATCATCAGCAAATGCCTGCTTTGCACAAAGCAACACAGCCACCAGATAGTAATGAAAGCTTCACTGGGGAAGACTATTCTAAAGGGGTTTACTAACTACACCCTAACAAAAGCTTTCACAAGAGAGTAAGCACCAGAATAAAGATGATGAAAATAACAGCTCTAAGTTCTAAAGACGAAGGCTGCCCAGAGCAGGTAGGAGAAATCAGGCTGCCAGTTCTGATTTCTCTGGGGTTCGTGGCCAGGTCTGCATCAAGCTGGCTCTGCGACCTTGAGCAACTGAATGTGCCTCTCTGTGCCTTTGACTTCTCATCTGTAAAATTAGGGGGTTGGATTCAATTATCTATAGGGTTCCTCCCATTTTGACAGGCTGTGATCTATGGTCTACAAGGGTTGAACCTTGAAAGCTGAATCCGATTTCGATAGAGAAGTGGGAGCTCATGAATAAAAGTACAGAGTCAGAGACAGGAATATGCAAGAGAAAGAGAGGGGGAGAGAGGGAGTGATGGGGGAAGAGATAAAAAGAGCTGACATTTATTGAGCGCCTACTTTGGGCCCTGTTTTAAGTGCTCTGTGTGTATTAACTCATTACAACCTCACAACCCAGGAGGTGGAAAAATGATCAACTCTCTTTTACAGGGGGCAAGACAGAGGCACAGGGAGATTAAGTAATAGCTTGTTCAAGGTCATGCAGCCTGGTAAAGTTGTGAGTCTAACATCTGCGTGTCCCATGATGGTACAACACTACCACTCATAGTCCTATTCCAGTCCCCTGGGAGTTCAAGGTTCATATAAAAGAGGAGGTGCAGTACGTCACCCTGGAGGGGGTGACCCACATTCTGATCTTAATCACTTTAGTAATTTTCCTGCTACAACTGGACAGCTCAGCTTTTCTGGTCTCACTTTTAACTAGGACAAATTATAAATCACACTGTGTGGATGTGATGGGGGATAAGGCCAGAGATGAGTAAACAATGTGGCTGTAAGATGATGACTTTCCTAGTGGCCTTCTTTTCTCTGCAACTCTGGCAGCAAGGCCAGACTGTGTCTTTGGCATTTGTCTGCCTAGACAGACATTCTGTTCCAGGGGGAGAGGACAAGTAGAAAAAGGCATTTGTAGACTATCAAGAGTTTGAATGTGAAGTGTGCCCAGCAAGCTAGTGTTTGAATATATGGTCCCCAGCAGGTGCTGCTATGCTGGGAGTTTGTGTAGCCTTTCAGGCAGGGGACCTAACTGGTAGATGTAGGGACCTAGAGGCAGGGCTTGAGGGTTATAATAAGCTGGCCCCATGTCTGCTCAAGCTCTGTGCTTTGTAATCTGCTGAGATGTACGGAGTCCCAGCTGTACCCTCCTGCCTGCCATGAACTCCACCATGCCTTTCCCTTTATTTCCTCCTATGACAACCTGAATCCTCTCAAACCAGAAGCCAAAGCATATCCTTCCTCCTTTAAGCTGTGTCTATCAGACATTCTGTCATAGAAAATTAACTAAAAGAGAGACCAGCCACCCAAACGCTTCTCAACTGTTCACTGACTTAGAAACAGAAGCTAAAGGAATGTGTGGTCTCCTGAGTTACTCTCTTTCATTAATTCATCCATCCATTCATCATTCATTCATTCAATCATTCATTTATTCAATGCACCTCTCATGCATTGTCCCAGGCCAGGGGGGAACGCAACACTAGACTAGACAGATTAAACAAAATAATATGAAGAAAATAGTCCCCTGATGGGTACTGGAGGAATTCTCTGAACTCAGATCTAGAGAACTTCCTTTAGTTCATGGGATTAGAGGATGCCTTCTAAGTTTGAGCTGAACCCTTTAGGTAGGGTTATCCAATTATAGAGAAAGCAAGGATCAGATTTCCAAAACAAGTGTGTATGGTTTGCCCTTGTTGGGTTTTGTGAAGCATAGAAACAGTATTTTTCATCCCACCATTCAGCATTTCTCCATGGAGAACAAAGCACATAACAGATACCTTCTTGGCTCGCCAGACTCCCGTGTGCAAGACAGGGAGGCAGCCTTATTATTTCCCTTATTATCTCCTATTACTGTTTGCTTCCACTTTTCCCAGGGTTTTTGAATTTGTAAAATAGATGAGGAGTTTTGATGTGACCTGGATTATACAAACACCTGCTTGGATGTCTCTGCTGTTTTCTTTCTCCAAGAGAAATGACTGCGGGCGTATGTTTGAACCAACATGGTCATTATATTATTTGAATTTTTCTCCTCTTTTCCTTGGCCTATTTTTAGATTTCTTCTTCCATTTTCCCAGCTCTATTAGAATAAGGTTTTCATTTTAATCACGCTCTCTGGGCAGGCCAAATTTAGGCATAATGAAAACAAAAAGTGTTATGCAAAATGAGACTTTAGAGGAAGCCCAGGCTGCACGTGCATGGCATGCTCAACATGTACTGGCCAGGAACAGCATGCAGGTTTTCCACATGGGCTTGGCTTGGAAGCCTGAATCCGCAGTGCCTGCTGTTCTCCCCCAAAGCAAGGCAGCCTATTAGAACTCTAAGAATACGCTACTGCATAAGTAATATAGCACAAAACTTCTGTCCCTCATGCCTCCAGCAGCATGGTTGCAGATACAAGATTGAGTAGTCTAGGCTGAGGGTCGCCCTGGCCACATCATCTGCAATGAGAACATAAACCTGTGGGATTCTAGAGTGAGTGAACAGAGTAGGTGGAGCTACAGAGATACTCTTACTAACATGCACATTTATTCTTTGGGGCTTATTGATCTTATGCCCTAGCTACACAGGAGAATGACCTAGGGTGTTTTTTAAAATACTGCTCTCCTGAAAAGGTACCAGGACCAAACTAAAGCCAAAGCTCTGAGAGTGGGGCATGGCCAGCTCTACATGATTCTGAAGTCCTACAAGAGTGGAAAATCTTATATTAAACCTCACCCACCCACAGCTCAGGGATGGTGGTGGAAGAGAGGGCAGAAAGACTGTAAGAGTCAGGGTTGGTGCATGAACGTAAGGAAACAGAGGCTTTCAGGCCGCTGGGAACCTGCTCATATGAACTTGTAACAGCATGCACATACACAGACCAACTCAGTCAGACAAAAATCCCAGCATAGAACTGGAGAACTAGGCAGCAGGCCCCAACCCTAGCCAAGGAACTATTGGCAACTGATTACTGCTGGGGAAGGGAAAGAAGATCTTCTTTAAGGGAGTGACTATAGACAGGTTGACCAGACTCCCGGGGATGAACTTGTACCAAGGGACATCTGGGTACAAATGCCTGGCCAGATACAGCTTCACATAAATTACAGAAATGAATGAAACCCTGTGGGAGGCCATGGGAGACACAGATGGGTGAGGGAGCTCTAGAGAGTGGAAAATCCTCCCCTCTGGGAAGAGAAGTGTCGGCGAAAGGAAGATCACCATGTTCCACCTAGTGCAACACTCTCCAGTTGGTATCGCTTGGGAGCCAGCTGAAAAACGAAGCTCAGCCCCTAACAAGCACAAACTCACCAAGAACCCGCATGGGAACAGGTTCCCTGAGACGCCAAAAGATTCTTATTCATGTCACAAATCAAGAAATGCTGCTTCTTTCCATTTTCCATTCAGAACAACATGTGAGGTCATTGAGATTTCTGTTAGACGCAACTGCAGTCAGCACTTGGCTGCACATTTGAAGCTGTATTCAACTATAATCCCTTCCTGTCTCAGTCTCCTCATGTATACTATGAGCTACTACTTCCTTCACAGGATGTTGTGAAGGAAAGTCATTTCTACTGCCTAGCACAGGACCTTCTTCATCTATGAATGCCATTAATTATTACCATGACATAGGTGACTATTCCCTGCTGATTTCACTCTGCTTATATCTCAACATGGTACAGAGGGAAAAAAAATCATTGCTATGAAAAGTCATCTACCAAATGAATCTCATCAGTGAAATGGAATTAAAGGTATGTCAGGACATCCAGAAATGGTTCAAACAAATAAATCAAGAACATTTGAATATATTTTGCTGTTGGTGACCTTGTTTGACAAAAGTTCTTAATCCTGAGGCTTAGTTAGTTCTAAGAATGCTAGCTCCTTCAACTGGATTGCTCACACACAGTCAGTCACTGAGATGATCACAGAGGAAGCAGCTTGTCTTCCATAGCTCCAGCCCATGTGCTTGCACCAGTGGACAAGAATGTAAATGTATTTCTCAGGGCTGTGCCCCGATGCAAGTGGGGGACAGGCAATTCAATACCCATACTGAATAGATGTGGGAATGGAAAATCTGTGTCCTTAAAATTAGAATACCTTGGCTGTTGGAATATGAGATTCTTTAAATATCTGCAAATAATTTTACATTCCTCTCTTCAAAAGAAGGTAACCAATGTCTCTCATCTTTAAAGTCAGCAGTATTTTGTGGCTGACTCCTAATGAATAGTTTGTGGAAGTGTGCATCTTTTAGGTCTAGGTAACAGAAGAAGGCACTGATTTTTCTTACTGTCTCTCAGGCCATGTGCTTGATGGGGTGTGAGGTGTGAGTTGTCCTGACATGAGCTCAGTCCACAGAGAGCAGAACTGAGGCCATGTGCAGGTGCCATCACGGAACGCTTTCTGCAGCTTCAGTCAAGTCTTCGTGAAGGTTGCAGCCTTAACCAACAGATAGCCTGCAACCTCAAGAGAGACACTGAACCAGAACTGTGCGGCAAAGGTGTCCCTAGATGCCCCGCCCATAAAACTGTGTGAGATGATCAAGTTGTAGCTTTAAGTCAGAGAAAACAGGAGAATTTAATTTTGGAACAGCAGAGAACTCACACACTAGCCTTACAAATATCACATTATATCTTCTGAAAAGCTGGACGATGTGGCACAGTGAGGAAGGGTAGGGACTGAGCTGAAAGAGAAGCAAGTCCCAGGCCTTAAGAGATGATAAGGATTCATGAAATCTTGTCTTCTTAGGCAGAAATTTTGAAGTCTAGAAATGCTGTATTTGACCTTGGCTTTGCCAATAACTTGTTTTGTGACCTTGGATGGGTCCCTTAATAGATCTCTCCCTCTTAGAATAAGATGCTAAAGACCCAATACAACACTTTCCAGAATACCCAACGGTCTCCTCTTTTCACTTGTCCTTGTTCTTCTGTCTCAGGCCCACAGAGCCTTTACCCTCAGTACATGTACCCCAGGGACAGGTGTTGTCTCATGAGAAGGAATACTCAGGAGGTGAGGATGTGGAGGAGAGGAAAGCCAGCTTATATTCTCTGTCTGGGGCATTCTTTGGTGAAGGACTCACCACAGGAGTGGATAAAGAGTACTGCCAATCTAAGTGACATTAGGAGTTTAGAGGGAAGGTGGAACCAAATCAGAAACAATCTTCTGTTCTGCCATCACTGGTGGTAGAAGAAAGGCCCAGTTGTAAGAACGGTGAGTGGCCCCCTCGATCTCACACCACCCTTCCCACTCTGAGTCAAGCCTTCTATGGAGGCAGTCCTCTCAGTCTAAGAATAGACCTTGTCTGTCCCAGGCTCTAGCTTGGTTTTCCATGCTTCGCTTTTCCTCTTAAAGATCTACTTCTTCGGATGACTCTGGGGACACAAACACAAAACTTGACAAATTTCTCTAAGGTTGAAAGTCAAAGTGAAGAGGATCTGAAGTGAGAACCAAGAGACTCTCACCTCCCCGGTGAGTTCAGATCCCCGAATCTAAATGCTCCTGACCTGGGAGAGCATAAGAAGGAAGGCAGCACCACCCCAGACCTTAGCCATCTACCCTGACGAAGTGCGTCTGTGGGTTAGGGGGGCCCCGGCCGCTCCAGACCACTTGGCTCCTGACATCTTCCTGGCACTAATTGGAAGACCTCTGGAATGCATTTCACAAATTGAATCATCCCAGCCTTCCTCTGCTGTTCCCAGTCCCCAAGCCTGGGGGAGAGGGGGAAACTTGATCTCCTGCCTGCCAAACACAATTATGGAGGAAATCAGTCTTGTCTGTGCTGCCCTACCCATAGTTACTCTGATGATGAGCAAAGAAAAGGGGATTGGGGGTTGGTGGGCCACTCCTAGGTGGCCATCTACATGCTGTCCTGACATTCCACAGGGCCTGTTGGGCATAAAAAGATTCAGGAAGCTCTGTCATGCCCCATTTCATAGCTTCTAAACCTGAAATCAGACCTTCTGCTAGAAAGGATAATATTAATGTCTGGAATTTACATGGTCCTTTCCTCCAAGGAGACCAAAGGATTTTATGCACATCCCTCAATAACCCTAGCTACCAGGCCCGGGAGGCCCCCTGCTTCAGTGGAGGGAGAGGTGCATGGAATGGTTAATGATCTTAGGTACCCCTACCCAAGGGAATCTGGAATTCAGAGGCCATGGATTCTAACTGGGTTAGCCTTAGACAACTACTTAGCATCTGCTGGCAGTTTATGGGATGAGCCTAGGTCACTAAAGTCACAGGGTAATTAAACAAAAGGGAGAGAAGGTAGAAGCAGCGTTTGGCTGGAGTAGGATAATGAAAATACCAAACTTTCATGGCCAAGGCTGACTTATGCCCATTTGCTGGGGATCAGGAAGATCATCAGTGTAGTCAAATGTCACATGCTTGTGGGCTCCAGAGTTGTCTCATTGTAGTTTGCTAGTGGCTAAGACTGACTGGCATGAACCAATACCTGTTCTTCAGGACTTGGTCAGTTTGTAAAATCAACCTGGGGCAAGTCCTTTTACATCTCTGACATGGTCCTCACTTAGAACATGTCGAAAATATTCCTCTGATATTTACAATTCTAGTAGTCACCAGGGACCTAACAAGAGAAATAGACTTACTGGAATAGCTAACTGAAACACCGAGTTTCAAGTTCTATCCTAGAAAATGGCTATGACGTTGGATGACTTCAAAGGACTTCTCAGAATTTTCACTTTTTCACCTACAAAATAGAGCTGTTGGTTATATTCTCCTAAAGCTTCTCCTAGTTAGGTCTGTATCACTGGATTCAATGATTCTACATGGACAAAGCTATTCAAGCGTTGGTTGACTCCCTTCTTTATTTCAAGTCTTCATCTACTCAACCATGTATTCATCACACATGGACTGTCTCTAAGTGCTCTGGCTTCTATTAGGAGCTGGAGCATAACAATAGCAAAAGGGACATGGCTGAATCTATATCTTAATGAAATCCTAGTCTAGGAAGAGAAGCAGAAAAATAAATCAGTATCACAAAGGATATTTGAAGACCCAGAGGAATGAGCGATCTCAGCATGCTCAAAGTATGTTAAGAGAGTCAATAAAGTTGGACCATGAGTGACAGGACAGCAGGCACAGCAGTTAGTGTTGGAGAAAATGTCAGAGGCAGGTCAGGAAGGTGTCACATTCCAGCTCAAGGATGATCTTTGTTATCTAAAGACGTCCTGAAAAAGGGCCAGAGAGATGACTCAGCTGTGAGAATCACCAGCTGTTCTTGCAGAGGAACTAAGTTCAAATCCTAGCAAACACATGGCTGCTAACAACCATCCATAACTCCAGTTCCTGGGGATCAGACACCTTCTGACCTCCACAGGCATTGAACGACACGGGTGCACTTACTCACATGCAGGTAATACACTCATATACACAAAAGAAAAATTATAAATAAGGTATTTAAAAAGACATCCTGGAAGAAGCCATTTAGGAAAGTTTAAGCATGGTTGTGACAGAATTATGTCTTCATCTTTGTTTATTTGTTTATATCACTGTTGTACATCAAGCATTAGACAGATGAAGAGGATAGAGGGAACTGACTAGAAAGTCTATGCAATGCTCCAGAAAGGACATGATCTAAACTTGGATTAGGGTGAAGATGCAAAACCAGAGAGTATCTGGAAAATCTGAGAGGTTAGAATCAGAACAACAAAGTCATTGGTTTTGTAGGCGGGAGGTGTGGGAAGAGAGTGGGTGTAAGACAGGAGCTCTCTGAATGCTGTGTAATCAGCACTAGAGCTGACTGGTGATTCCTAGCTTGGTCTCATGACTCAGAATGCTGAACAAATTCCATTTCCTCTACCAGACTGCTCTCTAGGGTCCTTTCCAGTGAGAAGTGCTCACCTGTGACTCCCTGTCCTATCACTTCCTTCCCAGCGGCTGTGGCAAGACTGATAGTTCTGTAGGAAAAACACAGAGCCCATAGTTATAAAATCCCCATGAATCTAGCCTTTCCTGTGGGGTAATAGAAATCCAACAGCGAAACATCAAACTATTGGAGGAAAAGGAAGACAGAACAGCTGTGATTTTAGGACTTTGTGTGAAAAATAATGCAAGTTATAACCAGGAAATATACTTGTAGTGTGTGGTGTCTGGGCTTGATCTATGATAGGCTTTGACAGATCATCATGACAAAAAAATGCTACAATGAGAATCACCAAAATACTCTGTGTTTCTACTGATTGATTGAAAAAAAGACAATTATAGGTCTTTACCCAGCCTTTTCCTTCTGTCTCTTTATATGTCAGGGTTTAGCATTCACATAGTCAGTCTTATACAAGCTTCATGCAATATTAAAATGTTTATGCAATCCTTTCTGTGCTTCAAGCAGCAGCAAATGTTCCTGGTGTGTAAAGAATGAAGAGAATAATGTTCTTACACTTTCCCCAGAGAAAGTCCAAAACCAGAGCCATATTTGTCTTGCCCTCCATGATTAATTGGAGCAATAAATCAGATATTGCTGTTCCCCAGCTCTTGACACCCATCCTTGGGACCCCCATGTGTTGAATGAACACTAATAAGAGGATACTGTCTGGTTTCTTTGCCTTGAAGATCAGAGAATTGGACTGACACTTAGAATGCTTCACCTAATCTCATGGCTGCAATTCTACACTGTGTATGCCATGCTAGTATTAGTCAGATGTCAAACTGTAAAGTCATTTAACCAATATGTGAATGATACAGCATTCGGAGAGGTTCACCTTCAGCTGCTGCAGCCTTACAGTGAATTGATTTCCAAACATATGAATCCAAATCCAAGGGTTGGAGACGAACAGAGAAATCAGTCTCAATCCAGTAATGATTGTAAGACAGTCAATGGAGTAAATATTGCTGGAGGGGAAAAGAAAGGCTTAGAGACACCAACTCATAGTCTCAGAACAGCAGCACTGGATGCATAGCTTGCCAAGCCTAGAAAAATGAATGGGATGGTATTTAAGATTATTTTATATGCTAGCAATCAAGGTTCAGAGAGGTTAAGGAACTTGTTCAACCTTCTTAGTTGGTGGTCCCCTGTTTCATGCAAAACTCAACTGACCTTCAAAGAAGGGTCAAGCCAATAAGAAACATCCTTTCAGCCTGTAGTCCATTGTAATGATACCAGGTTCTCTTGATGTGCAGGGATTCCACGTATAAGCTGCTCTCTCACACGATGAGTTCCTTGCCAAGCCTACCTCTCTGAGAAGCTTTCTGGTTATTATTTTCCCTACATAGTTCACTCTGTTTAGTGAGCCCTGTTGGTTGATACAAGGGTCAGAGATTTAATTGGTAGGCTTAAACCATATATGAGGCAATTTAATATTTCTTCTAAGAAACTGGTTTCACAGTCCAAGATAGCTTCCCACAAGTGCTTATAATGAAAGCTGGAGAAGGTTGAATTAATGTAGCCATATTCATACAACCTTCTGAACCCGAGCTCCCTAGTATGTATTCCAAGCTCAGGAAGCTCAGTGGAATGCATTCCAGGTGGTTGTAAGAGTGGAGAATAAGAGCATGTCTTAGGCTTAGGTCTGACTGCATGGAGCCCAAGACTGTTGACGAGTGGGTTTACAGGCTGGAGAGATGGTTCAGCAGTTAGGAGCAATGTTAATCTTGCTGAAGTCCCTGGTTAGATCCCCAGCTCCCACATGGTGGCCAACAACCATCTATAGCTTCAGCTCCAGGAGGTCCAATGCTCTCTTCTGGCTTCGATGTGGTTATATATACAAGCAAAACACTTATACACATAAAATAAAAATTAATGTAAAAAATTTAAAACAAGTGAGTTTATCTACTTTAGTGTCAAAGATACTTAGAGGATAAGACTGTAGGTTTGCATTTATTTTAATGCAGTGAACCTATGATCCTTTCTACCTAAGAAGGACAGTTTATTAATCTTCAAATAAATTTTCAATAGCAGTAGACCTAATAACAGTACCCAGATTTAATGTTAGAAAAATTCTGAAGTACCAGGCAAGACTGTCCCAGATTCACTGAAGAATATGACCCCAAGCTAATGACATGGATGCATCTTCCCTTAAGACTGACATAGTCCTCATCTGTGAGGATGCCTCTTTCTCCTCAACTGTGGTCTTTCTTTGCTGTAGGTACTTTTTTAGTCAGTGCTTTAAGATGATGGGGCCAGAGGAGCTGTCAGCCTCTGGGGGAAGATGTGAGATTTCCATTATGTTGATGCCATAATTTTCTGTGTCTCTCAAGGTTTTGCTCTCCAGTCTGGGCATCCTTCATCACTCCCTTGGCAAACTGAAGTGGTATGGAGCCACTGGCTGCTGAGAAGTTTAGTGTTGACTTGGCTCTGGCATGCTGAAGACAGAGTGTTTGTGCGGCCTATCACCCTCTATTCACTGTGAAGAGGATGTTTTAGTGAAGCTCTTGGCTGTAAATACCTTCAGGAAAACTTATTTTCAATCATTTCTTTTCAACACTGTGAACAAATGCACACTTTATCCTTCACAAAGACACAAGCAACATAGAGCTCTCTTCACTTTCTACGGAATTAATCATGGCAGGAAATAAAAACTCCCAATCTTCAGAAAGTAGCTAACATAGGCTAAGACAAAAATTATTAGTTAGTTTATAGAACTTGAGCCTAGCACAAAACTCCTTCCCAGCCCCTGTACACAGGCAGATCCTACTGAAGAAGATCTGGGGCTTTCAAAGGAGACTTCAGGTAAAAGGAGCCGTGCTGGAGCAAGGTACTCTTCGGTCCCATTCCAGAGCACTTGAAACCCTTGTTATCTTGAGTGATTTGATTCTCAAGGATATCACCATAAAAATGCAGAGCCTCAGCCTCATCCCAGCCTCCTGAACCTGGATCTGCATGTGAACCGGATCCTCAGAAAATCCATAGGATATTAAACTGTAAAGCTTGATTTAGAGTTCCGTTTTCCTGTGCTACTGTGAAGGATAATATCATCACAGGCTGAGCCGCTCACCTCCTCTGCGGTTTTCTGTGTTTGTACTGTAGGCCATCCTGAGACAACCCCAGCATTGTTGACCCAAATCAATCTCTGTATTTTGGCTGTTCATCCTTCCCTCAGACTAATTTGCATCTTTTATGGCACAAGTCCTCTAAATACAATGCCTTCTCAAGGTTCAATATTTAATAGTTAGCCTTGGGAGTTGATAAAAATCACTTTACCTGTCTGGCCTATAGTTTCCCCAGATGCTAAATGGTGATATACATATGTGTCACTCTCTATGGGACACACATGCCAGGAGGACAAATGAGGTCATTCATATTTAATAGCACTCATTATTATACAGTGAGTGCAAGGCATTATTTGTGAGCATCTGTCTGGGTTAATGGCCAATATCTCCTGAATAGGCTAACCATTTTCATTACATGCTTAATTCTAGCAGTGTTAGAAAAGTTGGAGTTTCACAATACTCTCTGTCTGGGTAAGTTATTTTTCAAAGGTCTCAGGGTACCCATCAAGTTCAGGAAGAATCTCTAGCAATGGAGAAGGAATCCTATACAAAGGAGAGTGTTCACTATGACACTGGAAGATGGGGTTTCTTATCTGTATTGTCACCTCAGTGGAGATGGACAAGCAAGAAATGGTCATCATAAAGAGATTAGACTGCAGTTCAAGACACTGAAACACTAAGTCTTTAGGACTAGAGGTAGGAAAGAAAAGGATGGATGGATGGTCCAGGATGCAGGGAGGTGGAACAAGCAGGTGGCAAATTCAGAAAACCGGGAGTAGGAATCCAGACACGTTGATCTGTGGCAGGAGGTCTCTTATGCACAGGAATGTCCAAGAGGTACACATAATCTGATGTGTCGGAATCAGGGAGTCAAAATAAAGGAGCAGGTCTCTCACAGGGAAATCAACCAACAAACAGGAAGTAAAAGATGGGTCACATTTGATGGTGGGGTGTGATATGTAGCATACATATGTACAGATGAGGACGTGCTTCTTCTGCCAGGCATCACCACAGTATGCATGTGGATATTTTGCCTAGAGATCTAGAGTTTTTGTACACAGCTACCTCAAGCCAAAACGAAGTTAAATCCCTTGGCTTCCCCGGCACATAGTTTAGCCCCAGTCCATTGTGTTTGTTTCCTACTCTTCATCCATCCAATTATTTACCTATTCATGCTGCAGATACTTAATGACCCACTAAAGGACAGGCTCCAAGTGAGGCAGTATTTACTCCTATGGACCACAAAGTCCAGTGAATAATAATCAGGTAACACAGAAGAAAATGTAAACTTGTAACCTTACTATGAAAGTAGGCATGTGAACTGAGAAGTTAGAGAACCCTGATTCTATGAGAAAATAGCAGTTGGACTCCAGTCTAAAGGATGTTTGAGAATTTACTTGACAAAGAAGAACATATTCAACAGAGACAAGGAACATGGGGGAAAAGAGGCCCAGGAGGCCAGTGTTGGTGAGATTGGAAAGCTTGGATAGGGAGACAGAGTCACCGAAGAGATGACAGAAGTTTATTGGAGAACAGGACAGTCCCCCATGCTTAGCCACTTAAAAGTCCTAATGCCCAGAAGGCCACTTAGCATCAGGCCCCACCTTTCCTCTCCCCCGAGGGAATCTCTAGGTATCTGACTACAAGAAGTATGAAAAGGTAACTCTACCCTGAGTCCTGATGTCTGTATCTTCCTCCATCAGCCTCCACAGCACTGGTGTTAAGAACCATCTCTACTTCAATAAAGGAACAGCCTGGAGGCTTGGGTTTAAATCGAGAAGAGAAGAGCAAGTCTGGCTGCCTTGGTGTTATCAGGTCAGTCTTTGCACATAATGGTCTTCCATGCTTGTTGGTATGAATTTTCCCTTGTTGAGTCAAAGAATTCAGTGTTACTTGTTTTCTATATTCTTAGCTGTCTGAAAGAGCCTGACATTAAATACAGTAAAGGAATTCCATTATCAAAGATCCTTCAGCACATAGAATAACAGCTGCTTTCTACTGAATACTTGCGCCTGACATGCATCTGTGCTTACATGCATTGCTTCATTTCATCTGTGGTAATTCTGTATGTTTTGGATGGTTTATGTGAATGTGTATATATACATGTTCATATGTGTATGTATGTGCATATGTGTTTACCTGCATATAGAACCCAGCGATGAATGTTGGGTGTGTTCCTTAATTGCTCTTCACTTTAGTTCTTAAAAATTTATTTTTATTTTTGTGAATTTCATATACGCTATAGTCTTTGCATTATTTCTATCCCCCTCCAGTTCCTCCAATGCCCTTGTATCTCCTGGTATCTCTCAATTACTTGTCTTCTTCTCTGATTACTGTTACATGTGTGTGGTGTATTACTGAATCCATTTAGTGGTGCTTCTTTGTAGCTGTGTTTATGGACACCCAGTTGGAATTAACCTCTCATGGTGCTCATCCCCGGGGAACACTGACTCTTCCTCCCTCTGCGTCCATTGGTTTCCTATAGGTCTTCATGTTGAGGTGGGACCCCTTGAAATTTCCTACATCCACCTTGGCATGTCAACTGGTTTTGTCATTATGCAGATCTCGTTAGACTAAAATACTGTGCAGATTTCATGACAGCTTCCCTGTCATGTCTAGAATACTATAAGTAGCAGCCAGTATCTTGTCTCTCTGGCTCTTACATTCTTTCCACACCCTCTTCCATGATGTTCCCTGAGCCTTATGTGTAGAGGTTGTATTGCAGATTTTTCACTTAGGTCTAGGCACCTCAGAGACACTTATTCCCTGTGTTTGACCAGTTGTGGAACTTCATAATAGTCTCCATCTATTACTAAAAGAAGCTTCTTTGACAAATGGGCTCTTTGCCTTAGTTTTTGAGACAGGAGCTCTCACTGAACCTAGAGCTTACAATCAGCTAATCCAACTGGCCAGAAACCCCAGGGAACCCATCCTGTCTCTTCCTCCTCAGCAGTGGTTTACGGGTATGTACCACCATGACTTTTTCTTTATGTTAAGTGCTCAGGATCTGAACTCATGTCTGGCTGAGATGACTGAGCCATCTCCTTCTCTCAGTTCATGCTTTTGTGTTTTAACCCCCATTTTATAAATGAAAAAAAAAAAACTGGCAATGATTCAGCCAAAGTGAGAGGGTTAGTAAGTAGTAGATTCGGGATCAGAGTCCTTTTGTGCCCCATAAGCAATATGACAAGCACTTGGTATAGCCTTTCCTAAACATTATACACACAATTCGCAGTTTCAGCTAGGAGCAATTTGAGGCCTTAGTCCATGGGAGCTTTCTGAAGACCTCTGATAGACTTTGTCACTAGCAATGGCAACTGTACTTCTTAGCCCAATCCAGATTTCACTTTCTCAAGCCAAGAAGCATGATTTAATCTTGCAAAGTCAATAGGACACATGGTTAGAAGAGAAAATAGGGACAGGTACATAAAAACACTTTGCAGACTACAAAGGGCCAAACAAATGTCTGCTGTATTATTAAAATCATGATAAAATATTCATCAGGAGTGCCAGTCTCCAGAATACTAGTGACATTGGGTTCTATGCCCAGCAAGGTCACATACCTGGTAAGGTCAGAACCCTGGTTTCTGACTCAATGCTGTTGGGAAACGATGTGAGGATTTTTTTTTTTTGACCTGGATGTGCCAAATACACAATAGCTTTATTGTCTACAATGTACTCGCTCAATTAAAAAACTCTCTAAGTTAAAAAGTAAAAAAGTGGGAAGCAATTTGCCCAGTTTTGTGGACTTGACATATACCAAAAAAATCTAATCTTACCAATTTTCTCACCTCATTTGACAAGTTATTTTGGCGAAAGGGTTGACAGAGCGGGAGGCAAACAATTCTAAGGAAACTTTAACTATAAATAATTAGGGCACTGCTAACATGGTGACTAGACAGGTGGAAGGACATGAAGATTTTCCTAAGCCAATAAGTTTGTTTAGACCAAATATAATGCCAATATAATAGACATCCTATCAGTCAAAAATCAACATGAGGAAGTAAGATTGCCACAGAAAATCCTTCACCCAGAAGTGTCAACAAAGCAAAAGTGTGTGAGTTGGGGAGGAGAGAGAACAAAATAGGAAGAAAAAGACAGGATTCTCTGCACCTAATTGGCAGTTGTTTCCAAAGCACTTACTGCAGCTAATTTAGAAGG
Source organism: Eospalax fontanierii (assembly GCA_035773235.1). Taxonomy (NCBI): domain Eukaryota; kingdom Metazoa; phylum Chordata; class Mammalia; order Rodentia; family Spalacidae; genus Eospalax; species Eospalax fontanierii. The sequence goes on along the minus strand of CM069529.1, from coordinate 34,134,979 downwards.
CTTGTGGCATTACTCACAGCAAGACGCATAAAGACTAGAATTTCCTGATCTCCCTTCAGCACAAATGGCACCATCAATTGCAGCAAAAGGAAACACGGTTTCCCTTCAAACCAGGGCAGGCAAAATTCCATTTGCTTTACCGTTTAAAAGAACACAAAGGCAATGTAACTTATTCAGTTCTCTGGGTAAAGCAAGTCACCCTATTAGTGAGCTCCCCAAAGTCTTGCAATCTAAACCAAATCAGGAGGCAACCATCATTCAGGCGGGCTGGTGAATGGGTAAATCAAGTGACGACAAGGAAACAAGCAGTTTTGACCTATGTCTTTTTGTGTAGCAAATGGGCCTGTGTACCCTGCTGGCTGCCAACAAATAATAAATAACAAGAGTCAAAGGAGAATTTTAAAGCTTTCTTTTGCTCTGAGTTGATTCAGAGGCCAAAAATGAAAGAGAAAATGGGGAAGTTTGGAGGTAAAATTCAGTGGCTAGCCTGTAGAGTTTATATAGACAGTTAAGATATAATGATATAGGGAGAAAGAGCCTCTCCATCCGAGACTCAAGCAACCAGTAGCATTTGTATCATCAAATAACCTCCAAGTGTATTTACTCCCTAACATTCTTCTAAGAGATAGGGAGCTGTGGATCTTCATTCGCACAAAACTGCAAATGAAGGCACAGGCTTTCCCTTCCCACATTGTGATCAGAGTAGCAGAACATGCTTCACTGAGAACTATGTTGCTTTCTGATTCTGTGTACACACTCACCCCTCATTGATCTTGGCTAATGCAGGCATAAGAAAAATCATATCTTTTAAGTGTGTCTCTGTGTGGGTGGTGCATGTATGTAAGTATGTGTGTGTGTTTACCTATGAAAGCATGTGTGTGTATGTGGGCATACATGCATATGTGTATGTGTATGTAGGCTAAATTTTGATGCTGGTTGGCTTCCTCAGTCCCTCTCTACCTTATCCATTAAGCAGGGTCTCTCATTTGAACCGGGAGTTCCCTGGGTTTGAATAATACAGCAGGCTTGCTCTGTGAATCCCCTCTCTGCTTCCTAGGTTCTGATATTGTAGGTGTGCTGAAACATCCAGATATTCGTGTGGGTGCTAAGGATCCAAACTCCAGTCCTCATGCTTGGACTGCAAATGCTTTACACAGAGTCATTTTCCCAGTCCATTCTGATCTCTTGCTATGCTTTGGAGCAACACCAGCTCACATCAAGTAACAATGTATCTCCAAGAGTTCCTTTGTATGTACAAGATATTCATGCTGCAGCCTGAGTCTTGTTTGTGATCAGATCTTCATTTAGCTTCTTTCCTTCCCTGCTCTGCTTCTTGTTAGCAACTTCCCCTGGGAACATATCTGCGATAAATCACTCATTCATTACTCACTCATTCTCATCTCAGGCTCAACTTCTGAGGAATCAACCTAAGATAGAGAATGTTTCATCATAATTGTCTGTGTTACATTTAGAATAGACTAAGTTAAAATTGTGAAATATGTACCCACTTCCCAAATCTCAATGGATTTAACAATACTAGGTGACATAGTGCCTGTACCACCTGCCCATTGAAACTTTGGAAGGATCTGTTCTCACCTGAGACACTCAGAGACTCAGGCTGAGGGTCTTAATTTTGAACACTGCTAGTGACCAACAGAGAATGAAGACTCCTGAATGCTCCTGCCAGTAATAACTTATATCCAGAATTGATACACAGCATTTCTGCTCCCAACCAGAACTGGTTTCAAGTTATTGCCAACTAGAAGGGGGGTCCACCCATGTGTAAAGCAATGTGCTACTGTGGTACTTAGTCCCTGGGCAGGGACAAGCTTCATGAATGATAACTGTAGCAAACCAAAGTATAGATCCCCAAGATCTCTGACCTTTGGTTTCCTTGACTATCGACCTGTCTTTGTAATCTGCTTACAGATATTTTCCTCTGGAGACTACACTGTTGACTGCACAGACCAAGACCTGAAAAATCATTGCTGCTATCTCAGTTTTACTATAGGTCTGTAATATAGAGATTCTGGATAGTCCATACTCAACGCCTTGATCTCTTTGTTTATGAAATGAACTAACAACTATTTTATGTGACCTTTCAATTTGGTCATGAAACCAAAACAACTGGAACATATAGAGATATCTGCCATAATGTAAACTTTTAAAAATGTTATTTTATGTATATGAATGTATTGTCTGCATGTATATAAGTGCATGTTATATACATGTGTATATAAGCATGTTTGTAGAGTTCAGAAGAAGGCATTGGATCCCCTGGAACTGGAGTTATGGATGGTTGTTAACCACCATGTGGGTGCTGGGAACTGAACCCAGGTCCTCTGTAAGAGCAGCCAGTGCTCTTAACTGCTTAAACCATCTTTACAGCCCCAATATTTATTTTTAATGGACAAACGCACATTAAATAATTACTTTCATAGCCAGAAGAAAAAAAATACTGCAGTTCTTGAGGCTGCGGTGGTAGCTCAGTGTGAGGCCCTGAGTTCAGACCTCCAGCAGCCACGGAAAAGTTAGGCCAGGCAGTGGACAGCTATAATCCCAATGCTTTGGGGGTGGGGAATGGAGGATCCTAGAGGCTTGCTGGCCAGCAAGTCTCAACAAATTGGCCAGCTCAAGGTTCAGTGAGAGACTTTGTCTCATAAAATAAGGTGGAGAAAAATTGAAAAAGACACTCAGTGTCAACCTCTGGTTTCCAGACACATGTACACATGTAAGTAACACACACACAGACACACACACACACACACACACACACACACACAAATAATGCAAACACAGGACTGTGATCCTTGAGGAAAGGGAGTCAGATGGGTGAGCCATTCAGCTGACCCAGTTTTCTATCTGGTGGCCCCTGTTGGATTGTGGTACAGCATAGAGCCAAAGCATGGTCTTGGTGAGGCTAGATTCTAAGCTACCTTGAACTTATGGCTTTGGCATCAGAAAACATGAAACAATGCAAGAAAAACATCTGCAAATCTGACTGGAGTCTCTATGAGACTTTGACTGCAAACTGTACCTCACATGTGCAGTGCAAAACTTAAGGCAGCCAGGAAAATATCATCTACCAAAGAAAGAAAAATTATCAGACGATTACAGTTTCTATGTCAGTTGGAGCTTGTATCCCAGTCTACAGCAGGTTGCAAAGGGCTGGGAGACAGCATTCCCACACCACAGTGGAGAATCCCCAATAAATGCAATATAGACCTTACAGAGTCAGAAGTAGGCCCAAACTAGCCCTATATTCAAGAGTTCCTTTGGCTATCTCTAACAAAGTTCAAAGACAAGTCTTAGGGAGTCAAATTGATTCACAAGTCAATGACTTGCCTACCAGAACAGAATCCAGCTATCTATTAAAGAAGACAACAAAATTGAGGCCGGTGATAATGCAGGATCAGTAATATTCATCAGACAATCTTAACATTGTCAAATAGGTAAACAAACAAGAAAATAGGATTCATTAACAGGGGGAAAGTCAGTGAATAATTAAGAAACAATCCAGAAATGGTAGAAAAGGATGAATTAATAGTAAATGATTTTAGGCAGCATAACATATTCCCATAATTACAAAAAGAAGAACTTAACAAAAAAGAAAGAAGAAAGCACCAAAGAGAATTTGTAAGCACTACAAAGGAAAAAAAAAGAATCCAGTCAAAGTGCAATTCTAGAATAGACAAATATCTGAAATAAAAGAATTCACAGGATGGACTTAACAGCAGGCAATTCTGCAGAAGAAAATGTTCAATGAATATGGAGACCAGGCGGCAGGAACTATTCAGACTAAAGAGCAGAGAGAAACAGATGGAGAAGGGAGAAACACAGAAGGGCCACAGTGACCTACAGCAGAGAAGTAAGTCGTGTAGCATATATGTTACACTGACAGAAGGAAAGAAAAGATGGATTGGGCCAAGAATGTAGCTCACTAATAGATTTCTTGCCTATCTCTTGCAAGGCCCTGAGTTCAGTCTCCGCCACACACACACACACACACACACACACACACACACACACACACATGCACACACACACGTACACAGAAAGGATGAATTAGAGGTGAAGAAATAACGTTGAGATGGCTTTCCAAATAAGAAATACAAATCCGCAAATCAAGAACTTCACTGAGACCTAAACATGATAATACAAAAATGGCTATACCAGCACACATAAAATGGCTAGAAATAACAGAGATAAAGGATTCATATATGAACATTCAGAGCAACCTTATTCATAATAGATAGAAAGCAGAAATAACTCCAATGTTCATTAACAGATGTGCCAACAATTTGCAAACCAATCATACAATGGCATCAGTCTAGCAGTCAAGAGGCTCACACTACTGATACAGCAGTGTGTATAAACCTTTCAGATGTCATGGTGAGGGAAAGGAACCACGCAGGAAACATACATACTGGAACATTCTCCATTATGAAGTTCTATCATAGGTAAATGGGATCTACGGCGAAAGAAACAATGTGAAAAGGCGATGATTGTCAAGGGCTATGAGGGACCTTTTGTGGGTAATAAAAATACTGTCTTTAGGGACAAGAGATACAGGTGCGTGCAGCTGTAAAATAACATACAACTGTACACAAAAGGCATGTGCTTTCATGATAGCCAAACCATTTCTTTCAGTAAATATATTTTTAAAGTTATTTTAAAAATCCAAACCCAACACTGTGTGTATGATATGCTTTTGTGGTTTAAGTACATACTGGTATCACCTTTGCTACCCCAAACGACTTCTCTCGATGCTTGCTGATGCCTGAAATTTCACTGATCGCCCTCTATTCATTTACCTTGAAATTCTCTGCCTGGAAAACTGCAAAGGTTTTTTAAATGAAGTCATATTGAGAACCATTTCACTGTAGTACAAATTCATTTTCTAAGAATGTGGTTTTTGGTTTCTTTTTTTTTTTCTTTTGAAAGACAGCTGGATCAAATATCATGAGGGAGGTTCATAGAAGCTAGTTTTTCTCATGTGTTCTAAGTTCTCTTCAATCAAAAAAATTATCTACAAAATAAGAAAAATGAATAATTATTTTGCATGTATTGAAATCCTAGATAACTGAGGTTGGGACAGGGTGGGAGGCCTCAGTGAGATGGAAAATCTGTATAAGCAGAAGTAGCTGAGAACTCCAAAAAACAAATTTCACCATCTTCAAGATTTCACATAACTGCCTTCCAATTCAGACCAGCAAAGCATTAGGATAATTGAGTCAATTTCCTACACAGAGAGACATGGCAAGATATCTTTATGGAAATTTCCAAGTCAAGATGGATACATTAAGGGATCACAACGTGAGCTTTTTGTTCATGGAAACATGATTGTGTCTCCACTCCCAGCATGCCGTACATATTCTCTGCCCCTTCCCTCTGCTTCCTGTTTCCCTCCCTCTGTGTCCTCTGGAATGACCTTTTCATTCTCTCTGCCAATGGCAAATCCTTTTACCCTTTAAGTGGTCCAAAGACCATTTTCCACAAAGCCTTTCTTGAATGGTCCTCCTGAGCTTCTATGTTTCTGGTACCTCTCCTATGACATTCAATAGAACTTGCTATTGTACTTCTCACATAATGATGATGATAGCGATAAATGTGTTTACTACATGCTATTCACAGCATGGAACACGACACATTTAGCTCATTTAATCCTGGAAACCACTCTTCCAGGTATGGAGCATTAACAGAAAAAGAAACAAAGGCTCAGGGGGCTAAAAAAAAAAAAGTCAAATAACTTGCTCCAGATAAAACTGGTCTTCATAGCCCATCTTGGGTTTGGCCCTAGGGCTGTCTGAGTCCACAGCTTTTATTCTTAACTGATGTGTTATACTGCCTCCTTGACATACATCACATTTAATAAACAGAACCAACATCTATGTGCCTATCTCCATCCTTTTAAATTGTTTGATAACCAACAGGAAGAATATTTAGTGTTCTTTGAAGGGAAGAATTAGATCTTGCACATCTTTTATTACCTCCTTGCATTTGACACATTATTTGGCAAATAGGTACATGTCAGCATATGCTTGAAGACATGAGTATATAACCCAATTGCAAGACAATAGTTCTGAAATTTGTATTCCTAGACCTTTAAGCAACAAGTGAATGAATGGACGAATAAATAAATAAGGATAAAACAAGTCCTTCTTCTGACAAGGGCTCAATGTTGATTACAAATCACCTGGCTTTGTTCTCAATAGCCCTCAGTGCTGAAATCTGCACCTCAGGAATGTCTCTATGTCTGTTTCTAACCTTGTTTCTGTTGAAAAATTGTGACCATGATGTGATTTATACGGAATCTTAAGGAAAGAAAGAAGTCAAGACATTCACATGTGCCACATCAATAAAATTTGGACCATTAAGTTGTTGTATCTGTTAGCAGGCGAACCTTTGTGGGCACAGGGTAGCATGCAAACCACTTCTATTGCATTATCTTATCTGACCTGCACATGTGGTAGTAGGCAAGGCCATCTGGAATATCCCAATATTATAAAGAAAACTGAGACAGAGAGGCGAACCGATTTGTTAGCAAGCAATATTAATATCTCAATCTTCCTGTTAGGTCCAGTTACTGTTATCTTTCACCCACTTCATGCTGTCTTAACTCATTGGTCATCAAAGACTGCACTTCTTATTCTAAGTATTACTGTTACAATGGAATCCATTTTTAAGCCTGTGTTGAGGGACAGGATTAACTCCTTTTATTGAGATGCATTTTATCATATTTTTCCTGAACAAAGTTACTATAAATTGTAGGAATAGAAGGTTATACCTCAAAGGATCTTAGGGAAGCTGGTGCCATAACTCAAGTAAAGCACTTGCCCTGTAAGCCCCATAACCTGAGTTTGATTCCCAGAACCCACATGAAGGTTGAAGGAGAGAACTGACTCTACAAAGTTGTCCCCTGAAACACGTACCTGTACACATATGCACACACATAATAATAATAATAATAATTAACATTTTAGGAAAGATCTTAGAAAGTCAGATTTCCACAGGCTCAGTTTTACCCTAGCATTTTTAAACTAGGCAAATTGATGTCTAGAAATATTAGGTGACTGTTTTTCTAATATAATTACCATACATAATCACAGTTTTAACTTAACCAACATATAAGTGGGTTATAAAGCTCTGGTCAGCTAATTCTAGAATCATTTCAGATCAATATACTGACTTATGTTTAAAAAGGGCCTTAAAGCTAATCAAATCCAAGTCTCCTCCAACTTAGCAAGCTCTTCAGCATTGGTGGGAGGTCTTCTCCATGGGTGTGTTGCTATATGAGTCCAGTTCCAACAGTCTGCATATAAGATAATATAATGAATACTGCCATCCCAATTGAACCTCCTGGGGGTGACTTCCACCTAATTTTGCTCAGTGTTCTCGGGAGCCCTCTATTGGCCATCTGGGTAATAGCAGACTGCCTCTGCCGTTCCCTGAGTCCTAGGGAATTATACTGAGTGACACTGGATGCTCATTTCAGTGCTATATGAAACACAAACGGGGAGGAAAGAACTCTGTGTTTGCCAAATCCAAACAGGCGGAGTTGGCGGGGAAATAAACCTCCATTTTCTCAGCTTCCAAAAATACACATTGACAAGAGTCAATTCCAAAACAAACCTCCCTGCTCAGAATCAAAGGCTTGTCTGGCCTTTCTTCATGAAAAACTCGGCCAATACCTGTTCCCTCCCTCTCATGCAAGTTCTGACCCACCTTGTCCCTTACTCTTACCCCAGTCAAAGTGAACAGAGGATGACACGAAAGTCAGGTCCTCCTCAAAATGGCCTTCCTGTCCCTCCCCAAGCCCTTCCTCCTTCCTGCTTCGTCTCCTTCCTATTTCCCTTCCTCCTTCCTGCTTCGTCTCCTTCCTATTTCCCCTCTCTCTTTCCTGCTTTTCTCGGTCCCATAAATACTCATCAGAAATTAGAAATCTAAGCCTGACTTAGAACCTTCTGCTAGGAGTCGACATTGTGGTGGTTAAAATAGCTAGGCTCTTGTGGCAAAATGGGTTCATTTGTGTTATCTCAACTAGTAGGGTGTAGAGTAAATTGATTCTCCGAGGGAAAAGCCTGATGAGCTGTGGACAAACACCCCTCCCAGCCCGAGTGGTTATTACCCAGGACCACCTTGCCTAGAAAGACAGGGAGCTGGGCAAGTCCTATGCTCCTCCCCACCTGTCCATTGTCCTTGGATGTGAGGAGAGGAGGCGTTAAAAGTATTTAAATTGGGGGCGCCAGGAAGCCGGCCCTCTTCCCTCCCTCACTGGCCATTTGGATCAGACCACTGGGAAGTCTCAAGATCCAAGCCTCACGGATTTGCTAATGTAACTTGCAGAGGGGAGGGAGGGCGCCCATGTTCTTAAGTAACGCCCTACCCACTGCTCTGTTAGCAAGCCCACGAAAATGAGCTAGAATTTGCCTAACTGGGAGTGGAGAGAATTTGTGTGTTTGTTGCAAGGCCTGGGGAGAGAGGCAGCTGTGTAGCCAAGTGGCAGGTGCTGGGTGAGCAGGTGAAGGCCTAGGTTGGGCAGTCAAGATAGAGGGTTGTGTCCACGAACAAGAGGGAAGTGAGAGTTGGATAGAGGAACAGGCTCACGGGCTACACAGAGTCTTGGTGCCCTCCACCAGGCAGAGTTGGAATGAAATGAAATCATTAGTAGTGAAATTTGGGACTGTGGAATTGGTGGCCTTGAGAAATATGGTGAACTCGCGATCTCTCACATCCACATACATTTACCACTGGGTACCTACAGGGCACTAAGCATCTCAGCTGGCACCAGATATCTACTCCATGTCTTTATGAAACTTACAGTCTAGTAGGGAAAGTCAGACATGAATCGATGACTCTCAGGAGAATTTCAGCTGCAATACATACTTTTGAAAGACACATTCACGAAGCTATAAGAACATAAATGGATAGTCTGTCACACAGGACCTAGCAAAGAAGGTCATGGAAATGTCCTCGAGGAAATGCTCCCTAAGTTGTTGTCTGAGGGATAAGGAGGGGTCTGGACAACAAGAAAGGGAGGCAATTTAGGGTGAAGGAATAGCACAGGATAAGGCCATGAGGAAAGCAAGATCATGGTAATGTAAGAATGTTCTAGGGAAGCACAGCCCAACTAGATTGGCAGAAGACATGGGGAGAGACTTAGCAGTAACCAGGTAGACTGGAGTGAGAGGCCTGGGAGCTGATCATGCAATGCTGAATGTAAAAGCATGAATGCTTTTACTGTATCCTAAGAGCAATGGGAAGAACAAAGAAGATTTTAATGTATTCAAAGTTTACCAAGTATATTATTTATTAAAGATACCAGGCATCAAAAAGGCCTATAACCCTCTGACATCATGAGTAAATTTTAACTTGAATGATCATCTGTGTTTTTATCCAAGGGCTGGGTCCATTGCAGTCATTATAACTCCAAAAGGAGTTCAGGAACTTCCAGTGTGAGGACAAGTATCCTGGTCTTTACTGGGAGAGTCACCTGAATGACTCCTTACTTGGGTCCCTTCTGTCTCCAAGAATTGTGCTAAATACAAACTCAGAGCCATTCAAGAGATTAATAACTAAGTTCACTGTCAGCAGCATGGAAATTAGTGCCCAGAGTTAGGAAACGTGTCTTCATGTTGCTGGCAGCAGAATGGAACTGCTCTTGTCCTCAGGCCCTCTCCCTCCCTATCTCTTCCTCACACACGCTGCCTGTCCTAAAGAAAGGCTCCTCATGGGCTGTGGACTCTTGAAGGACACTGGGAGCTCACAGTGTTTTCCTCCAAGACTTGAGAAGGTTTTCATAATCGGCTCAACACAGCCACATCTGGGGGTCATGAACACATGTCAATGCACCTTCTCCTCTGCAGGCATTCCTTTGTCCTGCTGGGAGAGTGGAACAAAAGCCAGGGGATCAGAGCCAACAAAGGCACAATTGACAGTCGATGTGATCTGAGCCAATGGAGGAGATCACTGGCATGAACCACGGTGGCGATGAGCAGTACATCATTGATGCTGGGATCCAGGCCTGAAGCTACCAATCCCCTCAGGTCCATACAAGACCTGGCTTGTTCTTCAACAGTGACTCCCGAAGGGTGTTCCTTAGCACTTTAGTTCTGGCATATTCTAATAGAAGAGTTCAGAATATAAAGTTTCAGAGTCAGACAAACTCAGGATACCACTGACACTAGTATCATTGCTAAAGTATTTCCCAATCTTTAATGGCATTTTATAACTTTGAGAATGAAATATACTTTAAAATTGCTTCAGAGTTTTCAAAAAGTTTCCTAATAGTCTTTGGCTGACATGCATCTCCCAGTACCAGGGCTTCAGAGGAGAATCTAGGGCATGTGATTCTCCGAAGTCCTCCTGAGTAGCATCTGTTCATGTTCAAGCATCCTAGTTTCTGCCAGAACTCCTTTAACCCAAGGAAAAACCTGATTCCCCATCCCAGGCTCATGTTAAATCTGCCTCATGAAGGAAGCCTTCTCCAGTGGTCTATGTTTAGTGCTTACAGTCCGGATCATACACTCAACCTGTGATTTTAAGAACCCTGATCTCAGATTGGAAATATATAATATCTTATTACCTGGATGCTTTCATAGTTTGGCCATTCTAGTCTTTCAGATCTCATCTGGAATTGCCTCTCCCAGGCTTACCATTCCTGTCTGTCTGTCTGTCTGTCTGCCGGTTTATTGTGTGGAAGGAAGAGGGGCAGAGTCTCATGTAACCCAGGTTACCCTTGAATTTACCATGTAGCTGAGAATGATCTTGAACTTAATACTCATGCTTCTACCTCCTGAGTGCTGGGATTACAGGCATGTACCACTGTGCCCTGTGTATGCAGTGCTGTGGATCAAACCCAGAGCCTTATATATACTACATAAGCACTCTACCAACTGAGCTTTATCCCCAGCCCTTCCTGTCTATTTCTTGATACACTGGGCTCATTCCTTCCTCTGAACCTTGTACTTTCCTCACATCTTGCCATTAAAAGAACTTCAACACTGAAAGAAAAAGAATGTCATTCTCTGGAGATGCTCAAATGCTGTAGGGAGCTCCCTTCTTACTGAGTGGTTACTAGGTAGTGTTTGTACTGTTGTAGTCATCACCATTAAATCAGAGTTTACTGCTGGGAACCATGTGAAACTTTATATATATGTGTGTGTGTGTGTGTGTGTGTGTGTGTGTGTGTGCGCACATGTCACTGAAAACTCCCAAGAGTTCTATAATATAGCTTCAATTATTATTCTTGTTTTACAGGTAAGGAGCCAAAGCTCAGAAAAGTTAGGCTCTTTGTCCCAGTGTTTACAAACAAATCTGCCTGGCTACGGGACTAACCCTTGCTGAGCTGTGGGATTTATAAGCACACAAGAATGGAAAGAAGTAAAACTGCCTGTCTACAAAGGCTTCTCTGCATACACACATGGGGAAATATCAGGTGCCCACGGGGAGAGGCTCAGAAAGGAACCGCAGGTTGGACATGACTTAGGAACTTCCAAACCACCTCCAGCTTAGTTCCAGGGGCTCTTCCCTTCCATCAGACAAACTCAGTTTCCCCATTTATGGATAGGTAGCCCCTTCTGTAAAGGTGAACATAATGAACTGCTCACCACACCATTGGCAAAATATTACCAAGAAAGCTAGGGAAGGGGATAGGCAGGATATATTGACCCTGGGCCTCTGGGTGGCTGCTTCCCACTGACTCTGGAACTTTGCCAGCGGCCCAAGATGATGAACAAATGTTCCAGAAGCTGTGAGGTGCTAGGAAACCAACAGGAGATTTTAATTAAAAGCAACTTGCTGATCAGGTATATACTTAATGTTATAATTACCCAGTGATGACAGCGCCATGAAGCACAGGCAAGCAGGAAGTACTGACCAAGCAATTTTAAAAGGTTGGTCTAATGCTCTTCATTTTTCACTAAAGCCTAAATTGAGTTTGTGCTTTCAGGGAATAATGAAAAAGACAGAAAGGTGAACACGACAATCTACTACCAAGTGCCCCAGATTGAAAAAAGAAAAGAAAGAAAATGTTCTTGTAGGGCCAAAGAATATTATTCAGTCATTCACAAGTCACCCTTTCTACCATTCTGTTCTGTGCCAGGGATTGGGCGCAAACATGGAACCTTACTTTTCTCACTGTTGTGACCTAATACCTGACAATAAACAGCTCAAGAGGGAAAGGGCTTATTCTGGTTTAATTTAACAATGGATAGATACAGCCCATCATGGTGGGGAAGGCACCAACAGGCAATTGGTCACATTGTATTCAATAGGGAAGAGGAACCGGGCCTAGCCCACCCCTAGTGACCCACTTCTTCCAGCAACTACCCACCTCCTAAAAGGTTCACAACTTTCCCAAACAGCACTACCAACTAGGGATGGAGTGTTTAAAGACCCAGTCCACAACAGGTAGACATGTAGTGTGAGACACAAATAGGAGAGGAACAGGCAGAGGCTGAGGAAGAAGGGAAGATGTGGTAAATGGAGAAGAGGAAGGAGGAGGAAGGGGATGGGACAGTGAGGGAGATGGAGGGAGAGGAGAGGAGAGGAGAGGAGCAGGAGAGTGGTAAGAGGAGGAGGGCGCTGGGGAAATGGTCCTGCCTTCTAAAAGCTCATTGCCAGGTGGAAGACAAACTCCTTCTTTCCAAAGCACAAGCTCAGCCCAGAAGCCAAATGGATTAAATCCCTCTGTGTGTGGCAGAGATTTCCACATCCTAGAGAAGTGCTCCCGGGGCCGCAAGAGAGGCTGGATACAGCACACAGCTGTCAGAGTTCCTGGAGCAACAGCAATGAGGAGCAGGAAGCAGGTCCTTCTTTCTGACTACCTCATTGTGAGGTAAATCAGAGCAGACGGTAAAACTGCAGATATTCTAAGCCATCTTTGAGAAACACTGAAATGGCATGACAAATGTATTCTGCTTCCTTTGTATAGACCAGCTTTCTCAGAAAGGTTTTTCACAGCAACTTTGAGCCCACTGGGCTAAACTTAATAGAAGATATGAAGCATGTACATGCAGATGGGCTTTCAAATCATAATGCCTTCAAGATAATCATCAAACTCCCAGGGAATTTCAAAGCATGGCTGCTATGCTTTCCACATAATTTTAATATCTAGCTTCTAAAACATGTAATAAATGTTAATGGACATGTTGTTGGGGATACCTAACGTAGGAAATGCAGCTTAAGTTTCCAAAGCTTTGAAAGGAGAGATTCATAGCATGTGCTAGCTCCACACTGCAGATGGCTGCCTCCTGCAATGGGAACTGGGTAGGTAAGGAAGGGCCACTCTGAGAATCTAGGTAAAAACCCCCAGCAAAGCCATATCCTCAGGGGGCCATGGTAAGTAGCTGAATTTAAGAGACAATCTGGGGAGGGAAGTTCAGCTACATGAATGTCTGTCAGAGCCATCGAGATCTGGCTGCCAGTGTGTCCAATAGAATACAAACTACTGAGATTCTGGATTGGGAGACATTGATTTAAGAAGTCCTAGGTGGATTGCTCTGCCACAAGAGGCTCCTGAAGTTTGTGTTCCAGACTGATCAGGGCACACTTTTCTTCTCAGAATCCCATTTCTCTGCAGCCTCCCTGGCCCTCCTCCCTCTCATCCCCATAGTTAGGACAGGAGCAGGTACCAGCTGCCCCTCATCTCGGGACCTCCCTGATCTCCACCTGTCTGAGCCTCACCTTCTTTGCGGTCCCCCTGAAGCCACACCTCCTCTGTAGACTATGCTTCCTCAGGAGCCTATCACAGGAACAGAGACAGCTGTCCTGTCGCTCACAGGGTTTTCTGTTGGTGACACTCATCTGACACTGCTGTGTGGTATTTGGGGGAAAGCCTGACTGCTACCTTTAGATGTCACATGCCCAGTACTCATGCTGGACCCATGATATCGCTCAGGTTAGCTGTGGGTCAACTTCCCCATCTGCATACGGGTAAAACGGGTGCCTGTCTAGAACTATGTGAAAAATCACAGGAGGTGCCAGGCATACACCTAAGTGCTCTGCCAAACCCTTTCCAGAAAATCTTCCACAGAAGGACTTTATAACATACTGTTCTCAGGGCTCACCTAGCACACCATAGATTCGCAGGCAACGTGTACGCTTTATTTTACTTGAAACTCATTCATTCAAGAAACATTTACCAAGTGCCTACACCAAGTCATTTATAAAAATGAGTAAGATTCATTACCTGCCCTCTACGGACTGCTGAGAGCAATGTACCTTGCTGGCTTGCTGAGTTTTGCTGCTGCCTAGCTGTCAGCAACTCTGATTGGTGGCAGTGGTGACCCTTAGCCTGGGTTCTCAGCAGGAGATGAGAGGGGTGGGGCTGGCAGGAGGGAGAGGAGGGAGAAGAGAGGAAGGAAAGGGAAGAAGTGAGCTTTCTGTTACAGGCATTGTTTTCCCACTTCATTCCTTCAGGCCTCTCAGTGTGAAGTGTGTGTGTGTGTGTGAGTGTACATAAGGAGGTCAAAAGAAGACATTCAGTGTCTTCTGTCGCTCTCTGCCTTATTGCCTTAAGATAGATTGCACACCATTTCAGCTAGGCTGGCTGGATACCAAACTCCTGGGATCCACCTGTCTCTGCCTCCCAATGCCAGAGCTATAGGCATGCACAGGCATGCCTAGGTTTTGTGGTGAGGGAGTATAGAGATTCGAACTCAGGCCCTCATGTTTGCACAGTGGGCATTCTTACCTACAGAGCCATCTCCCCAGCCCTGTATTGTTTTTAATTTAGTATTCTTTTCTATTTATTCCCTTTATCAAACACACACGCAAGAGAGCAGTTAGTCAGAGGCAGTGAATCTAGGATCAGTAAGGGGAATTTGAGCAAACTGAAGAAGTTCCAAATTCAAGGTCAGAATGCGATGAAATGATAGCCCCAGACTGGAAGTTACCCAGACAAGCCCAGTGACCATGCGACAGATAAATGCAGCAAAATATTCATAGAACAAAATACTAAACAGCAAGGAGACTGAAGAAGCTGAAACCCTAGGCAAGACTCTGAATAGATCTCCTAGGCACAACGTTGGGAAGCAAGAGACATAAAACCCTTGAAGTACAAAGAGAATCAAGTTAGAAGCCAGGATGGTGATTCTCTTGGGAGAACTAATAACCCAGAAGGGGGACATCTGGGTGCTGGGAAGGTTTTGGTTCTTAATCATGATAAGTGACACATGTACATTCATTTGAGGAAATGCCTGTGCTGTACACTTAAGATTTGAGTACTCTTTTCTATGATTATTATGTGTCAATAAAACTTTTTTAAATAAGAGTAAAGTAGTTTCTAGAGATTTCCAGACAGCCTGGGAAGGAGACTGGAGAATTTTCATCAGCATTTGTAAAACACGGTAGCACCCAGTACCTGCTTATGGCATTCTAACAGTGCCCTTAGCCATGAGCTCCAAGATAGCTTCATTTAGAATCAGGGTAATCTGTGGTCTGTAGGTTCAGGGTGGGGGCCCCCTCTCCTGAGGCTTGTCTGGGCAAACTGGTCTTGGCTTGCTCTTCCTGGTGTAGTTCCAGTACTTCCTAGAATGAGCTGAAGCTCCCAACAAGCCTGCTTTCCTGCCCTACTTGGGACATGGAAAAATTCCTTGCTAGTCTCTGCCTCTGCTTTCTTCCTCATCTCCTCTGACTGGCAGTGTATCAGGAAAACACCTTCTGCCGCTCTGGAGTGGTCCTGTGCATGCCTTCATCTTCTCTTCTTATCTCTCTCTATCCCTTGGAAGAAAGAGCCACATCTTTTCTCTTAACCTTTTTGTGCCTAGCAGAGAACCAAACACATAATTAGTATTTAATATACATTCCTGGATTGGTCTGACAGTTATATTGTGACTTTTCTTTTCCTTTTTAGAATGTAAACTCTAATTAAGACAATTAACTGCCTTTATTGGACTATAAGGGAATGTTTTAAAATTACAATAGCATGTTATTGACCAGAAAAAAATCCTCCCCTGCTCAGAACCCTTTAATGACTTCCAATTGACTTGAGTCCAAACTGCCAAGCCTTCTCCCTGGTTTGCAAAGCCTGGCACCCAACTACATCATTATTCTCCCTTCTACGTCTGTTCTCTGCTTGGACCACACAGGACTGGCTTCAGTTTCTCATTCGTCTTCCTTCTGGGACTGAAGTTAGAACGTAGGGCCTGTGCATTCTAGGTGAACACTCTACCACTGTGCTATAATTAATTTTTCAAAAGAACTGCTCCTTTGTGCCAGGCTCTTCCTTTGGAAGAGAGTCCTTAATTCCAAAATTCCCTCCACTTTGTCTAGCTGGACTCTGACTATTTCTCAGGGTTTCTTCAAGCAGAATCTTCCTGAATGCCTACTTCAATGGTTTTTAAGCTTGGCTATGGATCAAAATCTCCTTGAGGGTTATCTTAAACAGGGTCTGAATAGCTTCATTTCTATTCCTAATTGATGCTGCTCCTTGTCTAAGGACCATACTCTGAGAACCATGGGCCTAGATCACGGGGCTCCCATTATTGTCCTCCTCACCAGACTAACTTCTACAAAGAGCAAGGACAGAACAAATGCAAGCAAATAGCTCATATTCACGCCACTCACTGTTACCACAGCACCTTTGTGCTTGTCTTAGTGATCTTTAATACATCTCCAGTAGAGTGACAGAGCACAGAAGCTCCTGTTCTGTGCATGATCCATCTTGGATTCAAATGGTTCAGTAACTTGCAGACAAAGCTCATATAGGCAGTGTTATGATTGACTTTGGTGTCACCTTGACATACCCCAGAAGAAGGAACTTTAATTGTGGGATTTCCTCTATCCAATTGGCCTATGGGCATGTCTGTGAGGCATTTTTGTGATTGTTGAGTGACACAGGGGGGCACAGTCCATTGTGGGTGATACCACCCCTGGGCAGATGGTCCTGGGTTGTAAAAGAAAACAGGGTGAGCACAGGCCAGAGAAGCAAGCCAATAATCAGTGTTCCTCCATTGTCTATACTTCAGCTCCCATCTGCAGGTTCCTGAACTGAGTCCCTGCCCTGGCTGGCTTCTCTCGATGATGAACTTTGATCAGGGAATATAAGCCAAATAAACCTGTTCCTCCTCAAGTTGGTTTTGGTCAGTGTATTTTATCACAGCAAATGAAAGAAAACTAGGGCAGGTGGTAAGCGGGTCTATGCGAGAGAGAACTTACATCTTTGCTTGTTTCAGCACAAGAGAACTTTTTCTTATTACCCTGTTCTGGCCAAATCTGCCTGCGGGGGAAGAGAGAAAACAGAATGAAGCTTTCATTGATTTTTCTCTTCCATTCCCTTAGGAGACCATACAGGACTGAGAAACACAGCCTATCTGCAGCATTTATTCCATGACCTGTGGACCTGGTTGACTTCCTTGGAGAAGGTATGTATGCTGAGGTAGCTAAGGCAGCAAGGATCCCCAAGACCAGATAAGGCCTTAGCTCTCTGCAGCTACACGGTTCTCCCCAGGCAACTCTGATATGGTAGGTGTATGTAGGCAGGTACAAGGGGCAGGGAGGTGTTTTTTTTTTTTTCTGAAATGGAATCCACCTGGGCCTTCTCACATTGCCAGGCTCATGAAATAGATGGAAGGCCCACCCATCACCACCCACCAACATGGGCCACATCTGCTGGAAGCAGGACAATGACAGTGGCCTCTGCTCTGTTCAGAGATGTGGGGAAGGTCTCTCCAGTAGAACGGCGCTTTCTACCACAGCTGCCAATCCTGGAATCGGCTTGTTCAGCATAAAACGCAGCAGCAGCAGTTCTGGGATCTTCCTTTAAACAAGTCCCCTTCACCCAAGTCACTCAGACACAACTCCTGGTGGTGCGCAACTTCTAGGGTGCATTTGACAGCTGCTACAGATGGATTGTGTTCCCTCTGAATTTATATGCTGAAGCTAAATTCCTAATGCGGTGGTGTTTGGAGGTGGGACGTTTGGGAGGTAATTCAGTCATGGGGGTGGGGCCCTCGTTAATGGGGAGAGTGCTCTTCTCCTTCTCTCTCTCTGCCTCCACCGCATTAGCCATTCTCACTCCACCCACTAGTCAAGTACATGACACTTGGACCCCTCCTATTGCTAAAACCAAACATTCCAGGCTTCATCCTTAATTCTTTTTTATTTTATTATTTTTATGTGTATGTGCATATTGCTTGCATGTATTTAAGTGCATCCATGTCACCCGATCCCCATGGAGGATAGAAGAAGGCATCAAATCCTCTGGAACCACAGTACTGATGGTTGTTAGCTACCATGTGGGTGTTGAGATTCTAACCCGGGTCTTCTGCAAGAACAGCCGGTTCTCTTAACCACTGGGCCATCTCTCTAGCCCCATCCTTGATTCTCTTATCTTCTCTAAGCTGGGTACTCATCTTTCAGCCAGTTCTATTGACTGTAACTCCAAACATGCCAGTCTTACCCACATACCATGTCATCCCCCCACTTCTCCAGCCATCCAGGCCCATCATCCCTCACTTGGTCCTCCACAGCAGCCCTCCTTCTTTCGGCCTCCACTCCTCCCTCCCCCTGCTCTGTGTCTTTCCACAGGCCCTTAGCAATATTTATATGTCATCCAGTCATTTCAACCTCTTCAAAGGCTTCTCTTGAACTTGGAATGAAATCCAAGCTTCTCATGGCCTTGGGACCCTCAGGATCCCTGCCAGGCTCGGCAGTGTCCCAAGCTCTTCCATTCTCCCTCAGTCTCTCCTCACTCATGTGGAGTTCATTTTCAGACTTGCCCCTCCTCACCACCCAGTCTTGCCATTTCCTGTTCCCCCAGCTGGACCTGTTCTTTCTTTACCTTCTCTACCCTGTGTGGGATGGGTCTGTCTTATTATTCACTGATCAACTTAGCTGTCACTCCAAAGAGGCCTTCATTATTCACACTACATGTACGAATATTCCTTGTGCTCACTACAATTTATGGGCTAATATAATTTAGTTTCTTAATCATATACTATAGACATTTAGGTTGTTTCCAACTTTATATTAGCAATCCTAAAGCTACATATCTCAATTAAATCTTTTTGAATCCCACAATTATTCCCTTAAAATATATTCCTAATATTTGGATTTATTTATTATTTAACACATATTAAACCTTGCACTTCTGTACCATGACATATTAGAAATACTTCACTCATATCCACATCAATATTATATACATGGTTTTGTGGTTAAATATTTATGTATGGATTTTGTTCTGGTAAGTGAACTTTAGATGTGAGTTTCCTCTTCTTTCTTAAGAACTATCCTCTTGACAAAAATGTCAGTGTATAATACAATATCTGCCTTCTCCATTAGACTGTGGATTCTGAGAGTGTGAACAATGTCTGTCTTGTTTCCACTGTAAACAGTGCAATCCACGTGTTCCTAGGGTGTGGGTCTGAGCCTGGCACTTTGAGGTGCTCAGTAATGAATCAGGCAAGGAACAGGCACCTTGGCCTCTTTCTTATATGCTGTCATTTAACATCTCCCCTATGAAAACACTGCAATTTTTATAACTGAAAACACAAAGACTCATTGATACAGACTTAGGTCTGAGTCAATATAAATCCTGGGTCATGCTATTTGCACTGTCCTGTGCTGCCACCCAGGTGTACAAATGTCCCAGCCTATACACTGCCTTGCTAATTTGTGGGGAATGATACAGGATGAGTCTCCCTTTCTTACTTCTACCAGACTGCCTCACACCCCTGAGGATATGGAAATGTAAAGATGAGATTCTTGATTAATGGGCCTATACATAACCTTTAATTAACTGGTCAGTATCCAGGGTTTACACCCTTGAACTTTAGGAAAAATTAACAGGAGAGCTCCTAAAAATTAATGAGTACAAATCAACATACTAATAACTGTTTCCATGTCTCCCTTGAAGAAGTGGATCCAAGAAAGGATAAGGTTTCTACATTAGAGCCACAAGGTCAAAGAAGATGGGATGGATAGAGCCCTTGTCCATGTTGATTGGCTTGTGGGTGCTGAGAAGAGTTCTGATCAAATCTAGCCTTCTTCAATTATTTAGCTGTTTATTTCCCTGTAATTTGCTATGTATATATAGAATCATCAAATTTTAAAACCAAAAAAGTACCCTAACAATCATGTTTTGTTTCTTAATGCATGACCTCATTTATTCATATGACATTAATCTGAAATTCATGATAATTACATAAACATCAAGTAAGCAGAACTATGGGTCCTTCTGATTGAAGTATGTGTATTCTCTTTACTTATGTGCTGTTCTTCTTCACCAAGATGTGAGATGATTACCTGATTAATACATTAAATTTCTCTGATCAAGGAAGGATAAAAATGGATGGTGTAGAGCTGTGGTTAAAACTTACACCTCTAGTTACACAAATATCTGGTGTTGAATTGTTTCCACCACTTTCCAGTCTTGACTGACCCAAGCTCCAGATCTCTCATTTGTAATGTGAGAAATGATAGCGACATCTTTATCCTATAGTTGTGGTAAGGAATAAAAATGAATATTGCATGCAAAGTACTTAGCATGTCCACCATGGAACAAATGCTCAGCAAGACCACTTAGAGACGTAACTAATAATATATCATTTTTGTGCATGTGTTCTACATATGTGACCTTCTTTACCTTTCACTGCAGCCTTTTGAGGTAGATTTTACATATAAGGAAACCAAATTGAGATTGAGTTAGCAATTTTCAAGTTCCTAAAACTTGTGCAGTTAGGAGGTACAGAAATTTATATACTTATTGAGACAGGGTCTTACTATGTAGCCCTGGCTGACCTGGAACTCACTATGTAGACTAAGCTGGCCCCAAACTTACAAGTCCCTACCTGTCTGTGCATCTCAAATACTGGCATTAAAAATATGTGCCCCAATGCCCGGCAGATTTTTTATTATTAATTTTTGTTAGCGAACAAATAAATGGGCTGAATTCACTGTGACCTTTTCATACATATATATCTTTATACTTGTTTTTATTCACCTCCATTGTCCTTACCATCCCTCCCCACATCCCCATCTTGGTGATTTCCTTTTATTTTCCCAAATAATCCTTCCTTCTGCTTTCATGACACATATGATCTATCTGTATACTGTTCCGAGGTGTATCCCCAAGGACTCTAAGTCAACATATGGCAGAGATACATCCATATTTATTTCAGCAGTATTCACAATAGCTAAGTTGTAGAACCAGCTTAGGTATCCAACAGCAGATGAATGAATAAAGAAAATGCACACATACAGAATGGAATTTCACTTTTCTGTAAAGAATGAAACTATGTCATGCACAGGAGAACTGATGGTATTGGAACCATTATGTTAAGTGATCTAAGCCAAACTCAGGAAGGCAAACACTACCTTTCTCTCATATGAAGAATCTAGATTTAAATTTATATATGGCATGAAAATAGAAAGGAATAGCTGTTTAAACCTAAATCTCTATAAAAGTATACTGTCAGGCTAACTTGATTCAATCATATCTCTAAAACACACCCCAAGTGATGGTATCCTTTGTCTACCTTTGAAGATCACAAAACGGCTAAAGAAGGAAGGGCGCACAACACAGAGAATACATGGTTAAAATGAGTAGAGAAGCATCACAGATGAAAGAGAATAGAAACAGACCCCAAGAACCATGCAGAGGGAGACAGCAGTGGACTCAACCCAAGAAAGAATCTCTGACAAGTGAAGTTGATGAGCTGGGTGAAATGTTGAGTCAGATGACCTCACAGCCTTTCTGACAGTGGATTCTCTAGTGATTTATAACAGGATCCTCAACTGAGTTGTTTGTTCATAACTGTCTGTACTGGGCAGGTGACAGCAAGGGTTGGATTTAACAAAGACATAACTCTGACCTAGAGGAGGAAATATTCAGAAGGGTGCTTGTGCATGTGTGTCAAGTTGGAACTGGACCCAAACTCATTCACCTGGTTTGCAAATCACTCAGATTTAGAAAGGTGTAATATACTTCCAAATTGTGCAGTTGATGTTAATTTTTTATATCAAGTTGTAAATTAATAATGAGAAACCTCAAGACCATATTAAGAAAAGTGGAAGAATATAAGGAAAGGTAGAAGAGGAGTTTTAAGTTTCCAACCTAAAGAACTATGAGCTGAACTATCACTTAAGAGACAAAGAATTCACCTGGGAATCTTTCTCAGACTGTTTCTATGTCCAAAACTCTAGAGAGAAAACACTGTCAAAAAAAAAAAAGGAATCTGGGGAATAAAATAAGTGATGCTGGATTATGATACAGGCTGTGGCCAAGTGTGGTTCCACACCATGGGCTTTAGAAAACAGAAATGTACAGTGAGGGACCAGAGATAGGTACTTTAAGACCATCAGAGAAACACTGAGGCTGGACTAAAACTATTGAGCTTCTTCAGTCTAAGGCAAGAACTTCCAGAGCATGTAATTGATCCCTGCAAAACCATGCTTGCAAAAATAGGGAGAAAGATGGAAAGGCTGAGGAGGCCAGTATATTCTGGAAATTAAGAGGAAACATACTGTCATTAAGTGAACAGAAATCTCATGGAATCTATTACTTGGATAATAATTGGCTAATAACTGATACTGATGATGCTTGATACTAATTGGCTGAAAGAAGAAATTATTCAGTTCAACAACTACCAATAAATGTTAGAACTAGGAGTGTTAACATTTTCCTAATTAAACTTTATGTCTTGAGCAATGTAGGCTCACATGCAGTTGTAAGAAATGATACTGAGATCCTGTGATGTCCCTCTTAAATTTTTTTCCCAAGGGTAACATCTTAGGTTATGATAGTGTTATAACACAACTAGGATCTGTCACAATGCAACATTATTGTGATTTCCCTTGTTGTACATGCACTTGGATGCACATGTGTGTTTGTATTTATTTCTACTCAATTTTATCCCATACCTCAGCTTCTGTATCTACCATCACAGTCAAGACACACATTTCTGCCATCATAAGAATCTACATGTTTCCCTTTTGTAAAGACACTCACCTCTTTCCCACCCCCATCCCTAACACTGGTAACCACTAATCTATTCTCAGCGCTATAATTTTGTCATCTTTCATGTTATATAAATGGAATCATAGGTGCTGTAGCACTTTATGGATAACAGCATACAATTATGGATGAAGAACATCCCTTGAGGTGATAATTGAGACCCTAAAGCACATCTCACACTTAACAGTAGGCTGCAGGGAGGATGGGCCTCCTGTGACTGAACTTCCTGACATTCTCAGAAAATGTAACAGTCTAAGTGGGATGGGTGGGAAACAATATGAGGAAGAAAATCGGAGAAGAATTCAATTTGTTCCACTGTTCAGGGCATGCACCCGGGAGAGGACCCACTGCAGAGAACAGGATCAGCGAGAACAGGCAGTATCTAAAAGGTCTGGTTCAGATAGCACTTTTGTAGTAAGTGGTGAGTTCTGAAAGAAAAGCCAGAGAACCAGTACGGCAGTGTTCACCTGTAATCGTGACACCTGGGAGGCAGAGGCAGGAATACTGGGAGTTCAAATCGTTCCCATCTACACATTAAGTTCAAGATCAGCCTGGGCAACATAAGATCCTGTCTCAAAAAACCAAAAACAGAAATAACAAAACACCAAAAAACTACTGAATTAGCCTTTGTTCGTACTTGACAGTCAGGCTTATTGTACGTGTGATGTGTGCAAAGTCTTCACAAGAGGCTGAACTTGAGAGCAAACCATTTTCAGTAATTTTAAAAGTCACCTCAACCTCATCTGTATGTATTTAGTATTCAACAGACGGTTCCAAATCAATGGAAAGATCAACGCAGACACAAAAGTCCAGTGAGGAGGTCACTGCAAAACCACAAGTGGTAGAGGAGAACCTGAGTCATGATCGTTGTGGAAGAAGGTGTTTAATAAAAGCAAACAGAGGGGCTGGAGAGATGGCTTATCAGATGTGGCATCTGCCACGCAAGCATGAGGACTGGAATTCACAGATCTAGAACCCAAATAATTCTGGGCATGGTAGCAGACCAGTGTTCTTATTGGAAGATGGGACATGGAGACGGAGACTCCTCGGGGCCTCGAGGGCCAGCTAGACTGGCATACGCTGTAACAAACAAACGCCCCTGCCCCTGTCTCAGGATAGAAGGTTGGGGCTGCAATATCAGAAGCTGTCCTCTGACTCCCATACGTGTGTCACATACATGCCCGCATTCACATACCACACACACACACACACACACAGAAGGTAAAAGAAAGTGGAAAATAGCCACTGTTGCAATTGGAAAGCAAAAGAAAAATGTCAACATGCACCCAGATTCCCAGTCTGAGTGAGCAGGAGAAGGTGGCGTGGTCCATGGAAAGTGAGGTATAGGGTATAGGAGTTCTTCTCTGGTAGGAAATGCATGGCTGTTTTTAGACAGTTGTGACCAAATTATCTGAGAGAAGAACTTTTTAAAGGAAAGGTTTATTTGGGCTCACAGTTTCAGAGAGTTTGGACAATTGCTTGGCCTCATAATTGAAATTATGGCATCGGGAGTATATGCCATCCAAGGAACACAGGAAAAGGAGGGAATAAGGGCCACGCACACATTTTAAGGACATACACCTAGTGACCCTCTTTGTCCATGTAGGACACACTTCCCAAAATTTCTACCACTACCAAAATAGTGCCACTGACTGAGGACCAAGCACTTAGCAAATGAAGGGACATTTCATATTCAAGCCATGCACAAGCATAAGAAAGCTGAGAGAGGTGTGAGACTTGGGAGTAGTAAAAGTTAGACCTTGATTTGATAGTACTGCTCCTAGTGGGTATCATAGTTGGTTTATGAGGAAAAGGGGCTAAGACAGGCTCAGAGTTTCCAAAGGATGAGTGTATTAGTTACTTTTCTGTTACTGTAATAGAAACACTGACCGAGGAAACATAAAAGGAAGGGTTGATTTAGCTTACAGTTCCAAAGGGGCAAGAATCCATCGTGGCAGGAGGCATGGCGACAGAGGTAGAAATGCACTTATGTCTTCAAGCAGGCACAAGAAGCAGAGAGTGACTTGAAATCTGGCAGGGCTTAAGACCTCTCTAAGACCCAGTGAGGGCTTGACCCAGCATGGCCACACCTTCTAAGACCTCCGAAAACAGCGCCACCAACTGGGGACAAAATGTCCAAATACTTAGAGCCTCTGGGGGACATTCTCATTCAAACAACCACAGTGGGTAAAAAAAAAAAAAAAGTCAGAAAAGAGTGTACATGTGGACAGAAGGGAGGAGAAATCAGGGGAGACAGGAATCCAAACAGCAGTAGCCCAAAGAGAGGAGATAAATTCGAGAAGGTATTACTCACTGTTAAGTACCTCCAAATGGTTGAGGAAAACAAAGATTGAAGAATATCTACAAGGTTAGATCTTTAAAATCTTACTCTAGAGAGCTGTGGTCTGAGGCTTACCTCAAAAGATAAAATTCTTCCTTATAGTTTGATTTATCATGACAAACTGAAAAGATTTCTTTAAATTTTTAAGCAATTCATACAAACTGCACATATTGATAGAGTTCCATGCTATGTTTTCATGCACAGTTTGATTTATCATGACAAACTGAAAAGATTTCTTTAAATTTTTAAGCAATTCATACAAACTGCACATATTGATAGAGTTCCATGCTATGTTTTCATGCACGTATTAATTGTGTAATGTTCAAATCAGGGTAAACATCATCTCCTCAAATATTTTAAATCCTCTTAACTAGGCTTTAGTATATGCATATATACACATATATACACACATATATACACACATGTATATACATATGTAATACATGTATATTATGTATTATAGTATATTACATTGTCTATAGTCACCATACTGTACATTACACACCAGAACCTCTAGTTGCTGTCAACATAGGATATCAACTATAACCATTTCCCCATGCTCCACTTCCTTTTCCTCTTCCCAGGCTCTGGTGTGAACCATTCTATGCTTCCCTTCTGTGAGGTCAACGTTTTTAGATTCTATACGAGTAAAACTATGCATATTTGTCTTTTTCTGTGTAGACCGTCTCATTTAATATAATGACCCCCCAGCTCTGTCCACAGTGTCTCAGATGAAACCATTTGATCAAAATGATTTTATTTTAATTGTGTGCGTATATGAGTGTGTGTGTGTGTGTGTGTGTGTGTGTGTGTGTGTGTGTCTAAGATGTGCCACAGCATGTGTGTGGAGGTCAGCGGACAGCATGTGGGAGTCAATTTTTCCTTCCACCATGTGGATTCCAGGAATTATACTCACCTCTTCAGGCAGCAGGCCTCTTTATCAGCTGACTTATCTTGTGGCCCAGAATGAAGAATTCTTCTTCTGAGAATGTGACAGGTGTGTGTGTTTGTTTGAAGGGCAGCTGTAGCGGCATCGCTCCAACTCCACTTTCTAGCAACTGGTTACTGTAGCTCTTATTAACAATTATCTTGCTTAACAATGAAGAAAGGTAAGGCCTGGCCTAGCATCTAGCTAAGGCAGAGGAATAAAAAGCAGAAAAGAAGTCATCAAAACAAGAATAAGATTGCAACAGTAACTACCAGTCATTCTTGGATTATTCAAGCATAAAAAACAATAAGGAAACATTGGACTTGAACTACACTTTAAGCCCAGGAGAGTCAAGAAACATACAGAACATTTTATTGAACAGCAGCAAGATCTGCAGTCTCCTCAGTGTTGAGGGAGGTAGTATTTTTTCAGATAGATCATATGTTAGTTAGGCCACAAAACAAGTCTAAACATATTTAAGAAGACTGAAATTATATCAAATACCAAATGTATTTTCTGACCACAGTGATATCAAATCATAAAATTATAAAAAAAAATCCAGAGTTCAAAAATGTATAGAAATAAAGCAATGCATTATTGAGCAGCCAATAAGTGAGAAGGAAATCCAAAGAGGAATTTTTTAAATCTCTAGAGACCAAATTTGAAACCCACCATACCAAATCCTAAGGAATGCAGAAAAACAATTTTTAGAGGTCAATTTTTAAGTAGATGTAGTAGTGCACAACTTTATTCCCAAAACTCAGGGGTTTGAGGACAACCTGGTCTCTATTGAGTTCAAGGCCAGCCAGGGCAATAAAGGGAGATCCTGCCCTGACTCCACAAAAAAAAAAAAAATAGAAAGAAAGAAAGATAGACGATAGATAGATAGATGGCAGATAGATAGAAAGAAAGAAACAAAGAAAGAAAAGAAAAAGGTCAGTTGTCAGTTTTAGGAAAAAATACCTACATTTAAAATTAGAGGGGTTGGGACTGGAGCAATGGGTCAGTGGTTAAGAGCACTGACTCTGCTCTTCCAAAGGACCCGGGTTCAAATCCCAGCACCCACTTGGCAGCTGACACCTGATGTCCATAACTTCGGTTCCAGATGATCCAATGTCCTCTTCTGACCTCCAAGGCCTTTGCATGACACAGGTGTACTACTCACAAGCATGCAGAAAATACACTCATACACATAAAATGAAATAGATACAATGTGTAATATGAGAGGAGTGGGCAGTGTGGCTTCCCTTCTGTAGCATAAAGGAGGCCCGCGCTCCCTACCGCCACAATGGGAAAACATAAATAAAAGATTTCGAATAAACAACCTAACACACACCTTAGGGAGCCATAAAAAGAACAAACTAAGTCCAAAGTTATCAAAAAGAAGAGAACACCAGCATCTGAACAGAAATAAATGAAAGTGTCTAGAAAAAGCAGGTGAAAAGGTCATTGTAAGTAAGAGTTGACATTTTGAAAACATAAACAAATTGACAAACGTAGACTAAGAAACATATTGACAAAGTAGACTAAGAAAAAGATAAGACCCACATAATAAAATCAGAATGAAATGAGAAACATTACTTGTGGTACCACAGAATACCAAGGAGCATAAGATCCTATGAATACTTATATACCAACAATTGGATAACCTAGAAGAAAGAGATGAGATAAAGAAGTGCCGAGACTGAATTGTTGATTTTACCACCTGTAGACATTGATTATTGATTCGTTAGAAAATCTTAATAAGCTAATGATTAGGAAAGAAATGAATCAGTAATCAAAAATCTCCGGTCAAAGCAAAGCTCAAAGTATAATGGCTTCCTGGCAGAATTCTATCAAATTCTTAATGAACTAGTACCAATCTAACTCTTATAACTCAAGCTAATTAAAACCCTCCTAGAAAACTGAGGAGATACTAGTTTTAAGCTTATATTAGAAAGCCAAATTACCAAAATAACAAATCCAAACAAAGACACTACAAGAAAGGAAAATTGCAGGCAAATATCTCTGGCAAATATAGATGCAAAACATTCAACAATATATGAACACTGAAATAGATAGGATGCACCTATCACCTTCAGCCATAATAACTATGTTTATACCCATAGATCAGTGTCAGAGAAGCCTCTCATTGGGTAGCAGTAACTGCAGAGATTCATAAGTAGTCAAAGTGCTGAGAATAACTTACTGTTGAATGCTCATTTCATAAATGGGAAATCTATATCAACCCTTCCAAGGCTCGGAGAAGACAGGGTAGATAGAACATGCAAGAGCCAGACAAGGAGTAGAGTGTGGTGGAATGCTGCCTTTGGAACATGGTCTTATTATAGCACTCTTGATCTCATAGCAACTGAGATTACCAACTCAAGACCTGTGTAAAATTGGGCCTATCAACATCCTGCCATGGTGGGTAGACCTGCCCTCCAACCTAGAGGCAGATAATGGTAGCTAGTGGGGAGAAGTCACAAGCCACACTGCTCCCGGAGTATCTATAGGCTCCTAATGATTTCTGGAGAAGGGAAAGATATTTTCTTCAGTGATATAGTTACTGGTAAAGAGTCTGTGCTTCTGTAAATAAACTTTCACCCAGGAATGTGTAAGCAACTCTAATGAAACACATTGGGTCACCGAAAGGAAAGAAGAAAGAAAGAAAGAGAGAGAGAGAGAGAGAGAGAGAGAGAGAGAGAGAGAGAGAGAGAGAAAGAAAGAAAGAAAGAAAGAAAGAAAGAGGAACTAGATGGAAAGAGGGAATAGGAGGAAGAAGGGAATCAGCAGGATACGGATGAGGGCAGGAGAGTTCCATGGCAGTGACTATGATAAAAATACATTGTTTTCCTGTACGGAAATGCCATAAGGAAACTCACTACTATATATAGTCAACATATGCTAATAAAAATTTGTAGGAGCTGGAGAGATGGCTCCACATTTAAGAAAACTGACTGCAGAGGACCTGGGTTTGATTCCCAGCACCCACATGGAAGCTAACTCCAATGACCTCTTATGACCTCCATGGGAGATGCATAATGCAGGTGAGCTTACATACAGGCAGAAAATACACTCATACACATAAAATAAAAATAAAAAATAAAATATTTTCATAAAACATTTAAGGAAGAGTCAGGTTTCTTTAAAGATCTGATGCCTGATTAGTTGACCAGCTCCAGTGGATGGATCCATATTGAGGGGCGTTGAGGGACACAAGGTTGATTTGATAGGCATATACATTATATAGCTAAATCTATCTATCTATCTATCTATATATATATAGATAGATAGATAGAGAGAGAGAGAGAGATATGAGAAGGGCTTAATATATGATCAAAGTATAGTATATAAAATTTGCAAATATTCAATAAAAATGAAAAAGTAGAATAAGAGAAAAATAGAAATAATTAAAAAAATGCTTGTTGAAAATATGTATAAACCATGTGTCCAATAGGCGTCAATATGCAAAATATCTAAGGAATTCAACGAGCTAATAGCAAGAAAAAAGAGAGCCCAATTAAAAAATGGGTCAAGGACCTGAAAAACATTTCTCAAAAGACAACATGCAACGGCCACATGTATAGGAAAAAAGCACCCAATATCACTAACCACCAAGGAACGCAAACTGAAAACAGAAGGGGATGCTACATCCCACCTTCTAGGGTAGCTACTGCTAAGTAAAGAACTTCACATATAGTACATTCAGTATACTTTAATTGATCAAGGAATGATTTGTGAGTTGGGCAATCTGTAGACCAAGAATGAACTCAGAGTGACTAAGGTGAGCTCCCAGCCACCTGGGTGTGTAATGTGTAGAGGCAGCAAAAGGAAGAGAGATACGAAGACAGCCGATTGCTTAAAACTTGGCATCTGCCTTATTTGAACAGGGTTTGAATAGTTGACTTCCTGTGCTTGACTGAAGCTGAGCAGCTATAGTCAACTAAAACTAGGTGACTTATTACAAGACTAAGTGACACACTCTTTACAACACAAAGTTAGGCATGATTTGTTATATATGGAAAAACCTTTATGCCAAACTTAGGTATATACTGAAGTGGCTTTAGGCACACACTGAAACATAATGCCATTATAGAATTTACAAAAGATGAAGAGTGTTGGTGAGGAGGTAGAGAAAAATGAGACACCCACACTGTTGGAGGGGGGATAAGGGAGGAAACTAGCACAGCCTTGTGGGAAAAGCATAGAGATTCCTCAAGATGATCCAGCAATTCTACTTCTGGGTTTGTATGCAAAGGAAATGAGGTGCTTTCCCATGATCATATGAGCTAGAACTCAACCTGAGAGATGTCTGGTTCCATTCTACTCTTTCTCCCAGCTACCTCCACATAGCATATACCTCCACATTGCAGTCACGGTGGCCATATCTGGTGTCTATCACACTGCAATCTTCCTGTCCTGGGCCTTTACTCACACCATTTCTACTATGTGGACTGCTATTCTAGGAAGGACAGCTCCTCCTGTTTTGGGTCTTGACAAGGGAGTAGTCTGTCCTCCTTCTAAGTGGAAGCTTTCTATTTATTTGTGTCCTCTGTTCTTGGTTTATTTCCTTTACAGCACTCACTTAAATATACAACTATTTACTTTTCTGCATAATGTTTGTCTCACTCTGCCCCTATAATGCTTGTCCCATAATACCAAACATCATATTGTTCTCTTTTAGCATTGTATTGATAAATTCTGGGAGAGATCCTGGCATATAGTCAGCAAATATTTGTTGACTAAATGAATGAGTGAGTAAGAATGTATTTGCATTGTATTTCTCCACAATATTCTCTCACTTAATGGTAGGGGGGAAGAATGTAAAGAAAAGGAAAGAAAGGCTAAGTCTATCGGATGGAAGAAAGAGATCACTCTGTACATTCCCCAAAGGGCCCCAGTGTCAAGGTATTGTGGGATAGTCTGCAGCCTAAATGAACATATCCCCTATAAAGACACAGCAGTGCTTTCCCTAGAACAGGCATGGATAGAACTAACAATTCAACATGCCAGTCATATCATGATGACAAATACCTTCAGGCTTTCCCCTGAAGGACACTGGAGATCAAGCAAGGCTGATTTCCATCAAAGATGTCAGAGATGCCAGTCAAGTTGTCTCAGCCATCCTCTGGCCTGATGCTACTGAGTTCAATGGCTTTGACTCTGTCAGCCCAAGGCAGAACTCTGCAGCCAACAATTGTATCCAGAGAGCTGGTAGCTGGGGAAGTGGAGAGGTCAGGTTCAATGAAGTCTTTCCAACATTGCCAGGACTTCTAGGTGATCTGCTGCAGGCATGTACACTTGCAATTTAGCACCTGTTCCCTCTGGGCATTTGGTCAGATCTGTTCATGGTATCAGAGTTAGGATGAGGTTGCTGGGACCAGGAGGAAAGCAGATCTTTCCTTGAGAGGGTGAAAAACGCTTTCTGGCAATACTTCTCAAGGCTCTGTTAAAAAGGGATCAGGAAAAACATATTTCCCGTTCTAGCCCAAGTTCAGTTCTATCTGAGCTAAAATTTCTAGACTAACTCCAAGGTCATCTTCTAAGCAATGATTTCCAGCAACAGGCCTACTTCTACCTCGTCTGATACCAGGTAACCCTGCCATCATTTGGCCTATGCTGGGAAATTCTCCTCATCATGTATTTTATAGATGGCATAGTTTTCTATTGATCTGTGATTACATCAATTATGATCAACATTGTTTTCATCACTATGCTCATCTTCGTCATTGTCATCATCATCATCATCATCATTATCATCATTTTCTAATCCCTTACTTTTGAAATAACCCCTTACCAGCTTACAAAATACCTTTGGACAGTCAGGGTCATTTAATTCTGGCAATAACTGCCCCACTCTACACAAAAGAAATACATTACTGAAATTTTTATTACACTGGCTTGCAATCCAGCTCATGACAGTTCCAGTTCAGAGGGAAGATTTTTCTAGAATACAGGCTTCCACATAGAACCCAATGAAGGTAAACTGCTGGGTATCCACAGAACACTGGCTCTTGGGCCTGAGGTGTGTTGGGAATCCCATAACTTGCCTTCTTTCTATTCTTCTTTGTTTATTTTTCATGTTGAATCAGCTTTCTCTGCCACTCAAACTTCTCTGAGTGCCACACAGCTACACATAACAATCTACATGCCTCAGCACCAATGGATTCACCCCCTGCTTGATCTATTTACCTCCCAATGCAACTGACTTCTGTCCCCAGGGTAAGGAACCATCTTTGTTCAGACATCCATTCTTAGATTCCTCAGCCTGCTATCCTAGTGTAGGGTTTGGGGCTGTAATGGAAGAAAGAGGTGGACTGACAAAAAGTTGGTCCGGTATGAGAATCTGAAAGTTGAAAAACTAAACTGACTTAGGTAATGTGTGAAATCACCTAACCTTCTACATGGCATAGAGTACTCCAAAGGATCAGTGCTAATTATTGTTACCGATATTGTTTCTATTACCTAAGATCATATTGACAGTAAGAGTCATGTCTCCAGATGCCCAAGGTATTTCTCCTGGATTCCAAGGGTCTCTTGGAAAAGATTGTATTTTTTCAGTTTTGATATATCTTTCTTATCTATCCCTATGCATCACAGGGACTTGACATTTTAATTTTTAAGCTAGTAGCTATCTCCATTGTCTGCAGACTCACAACATCAGCCTCTCTCTTTCGAAGACAAAGAAAGACAAGGGCATGGGATGGGGAGGTGGTCAGGAAAGTGCTTGCCATACAAGCATGAGGATCTGAATTCAGTCTTCAGAAGTCATGTAAAGAAAATACCTAGTGTGGTGACAGGTACTTGAAATCCCAGTGCTTGGGAGGAAGTCAGAGGGATTCTTAGGGCTGCCTAGCTTGCCAGCTTAGCCTGATAAGTAAGCTTCAGGCCAATGAGAGATCCTTTCTCAAAAAACAGGATGAAAAATGACATCCAAGGTTGACCTCTGACCTCCACATACACCTCTACACACCGCACACACACACACGATGCACATACCCACACATTAAACAAGGGTAAAAAGGTCAAGCAAGGGAAAGCTACAGAATGATCCTAATCTCTGGTTCAGGCTTGTGATGAGGCCACTCCTTCCTACCCCCAGCCCTGGAGAGGGCTTCCTCTGCTTCATCATCATCTCTGTTCTCCAGGACAGCTTCAGAAACCAAACTCACTCCCACAGGCTCTGAACACTAAAGGGAAAATGGGCAGTGAGCCCTGTGTGTATTTGCAGAGCAACACAGGACAACACAATACACAATACGCCGGGGCCTCAAGCAGGAGAAGTTGGCATCTGAAAACTCTCAGAGCATCATGCCAACTCAGTGTGTGGCAAACACAAAGCTCTCATAGCCCACTAGGAGCCGGCGGGTTTAGCAGACCCTGTCTAAGGACCAATCCTACTTGTGAGTGCAAGAATTTTTAATTTCTATGGTAATAAGGAGCTTAAACTCCAGTTCTATTTACAGGCTAAACTTATGCACTATATCCCTGTGCCCCAGGCTGATCACTGCAATATGCAGATTTACCAGGGGCTGGCGGTGACTAAAGGGAAAGCACATGAGGAAGAAAAACAGTTAGAAGATGAAAAGAACTCCATGATTAAAGGGGTTGAGAGACACTGAAACAGAGAAGGGACTGAAGGGGAAAGGCCTTAAAGGCCTGTTGAAAATGAGCCAGGTGGAGTCCAATTCAACCTTTGGAAACTCTGAAACTCTTACATTAGCCATTGGGCAAGGCAAGTATCCCTCATAAGCATCCTTTGGGCTCTCTGTTAACCTAATCAGTAGTTCACAGGCAGCAGTGTACACCAGAACCCCAAGGTACCTGTCCAAACTGTGCACACTTACTCCTTTCTGGCACCTAGTAAACAAGCTTGTTTCTACCTTTTAGCTGAAATATACACACTGGTTCAATATTTGAAGGATAAACTTCATTATCTGACTGGCATTGTAGAGTAGCTTCCAGGGTGGTAGAAGGATTAATAGATTCACATAAAGAAAGCCTCCAGCATACTCCACCTTCTGCAAGACTCTCCAGTCCACAAAAGTCGAATGTTATATTTGAGAAAGGAATCTTCTAGAAAATAATCCCCATTTTACCAAGGCTCAGAGTGCAAAGGAGCACATCAGGCAAGGCAAAAAAAGCGTTCTTTGCTCTATGCCCATGTCCCTTCATGGAAGTTTAATCCTTAAAGAAAAAATTTCAGATTCTCAAGATGTTCCCGAGAGCTAAGGTAACTGGAATAGAAAAGACATAACCAAAACAGTCATTTGCTCAGTGTGTGACTTGTATATTAAAAATAGTCAAAATGGTATTTCTGGAAGGTAATTTGATCAGATTACAAGGTTCACTTGTCCCAAAGATCATCAACTTTTCTGTCGCTGTCTTCATGCTATTCAGCTGATTCATGAATTACAATAAAGCCATTTTGTCCCTGACAACTTGTGGGCTTACAATTGTCTTGCAACTTGGGATTAGTATTTATTTCTGTTTGTGGTAACTGAAATACAAAGGGTATAAGATGTGGGTGGCCTAGAGCCCTACAATAACAAAACCATCACCTCTGAAGGGTACTGAGGCATATAAATGGCGGTTGATGGATTCTATGTCAGGACACCTTAGCTTTAGCCACATTTCTATATAATCTTGGAGGATGTCTTTTACTACATGACTCTTTAGTTTCCTCTCCATAAAACAGTAAGGTCCTGTATTTGACCTCCATACCCCTAGGACCTAGTCTCCTTGATTGGCTTGAATGACTGGTATAGTAGAAGGAGATGATACAGTCACAGCTGGTGAAGAGAGGAAGAATGGGCAAGTGCTAGATAGGAATGGCATCAGTCCCTTGAGGAAGAGTACAGAACTGAATGGAGGATGAGGGCATGAGAGAAAGTGTGTCATGTCCTAAAAGATTCAGAGCTTGGGTAGGACTTTGGCTAGAGCAGCGTAAACACTAGCCATTGAAGCAGTGATGAAAAGAAAGGTGTGGAATTGTAGCCAGAAGGGATAAAAGGAAAGATTTTTAAAATGGGGCGCTGGTTGTCTCCTTTGGCTTGCAAAAGATTCCCAGAAATTTGTCCAAAAGAAAGAAGGAAAAACAGAAAGCTCCCACCCTTCATTCGCCTCATTCATCATTAAGGTTGAACAGGATCAAGGAGTAATCACCACTCCAGGTCCTTGGGAGACAATCATGAATATAATGGACAAAGATTCTTTATTGGTAGAGATTATGCTCGACAAAGTAGAAACAGCTACAACAAGTTATAAGCAACACGTAATGTGCATATATGGGTATATAGACACACAATAATATAGTAATTTATGTTATCATGTCAAACATTGCATATAGATAAGTGTTGCTGAAAACAAAGTAAAGCAAAGAAGAGTACTAGAGAGTACCAGGCTATAAACAAGATCCAATTTAATTTGAATTATGCTGAGGAAAGACCTCACTGAGAAAGTAACTTTAAGCAAAGATATGAAGTTATCAAAGCAGTGGACCTTGTGTCTATCTAGAGGAAGAAAACACTAAGCAGGACAAATAGACTAAGCCTGGTCTCACTTGTCAGAGTCTCCACTCTGACAAATTGTGCCTTCATCCAAAGACAGCCACAATAATATCTCTGATTCCATATGTGTTCCTTATAACAAAACTTTAAGACTCCTTCTATCAAGAGATGAGGTCAATATTCCCTCACCTTGAATTCTAAACAGAGTTGTGACCAAAGTCTGGAGGCTGAGACAGCAGAAAATGTCTGTCTGGTTCTCTTAAGATATTCATTCTTGGAATCCAGGCATCATGCTGTGAAGAAACACAGGCAGCTACATGCAGAAAAACTTTTGGCCTTTGGTTCCACCAGAGGTCCTGGCAGATGGCAGTCACCCACCAACAGATAGGACAGTAAACTAATACTCAGATAGTTTTAACTCTCAGTGATCAGTTCACATCCAGATCTTGAGTCTTCCTAGCTGAAGCCACAAACATTGGGGGAACAGAAACAAAATATCTTCACTGTGCGCTTTCCAAACTTCTGACCTACATAACCCATAGTCATAATAAAATGCTTATTTTATACCTCTAAATTCATGTGATTGTTAATGCAATCACTTAGCAAGAGAAAACTACATTAGTACTAAGCTGTGCTTCAGATAATAATAAAATGTTATCTGGATATCAGTGCACCTCATGAATATGTACCTTCCATGGGCACCTTAAAGGGAGGAGAGGAGGTAGCAAGGTTAGGTTCCTTTGTCCTAATTAATAAATCTCTCTCTCTCTCGACATTACTCTTCAAGGAGCTCATAAAAATGGAACAAATAGTCAAAACTCAAACGTCAATAAAATTTAAGGAATTAACACAGCATATTAAGAAAGGAAGAATTGCTTTAAAAATGGATTCTGTAACAACTGGTTAACCAGAAGAAAATCACATTAGATTCAGCCCTTAAATAAATTCAATGTGAATCAGAGAGCTTTATGCAAGAAGTTAAATAATGAAGAAACTGTGGTGAAAGGTGTACTTTATTTCTTTCAAGGAAAGGCTTTCCATATTTAGAAGCAAAGGAATGGCAAAGGAAAACATTGATAGATTGAATGGCATGACAAAAGTCATAAGCAATATTAAAAAACAATGAACTAGAAGTAATATCTGCAGTGCAGATTATAAGCAAGGAACAAATACTAAAAAGCAAACACACAAAACAAAAACACAATGATCTCAATTGATTATTGGGCAAAGGACACAAACAAAAATTCTAAATGAGAAAAATCCCAAGGGTAAATATGCAACTTGATGAGTTATCGGGGAACTTCAAATTAAAATAATAATGAGGTAATAATGATCTCTATCTACAATAATAGCCAAATGATAATACTTCTGTCTTGCGGCCTGGATAGTCTCACACGTTGCTGGTATAAGTATTTATTTCTACGAAATCTGATGAGGTAAGTCGGCAATATGCAAAACAAATAAATGCTCTTGAAAAGAATTTTGTAATAAATTTCTACCATCAGAGGTATAGTTTAAAACATTATGTTATATACATTTAGGAAAACATTATGTATCTGTTTAAGTCTTGTTTACAAAGAGTTTTTAATGAGGTGGAAAATATAGTCAACCTTTAAGTAAATGAAAGTATGCAAACATACTTATGTTTCTTTAAAGAAAGAATTTTATTAAGAAGATGTACTACAAACATCTCCAGAAATTACTGGTGAATTTCCTTATCTACTTTATGCATTTCTTGGTTTGGCTTTGGTTTGCGTTGGGTTTTGTGAAAACAAAAGAAGAAAGCAAGGCTGCCAAGATGATTTAGCTGGTAAAGGCACCACAAAGCCCGATGACCCGAGTTCAACCTCCAGTATCCATATGGCAGACAACTCCTACAAGCTGTTCTATCCTCTGAACTCTACACGTGTGTCATGGCATGTGCATACACACACATGCAAGTACACAAATAAATAATGATGTGAACAATTTTTTTAAACAATCAACGTGCAGGACAGTAAGGATGGCACTTGTTTTACTGGGTTGGAGAAAAGCCACCATATCTAGTCAGAAGCCATGAGCCTGTACTTGAGTATCATTATTACATGACTGGTAAAGCTCTCATGGCATACTGCATGCACTTGCTCACCTATACAAGCTTTAACAAACCTCACATTCTCCAGGTACTGTTCTTGTCAAAGCTCTGGGTATCATCAGAAAAAAAGGCCTCAGCGAAGAGGTCTTAGAACATTCTCAATTCAGATGAGCTTATAGTGTTTTTTATTAAGTATAATGGATTTAAACACAGAGCAGGACAGGACATACAAATGCAGAGTGTGACATTTAGGACACCCTGACATCTTTCCCAGTTTCAATTTCAGATGAAACAGATGGACAAAGTAGATAGCCATTAAGGGGTTTTGAAGAGTGCATGTTGCTTTACATTTCTTCTTCCTTTCTGGAGTAGATTTGTACAAAGGAAGCTGAAGGCTGAAGTAAGAAGTTTAAGAGATGCATCACATTTCTACTTGGAAGCACTCCAGGGAATCCCCAAAAGCGTCTTTGGCAGTAGCCTAGGCTATATGGACTCAGCTTGCTGTGCCCTGTCTCTGTACTGTCTCCAAGTATCAAGGCACTGACGGTGTCCACCCAGAGCTCTAGCTACTGATTTTGATGTTTCATCAAAGTGACAGTTTGGTGCTATGAGCTTCCATTTCAAACAGGCAAGAGATCCAAGTATCATTTGTCATGATTAATGATAAAAAGTCCAGAATCTAATGGCTTGATTTCAGCTGCCACTTCTCTGTTATATTCCCAAGATCAAACTCAGAGCCAGGGTGACATGTGGAAGGGGTGGAGGGAGTGATGGGGGGAAGAAGGGCTCTGGGATCCAGATAGCATCTGAAACCCGTCGGTATATGCCAAGGGAGCGACAGAAGCTGAGGCGTAACCAGCATCCCAGCATTTGGCAGGTATAGAGGCTGGGAATGGAAAAACCTTGTGGTGGTAATGAGGAGACAGAAAGAGGACTGTACTCAAAGATTTGTTCCAAGTCAGAGACAGGAGGTGCAGCAACAACAAAAATCAGTGAAGCAGTCAAGACACAAGACACTAGCCCAGGGGTAGAATCCAGAGGGAACCTAAAGCAAAGTTCTAGGAAGAGAATTCCCATTAGGTGTCAAGCAGAATCTTAAAGGAATCCAGATGGAAGAAGCAGGTGACCAGGGTATACTCTTTCTGGCAAAAAAGGACCCATGCAGCTGAAGTTCCCCTCCTGGGTTCCATGACATAGAAGTACCACGCGAACAAAGCAAGCACCCGTTGCCTCCTCGCTGCCCAGGTAGCAGTGACTCCCCACTAATAAGCACGTCCCCTCTTTGAGGTCCTTTAATGTCTCCCCAAAACAATAGCCTCTGAATAATAAAGCAAGTTCCCTAGGTGTCATGGGAGTCTGGTTTGCACTGGACTAATTTCTTTCAGTGTGACCCACATTTAGCAATAGGAAAAGTACTGGTTCCACAAAGGGTTATTCTTGCAATGACCTTTCCAACACAGAGGAAATATTATTCTATCACTAAAGCATTCATCTACTGATCCAGCAACCAAAGGAAATATGAACAAATCCCCAAGACTCTCTGCCCAAGGATCTGAGTGTTCATAAGCACCCACAATGGTTCTTGTTTGACTTTGGATGATTATAAGACCATGTCCTTCTCTGTGATTTCTTTCACTGGTCTCCACTCTATCTCCATCACCTTAGACCAAGCAACACTTGATGACTGTCAACTTAAGCCCAGCACAGAAAATGCTTTGCTGGTGTGACAAAGGCTGACATACTTGAAATAAAGCTCAGTAATGACAAGCTGAACCCAAAGGGACTAAGTGAAATATCAGACACATCAGATCAGACATTTTCCTCCCTCTGAGAACAACTCAGAATCTAACATGAAAAGTCAGATATTTTAAGTAAGGGACGCTCTGAAGCCCTTGCCTAAGGCATTCTCCAAGCTATGGACAGGACCCCACTACCATCAGCATGCCTCTAGAGGAAAAGATGCTGATGTTGTTCTTCAGTTATTTTGTCTCCACATGGCCAATGTCATTTTTCAACAAGCCAAGAAGAGAGAAGGGAGGCATAATACATGTTTTCACATGGGGAAACTGAGATACACCTAAAACATCATTTTCAGAAAAGCTTATTTAAAGCTAAAGGGGACTAAGAGTAGATTCTGCATTAAACACAGATAATTTCCATACCAGAAGAGTCTTTATAAATGGCATTAGAGGAGCATTTGTATATCTTCAAGCACCATGAACTACCAAAGGCAGATTTGGTAAGACCTACCTTTACTCCAGGCTCCAGCACTCCCTACTTAGCAGCAAACCTCTTTAGCAGTCAGTAAGTCAGAACTGGAAGCTCAATAAAATCCTCCCCTAAATTGTTTTTTGCCAGGGAATTTTATCGCAGTCACAGAAATGAAACTACACACAGTACATAGGAGAAAATTAAAGTAAAGCTCAGATACATGTATGCAAATGTTTACAGTAGAATTATTCATGAGTCTGGAGAGATGGCTTGGAGGTTAAGAGCACAAGCTGCTCTTGCAGAGGACAGAGGTTCAATTCCCAGCACCCACATGGTGGGTAACAACTGCCCATA
Source organism: Eospalax fontanierii (assembly GCA_035773235.1). Classification (NCBI taxonomy): domain Eukaryota; kingdom Metazoa; phylum Chordata; class Mammalia; order Rodentia; family Spalacidae; genus Eospalax; species Eospalax fontanierii. The sequence goes on along the minus strand of CM069529.1, from coordinate 34,094,620 downwards.
ACCAGTTCCAGGGGAATTCAACACCTTCTTCTGACCACTACAGGTATCGTACAACATGGGTGCACCTGCATATGTGCAGACAATACACTCATACATATAAAATAAAAATAATAAATAAAATATTCTTAAAAAACAGATGAATGGACAAATAAGGTATATGTATCCATATAAGGGAGTATCATTTGACTTAAGAGTGAAAATCTTCTATACTATAAATAAACTCTAAAAAGCTGCTAAATAGGCTAGGGAGATTGGCTTAGTAAGTGTACAAGTGTGAGCACATGAATTCAGATCCTCAGAATCCCCACAAAGCTGACCCAGTAGCATGGGTCTGTAAAGCCCTGTGCTACTACATCAAGTGAGAGGCAGAGACAGGTGAACCCCAGAAACTTGGCGCCCAACTAGTTTTTTACATATTTCATTGAACAAGAGACCCTGCCTCAAAAAACAAAGGCAAAAGTAAAGACCCATACCAAAAGCTGCTCTCTCTCTCTCTCTCTCTCTCTCTCTCTCTCATACACACACACACACACACACACACACACTGGCAGGTGTGCACCCACATACATGCACACAATACATTAAGTGAAATAAGCCAGGTACAGAAGGAAAAATATGATTTCACTTATATGAAGTATTTGAAATAGTTAAATTCATATAGAAAGAAAGTAAGATACAAGCTACTTGGATCCAGAGAGAGGGGCAATGGGGAGTTGTTTAATGACTACAGGGCTTCAGTTTGGGAGGAGGAGCAAGTTCAAATTCTAGAAATGGATAATGATGATTGTGGCTATATATGTATATATATAATGACTATATATATAATAACACAAATATATATACCATTTATGTGCAAATCTAAACTCAGATTCACCTAAGAGCAGCTCAGTCAGTCTCTTGGACATGTCCTGAGTCTGGTGTTTTAAAAATCTCACCACCTATCATTCAGTCTTCTATCCTTCCATTCTTTCTTTTGTCTTTGATAAATGAGTAAATGTGTTTCCAGATGAGCAAACTAAGAATTAAAAAGATGAAATAATCCAAAAGCCATATAGCCTGTAAAAGTAAATGAAGGGTAGAGAAAAGAGAATAGTCTTAACAAGCACACATTGCCAAGTGATCCATCTGTAAAGTGGGGGTAATAATATCCCCAATTCTGTAATATTGTGGTCAGTATTAAAGAGAACAATATGGAAGATGTTTATAATAGTGTCTAGAATATGACAATTCTATTAAATGTTAGCAGTGGTGATGATGATGGACATAGGATGGTGGGAAGGATGATTGGGATGATGATGATGGACATGAAGATGATGGTGGTGGTGATGATGGTAATGGATATCATAGTGATGAAGATGCTGAAGGTGATGGTAATAATGGTGATGATGATTGCTATGATCTGAATGTAAAATGCCCCTTCAGGGTCATGTATTTGAACACTTAGTTGCTACCTAGTGTTACTGTTTCAGAAGGCTAAGGAATTTTCAAACAAGGCCTAATTGGCAGGCATAGGCTAGTAGGGCCATAGGAGCAGGGTTTATGGGTAGAGTTTGGCCTGGCTTCAGTCTGAGTCTCTCTGCTTCCTAATCTGCTATGATGTAACATGCAATCACTTCATGCTTCTGCCACTATGGAACCATGTTACCAAGCCTTCTCTACGATAATGAACTGTATGTCCTCAAAACACGAATCAAAATAAACCCTTTCTCCCTTAAATTGTTCCTTGCTGGGCATTTGGTCATAGCAACAAGAAAAGTAACTAACATAATGACAGGTCTGATATTGGTGGTGATGGTAACAATGATGATGACCAAGATGATGGTGATGGTTTCTTCTTGCTTTAGAGCACTCAGGAGAAGTAGACTACACCTCTGCCTTGAATTGGCTCTCGGGTTCTGCCTCATGTGGTATATTTTCTCATCTCTGATTCCAGAGTCCTCATCCTCCTTGATCCTACCTTCTTCTGTAACACCTAACCTCCCAGCATTCACAGTAAGAGTCAGTGTGTTCAATCTAGGAAGCTTAGAGCTAACACGATCCAGCATGTTTATATCATAAGTAAGCTGAGGCACAATGAAGCACTTTTTAGGCTCACAGTCTCCTGTGTCACATTTACACGTCAGAAATAAAAAAAACCTAAGTTTTTTGTCCTGCCTCTAAGCTAAAGCTGGAGGTTGATGTGGGCCAAAGGAGACTCCCGCTTCAGCCCCTTTGTACTTTCTAATTCTTTTGCCTGAAGCTTTCCTCCACCACATAGCCTCATGGCTCTGTCACTTGCACCATTCCCATGTCTGCACTAATTTCAGCTTGTCACAGCAGCCTTCCCTACCAATCCTCTATAAACAAGCACTGCTTATCACTAGCAGTCCCCTCCCAGGCTTTCTGCCCCCCCTTGCAGCCTTCTCACCACCTGCAGTGTGTCTCTTGTCTCATTGTCACCACTCCTTGTGGAATGTAAACAACATGACAGCAGGAAGTTTTCTGCTTTGTTCATTTCTCCATCCCTTTTGCCTAGAATGATGCCTGGCACACAGTAGCTATTAAATAAATAACTGCTCATCTGATCATTCATTCAGTGGGAAAGTCAGTCCATTGTTTTTGAATGAATTCACAAGGCCTATTTCGTTGGTTCACAAGTCCACAGAATGTAATAACAAGTTAACTAGATGCTTACTTCTACACTCCTCCCAAACAATGGGTTTATTCTGCTTGTCTTTAGTTTATGAACCAGGTCTCAGCATAAGAGAGATGCTCCATATGGCTGCCCATGGCTACCAGGCGAGAATCCAGGAATCTGTTGCTCCCCTTAGAATAACTGTATGCTATATGACCCCCAGCACAAAGCACAGTCAAGAAAGTCCCTCTTCCCTATTTTCAGCACTGAGCTTCTGGCTCCTTCCCAAGTCCAAAAGAGACATGATCACCAAACAGAAGGTACTGGGTCCACCTGTTTACTACAATCTGTAGGGCCTTTATCCCATCCAACCCAACTCAGGACACAAGCAGAGAAGAACATTGTTCAGGAAGAATGGCTTTCTGCTATTGTACAGAATCAAAAGCTGTCTCTTTCATTTTCTTAGATTGCGGAGCAAATCAAGCCCACAGCTTTTTGTTTACCAAGAAACCACCTGTTTACCATTTGTAAAGGGACTTGATTGTCTCTGAGAAATGTCAGTGTGGAGCCAGTTACTTCATACACTGTGGAGATCAAGAAGCACAAAAATCAGGAAAAATAAAGGCGAAAAAGAAAGTTATGAGGCTTTTAGGAAATGAGGTTTCCAGACTATTAAATGAAAATAAAGGAAGTTATGATAAACCAGGTCTTGTGTTAAGCACATTGTCTGCTGTAGAATTCACCTTCTGACATTCCTGCAATCATCTGTATTTTATAGATTGAGTCACCAAGCCTCCAAGGTCATATGGGCTAAACTTTAACAGTCTACAAACTGTAAACTTCAAGACTAATTTATTTGCTAGTCATCACACGTAGGTAAATCTGCTGAACTGTCCCTAGGTCTTGTTCTAGTACAACTTCAGCCAGCTTTGATTTGAACAATAGCAGTGGGCACTGAGTTTCTTCTCAGACCCAGAAGGGAAAGACCAGCACCAGATGGAAGGTTGTGAGCCCACCTATTTTCGACCTTTCTTCCATCCACCATTTAACTTTGGAAACAAGTTGAGGAGAACATTGTAGAACTGGATGTTCCCACTGGGACCAGATCACTACTGGGCCAGAGAACTTCCAAAAAATTGGTTGCATTTCCAATCATTATGATGAAGGAGCACATTTTCATGGGAACAGTGAGCAAAGAACTCAAAGCACTTGAGTTTTTCAGTGGCCATGGGCAGAGTAGAATGCTATGCTGGTGACTAAGGAGCCTTTACTGTAGACTTATGTGAGGCAGAAAGCTATCGGATCTAAGAAGAAAGTAACATCAGGAGTTAACCCTGGCCAGGAATCCAGAGTGGAGTAGGAGAGGCTGGTAGGCAGAACTAGGAGATGGGCCAGAGCCAAAGACTGCACAGAACCACAGTAGGCTGACTGGGAAGAGGCCAGGTAGGGTCCAATCAGGCAAGAAACAGGGATAATGGCAGAAAGTACCAGCCTGGGGCCCAAGTTCTCTCAGGAAAGGCAACTTCACCCAGCATCTTTGATTTCAGAGCCACAGGTCCTATGAACCTCAGTGAAGCAGGGCACTCAGCAATCCCTTTCTGAGGACCTACAGGTGGCTTGTCCACAAATAGTCAAAGACTGCCAGAACATACACACCTGACCCCTTGGATCTGCTCTCCTGGGTTTGGGAGAACCTGACCTGGGGAACTTCCAATATTAAGCAGCAGAGTTTATGGAAATGCTCCTACTTTAAACTGGTCCTTTTCAGAGTGATAGTCACTGACAAGGTACAGAGTTTGCACCAAGCACACAACAACATACCACTTTTCCACCATTAAGGGGTCACAATGAAAACATCACTAAACTAACCTGTGAACTTCGCCAGGTCTGTGCTTTATGTCCAGGGACAATCCTTATGTCACCTATGAAATATTACAGTCTGTGAGCTGGCAGTCTGCTTTAAACTGTTCTGCTCCAGATCTTTGTTCTAGTGCCCTCTCCCTTCCAAACCAATCTCACACTTCCATTTGTATCCTGGGAACCCTCAAGGGGGAGTCTTCCAGACAAGGTCCATTCAGCTTGCCTCGAATGATGAGGTGGCTTACTTTACCCCTCTGTTCCCTCGAAAAAGAGTTATACATCTTTGAAACAAAGAGACTATGCTTACTTATGAATCAGAATGGAAAGGATATTACCAGTACAACGTTTTTCTTTTAGGGAAACTTTCTCTTCTCTATCTGAAGAAGCAACCAGTAAGTTTTCTGTCATTCCAATAACTAGCAAGGCTGAAGTCTCGTTGGCAGGCTTGCCGAAGAGAAGAAAGGGTGCTGAATTATTTCAAAGGGATGAATTATTACTTCACTGTCATCTGATGCCAATCCAACTCTATCACCTGAGATGGTTTTCACTGACTGCCAATGTCCCAGGCAGGTTTAAAGCAGATCCAAGAATCAAGTCCTGCAGATTTCCTCTGCATCTGTGAAAAGCCGCTGTCTTGTCAGGAAAAGGATAGGAAATGCCATCTTTTCTGCCAACCAATCCTTAGAGAGATGTCTGCCTCATTAACAACAAGGCTACTTGTCATCTCTCAGAGAAAAATCCCCTGGCTGTAGTGGGAAGGTCTACCCACTCGTTTCCTGCCTGTTCTGTGCCCTTACTGTCTGCCAGGTTATATCTTGATCCTGTCTGTAGCCACCTTGAAATGAACTGTGATACAGGAATCACCAGCTGGAAAGACTAATGTGAAGGGCAGGAAGGAGGTCATAACTGGGTCCGATGGGGAAGCAAGAGCTTAGAGTTTCTGGATCATCTCTTTCTGGGCCGTGATTCTTAAATATTGAAGAGTAGATGAGAACTATGGACCTTTAATTTGTGGGCCACAGACTAAAAGCCTTCAACTTAGTGGCTCTCCCTAACCCCAAGACCTACCTAGCTCCTACTTTGAAGGTCTCTGGAGATCTATGGATAGTTTTGGCATTTCAGAGCTGAAAGAACAGCAGAAGTGAGTTTATTAATAGGTCAAATACCTGAGGAAAAGGGCTGAGATTTAATTCCCCAACTTCTAATTAGCCACATTTTCTCTGTGCACTCTCTCCTGAAAAATTCGGGTGATAGGGCTGGGGATGTGATTCTTTTTAGTAGAGCACTTTTCTAGAAGATGCAAGGTCCTGGATTTGATTTCCCAGCATCACATAAACTGGGCAGGATGGCACATCCTGCACTCAGAAGGGGAGTCAGACAAATCAGAAGTTCAAGATTATCCTTAGTTACAAAAAAAGTTTAAGGTCAGCCTGATCTATATGACACCCTGCCTCAAAAAAAAGAAAATGAACTAACTTTGTAAGAGGCCCTGTGTTCCTTGGGTGATGAACTATCTTTTAGAGAATCCTAAAAGTTCTATAGAGCAAGCACAGAGCTATAGCCCTGGGGAAACTGAGGAAAGCAAGGCTTTGTGGCCTTCTCTCTGTGTCTCCTCTTCAATTGGAACTGCTCCCCTGGCCTTGAAAATTTTGAAAGCCTCTGGATTAACAGCTTGCTACGGTCCCTTCCAGAGTTAATACTAGTGCTCTAGATCTGGCCAGGACAGAGAGATGAGCCAAGGATGGAGAGGTCCATAAAAGGGCCCCACTGTGACAGACATAGTATTATTCCTGTTGCTATAACAAGAAATACCTGACAAGAAACAAGAAAGTAATGGTGGATTTGAACTGTATGGATATACAGTCCATCACAGCACAAAGGCCTGGCAGCAGAAGTGAACTGCATCTGCAGCCAAAGAACAGACACAAAGCAGAGTCTTGCTATAAAACCCCAGGGCACACCCCCCCCCCAGTGGCCCACTTCCTCCAGTGAGGCTCCACCTTCTATAAGTTTTATAACCTTCCAAATCAGAGCCACCAACTATATATCAAGTGTTCAAACACATAAGCCTATGGGGGACATTTTGCATCTAAACCATAATGAGTTTGTCCTAGGTCTGCCTGCATCCAAACAGAATATAGGTCCATAGTCAACCTAGTAGAATCAAGGACCACTGACTTCTGCCAGAAGCACCTGCAGACTGTAAGGAGCAAAGCAAAGAAGAAAGCCCTTTTGGGAAAAGAGGATGTAGTCTTCTTAGTTCTCCCTTGCAAAACTTCCAGTCCAAGGAGCTGAGCCTTGCAAAGTTCCAGGGGCACACTGTGAATGCTGAAGGAACAGCAGGCCGCTCCTTACCCATTCAGTGCCGCACTGTGTTACTGGTATTGTTCTGCTAACTTGCTAAATAGCTATAATTAAAACCAGGCTATTATCATTAATTATGATCTTCCCTCTTCTGATTGGCAGGATGGTGCTTTCACCAAGTTTCAAAGAGCAGCATTTCTATCTTAGAGGAAACAAGGAAGATAGATGGGGTGAACTGTTCTGACTTTGGAGCAAAGGGCATGGTAGCATTGTGGGGCACAGCAAACTTTTGTTCTCAATGGGCTGTCTTTGCCATCAGCTCATCAGACACAACAGGATACTGGCTGCCTCTTGGCTCCTTTGTGGGCCGATCCATTCTTTACAAAGGAATGGGATGGGACTGGGGAGTGGGTGAGATTCCAAAGCAAGACTGGAAAGAAAGTCCTACCCAACATTTTGTCTCAACTGAAATGCTACCTTCTCAGTGATGCTTTTCCCAATTCTGTGGCCTTCCTCCCTTCATCTTTCTAGGTCCAAATGAATTGTCATTCTCTCATCATTTCATTGTATATACCTCTTTACTTCCTCTGATCTTAAACTTGTAATTCCTATCATTTCTGTTCCCATCAAATTGGAGAAATAACTCAAACTTCCTCAGTCCAGAAGTTGTAGAGTCTTAGGAGAGAGAACACCATATTTTACTAAAATAGATGTTTCTAATCTTTGGCTCTTTAGCAGCTTGGTGAAGACTTGTGCCCACACTGCCCCAACCCCATCTGATTTGTGCATCAAATAGGGACTCTGCTTAAGTCTGTCTAAAACACAGTCTTTCCCCAGTTTCCACGAGGAAGAAAAGGTTGTGAAGGATTGTAATTGTGAGATCTTTGGTCTGCATTCATAACAAATATCAACTAAGGTAAAATGATTCTGAAATTACGGTAGTGATTCATAAAAGTGTGAAAATAAAAAGAATATGTAGCTAGGCACAGACACATAACTGTGTTTTTAAAGCTCCAGAAGCTAGGGAAAGAGGATCTTGAGTTCAAGACCAGCCCAGGCTATATGGTATGACTCTTACAACAAACAAAGACTAGAAATATAGCATTTATATAGCATGAGCAATGCCCCTGAGATTCATTCTTTAGTACCATGAAGAAGAGAGAGAAGGAGGTAAAAACAAAGGAGGATAGGCGGGGAAAAGGAAGGAGAGAGAAAGGGATAGCAGAAGGCAGACAAAAAGTAACAAAGTAACAAACTGCAAACCATCTCCAGTCTGGTCTCCTTCTCTAGATCTTGTTTTATGTGTCCCTGAGGCTTTCTATGTCATATGTCACCTGGCCATTGAACTCTTTCAGGGTCCATATCAAGTCACATTCTCCAGAAAAGCTCCCTGGTCTTCTCACGTTCTCTGTCATCTGACTTTTGCCTTGTGGTCTTTGCAAGTACATGAAAGTGAGTTCCTGAAGGTGGGTACCTTCTACCACTGTATCACTTAACAGTGCCTAGGATGACACCGAGTTCGCAGGGCTATCCAGTAGAAAATGCTTGAAGTTCTTTTCTCTCTCAAAACATGAAACTGAGAAGCTAAGTAATTCAAACCTAATGAATTAAAATTGTTGCTAGAAATTCATAGGCTCCAGATGCTACTAGAGAAAACAAGATCCCCATTTGTGGTTCTTACTCTGATTTTTAAAAAAAAGAATTTAAGAATGGACTCAAATGGAAGCTCTAGGACAATTTTATTTAGAGTTTAAAAGAAAAGCCCACAGGACAGACAAGCTGTACATCTCAGCGGCTGCCTGGAGGAGGAGAAGCGAAGAAAGAAGAGAAGAAACCAAGCTGCTTAAATTAAGCTGGCGTGGAGGTGAGACATGCTTGCAGACAGCCATAGCCTCATAATGAAAACAAAAGTAAAAGAGAAAGCATCTTAAAACAGAAATATAAAGAAGAAATGGAAAAGTGACACTTTTCTGAGTAATTCAGAAGAGCAGGAGGCTTACAAAGCTGCACGGATGTTCCTGTGTGAGCTACTATGCTATGGGACAGGAATTCTGAGAGGAAAAAGTACATTTTCTCATTAAAAGTATAATTGTTCTATGTATTTCCATAGCATGGTTTACAGTAATCCTCTGTCCCTGAAGGGTGATCCCTTAGTTAGTTGACTGACCAGCACAACTGGAATGTTAGGTTTCCCACAAGGCCACAGATTTTGTTCTCTTGATCAGAAAATAATAGCTTTCCCTTAATAGGACTTTTCTGCTGCTATGTCAAAAAACCTATATTCAGACCTGCCTAGTCCTCAAAGAGTAGCATGACATTTCCCCTTAGAACAAAATTACATTTGAGTCTGTTGCCTAACAGTCCATCATGTTTCCTGGATCTCTCTAGTCACCTATATCTTAGTCCTTGTTATCCCTTTGATTCAAAAATGGCTGTAGAAAGAGGAGAAACTGAAACCTCATACTTGGTAGGACTATTCATGTCCATTCCCTCACAAGGAGGAGAACAGAAGGTGTTCTCAGCCATCAGTCCTTTGTCCGGTCTGCAGCCTTGTGCCACCAAAGTCAGAGGAAAAGAGGCTCAAGTGAGACCTACTTACAGTTGCCTCCCAACTGGTCCATTCTAGACAGGTTACATAGCCTCTTGACCTCCGTGTCATCATTTACAACACAGGAATGATGACTCATGTCTCAAAGGATTGATTTGAAGATTAGCTCATATAACACAGTATATAACAGTTCAACATATGACAGAGTAGATGCTTAATGCAGGTCAATTTTGAAATTCTCAAGTCCTCCCATAATGACACAGTGATGATGAAAAGAGAAATTCTGAAAAGGGAACATTCCTATTTGAATGAGATTCATCTTCCTCACTTCAGTATTTTGACTAGTCTCTGAAGTACTCTACCTCCCTGAGTAGTTACTGTGATTCTGTACAGTTATTTTCTTGGGCATACAGTTTACCTGTATCGTGCTTCTTAACAAACTCTTCCCTCACTCCTCCCTCGATTTAATAGTATCTCATGAAGTTCTATGATTCTGAGTCAAGCAGGACTTGGTGAAGCTGTTCTTCTGTTCCATGTGGCATCAACCAGAGTCACAAGGTTGCTTCACTCATCTTTCTGGGAATTTTACTAGAATGGCTAGAAGCCTGAACTTAGCCGGGACCGCTAACCAAAAGTACTCCCCTGTGTGAGAGTACTAAGATATCTTAATGACTGTTGGCTTCTCCCAGAGTGATAATCATAACAAACCAGAAGGAAACTGCATGGCATTTTCTGACCTAGGTTGAAAGTTAGTCAGGGTCACTTTTGTCACATGCCATTGGCCAAAGTAGTCACAAGCTTCCCCAGATTCAAGGGAAAGAATGGAGAGCCTACTGCCTATCAATTAGAGATTGATCAAATGAATTGAGTTTGTATTTCTAAACAGTAACTCTAAGAATCTTATATAGACCCTGGTTCAGTAGATCTGGGATTCTACATTTTAGTCAAATGATGCTGATATTGATACAGCCAAATTATCAATTCCATTTTGAATAGGGAAGGTTTTTGGTGAGTTATCATGTATCTTCCATTGTACTAAAAATCTGTCTCTTATTGTTTCTGTTAGTTGTCTCATTCTCTGGAAGCTTCATTGGATTTAAAACTAAGGCAGCCAATCTTTTCACATCTTTACTGGAAGGACTGCTACATTCAAAAAATATTATTTCAAAAGAAAGAAGCATTTCCATGTTTAGATCTCACACACAGTCTAAAATGGCTAAAGGAAAACCTTTGGCAGATGAGAATGTTAGGTCAGATAATCAGAAAGACTTTGGGGTACTTCCTCCTAAATATCTACTTTACATAGACACTGAGGCCAAAAGGATGGTTCTAAGGAGAGACACCAGAGGTATATTACCTCTTGAAGATTCTGACAGTATCTATGACTCAACTAGTTGCTAACCAACAAATATTGATGCCATGGATATAGATGATATTATTCAACTGTCCAATCATCATTTCTCTTCCTAAGTATGGAGGGTTGACCCTGGGGTCACAACACATGGTCCAATTGATTTTTTTTCTATAAACAGGTACCCATGCATTAACTAACAATCAGTGTCAACAGAACTTTATTTACTAACAGTTATTTTCTGAGTTAATAATATAAGCCATAGCAGCATTTGCAGAAATGTAAACCTCTAGATACTATATGGTATTACTTCTAAGGTGTTATAAATTACTGTCTTCATAAGACCTATTTTCTCCAAAGGGATTTTTTTGCCTTTAGTTTCACCAAAATGAGCACAGGTTTTGGCCTGTGTAGAGCTTCCAAAGACTGTGATGCTAAGTTGAAAACCCAGCTGCAGGGTACATGGGTGGCAGTGGTCTTAAAACTTATGCTACAATTTACCTGAAAGGAATCATTAAACCTTCCTTTCTGTGTGCCTAATTAGTTCACTGAAGTCAAATCTAAGCTGTCTTTGGATTAGTATTAATTTCCCTAAAAGAACTTTCTCTTACCCACAATTTTTCAGTCTTTTACCCTTCATTCAAAACTTAAAGTTAAATGCTAGTTCCTAAGAAGGCTTCTTCACAATCAAAAAAAAACATTTCTACTAAGCATGATGGCACACACCTGTAATACCAGCACTCAGGAAGCAAAGGCATGAATATCAGGAGTTCAAGGCCAACCTTAGCTACACGGAAAGTATGCTAATTAGTTTTTGTTAATTTGACACAAACTAGAGGCACTTGGAAAGAAGGAGTCCCAAACTGGCCCATGGCTATGTTTAAGGGGCATTTTCTTGATTACTAATTGATATAGGGGGACCCAACACACTGTGGGCAGTGCCATTCTTAGGCAGATAGGCCTGGGCTGTATAAGAAAGGTACTGGAGGGGGTGGAGAGATGGCTCAGCAGTTAATAACATTTGTGTTTCTTCCAGGAGACCTGGGTTTGATTTCCAGCACACATATGATAGGTAACAACTGTCCATAATCCTAATCCTAAGGAATCTAACACCCTCCCCTGGTCTGCAGGCATTGCACACATGTGGTGTGCTTACACACTACACACATGCAGGCAAAACACTCATACACATACAATATAATAATAAAGTATTTTCTAAAAAGAAGGAAACAGAGAAACAAGCCAGGGGAAGCAAGCCAGTAAGTAGCATTCCTCCATGGTCTCGGCTTTGGTTCCTGCCTCCAGGTACCTGCTTTGTCTTCCTTCAATGATTGACTGTCATTTAAAATTGTAAGATGAAATAAACCCTTTCTTTCTCCAAGTTCCTCTTTGGTCATGGTGCTTATCATAGCAACAGAAGCCAAACTAGGACAGAAAGTCTAAAGCTAGCCTAGGTGACAGGAAGTCTGTCTCAAAAATACACAAATGGGACTGGGGACCTGGGCTCAATGATTAAGAACACAATGTGTTCTTGAAGAGTACTTAGACTTGATTCCCAGAACCCGTGTGGTAGGGCACACTTGTCTATAACTCCCATTTCAGGGCATACAACTCCCTATTTTGGTCTCTGTGGGTACCAGGCACACATGTAATATATATGCATGTATATAGCACTCATACATACATATAAAACAAACAAATCTTAAAGAAAACAAAACACATACACACACAAGAAAAGAAAAGAAAAGAAAAGAAAAGAAAAGAAAAGAAAAGAAAAGAAAAGAAAAGAAAAAAGAGAGAAGAAGGTGGAGTAAGAGTGAGAAGAAGGGGTGAGGGAGAGAGGGAAGGAAGGCAGGAAGGCAGGAAGGAAGGAAGGGAGGAAGAGAAGGAGGGAGGGAGATTTTTCTATAACATTTGGTACAACGTCACCTTCTGACTTCTGAGAAACTCATTGTTTCTGAGAAACTCATTGTTGGTGATTATCAAATCACTCTAAGTGAATTCCTAAGGGTAATCTCAATAAAACCAATAAAAGTGGGTAGTTATAGTAGAATCAATGTTGAGTACATCCCCATCTCCAAAGTCTCTGAAGACTACTAGACAGAAGTTAATTTCACCTGAAAGATAACTGAATAGAAATTTAGTCTGGCAGCCTCCTTCCTAAAATTCCTGTCTTTATACTTCATTTGAATATTTAACAAAATATTTCCAGAGCCTTACAATGTTGTTGGGTTTTGTTTTTGTTTTTTTTCAGAAGAGAGAAAAAAAATGTGAGGACATAATTAATAGAAAGAAAGAATAAACACAGGTGGACAGACAGCAGGGACATAGGCAGGTGCTCCCTGTTGAAGACCAGTTCTAGTAGTCTTAGGACTGGACTACCAAGTAGTCTTTTCACCTCTTTATAACCCTGCTTGTTAAAAGAAAAGGAGGAATAGTTCCTACTGGACTCTATTTTGAAAACAAGTTCTTAAAACAAGACAGCAGGATGTTTTGCAAATATGTTACAGAGAAATACGCTTGCAGAAATAAAAATATGTCCAGAAGCTTCCGCTCCCCAGAAATTCATATTTTTATCTGAAAACAGACATCTCCAAGTGTGAGAGGTACAAGCCTTCTCTGACTCAGCAAGCCTGCCACACCCGATGCCCATTACACTTTGGTTTAACTATTTTAATGGAAGCATGCCTCTCCCCACTTCAGTCAAACTGTGTGTCTTGCAGTTGGTACCTAATCTAGGTAGTGCTTTTCCAATGAAAAAGTTGTCGTTTCCCACTCAAAAACAAGCCTAGACATGCAGATCCCTGAATATCTATGGTACAAATTGGATTTCTACTTACTAGTTAGATTTTCTTTCATTTTTTCTGTGTGTGTGTGTGTGTGTGTGTGTGTGTGTGTGTGTATCCATGTGAGAGGCCAGATGTCAGTCTCAGATAACATTCCACAGGCACTGTATACTTTGCTTTTAATGTTGTTGTTTTTATTGGTTTTTGTCTATTTGATGCATTTTTATTTATTTATAACATTTGTATTGATTCTTTGAGAATTTCATGCAATGTACTCTGATCATGTTGAGACCCCCTCACCCATCTCCTCTCCACTTTATGTCCTCTAATTTTTAAGGCATATCATGCATAATTTGTGTTCTGCAAGTACTCTTTGGTGTGAGTCTATACCCTGGAGTATGGTCAACTTAACTAGCATCACATCCTCGAAGAAAACTGTTTCTCTCTCTCCTAGCAGCTATCATTTGCCAACAGTTCCTGAGCTAGGGCTGGGGCATCTTGCCCACCACCCTTTCCATGCTGAGATTGTATCTGACTCGGGCTTGTGCAGTTGTGGGTTCATATGTTCTGTTGTGTTCAGAAAACACTATTTCCTTGTATTCATTCACCACCTCTGGCTCTTATAATCTTTCCACCCCTGTTCCACAGTGATCCCCGAGACCTGGTTATTTTAAGACAGGGTCTCTCAGTGCCTAGAATTTGCCATGTAGGCTAGCTGGCTGATCAGTGAGTCCCAAGGATGTGCCTGCCTATGTCTCCCCAGTGGTGGGATTACAATGACAACACACCTGAAGTCACGCTTCGGCAGCAAGCACTTTACCCAATGATTCATTTCCCCAGACCCTTATGCATTAGATTTTCTAAAACTGAATTTGAAATTCTCTCTTGTTTTCTCTGTTGCAAATAAAGAACAGACCTGATTTTTTCTATACTTTGCCCTGGAACCCTTAGGACAAACATTATTAGGGTAGGATTTTCTGTTCCAACAGAACCTTCCTTTAAGTGGGGAAGTAGCAATGAACTTTGTTCCCATTTCCTTCTAAGGAGAATCAATAAGGATACCATGTATTTGTATAATATTGAACAGTTTACAAAGTATGCTCACAAATATTCTTTCTTTAACATCACTGAAAAGCTCTCTGCAGTAGGCAGTGTGCAAATCAGAAGAGCTGCATTGCATATGTGACAACCAAAGTTACCGCGTTAATAAGCTGTGTACTTAGCTTGAAATGCCTCAGTTTTCCAGTACCTATGATTTGTTCCCTTGTGTTACCAGAGACTTGTCTTGTGCCACATAGACCAAAAATAAACTTCAGTCTTGGAAGGAGGGCCTCCAACTCTTAACTCGGGACATATCTCATCAAAATGTAGTCAAAGAAGAACTGAGAAGACTGGAAGCTGCAGTGAAAGAGACCTCAGTGTGACTCTTATGCTTGTTGTTCCTGGCTCTACAACTCTGGGCAAGTTCATTTCTCTGGAACTACAATGTGCGTTATATTAGTGAATTTTCATGTGCTTTGTGAACTCATTGAGAAGCTGACTCTGGAAGTGGGGTTGGCACCCCATCCCTGAAAATTCAGACCTAAGTACGTTTATGTCAAGAGTCTTCTAAGATCCTTTGCCTGCAGAAGGCTGGCCTCACTAACTCCATGACAGGGAGGGAAAAGAACAGGAAAACAGCCCAAGAAGAAAAGCATGTGTCCTTGAGAACAGCTAGAAGATAAACTGTTTCCAGCAGAGGTTACTGTTGTTTATCCCATGATATAAAAACGTCATGCATTTGGAAAGAAAGGTTGAATGTTCAGCTACGGAAAGTACGTTCACAGGAAGAAAGCCTAATCAGGAACTCCAGTTGAGCTTCAGATTTCCCAGTCAGTTTCCACTGGGTGTTGTGAGTGCCCATTTGATGGCATTCCCTATCTGTTGCTGTTTATTCTTTTATGTAGAAGCCTTACTCAAAAGGATTCCTCTGCCCTGCCCATAACTCTCTCTAGGGAGCTGACTGCCTCACAGGGGTCCTCCATCAATTTACGCTGGATATTTTGAACACCCAATTTGATTTCTCTCTCTCTCATTCTCTCACTCTCTCTTTCTCTTTATTCTTTGACAGTGGTTTACTATGTACTGAATAAACTTGCTCATTTGAAACTGCAAGTATGGCTGTCATAGATCATTCTCTAGACCATACAGAACAGGAACACAAGGTTCTCATTTATAAAACGAGGTGCCAATATTTCCCTCAAGGGGGATCTTATAAAGATTAAGGAGCCAACAAAAGTAAAACTACATAGCTGGCTAAGAAAACAAACTAGATGTTCTATCGATGTTTATTACTTTGGAGTAAATGAAAAAAAAATAAGGGGGCTTCTTTTTAAGGTTTAATTACTTTATTTGACTAATGTATATGTGTGCCTATGTAAGTTTATGTGTACTAAGTACATGCAGATGACTGTGGAACCAGCAGATGTCCAACTTCCTGAAACTAAAAGGACAGGTAGTTGTGAGCCACCATGTGGGTGTGGGAACCAAACTGGGACCTCTAAAAAATCAGCAAGTGCTCATAATCCAGAAGGAAACACCTGGCCCTGCGATGTTTTTCTCCATTCATCCCTTGGAGGAGGTAAAGACACACCTTCTTCAAGAATGAAAAGATTGATCAGTTGTGTCTACTCTGAGCACACCTTGTAGTCCTTGTGATAGACATTGTTTAAAGGATGAGAAATAAGCACCCCAGGGTAATAGGAGAGCAAGAGAAAATGTTGAATGGCAACTGTCCATTTGTAATAATATGAGAAATACATCTTATATGAATATAATACTCAGATTAACACTTACCTACATTAAGTTTAGTAAGTTTCAAATCAAGTATTTCATGCATGCTTCCTAAACATTTGTTCCATCATCGTGATCATAGAGCATAAGAACTAGAAATGGCCTTAGAGATCCCTCTACCAACTTATTTCTAAATGGACAAACCCGGGACCCATAAAGAACATTGTATGGTTCTGGGGAGAACTATTAGAAGTATAAGAAAATGCTGAATACTGGTGCTGCCTGAGACACAAGTGTTAACGTTTACATCCAACTGCATGGGGACAGTCTGATTCACCCACCATCAATTCAGAACTGAAAACTACCCAAGGTCAATACCAAGTCAAAGGTAAAGGGCCCAATGCAGCAAGACCAGAGAAAATAGAGGCAGGGGGAACTTGGGCCTGGCTCTCCTGCTTCTTTCTCCATAATGCAGTCAAGAGGAAGTTTTAGAAAAAGCTTGTTCTCTGAACCCACATTCATTGCTTCAGGAAACAGTGGCTTAGTTAACCAAGCTTCCCTGGTCCTGTCAGGACTTTCAGTGCACATGCACAGCCTTAAGCTGAACACCTGAGTTGGACTCTCCTAATGCCCTGCAATTATTCAGTCTTTCTACCCCATCACCTCCCTTAGGAGAATGTTCTTTCCTGTCTTACTGATGCTGGCCTTGGCTTCACAGCCTTTGCCAAATGGAATTTGTGCAGAAGGATCAATGCACCAGTTCTATGCAGAGACTCTTAGAGTTCTCTTGCACTAGTTTCCTCTGACATGACGATGTTGAGCCTTAGGAAGGATAGGGAAATGGCTCAGTGTGAAAGGGCTTGCATGCAATCATGAGGGTCTGAGTTCAAGTCCCCATAACCCACTTAAAAGCTGATCATATAGTGCAAATGTCTACCATACCAGCACCCCATGGGATGATGGGAGATAGAGATTGGAGAATCCTCAGAGCACATGGGGCATCTAGCCTGGTGTATGGCTTGGAAAGCAACAGAGAGCCTACCTCAAAATAAAATGGAGAGAGAAGACTGACACCCAAGGTTGTGCTGTGACCCCCACATGCATGCCATGGCAGGCACATGCATGTGCGTGCACACACACGCACAATTAATAATTTAAAATTTAAGAGATAGGTAATGCTCCTCCTAAATCACAGAATGAGAAGATGCATGGAGCAAATCAGAGCCCACTAACTGCCTGGAGGAGTGGCAGCAGCCTTCCCGCAGCACCAACAAGCAACAGCAATAAGAAATAAAATAAAACTATGGATAAGCACCAAGAATTTGACATTGCTATTGCAACACAGCCAGGTGAAAACTGTGTGCTGCACTCTCTTTTTGGTGGACTGTGGTTACTGACTGCATTCTCCGCTTCTCTCCTCTGATGCCTCCTAACCCTTGACTCTGCTGCACAGTCCCTCTGTTGGGAGCAGAGCCCTTTCTCAACATGCAAACTACTTCTCCAAAAATTAACCTTTAAGAAAATGGGCTCCTGGGAGAGAAGAAAAGGTGATTTGTGAACCTTCGAATGATAGGAATGCCCACAAGCTCGGTTTTAAAGTTATATCGAATTTTCAGGCATTCTAGAGTTGACACGGCCAAGTTCATTACGCCCAGAACCCAGCTGACCCAGCTTCATAAAGCCCTCCAGCCTCTTCCCCATGGCGGTACACTAGGGCCTTCCAGTGACCATGTACTTTCCCTTTTATTTATTGTCCTGTCTATTCTGGGCCGATCCTGACGCACCATGTCCTTCCTCCCTGTTGCCTGACAGCTTTAGGGATTTTCCTCAAGACATAATTTCTGACTTTCTCCACGTTTCCCCTCCTCCAGCCCTGGAATTTTAGCTACTTTCCATTCAGAAAGATTTCTCCATTTATTCTTAGCGTCATGGTCCTTTTTACATTTATCTACTGCTTATCCGTCTGCCTGATTGGGTATTTAAAAATAAGCCGGTCTGCTTCGACCAATCACCCTGCTCCTAGTTCTCCCTGTTCAGAGTTTCTCCCTTGCAGGCTCAGTATCATTTTAAATGTTTGCCAGCTCCCAACCCATTTCATTATTCTTTCCTTCTTATCAAATGAGATAATGGACATGGAACATCCTGGGAAACTATAAAGAGGTAGATAAATATTAGTTCCTTTGTGGTTGTTATTGTTGTAACTAACAACTTCCTTAGTGGATTCACTGTGATTTCAACATGGCAAAATGTTAACCCTCACTGTTGGGAAGGCTCCCGCATTCATCCTCAGCTTCAAAGACACCAGACACTCAGACTTAAGCTCTCTATAGGTCTGAATTCCCTGGCATATGATATTGTCTATAATAGGCAGATTGTTATCCAGGCTTCAAAATACCCAGTGACATAAGTTTCTATTTCCATGACATCTGTAATGATAAGAGTTTAGCTTATTCAAATGAATGGAATTGATTACATGTCGAGAACAGAATCTGAAGAAGTTGTCCCCATGAGAGAAAGTATGAGGCTGGAAATGCTGGATTCAAACCCCAGTTCTGGCATTTAAAGCTGAATAACCTCAGCTAAGGTAACCTCTACACCTCTCTTTCCATTTTGCAGTCTCTCGTAGAGTGGTATGAATTCTAAATTCACATGTCTCATAAAAGCCCTGAGCCGAGTGCCCGTCCCATGACAGTCCTCCAATAAAAGTATCAATAAAAAAATGGAAGACTAGAAGTCATTGCAAACAATTTAAGCAGTCATAAATTTTTAAGTTCAAAGTGATGTCAAGGATTCAAATGCTTTTCTTACAGTACAGAAAGATCAAGGCCTCTAGAGGGAGAAGGCAGTTGATCTGGTCAGCATATCTAGGGTAGAAGTACATCTGCTCCATAGCCCATGACTCACAGTAGGCACTCAGTGAGTAGCTGTGGCTCTGCTGGATGCTTGGATGCTGTTATCAAACTCAAGGAAAGCGGAAGAGACTGGAGGTTGTCAAGAGATAATGGGATTCTGAGTCTGGAGCTCTAATTCCACCAGAAGCAGTATGTTCCCTGGGCATGTGACAATCTCCCTAAAACTCTGTGAAATGGAAAAGCAATGACACAGCTTCCTTCAAAGAGTTCTTAAGGGAGATATATAAGTGAAAGCTAAGCTTGATGATAATGTTTAGCTCGTCAAATGATTGATAATGTAGCAAGAGATGGACAAGAAGCCAAATGGCATGACTTCTAGTCCAGTGCATTTTATTTCAGAAAGATGAAATTTAAAATCAAGGTGATAGGATGGTACTGCAGTGCTGGGTTCCTGCTCTTCGACACCTCTGTAAATACAATTTATTATTTGGCTCTGGACTCCCTTCAATTCTCAAACATTTTCCTTTTCCATTTGGGAGAAAAGGTCAATTTCTGTGAGGATGGAAATGCTTCATGCATGGACACACACACACACACACACACACACACACACACACCATGTACCTATTTTTCTTCAAATATACTGTGGGAGTCAATGTTTCCCTACCAAAAGATTTACTTATTTAGCTGTGAATGGGAACCATACAAACCCTGCCATTTCCAGCTGTGGTAAGACCTCAATATGTCCTGTCCTGTATTCAGGCTTCTGTATGAAGATTCAATATCAGATGCCATCATCATCCATAATGTGTTTTTGAATCAGACCTTAAAATTTAATGTAGCTTTTATGCCTGGGGATGGACAGAATTTCAGTTTGGCAAGTTACTGCAATACATACAAGGGACACTGGTTGATCCTAATTCTGGATGATTTAAAGCCTTAATTAGCTCTAGAAGCTATTCCTTGGGATGGCATCCTCGTTGGCATTTTGAAGTGTGAATGGATGGCATGAAAGAGCATCCCACTCTGGAAGGAGTGGGGATTCCATTAGAAAATCTTTTTTTTTTTTTCATTCTGAAAGATACTAGAAGTGAACAAGGGTTAAATGACAAAGCTTTCCTTTAAAAAGGAATAGGTTGTGAAATTGAAGTTATTAAGACTGAATGGTTTGGCAGGGAGACAAGAATTGAGAAAGGAAGCAAGAATGGTGGCTCCCAGGATCCCTACATGGCTATGAGCCTGGCTACACTGCAGTCTGACTCTGCCCCATCAAGATACCTTCAGAGACCTAATGCCTGAGTAGCTGGTTAAATAGTGATAAAGAATCCGTGGGCTTCCCACAAAATGAGTATTGCATTGTTGGCTATAGTCTCTTATTTTATCTCCTCTCCATAATATTTGCATTTTAATAGTCTTTCTAGTAGCTTGATTCGGGATATCCCTAACTATTTCAATTCAACACTTAATTTTGAACCTCAGCCTGGTTAATTACTAGCTTATCACCTGGCCTGTTAGTACTCCTCAGACTTTTTTTTCCTTTAGCCAATGAAACAGAGGTGCACAGGAGTGATCCTGTGGCAACTGGATTCTCAGTTACTAAAGACAGAATGGTCACTAGCTGCTAGTTGTGGATCTTATTCTTTCTCTGGATTTCTAGGAATATCTCAAGCATTTTCTATGGTGCTAGAACATTCCGGGATAGGTATCTTCATCCTGAAGTAAGAAATACTTACTGTTCCTATAGGGTTCATAAACTGTGCAATGGGAAGGTAAGGCTAGTACTAGGAGAGAGATGGATACAGAGGCTTCAACACAAGACACAGTGGACTCACAGGCTTATTTTTCCCCCTATGGGGATTAAATCCAGAGTAAGGAGGTAGTCTACCATGGACGTACATCTCCACTTCTCTTTTCAGTTTTTATTTTGAGACAAGGTTTCATTTGTCCAGGTTGGCCTTGAACTCACTCTCTAGTTCAGGTAGGACTTGAACTTTTAATCCTCCTGCCTCAGCCTCCTGGGTAGCTAGTATTACAGTACTGTGCCACCATACCTGGCTTAGTTTCATAAGCTCTGATGAGACATAAGATCACAAGCTCTTACACAGCATAGGATAACAGGCTCTTTCAAGTCAGAGGTCATGGGGAACATAAAAAAGAAGTGGATTCCTTCTATGAAAGAAGGAAGTAGAATGACAGAGGAAACGTCTCCGGAGAGTTGACATTTCCACTAATATAAGATATGAAAACATTTCCAGGGTTGGAGAAGAAAGGAAAAGAAACCTTACCTCCAGGAAAACAAAACATCTTGACAAATCACAGAGTGAAGAGCATAAATTGGGTTGTTATGGACTGAACTGTATTGTCCCAGTTCATCTGGTGAAGAACTAAACCTCTATGTGACAGTATTCAGAGATAAGATCTTTACAGATGATTAAGATGAAGTAAGATGATCCGATAGCATTAATGTCCTCACAAGAAGACACACAGGTGGTGCCTGCGGGTAGAGAAAGGGCCTTGGAAGGACACTGTGACAAGGTGGACATCTGTAAGCCGGAAGAGAGGCCTTAGGAGAAATCAACCTGCTGGTACCTCAATCTTGGACTCAGCATCAAGAGCTGTGAGAAAATAAATTCCTGTTGCTTCAAGCACTCATTCCATGCCATCTTATGCCAGCCCCCCAAAGCTAATATACATTTTTCTAGGGAACATACTTGGTCACTTCCAAACTATCATCTGGAGCAATAAAAATCAGTCATAGATATTCAATATATTATCATGATTATATCATGTGGGATGTTTATACAAGCCCTGTATAAATGTATAGAGACTCTTGAGAAGAATACTCATAAAATTATTAGCATCATGGCTGGAGAGATGGCTCAGCAGTTAAGAGTACTGACTGCTCTTAAAGAGGACATGGGTTCGATCCCCAGCACCCGCATGGCAGTTAACAACCATCTATAACTTCAATTCCAGGGGATCCAACGTCCTCCTCTGACCTCCGCAGCATTGCATGACACAGGGGCACTTATACACATGCAAGTAATACACCCATACACATAAAATAATAAAATATTTTTTTAAATTATTAACATCAGTGACCTCTAGAGAAGGGAGGAAAGCCTAGAGGAATGCTTTAGACAAAAGGAAACTTAGATATAAATGAGCAAGATCGAGAACTTTGCTTTAAAATGTCTATGAGAAGGGCTGGGAAGATAGCTTGAGCAGTAAAGAGCTTGCCTTGCAAGCGTGAGAACCTACGTGAATACAGCTTGGAATGGTGGTATCTACCTGTAATCCC
Organism: Eospalax fontanierii; assembly: GCA_035773235.1. Taxonomy (NCBI): domain Eukaryota; kingdom Metazoa; phylum Chordata; class Mammalia; order Rodentia; family Spalacidae; genus Eospalax; species Eospalax fontanierii. Next base: position 34,072,232 of record CM069529.1, on the reverse strand, counting down.
AGGGCTGGGAAGCCAGAGATAGGAGGGTGCTTGGGCTCATTAAACAGCCAGCCTAGCCTATTTGGTGAACTCAGAGAGACCCCCTCTCAAACAAAAGAAGAAAGGTGGACAACACCCTAAAGAATAATACTCAAGATTATTCTCTGGCCTCCACATGCATCCATAGGCATGTACACACACACACACACGCACACACACACACACACAAAATGCACAGTGCATGTGAGCATGCACACACAAAAAATTAGGAGAGGACAGACACACATATAACTTTTATGAATAATACTTAATTTCAAACGTGATGCATTTGTTCTGTGCTCCCTGAATACGGAGGTCACCCTTGCAGAGGCAAAGGTAGGGAGGGGAGAGGTGGAGGGTTCCTGGAAATGTGCTCCCTCTGGAGGCATTCCAGCAGGACTGCTCTGGCGGCTCCTCTCTCCAGCAGTCAGCAGCATCTCACTGTTAGATGCATCTTGCTGAAGACTGAAGGCTTCCTCTCTCCGTTATCTTGTAATTTGGTGATCCTGGATCCTTATCGCCATGTAGCCAGTTCCGCTTCCCTTGGCCCTCTTTTTCTCTCACCGAGAAGCCCGCCCTCTGCAGGCTCTCTCCTGGGTCCGGGCTCCTTCCTCCTTGCTGCCCCGCTTGTCATGTGCATGTGCGGTAGGTGCTATAGTATCTCAGGCTACACCTCTTGCCATGGCGGCAGCTGGACGAAGGCCACTAGTTGCAGTCAAGTGTAAAAATTCATGATCTTCAGAGAAGAGGAAAATGGACAGGAGACGGTGACCCAAAACAGACAGATCCAAAGCAGAATCGAGAGCTCAAGAGAAAGTAAAATTGGAGAACGGAAACGGAAGACAAGGCCAGAGGAAGGGCGAACGCGAGGGCGGAGGAAACGGGAAAATACAAGGCAGTGTTCTCAGTACGCTCATTTCAAACCTTCTATCAGTTCTCAGGTTTAAAAACACAAAGAAAGGCCACATACCTGACCAAAAGTAGAAGAAAGAAGCCTTTCTTTGAAACTGATCAAATGCAATTAAGGCAGAGTATCCAACCCATGAACCTTTGATTAACCTTAATCTGAAGAGAAATGATTGGTGATTAAGAATTAGATGAGGTGACTAATTTTATCAAGAATCTGCTTTCGAAGAAATCTCTTTTAGCACCAGAGAAAACGCTGATAAAAAACAATCATAGCTGTAATGGAGCCTTTTAAGAAGAATAATTAACCTGTAATAACAATTCTGGCCTCAACTTAAGCCCTGTGAAATAATCCTTTTTCATTAACTTCAAGTTCAATTAGCATCAATAATGAGCACTCATTTAGAAGTAACCACAGCCTCAAACCTCCTGATGGCTGAAACTATGGCTGTTCAGCTTCCAGCAAAAAAGAAATAGGGCCCTTCTGCCCAAGAAGCAGAACATCCCCCAGATGGGAGCTCTGGGGATGCTCATTGAAGGAGTAGGAAGGATTTGGTCTTCTGAAATGTGTTAGAGTCATCAAGATGGCTTATTAGTAAAGACACTTGACATCTAATGATGCAAACCTGAGAACCTGAGTTCAATACCCAGAACCCATTTAAAGGTAAAAAAACAAAAGTTTCCCTCTAAGTGTGTCCCCCTGCTCATACATACATTAATAATAATAATAATAATAATAATAAATTATTTTGAAAATTAGATGTTTCAGATAACATTGGTAACATTTCTCTGGTGAGAAAGAAGAAAAAGGAGAAGTATGTTGGATAGATTCAGTTGTCAACTTGACACATGGGTGGAGGGAACCTCAACTGAGGAATTTCCTCTATTCGATTGACCTATGGCCATCTGTGGGGCACATTCTTGATTATTGAGTGATGTAGGAGAGCCCAGTCCACTGTGGATGGTGCCACACATGGGCAGGTGGTCCTATGTTATATAAAAAAGCAGGCCAAGCACCAGCCAGAGGAGCAAGTCAGTAAGCAGTGTACAGGTTCCAGGTTCCTGCCTTGGCTTCGCTTGATGATCCACTATGAGCTGAAAGTTAAACAAGCCCTTTCCTTCCCAAGTTGGTTTTGATAAGTGCTTTTAATCACAGCAATAGAAAGTAACTAGAACAGAAACTGGTATCAGAAGTGTAGAGGTTTTGATGTGTTGGACCTGTCCATATGTTTCTGGGAATATTGTGGACGTTTTTGTGATTTGGAATGGAAATCTGCTTGGAACTTAGTGAGCTTCTCTGTAGTAACTTGGAAGAGAATGCTGAGAGAGATGTAGACAATGGAGGCCAGTCTTGTGAAGCTTCAAGGGGAAGCAAAGACTCTATTTGGGGCTGTTTGTGTGATATATTTTGAATTAAGAATTTTTGGAGTTTAATCCTTTTGTGCTTTAGTGGGATAATCAGTGCTGGCCAGCTGGGGTAGAAAAATCAGCTGTGCATAACAAGAGCCCACCATCACTAGTGAAATATTCTGGGAAATATTTCTGAGGGTCACCACATAGAGGCTGTGGTCCAGAGGGGGCCAAGGCTGCACATCAAACTGGCAGCAGAATTTGGCAATGTATAAGTCTCCCAGGGGCTACTGGTGTGAAGGCCTGAAGGGGTAGTTAAGAGAATAAGAGGTTTGGCACCCTGAGAGGCTACTACTGAAGCTTCAGCTTCAACTGTAGATGAGGCCCCTACATATCAGAGACTCCAGGACAATGGGATGACTACCAAGGGCAGCAGCAGGTGTAGAGTGGAATTGGTCTGAGATTACAGGACAAGCTGTGTGTGCTGTGGATGACAGAGCCAAAAGAATGAAGGCACCCAAGCACTTTGGAGCCCAGAAGATCATAAGTGAATTCCAGATGTCCAAACTTGAACTTCTCTGCTGGACTTTGGTTTGGCTTAAATGTGCTCAGTTCTTCCCTTTTGAGATAAGACAGTATGTAACTTGTTTGGTATTATACAGGAACCCCCAGTCAAGAGACTTTTTAAAGAGACTGAGCTTCTGAAGTGCTTGGATTTTTAAGGGCTATGGGACTTTTAAAGTCATACTGTTCTATATTATAATATTAATATTAACATGAGATCTTGGGGATAAGAAGGTTGTGGTTTAATAGTGATATGTTGACAAGAGGTCTATTGTGCTGGATAGCTTCAGCTGTCAACTTGACACACACTTGAGGGACCCTCAATTGAGGAATTTCCTCTATTGGATTGGCATATCTGTGGGACATTTTCTTGATTCTTAAGTGATGTGGGAGGGCCCAGCCCAGGCAGAGGATTCTGTGTCACATAAGAAAGCAGGCTGAGTATGGGCCAGGGGAGCAAACCAGTGAGCCTGGCTCCTCAGTGGTCTGTGCTTCAGTTCCTGCTCATAGCTCCTGCCCTGGTTTTGGTCCATGATGAACTGTAAGTAGAGAGTGAAATAAACCCTTTAACCCTTTCCTCCCCAAACTGTTTTTGGTCAGTGTTTCTATCATAGCAATAATACGTAACTAGGACAAAAGGTAAAAGCAGGGAGAAGCCACTTCCACCACCTCATAGCCTATTACTATACTACTTGGCATCTATAAGCCTGTGTACAAGAAAGATAAAGAAATTTTTATTTCTAGCTGAGACAAAAAGTCCCAGACCTTTACTTACTGGGACTATTTCAAATGAAGAAGGAACTCCAAGAAGGTGTAACCCAGCGGGACACCACAGTCCCAGTACGGAACCTTCTGTCTTCCCTTCTTGCTAACACAGCTCCACTCTGTTTGGGTTTGCGGCTTCAATGTACTTCCAAAGAGCTGCCCTAGAGACTAGGAGGTTTAAGCTGGTGGTTTTCCAAGTGTGGTCCTGAAACCAGAAGCGAACTTGTTAGAATTGCTAATTATTAGGCCCCACCCCAGGCCTACTGAATCAGAAACTCCAGTGATTGAGCCCAGCCATGTCTGTTTTTAAAATCCCTCTTGATGATTCTGGTGCATGCTCAAATTTTAATCTCAAGGAATTGTATTATTTCTCCTAGGAATTAATTTAGGCATCTTCCTGTGAGACAGGCCTAACAAAGGGGCCATGAGTAAAAATCCATTGAAGGGATTTGTTTTCCCCTCTTTCTTTAATAAAGGACACAGAACAAACAATTGCTCCTTTTTAGTCCCTGTAAGCAGTACTATGTGAAGGTTGCCAGAGATCCTATATTTACCTATAATTACACAGGAGAGACTGACCCAAAGAAAGTGGAAAGACATGGGGCTCTGGGTACTTGAACTTGTCTTATGCTACTCAATGAACCCATCCTTGAGGCACACGAACTCTCAGCCTCCTACATGGAATCGCATATTACTTATTTCGGAGCTGCCCTCAACTGAGCCTCTGTTACTTGCAGCCCAAAGTATCGTAACTGATAGGGAAGAGGATAAGATGATCATAGAACTAATAACATCCACGGTGCATTCAGCCATGCACTGACTGCTGTGGCATCAGCTGCACATGCATCGCTTCAACTCACGCTTACAGCTGGCCCTGCTTCCTCACTAAACCAAGTCGTCACTATCAACAACACTCCTCTGGAAGGCTGCACTGACCTGAGTGTGAGGGACTCTGGTCCATGCCAATTTCCTGACTTGCCCACACTAGCAGGCCTTGGAAAGCATAGACAGGTGTACCCCAAGGGTAAGTCAACTCATTCTTTCACTCATATACCAGATCGAGAGAAGGATATAAAGGTAAGGGAATGAAGAATCTTCACGGGTACCACCTAAGGGATGTAGGGGAAACTGTCTGCAAAACAGAGCGCCCTGGATTATAAGGGCTACAGGTGCGGCAGCGAACACATAGCAGAGCAGGGCAGGTGGGCAGGGCCGCACGGTAACACAGCCTCGCTTTTTGTATTAAAACCTGTGCTAATCTTTCAGCAAGGTTGCTCTTTGGAACTCTTCCTTCCTTATTTTTTTTTTCTCCTTGGCCAAAGTATCTAAATAGATAAAATTGACACACACTTTTTATTTTTACTTGAAGGCACTTGCAATGTGGCCCTTGGAAAATGACTTTTCTAGCACCTACTGTGATGCCTTACGTGTAGTGGGAATTTCATTCGATGCCTATGTACAATCAAAAGGAAAATCAGAAGCGAATGCAGTGAAAAATGCAGGGTATGACTGTGTGCCCTCGATGGGGCGTCACAGCAGGGCACTGGAAAGGGCACAGGACAGCAGGAGAAATGAGACTCGCTGCTCACTACTTCCTGCTATGCCTCATCCTTTAACCTGCCCACCTCAAGGGAGAAATGTAAGAGAAAAGGGGGCGTTCCGCTAGGACAGGGTGAGGGGAAGTAAAAGAAACATCAAAATAGGTAGAGGGACAGAGAAAGTGGATACGAGGCCTGCAAATTCTCCATGGGCCTCAAAAAGGGTGCAATCAAGTATCTTTAAAAAGGAAAAAAGTCCCTTATAACGGAGATGAGAAGGTAACACAGTTTGGAGTAAGAAGAAGATCCTCACTCCTAGGAACCTAAGACCAAATCCTGGTTTAGCCATTTTCTGGTCACACAGCCTAGGTAAGTCACTCAATCTCTCACAGACTCATATGTGAAACAGATGAAAATATCTACCTATTGCAGTTGTGAAGATTAAACAGGAATTTCTGTACAGAGCCTGAGATATATATATATATAATAGATGTTCAATTAATGTCAATGCTGTGTGTCTTTCCTCTCCAAAGCTCCTCTCCAGCCATCATCTTTTCTAGTCAAGTCCAATAGTGTCTATGCTAACGAATCTTTCAGTATGTCTAAGTAAGTTACAGCAAACTTTTCTCTTTGAAGGATAAGAAAAAGAGGATTTAGCTAAAGAAAATTCAACTTCTGAGTGCCGCACACACTATTTTTGTAAGCCTATATCAAACCACAGAGGAAGCTTGGTTTGAGGAAAGGAGACCTGGCCTCTCGTCCATGGTCCACCAGGTTTGGATACCTGTTCATCTGATCACATTATCTCCCAAGCAGCACATCTCTTGTTGAGAATCAGTGCTTTACTTAAGAAAAGCTACAAATCAAACAACAGGGCTGCCCAGGGAACTGAGGATTTAGCTCTTTAAACACTTCCTCCTATGAATATAAATGGCAGCTTTCCTCTATAGAAAGCCCCATCCCTCTGATCTATGCGGCACTGGCAGAGAGGCAGAAGAGATCATCATGTCTTCTGGTGAACGATGCTGATCACCTACTCCCTTCACTGGCAGTCCTCTGATCTGGCAGAAACAGAGGTTCTTGTGTCCCTCAGTTTACAAAGCAGGGAAGGAGGGAGTGGATCAGAGAGAAGAACAGAATACAGAATTCACCAGGGAGACACAGGGGAAGTGGAGAAGAGAGAATTGCTTTTAATGTAGCTGCATAATCCATAATTCAGGAAGCTTTTCATTTCTCTTATCTTCTAAAAAACATGAAATTAAGTTCTAAACAAAGTGCATAATTTATGAGAAGCCTCTGTGTTGGTGACTCCCAAATCCCCAGGCCTCACCCCGACTTCTTACGCCTCCCTCAGTCAGCCTCACATCTCTCATCTTCTGTAAGATGCAGTGTCTGGAGCTTGGCTATCATCTCAGGTTTCCACCAGCGAATAGAACTCAACTCATATCCTCCCCATTTCTTTTCTTCTGAGATTCCTACTTTATCAGTTGAACTATTATTATTCTAACCTCAATGACAGAAAACTCTAAAGCACTTGGATTTTCCTTCGACCACTAGCACGATAGCCTGTGGAACGTTGCTAGAGTCCTTCTTTCCTCTACCATCCCACTTTAATCTACTCCTTGAAACTCTTCCTGCTGCCACCCCAGCATCCTGACCCAAGTCTATCCACACTAATCCAAACCACACATCATTACCAATTCCATCTCCCTAAAATGCTAGTAACAGCAGATCACTAAAGGCTGCCTATTTCTTGCTGTGAGGTTGTTAAATATCCCTTTCTTGTTTTCCAAGGTCCTAACCTTATCCTGCCCATCTGAAACACAAAACCTCTTCTCCACAGGGAGAGGGCCCAGCATAGCATAAAACTCATTATATATACTCCAAGAAGACAACGTGATTCACTCAAACTGGATTGACGCCCTCCACCTACCCCCAATACACAGATACACACTGTGTTTCATGCTTCCGACTCCCCAAATGGAAAGCTATTCTTTCATCCTAGCTGTACAAGTGCTACTCAACCTCCAGGAACTGCTAAGACTCAGCTACTTCCATAAATCTCTGTTCACTGCTCATTGTTCTTTGCCCTAAGACACTTAGCCTTTAAGTCTACTGTATCTTGTATTGCTTCCAGTTACACAGCCATGTAATGTTCATAGTGCTTTTTATTTCACAGTGCAATCTTATTCAGTCTTCTCAATAATACTGTGGTGGTGATATCATCCATTACACCTCATTAGAACCCAGGGGACTGAAATGAAGATCATGCAAAAGATAGTAGTTTCAAGTCTTGAACTCCCAAATCTGACTCTGACTCCAATCCCCATGTTTTTGGCCTTCTTTATTTGGATCTAAGTTCTTTAAAGTGGGTGAGAACATTTTGTAACCTTTAGAACTTGTTATGGTTTGAGTATGTAGTGTCACTCCGAGGTTCATGTGTTGAACATTTTTGTATCCTGCTGGTGAAGCTATTTGAGGAAATAGCTTCCTGGAGAACTGTTGGTCTTTAGTCTACATTGGAAGATCAAAGAAGAGGGGCTCTGATTGTCAGTGAAAGATGACAGTAGCAGCAACAAGAGCACAGACACACTCTCCACATGAAGGGAAGGCAGGCAAGCTAGTAACACTGCTTTTTCCTGTGACCTGGGTGTCCTTCTTCTCACCTTATCTGTATCCCAAGCTTAATTCTTCCTGGAAATGCCTTTACAGACCTGCCCAGAGGCGTGTCTATTAGTTGACTGGAGCTCTAATCAAGTTGACAATCATGTTTAACTATCACACTGGTATCTGATCTATCTTCTTCTTTCTCTCCTTTCTCTCTTCCCTCTCCTTCCGCCTCTCCTCCCTTTTCCTTTATGCTTCTTAACCATCGTGAAATGAGTAAACTCTACCACATGTTCCCACCACTGTGATTTTCTGCCTCATCATCTGCCCAGAACTGACAGAGTCTGACTATGGATCAAACCCTCTGAAAACACAAACTTAAACATTTTATCCTTTTAAATCAGATTTCTCAGGTATTTGGACAGGTGACAATAAAACTGATTAACACAAGACTTTACAAAACACTTTTCTAAATACTCCAAAAGTCTTAACAGTTATCTGCTGAGAATAAGAATTGAAGCTAAGACAGTAGTGCCACTACACAATATAGCTTGCTGTGCCAGTCATTGCTGTGGTTGTCAGGACTTAAAGCTGAGGTTGGACCATCAATTGATGTTCTTCCTTAGCAGCTTGCATAGTGTCCTCCAAATACTATGAGAGCTAGCCTTCAGGGGAAGTGGCTTCCAGGTCAGTTCCAGATCCATTGCTCTAAGTCCTGTGTCTGAAGTCTATCCTGTCTTCAGCAATAGGGTCTTACCTTCAGTTTCTGGGAGGCAATCAAGGGCTTTGGCAATAGCCTCTGTAATTTTGGGAGTCTCTTGGACTACCCTGGCCAAAATCTTGGCGGTAATCAATATCTACCTAATTGGACTTAAACCCCACTCAATGGGAGGGAACTCATGTGTGGTAATGTAAACATAGCTAAATACACATGACTGGAGAGGTCATAGGTCTTAGCAAAAGCCCCAAGGCTATCACATCCCTAGACACTTGTAATTTCTTACTACATGCTAAATATGGATTTTTATATTTACAGACAAGTATACCAGTCACCACTCATCAAAAGCTTCTTTTGTAACAGACAAAGGCTATTACAGAGTTCCACAACTGGTCACACACAGAGATTAAGTGTCTGTGAAATGTCCAACCCTAAGTAACATATCTACAATGGAACCTCTGCACTTAAGGCTCATAGAACATAGTGGAACAAGGGGTAGCGAGAATACTAATGCATCTCTCAACTCTCGTCAATGAAGCTCTCTCATGCAACATAGAGCAATGAATACAAAGAGCCACAAATAACTTAAGCGTAGAAAATAAGAGTCTGCAGAATGTGGGTTCTTGAATAGGAGTCCTATATTAAACTTCACCCACTCAGATTTCAAGGACCATTGCAGAAGAGGGGACAGAAAGATTGTAAGATGCAGGGGATGAAGTACAAGACCATATGGAAAAACTCTTACAGGTGCCTGGGACCTTGCTCATAGGAACTTAAACAGAAATGATTTCAGCATGCACAAGACACATGCAAACTCAAGAAGACAAAAACCCAGCATAAGACTGTGGAAATGGATGGCAGGCAGAAGGCCACAATCATCGACAAAGAACTATTGGGCAACAGATTATTGTTGGTTGAGAAGGAGCTTTTTAAAGTAGTGACTCCAGATACGCTGACTAGACCCCAGTGGATGAACTTGTATTGAGGGATGTCTGGGGACACTAACCTTACTCACTATGCCTTAACATAAATGATAGAATGCATGAAATCCAGTAGGGAGGTCTGTGGGAGGGACAGTGCTGATGGGGAAGGGTGTATAAAGACAATTAGGATGTTATGTATGAAATACACAAAAGTTCAATAAAAATATACAGAAAAAAGATTGAACCTAAGGAAAGAGTCAATGAGCCATTAAGAAGTAAGGGGATTTGTAAGACACATACTGGGTTCACTGGGGCATGGGTTGTTAAAGACTGAAGGAACTTGCTCAAGCAGCCCTTTGCACAGGCCATGTTTGCATCATTCTTTCATTCATTATTCCTTCCTTCATTGATTCAGCAAATATTCACTGAATGCCTCCAGGGTCTATTACACAATGTCAAATGAATCAAACAGTTCCCTGACCCTCAGACCCAATACCAACAAAAGCCTCATCCCAGTAAGGAAGAGAAAAATACAGTTTTATGTAGACATGTAGTAATTATATATGTAGTATACATGTAGATAAATTACTTGTTGATTAGCCAATCTGACCTTATCAGTTAATTGATTGATAGATCACCTCTGTTCACCTTTGTAATGATTAGAATAGGAAACCCAAACAAAACAACTTGAGTGAGTTTATTATATATCCATAAAAGCATCAAAATAACTTAGGTCTTTCTTTGGTGTTGAAATGAAAATACATCTCTTTGCTGTTGCCATAGTCTGTAAAGTGCATTAGTTAGAGGTAAGCAGTGCTTATCACAACCTGCTATTTACCAATTATATAAGAATCAGACAAGGTTATCGTTCATCGTCACTACTCTGTGAAATTCTGGTTGATTCTGCAACTGATTTTAGAAACAGTATCTTCCCAATGATGGTACAATATCTGCACAGGAAATAAGTTAGGATCAGAGAATGTTGATATGAAAGGGAAAGAGATTAGAACTCACTCATTTGACATAACAGAAACCAGGACTCAGGACATTTTTGTGATTTACCCAGGTTCAAACAGGACAGCATGGCACATCCCGAAAGGAAAGTCTGATTCCAAGATTCCTAGCCTACAATTCTCTCCTTTTCTTCTGCTGCTGCCATTCAGGTCCTTAAGCTTCACAATTAATTATTAAAACAAGAGATATTTTCTGCAATGAAAGTAAAAGACTAACTAAAGAGCTCAGAAACGCTCTTTGCAATTAAATAACTTTTGACATGAATGAATGAATGAATGAATGCCTTGCTGTTTCCATTTTGAGTCTTAAAGGCAGACCTGATTTTCTAACAACATTTAATTATTTGGGCAAAAAAAAAGACTGCTCTAGTTTATGATATCTAATATTGCCTTGGGGTCCCTTATTTCTTTATATGTTCTATAAGATAAACTGTAATTGTGAAGTTAGTTAGATCCCAGCACAGATTATGTGGAAATACAAAAGAAGAAGAAATACTTCTATTAACAATAACAATTAGAAGGCAGACAATCCTGAGTAAGAAGAAAATCTCTTTAGCGCTTTAACCATGTACCAAGTGCTGGACTAAACTATAAAAAGTATCTTGCTCTTTCTAAAAACAGTATGCAGCAAGTACTAGAATGATCTCAATTCTATAAATGAGAATGCTAAGGGCAGGAAAATCTAGGCTATTGTCTTACTAGCTTAAAAACTTTTATACAATAAATTCTGGAGATGGGTACTGAGCCCAGAACTAACTTTAGATTCTTTTTTAACACAGTGTAATACTGTCTCCTTTCAGGAGTATATGGTTAACTCATGTTCACAATTCTTTAAAACAAAACAAAAACCCTTCCCTTCAGACAGAAAGGAATGCTATTGCTCTTGATGATAATTAAGTATGAGGTTGAGTCAAGAATTATACTCTGGGCTAGAGGATTAGAATTCTGTTAGGATTTACACAGTGGGAGTAAGATAATTCTCCCTTCTTCTGTTTTAACAATAAAATGTCTTTAGTAAAATAAGGATAAATAATACAAGTAAATATGCACCTATAAAACACTGTGTATTTAATCCAGAGAGATGACACATTGATTGTCAGCCTTTCTCTTGGTGCCACATCACTCAGATATGAAAAATGCAAACACAATTTCTGTGCTGCAAAATACTTTCTTGATGTTATCAAATGTTCTTATTACACACCAGGAATCATTTGCCAATTCTATTCTACCCTGATTTTTTTTCACATTTTCTGCAATGTAAACATCACTACTTGTGATGGATCTTTAAAAGGGCTCAAGGTTTGCATAGGTCAGAATCCTCATGCAAATAAGACTTAAGTCTAAATTATGTTTCTTGACTAAATATTTAAGCACACAAATAATCTCTAGGCATCCTAACTGTCATTTAAAGTTTTTTGACATTTATTGTTCCGAAGAGAAGAAAGGTCAGATATATAAAATCTGTGTTTCTGCTTCATGACATTTTTCCACTACTACGCTTTTCCACATTGTAGTATTAAGACTAATACTATGAGATGGGGAGAAGGAAGGGAAGGAAGAAGAAAACAGGAGGAAAGAAGAACAGGAGAGAGGGAGAGAGGCAAGGCTTTCCTTAACACGTTTCTCACCCCACCTGCCCACGGTGGCTCAGGCATATTTAATAAGCTTTTAAGCTTTACCTCTCACCCGCATTTGTCTAGCAGATGTATGGGCACCAGGAGGCTGGAGCATGAAGGGAAGGCAGCACCCGTGGAAAGGAAGGGAACGCATGGCTTCGTGATCTATTTAGCATGACCTCTGGTCATACTTCAAGAAACAGATTAAGAGTGTCTGGCCCTGCTCCTGGGCTCCCACCCTTCCTTTTTGCATGGCATTCTGCACATTCATCTTGTTTCAGAGGAGGCAGTTGAGTTTGTTCCTTGCAGTGTTCCTGCCAATGGTTCTGCCCATTCCTACCTCTAAGCTCCAAAACACAAGGTCTCCTACTTCAGGAGTAGGAGGATCCCACCCGATATATCCTGTCCTCTTTTGAGGGACATACTTCAGGAGAATGAGGTGTCAGGAAAAAAAGATACAGATCCCAGGAATTCTGAAACCCTCCGCAGATGAGAAAGACTGACAAGGACATTAAAGACACCTGTTTTTTTCATAGCACTCCTTGCCATATCTATGCAGCACCCAGCACACTGCCTGTGGAAGTTACGATTTTAAGAAAGAAAGAAGCTGAAATGGTACCTCATATCTGTAAGCACAAAACTCAGGAGCCTGAAGCAGAAAGACTGCAGCGAGTTTGAGGCTAGCCTGAGCTACCGAGTGAAACCCTGACTCAAAAGGAGACAATGATGGCTGGAGAGATGGCTCAGCAATTAAGAGCACTGGCCGCTCCTGAAGATGAACGCAGGTTCAATTCTTCATGCCCATATAGTAGTTAATAATTCTCTATAACTCTAGTTCCAAGGGAATCCAATGCCCTCTTCTGACCTCCATGGGTATCGCACGACATGGGTGCACTCACATATGTGCAGGCAATACATTCAAATACAAATATTAATTAATATATTTTAAATATATATATATATATATTTAAACTTTTTAAAGGAGACAATGGAGAATATCCATGATATGTAGACATTTTAAGGATATTAAGAAGTTTTAAGAGCTGTAATATTTGAGAGAGGGTAGTACTTGGGGGCATAATTATAGTCACAAGTAAAACCAATGAGACATAGAGATTATAGGTGTAGAATTAAATAATCTGAAGTGAAAAAACTCCACCTACACTCATTATGGTCTTGGCCATGGCACTCATCCTCTATGAGCCTTTGCTACTTTACTTGAATAGTTCTCCACCAAAGACAAAAAGACGGGTTTTTGTCTAAGGACCAGCATTGTGCAGACTCTTACTACGCTTTGGCCATTTGAGACCTTTTGTGTTCCTAGCCCTCTGTTGCCTGAGGGGACTTCATTAATGAAAAATGAGAGATTCTTTGGTGTCCTCTTTACCCCCTGTTCTATGTTGTGTGAGCCCTAAGTGTAGAGGTTACATTTTAGATGTGCTGCTTAGGCTTCTGCAATTCACAGACAATGTCTGTGTGACCAGTTGTGGTACTCTGTAGTAGTTTCATTCTGGTACAAAAGAAGCTTCTTTGATGAGTGGTGACTGGCATACTTGTCTGTAAATATAAGGGTTTTGAAGCAAGGGACTCTAGCTAGGCTGACTAGACCTCAGTAGATGAACTTGCACTGAGGAATACCTGGGAGACACTGACTTGATCCAGTAGACCTTAAAATAGATGACAGAATATACGATTTCCAATGGTGGGTGGTCTACAGGAGACTGCCAGGAGGAACAGGATATAAAGATGATTAAGACTGAGGTGTTCCGTATGAAATATACAAAAACTCGATTTAAAAATTTTTAAATGGCTTTATACTATTCTTGAAACACCTGCTTCGCGGACAGTCCATTACGCAGAGCCCTTTCTATCGCTTTTTAAAAATAGGCTTTCTGGTGGCAGCACTGACTCCACTCCACTTTGTAATTATGAACTTCTCCGAGTCCAAGGTTTTATCTACCTTTCTCAGTTTTGTCCTACTTCTTCTCCTCCTCCTCGTCAGTTTCTTTTTCTTCTTCTTCCTTTCAAAAATTCCATCTGCTTTCAAGAATTAAACTACCAGGTCATGTAACTTGTTCCCACATCCATATTAATCTTGAGCTCTCACCTGTTCCAACTTAAGTCAGTTGCCTTCATGTGCATACCAGAAAACCTTAGCTTCTGATAGATGTTCCCACTGAAATCGTAAGCATGCCAACCTCTCAAACCACATCCTTTCTCCAGTCATCTTCTTTATCACCAATACCACAAACTTCAAGAAACCCATGGGAAAAATCTTAGACTTGAATTCTTCCTCTGTTTCTTATGTAGTTAGTGTTTCTTGACACAGTTGTGATTTCTTCACTCCTAAGATGGTAAACAGCCTCCCAAGACTCCAATCCAGCACCAGCCCTCCCTGTGGTGAGGAGACTCACTATGAAAGTATTTCCTAAGGAATCTTCAATTTGAAATCAGCATGCACTTTTCCAACTCTAGGCCTAAATTCTGCCTTATTTCTTTAATATTAAATCTAAATTATAGACTACAGAAGCAAGCCATCCATTCATCTAACTCAGAATATTAGGCCCATCACCTGTACCCACAACCCCCAGTATTCCATTAGCTCTGACGGGCTCTACTTTCTTATATACCCACCCACACCCACACCCACCCACACCCACCCATACCCACCCACACCCACACCCACCCACACCCACCCACACACACACAAGCACACACAGTTTGTTTACTTGCCTCTGGTATGTGGCTGTGTCTAGCTGTCTCTTTCTTATCTCTCTCAATTCTTCTCTCTAGCCAATTTTTCCTCTTTTCTCTTCTGGGCATTATACTGTCTGGTACTGGAAGACTCTTTGCCTTTCTCTTTCTAATTAAAATGTTGTATTCCTTCCAAGACCCTATTCTCAAATCACTTCCTCCCAGAAATGTTTTTCTAACTCAACTTCTGTCCCAGTCCCAAAAGAAATTCATCATTTTCAACAGATGCCCTTTGACCTGACTTTTTGCCAAAAGGCAATAAGCTTATTGTCTCCAAACTTCCAGAGCTGTGATTTCCTGACTCAGAGGAACATCATCCCCTCTCAACATGCACTGAACAAGTAGAGTTCATCTACCCTTGCCCTGATATTTTTTGATATCTGTAGGTAGGAAACAGTTCTGTACTTCATCACCCCCAGCAGGAATCAACCTTTCTAAGCCTCCACTGAACCACTATAATGACTTACACCATTTGTTTGGTCTTCAAGAGATGCCTATTATTGTAGATTTTTATTAGAATGCCTCACCCACCTTTCTGTCCAACTCATTTGTGAATTCCCTCTTGGGAGGAAGAAATTGTTCTTCACTCACCTTGGTAATAGCGCAGTTAAAATGACCTAATGAATAAGCATTTTCTTGGGCAACATTCTAAAACTACAGACATCCATAAAGAATGATTCTCTTGTCAAAGTTCTCTTTGTTGAAAAACTTTTACATAGATATAATTGGTATCTCTGAAGAAAGGCTAATATGATTATGACCATAAAACTCATTACAAAAACTCCCAGCCACCATGGAGAAACAAGCACCAATCAACGTTTGTACCACAAACAGCTGTAAAACTAGACAGGTTATATGAAAAAAATGAACCCTGCTTTTAGTCATTGGATAATTAACACAGAACTATAATCCTTACAAAGTGAAAGCAGATGCTGTGGGCTTGAGCATTGCTCTGATTTTCTGTGTAGAAGAATTTACTAGACCCTGATACATGGAAGATAAGACTCAGAAAGAACTTAATAGTCTCACTGACCAGATGTAATAACAAGTGTAGGGAGTGTAGTTTGGGAAGGCTAAAGGGAGCAAACTAGAGAAGGATGAGAGAGAGGGAGAGAGATTGTTCCGTAAAACTGCAGAGGAGTCCCTAGAGACTTTGAATTAACATCAAGCTATAAATTATAAATTCATATGAAGATTCCACAGTATGAACAAACAACAGCTGAGAGAGAGAGAGACAGACAGACAGACATAGAGAGATAGAGAGAGAGACAGAGACAGAGAAAGAGAAAAAGAAAAATTGGGAACTGCTCTAAACTAACCACAAAATAGTCTCATGTAAACTTCCCTTAAAAAGCTTGATGGTAATCCTTGATAAAATCAGATTGATGGGCAAGAAAATAAACTGTCAAATCAATTTCAACAGTCTTTAAATAAAGAGCAAAATCCCCACACTTAACAATATAAAATTTATAATGAACAAGATCTAGTACAAAATGGTCGGATATGTAAAGACAGGAGGAGAAAGGAAAATATGACTTATAACCAAAATAAAAGTGATCAATGTGAACTGACATAAAAATGCAGACGTAACAGAATAAGAAGAAGGAAACTTCTAGTATTAGAAATATATTCAAGTTCTTGTGGAAAAAGCATAATATAGAAAGAAATAAAAATGGAAATAGTATAATATCTAAAGTGAATGTGTTACAAAGGCTGGTTTATCAGCAGATTAGACTTTTCCAAAAATAAAAAGGTGAACATCAAGACAAGCAATTAAAAACTACCCAGACAAGCAAAGAAAGAAAAAAGATAGGGAAAACAATTTCAGATCCTTAGCATAATATAGCAACATAGTATGCTATTCAACATGATTATAATTAGATTCCTAAAAGGGAAAAGCAGAAAAAAAAATTGGAAAATTTTCCAAATGGGAACTGGGCATTCTGGTTCACACTTATAAACCCTACTACTCAGGAGGCTCACAAGTTCAAGGCCTGCCTGGAAAACAGTCAGTTCAAGGTAACTCAGTAACTTTGGGAGTCTATCACAAAATAAAAAGGGAAAATATGGGCTGGGGATATAGCTCAGTTGTAGAGGACTCGCACAGCATGCGTGAGAACTCAACCCCCGGTGCTTAAAAAGAAAAAAAAAAATTGATTTCCAAATGTAATGAAAAATATAACTCCACAGAACCAAGAGCCTCTAAATAAATTCTAAACAGTAAAAAGGAGAAACACATCAAATCACATTATTAATCAAGCTGTTGAAATTCCATAATAAAAAGGAAACCCTAAGAAGGTAGAGGAGACTTAACAAGAAACATAGAGTAAGAGGTTCTCTGACTTCTCAACTGAAAGAGTGTGCTGGAACCACACCAAAGTGCCATCAACCTGAAAGAACATCCACTAAAAATCTTTATCATAAATGAAAGTACAGCAAAGATACTTTTAGAAACAAAAGTTAAGAGAGTTTAAATGCAGAAGAGTAGCATAATATTAAATATTAAAAATGGAAGAAAAACTGTTATAGATGGAAACTTTGATTCAGCAAAAGAATATGTAGTCTAGGTGGCATAAACTCATTAAATTCCAGTTATTCTGCTTTTTACAATCAAAAGCCTCAGGGCAACATACAAAAAGACAACAACAAGGGGCTCTGAACAGTAGATAAAATGAGGAATGTTGACGAACAGAGTCGAAATTTGGGAAAGCAACCCACTCTGAGTTAAGTTTTCATTTCATCTCTTTTCTCTTAGATCTGTGATATAGATGTTGACACCCAGCAAAGCTTGGTAGTGAGGCCCTGGAGTTAAAGCACAGAGAAATTCGTTCTTTCTGGCTGGAAGACCAAGGAAAGTAACCTTGTGATTGCTTGTGACTTAGGAGTGTGAAGAGCAATCTCCATTTCTTTGTTTGTTGTTGTTTTGTTTTGCTTTCTCCTCTCTTTTTCTCTCCATTTCCTGATAGTGAGTCCTCAGCAGGGTCAGTATAGCTGAGAGGCCAACAACAAGACTTCAACAAAAATAAGCATGGGGCTCCTTTCAGGCCAAAGAGTAGAGAGAGAATCTCAGTTTTCTAGCAGGAGAAACTGCCCAGCAGTAACTCAGGCAGGTCAAACTCTGACTTTAAGGAGAATTCTTAAGAGAAGAATGTTGGAGCGGGAATGGTCTGTCTTTGAAAGGACTGGCCCCTGGCTGCCACTCCCTCTGAGTGGCACCTTTATGGACAGACTCAAAAAAAAAAAAAAAAAAACAGACTTTTAAAGCAGAACTAAGGTTGACATCACATGTGTTTCAAACCCAACAACACTATTTTCTGAATTCCAGGGACTCATTCCAAAATTACACAGCATACAAACCATGTGTCACCCTCCCTACCCAAAATGTGATCCTTTCTTGGATGAAGGGAATGATCAACAGATGCCAATAATAAGACAAACCAGATGTTAAGACTGTCAGACAAAGACTTTGAGGAAGCTATTATGTTTCCGGAGGTAAATGTGAAAACCAGAAAATGAGAAAGGTAGTTCTTGGGAGAGAAATGGAAAGTATTTTGGATGGAAATTTCAGGGGCTAGGGAGATGGTCCAGTGGGGAAGCCAGCTTTCTCCACAGGCATGAAGTCCTGAGCTTGAATGTAGGTCACCCACATAAAAATTTAGTATTGGCTGTGCCTGTCTTGTAACTCCAGCATTGAGGTATAGAGACATATGGATCTGGGAACTCACTGGCCAGCCAGCCTAGTTGAAATTGTGATCCTGCCACTCAGTGCACAGGCCTTCTCAAGGCAATAAGGTCGAAACATGCCTGAAGCCCTGATCTGGCCTCTGCATGCACATGGGCACACATTCACATGCATGTACCACATAGAAACACTACAAACACACACAATTAAAACAAAAACTTGGAATTTTAAAGTGAATAAACAAAGTAACTAGTTAGAACAGAATGTAAATTACAAGAAAAGTGATATGTAAGGAGAATAATATGTAATGACTCCATGAAGTTTATCCTGGCTATGTAAAGCTGGTTCAACTTTTAGAAAAAAGTGGATAAAGAAATTCATCAGATTTACAAAACAAAGAGGAAAATCCATGTGATCTTCTTAGTAGATGCTCACTCTGGGGGAAGCCAGATGCAGTATTCAGAGGATGTCCGAGCAGCACTCTGGAGAGGACCACTTAGGGAAGTGCTAAGTCTTTCCTCCCTTGGTAGCTCCAGCTGACCAGCTCTATGAGCAAGCTACCTTGAAGATCCTACTGCCTCGATCTACCTTTAAGTTGACTACAGCTTTGACTCCTATCAGACTGCAATATCCTGCCAAGTTATTAACAAATCCCTCTAAGAGAGTGACTCTTTTTCTCTATTAACTTTTGGTTTAATTTATGCAAGTATGCAACATTAGATATTCAATACAAAAGAAGTACAAATTAAGACAGGCCTGGTAGGCAAGCCTGTAATCACAGTAGTAGGAAGCTAAGGCAGGAGAATTGAAAGTTCAAGGCCTGAACTGCAGAGTGAGTTCAAGGCTAGCCTGGGCAATGTTGTAAGATCCTGTCTTTAAGAAAAAGTAAAAACTGACTGAGGACAGACTTTAGTGTTAGAGTGTTTGGTTAAGAATGCACAAGGCACTAAATTCAGTCCCTAATACCCCAAATAAAATGTCAATAGATTAAACAGAATAAAACGAAAAAAAGATCAAATTAAGATTCATCACATCTTGCGAATACCAGAGTATCTTGAAGAATAAAGAATAAATAAAAACTATCTTGATTACTAATGAGAAAGCATAGTCATACAATCACTGTTGTCAGTTTTTTTTATAAAATTCAAAATATATTTACCATATGGTTAGAAAAGAAAGGACAACATACATCACAATATTACTTGTATACAAAATATTTGTGACAGCTGTATTTATGAATCCCAAACAGGAAATGCCAGTCAAGTGATGACTAGATAAACACATTGTTACACGCTCATTTTCAGTGGAATATTATTCAGTAATAAAAAGGAACAAGCCATTAGTCCATACAAAAACAAAGATAAAGCTTAAAAGAGAAAGAAGACATACTTTAATACCCTGTTTTCGTGAACATCTAGAATAGACTAAACTATCTATATGGAAATCAAATCAGAACTTTCCTGGAGCAGAAAGCATCAGGGACTCATTTCAAATGGTTTAACAGGAAGTTTAACAGGGGTTGAAAAAAATGTTCTGGGTCCTAATTTGGATGGTGATTACACAAGTGTGTGCATTTATCAAGCAAATCAAACTGTTCAGTTAAAGCGGGCACTTTTGGTATAAGTAAATTATACTTCAGTAAAGCTGGAAATGATCATTAGATAATATCACCCTAGAGTTGGAGTGCAGTTAGAGTAGGTTCTGACAGCACATCAGAATCCTATCAGACCAAACACAATCACTTGTTCCCTCCGTGCCCTTACCACTCCACCCTACTTCATTCTTGGTCATTATTCTGGTCTTTTCTACGTCCATGCATCTTAAGTGTCCAGAAAATAGTTCCTGGCTTTCATTTTCCCAAGTTGCCATTGCCACAGTCCTCTCTCTGTTTCTTACGTCTCTTATTCAAGCCACTGCTATCTCTTTCTCTCTCTTCTTGTAAATGTAGTCATATTGCTGTCCAACTTTTTCTATCCCCTCTATAATATTTTCTTTATTAAACAGACTTGACTAAATATCAAGAAAATTTTAAAAATCATATATTGGTTGAATGTTTTATTTTTTATTGCTAAACTAAGCACAACAATCTTATTAACTTACATTATTTATAAATAAAATTATTTATTTAAATGGTTACATGTTACATTGACCTCCATGAGCCACTGGTCCCCTGTTTAAAGGCTTACCTTCCCTGCTTCAGGAAGCATCCATTCTGGCCACCAAGGAAAATAATATAATCAGAAGCTAGGGAAAGAAACTAACACTTGTAAAATGTCAACTCTGAATCAGGACCTCCTACATGCTTTAAAATTATGCAATTCTCACAATAACCCTTGGGAGTGGCTATGATTCTTTCTCACTTTACAGATAAAAAACTGGAATATAGAGAGAAGAAAATAAGTAGACTTGGTTCAGTAAATGATAAAGTAGGTCTTCAACCCCAGATCTGTTCTATATCCTGCACACCATTTACAATCAATTATTTCACTTTTGAGTCTCCCAAAGAGTCAAGGCCTTGGGAGAAAACAGAGGAAGATAAACAGTGTGTATTCAACATATGTGAATACAACATATCAATTTTTTTTAAAAAAAGAACATTGTGATCCAATGAGGAAGTACCTGTATTCCTAGTAACTGGGAGATTGAGGCAGGAGAATCACAAGTTCAAGGCCAACCTGGACTACATAGTGAGTTCTAAGACAGCTTGAGACATAGTGAAACCCAGCCTTAAAAACCAAAAGGAGGAAGACTACTACAACTAAAGAGGAGGAAAAGGAAAAAGAGGGATGTGAAGAGAAGGGGGAGACGGAAGGGGAGGAGGAGGAAGAGAAAGAGGCTGAGAGGTTAAGGAGAGGAGGAGGAGCAGGGGTGGAAGAGGGAGAGGAGGAGGGAGACAAGGGAATTGTTAACAAAAATTAAAGAAGCCAGGCACAAAAAGACATGATGTGTTAGTGTCTTTTCTGTTGCTGTGATGAAGTGCTCTGACAAAAAGAACTTGAAGAAAGGGTCTATTTTAGTTCCTGTTTCAAAGTGCAGTTCATCATATGGGGGAGTCGAGGTAGCAGGAGCTCAAAGCAGCTGGTCATATCACACCCACAATCAGGAATTAGAGAGGAATAGATGCAGGCTGCTGCTCAGCTTGCTTTCTCCATTTTACACAGTCTGGGGGCTCCTGCAGGTGAATGGTACCACCCACAATTAAGCTGAGTCTTCCCACATGAATTAACATAATCAAGCTAATCCCCCACAGGCATGCCCAGAAGCCCACCTCCCAGGTGATTTTCTAGATTCAGTCAAGTTAACAATTAACAGTAACCATCACTTATGGCATGATTCCATCTGCATGAAGCTCAAGACTAGTCAACAATAACTGACTTGTGAGTCAAAAAGATGGTTGCTTTCGGTCAAAAGTGAATACGGTTTGGGAAAGGATTAGAAAACTTTATTGGTGCTAGCAATTTGTTGCCTTTATCTGAGCAGTGATTTATATGTAGATTTTCAAAATATAAACAAGATTTATACTCTCAATGAACTTTAGTCAGTATCCCTATGTTTAAAAAAATCATGGTCTGTTATTTAAAGGAAGTCTTGCATCCATCTACCACAGAAATTCATTGCTGAAAGAGTCTGGAATTGGGGGAAATGTCAGTGTCAGTACAAGGACATCATTTTGAGAAACAATGAGGAGGGGACACATAATCTCTTTGTAATGATGGCTGATGACTGAACCAAGCCTACCTCAAAGTCTGGGACTCTGGACTGCTCCTTCTAATGCCAAGTCTTGGTTAAACCCAAAATATGTGAGGCTTAATCTCAGCAATTTGATTACCTGGTACTTCATTCCCCCACTGCCTTTTGTATGTACTTTGGGATAATCCAATCTTACAGCCTCCCACACAGGTATCTCATACAATGTTCACGATGACCCCAGGAGGTAGTGGAGACATCACGATACCTTCCCATAGAGATAAAGACCCAGAGGACCAGCAAGTTCAAAGAAGTTGCCTGAATTCAAATCTAATAATAGGTGAATACTATCATAAACTTCTAGAATGAGAATGTAGAAAGCATCTACAAAAGAGCCCTGTTCATATCTGCCATCATGGACTCAGGTTCCAATGGGAGAGAAAGAAAGAAAGAAAGAAAAGAAAGAAAGAAAGAAAGAAAGAAAGAAAGAAAGAAAGAAAGAAAGAAAGAAAGAAAGAAAGAAAGAAAGAAAGAAAGAGGAAAGGAAAAATAGGAGAAAAAGAAGAGCCCGTGTCTTAGATTATCCTTCTAGCTTCTTTGGCTAGCTGCCTGACTCCTTTAAGGCTGCCTGCATTTTCCGTGTCCTCTGAGCTCATATTGTTTTCATGCCTCCGCTTTAGCCTTTTCCTTACTCTATGGGATAAACTGCCTTCCTCCACGCACCTGCTGTTACTTAGCCAGAAAGGTAAGGTACAAGGGCAAAGACTTAATGAGCCAAGTGTTTGGATGAATCTGTCCCAAGGGAACTATCTCATCCCCATCTTGTTCTGGGATCTCACCCTTTCTAGAGTATATAGCTTATATCACCAAGTAAATCTGATAGAATTTCCCTGGGAAAGAACCCAAGCTCAGAACAACCAGCTGGAATATACATTTTTTTTAAAGTCTGAAGGAAAAAACAGTTCTGAGAATTCCAGCTCACCAAAGAGGGTCCTGGGGAATAGGTCTCATCCCCTTACCACCACATCACCAGTCCTGCATTCTACCTTAACTCCTCTATAGTAGTTACTTTCCTCAGTGCTCTCACAAAAAATATTTAAGGAAAGCAAAGGAAGGGTTTGTCTGGACCCACAGGATATAGTCCATCTGGAAAGGGAGGCCTGGCAGCAGAAGCTTGAGGTAATTGGTCATATTGTACCTGCACTCAGTAAGCAGAGAGAGGTGAACGCTGGGGCTCAGCTCATTTTCTCCTTTTTATTTAGTTCAGGACCCCAACCCATGGAAAGGTACTACTCACATTTAGGGTACATCTTCCCAGACCAATTAACCCAATGTAAAAGCTCCCTCCCAGACATACCCAAATGTTTGTCTCCTAGCTGATTCTATATCCTCTCAAGATGACAATCAATACTGACCATCAGAGTCACCCTTATACCTTCTTCTGTATGAAGACCCTCAAATGTTATGAAACAAGGACCCCACTGCAGAGCAGAGGAGGCCTCACTTTCAGCTCTTTCAGTGTCACACACTAGACCTAAAAGCATCTTTACCAACATACTCAGTTCTTTTCTCCCAAACAAAGGCGATATGCAGGAACACTTTTTATACACAGTAACTATGCTATGGCTCATGAACACTGTTACTTACAGAATGCCAAATGACTACTTAACAGCCTTTTAAAGGGTTGAGCCTCTGGGTCAGAGGCCTCTGGGGAATTTCAAAGGTTCAGCTGCTCTTGAGGTGTTCATGTTCTGTAACCAGTTGGTTCTTCACATGTCTCTCCATGCCCTCGAGCTGACAATGAATGATAGGCTAAAATGAAGTGACGGGAACAGCTAATCAGAATAAAAGAGATACCAGATGTCAAAGGTCCTACACCTCTCCAAGCATGACAGGCCTTGCATTGGTGGCTCTCAGTTAAGGAGTGTCTGCCATCTGAGAACTACTCTTTGTGGTCTCTTGCTCTTCCCCAGGATTTCTTTCATACTTTCACAAAGCTAAGGCTGTTTCTTCTGTGGAAAAATAATTGAATTATGAATGTGCTGCTTGACTCAGAATGAATTCAAGGTCAAAAGATGCACAGGAAGACTAGTGCAAAGGAAGGAAATACCATACCTCAATTTTCCCTGTCTTCTATATTTCTGGAAAGAAGAAGCCCTCCTTGTTTAGACAACAGAAACTATCACCATGTCTTCTAGTCTCTCTTCCTTTGAATCTCTTGAGAGTAAGAAGTTAGTTGCAGGAGAGCCTACTTATCACTGCCAACACCATGGTTGCCACATGAGGTCACACATAGGGATTACACATCTCCAACAGCACCATTTGAGTAGATTAAAATACATGTGAATCCATTAGAGTTGTAAAGGACCCGGACTGTTCACCAGACGCTGGAGTGTGCTACTGTGAGGAAAAGCCACAATGGTTCACATTGATGAAATATATTATTACTCATCAAACATTGGGTTGCACACACATCATCCAATGTAATCTCTATTATAATACCTTGGTTGTCACTACTACACTTTAGAACAATTAGGAACTATCTCTATGTCTATTTTCATAAAGACGAAGGTGGATTTCAGATTTTAAGGTACCTTTCCAAGTCATGGCTATTTTCTACCAAGTACTTGCTTCATTGTCTTCTAACAAGATTTTCATCTATTTGCATACATGTCTTACATGGTAATAATTTGTATCTTAAAATAACTCCTTGATTGAAAACCAAAAGAAGTGTGGTTCTAGGCAGTAACTAGTATAGCATCTAATGTCTCATAACCTTTCAACACATAAATGAGTATTTACAAGTCTGCTGCTTTGTACTTATATCACCTTGAAACATTGTTACCAAGCATCTGGATTTCAATTTCTCCATCATAAAGTAAAGCAGATTCTTGCCCTGCTTACTGGATGAATAATAAAAATATTAATAGATATTGGAAGTACTTTATAAATTATAAAGTCCCACACAACTAGAATAGGACATTAATAATTATTGTAAAGGAAAGAGAATATCCTTTTCTAGTCAGGATGGACAAATTCCCATGATGCGAGGTAAGCTTGCAGTAATCTTAGGAGTGGGAGGGCACTGGGAATGTCTTCTGGCCCAGTTCTTATTCACCTTCTATATTCAAGGCCAGTCCCTCCTGATCTTCAGCATGGCAATTTCTTTATAAAGGTACTAATAATTACTAATAGTAACATTCCTTCCAGCCCCCATACAAACCTCTCATGGGTCTCTCTCTCTCTTATAATTTTATGAAATGATAAACTGGATGGGAATGAACATCATTCAAAAATCCATTTGAAATATTTCAAATAAATTTCAAGTAGCCAGTAAGAGTTTCCCTGATTAAGAACTGATCTCATCTTATTAAGACCATGGTCAACTTCTACCTTGTCCAATGACTCAATCACACACACACACACACACACACACAAACACAACACACACACATACAGGCACACTCACCTATGGATGTGTTTTACACACATAAATGTGTAATGAATGTGAAAGGTGAATATGCCTTCCCCCACTGGACCAACAGACCATAACCTAGAGAAAAACGTTAAATTGGGAAGAGGAGAAAATAAAGCTAGTAATTTCAATTTTTTCCACTAACAAGCTTATAAAAGTTTCCCACCAACCTCAAGGAGAGTTACATAATTCTTTTCTCTTCTACTGGAAATACCAATAGCTCAGAAATTTCTCAGGATGAGATCTTAAAAGATTCCAATTCTTCCTGTCATTCTGCAACCATCTCTCCTGCCCATTAGACATTAGAACTTATCAATTATGAATGGTGTGGCTTGTCTGTCCCACATCTCACCTGACCCTTGCTCCCTTAGGATTCCATTCCATAGTCAGAAGAATATCCATTTCAGAAACTAAGATTCTTTGATAGCTATCCTGAAGTTTCCTTCTGCAAGTCTCATCCTATTACTTCCATGGGCCACACTAAATAACTCCTCTCCTGCACTGACAGTTCCTCTCTTCAGAGATTTGTAGATTGTTGCCATGGCTTTCCCTTCATTGTCACTTAGCCCAGCCATATATATTTAATTTTTTCATCTTTCATCATAAATCAGTCACTTCAACTCTTAAATCAGCTCTCTGCTCTTCTCTGGAATAGTTCCAACACTCCCAGTTCACCTCCAATAACATATATCCCTTCTGGGAGCTCCAATTTCTCTCATCTTCCTTTATTCTCTGTCTTTTCCAGAAAGGACATGAGAAGGGATGGACAGATATCAGAGGTCAAGGGTCAGGTATTTTGCAACGCATACATCTACTCCAAATTGTCCAGGCTTCTCCACAGAACATGCAAAGTTCAAAGTCATGTATGTCCTTTCCAGGTGGCTTATCAGGAAACAGACTCACCTATCTCACAACATTCTGGAGACCTCTGACTGAGGGATGGCAGAAACAGATCTCAATGATTCTACAAACCAGGGTCTGAATCAGAGGTGTGGGCAGTGTGCTAACCTTCAGGCAGACCCATTTTGTATGATCTGAGCTCTCCTGGATAGTATATCACCATTCATACAGTCTCAGTAACTAACTGCCTCTCTCTGTCCCTTCTTTATGAATGGGTGCTCCCAGGAACTGCTTTAGGCTTTGAAACATTGATCTCATTTATGAATTCACAGTAATCCACAAAGAAAAACCACAAGCATGTCATTCATTATAATGCCTCTCAGGCATCCCTTTGTCCTCTCAGACAGCCCAAACCACAAGCAATACAATGGGTTTTCTTTATCCGAGCTGGGCACTTTTCCATTTTGCCACATCGCTAGACATTGTCCTGCTCAAGTTTAGCAAACTATCTTCAGTCTAAAACAAATGGGCTACTGCAGATCCCTAGTCACAAGGAGTAACACAACATGCCCCACAAATAGCCCATCAGTACTATTGCTCCCCTCTGGGATCACAAGCCCCCTTGTGCAGAAACAGAAAAATAAACTGAGGTTTTTTTTTTTTTTCCATTTGCTTTTTGTATAGTAAAATGTCCTCTGTCATGGGAGAGTTAAATATCTTTTTCTTCAAATAAGAGTCTCTGTAAAAATAATAAACCCACGCCTAACATGATAAATAGAAAAATCAAGCCAAATGTCAGAATATTAGCCATAATTTTTTCAAGCAGGAAAATGAATGGAGCCACAATAGTGTGTGTTATGGAACATGCTATAGTAAGATGTGTCCACTCCATGGAAAGGCTGGCAGAGGAGATGGCATATGAATGAAGCCGGGGAGGCAGAAAGCAAAAGGCTACTCTTGCATGGCTAGAGGCCTAACTGCAGACAGCATATGTCCTCAGAGACAGGAGAGGCCATTCTGTTCCAAGTGTGATCACCACGAGGCCTGGAGTGTTTTTCAATAAGCTGTCTGTCTCTCTGGAGGTCACAGGGAGCTCATCCAGTTACACTTAGTGTCTTATTTGATCCCATCAATAATCATTTGATCCCAATTCCGCTGAAAAATGTTTGGCCAAAATTTCTATCCTTTTAATGGCAGAATCCTGGCTCTTTCTGAAACCAGCATCTCTAGATGTGTCAAGTGATGCATAAGGGTTTGGTCCAGCTGCCAAATGGACTGCGCTGCTGAGGGAGGACTTGGGATGCTCACTGCTTCCCTGTAGCCAATGGCAGAGCAGATTTTGGAGGACACTCATTTCTACATAAAAGCTTCCCCTAAGCTTCATTTCTGCACAGAGGGCTAGAGTAATATGTTCTTTGAATGCATGATGTGACTCAGAGACATTCACTGATAGCTTCTTGCAACCTGTCTATAACTGGCAACTTTGGGGCTGAAAAGGGGCCCTTTTTGTCTGTCGATAATATATGACAACAGCTAATACAGACTGCTGGGGCTTATGGTCATTTCACAAGAGGAGATAGGAAGTTCCAGAAATGCTCATAGGCAGGAAGGTGGAAGAAAATCTATCTTTTCAGAAAAGTCATTTTTACATCTATTCCAGAAACATTGGATACTCAAAGAGAATGTTGCATGTATAAACCACAGAAGCCACAATGTCATTAAAGCCCAGCTGTTCCTTACAGAAGTGTCCGAAGTGGGACTGTAGTTTCATTCTCCCATCTTATTTCACTGAAGGCTCTGCCAAGTTTATCAGACCTTGTTTGTCACTAGACACTATATATATGCATATACGTATCCACACTGCTTTCCTGGAGGACCACATGCTCCATCCAGGTTTCTGTTCAAAGACGGTGGACCCTCAGCTTCACAGTAGCTCTGCTGCATGAGAGCATGAGTGTACGTAGGTAGTGTGTGTGTGTGTGTGTGTGTGTGTGTGTGTGTGTGTGTGAACAAGCATGGGAGGTAGTTGTAGATCTACAATGGTCCCTTTTCAATGCTTTCCATCCAATTAATACTAGATATTAGTAATCAGTGGAGCATAAGAACTTCATTTATTTCTGATGATGAAAATGATAGAAAAGAAGCTAGGTTTGCTCAATGAAATCAGTGTGGGCTTCTTAAAAAACATGATTTCTCTCTCTGTGCTTTTCTCATTCATTTACATTGTATATTTTATTCATTCACAAGTCTTTCCCCAGAGATCTTATGAGAGAAACATCCATTCAAAACCACCTGCTTTGCCAGCCAAAAGACTGAAGAGTTAGAAGTAAGTGCCTGCACACACACACACACACACACACACACCCCAAATTCAGTGAATGTGGGAAGAAATGAGGGAGTAATGAAACAGAAACCTCATTCCAGGAGTCTCCAGCAGTGGCAGCTGCAGTGAAGCGGGCCTGCCAGAGATTATCAGCGTGAGCCTGCTGCTGCAGACATTCACAGGAAGAATCCCAGGGAAAACAAGAGCAGGGGGAAGGGGAAGAGAAGCTCAGGAGACAACTATTGCCTCTCCCTGACTCTTCAGTGACTCCCCAGAACAAGGCAACCTTTACAACTTCTCTCTCTCTATCTCCACACACACACACACACACACACACACCTCTCCTACACCGCCCCCCCCCACTACTTAGTTCTTCTGGGGTTTTCCCAAGATGTCTGAGAAAAAATAGTGAGAGTTTGAGTGTACAAAATAGACTGGCATTGGGAGTTAGGGTGGCAGAATGAATTAATGAGGAGAGAACCTCTGGGCAAGCCAGCACTGTGAAAAGTGACAACGCAACCGGGTAGGATTCACTATAAGGAGGAATTCTGTATCCTCTGGGAAATTGTATCGTATTTTCCAAATCTGTGGTGGCTCAGAAGAGGAATGAGGAAGAAAGGGCAATATTTTTGAGGTCTAGAACTAATCTGGAACTTAAAAGTAATAGAGGCATTTCAACAGTTCTCAGAGCTCAGGAAGAAGGGCATCCGATTTTGACTTGGCCCATGTGTAAGCCAATGTAAGAAGTCAGTCCTCCAACCCCAGGAAACTTTTCACCCAACTTGGTTGCTTAAAAGAAAGGAAGGTTCTTGGGTGAAGTGACGATGTTGAGGCACAAAATAAGGAAATATGGTTTAACTTTAGAAATAAGTAAAGAGATAAGAAAGGCAAGTGTTGGTTACTAGTGGTTTCAAGTCGTTGTAACTAAAAATGCAAATCCCAACATGCTCTGCCTGGAGCTGCTCACCCGTCCCGAAGATCTGGAAGAGAAGGCGGGGCTGAGAGGCACGGATAGCCGCTGACAGCCTTCCCTCCCTGCCCACTTCTGATGCCTTCTTCTCGGGCATCAGGCGGATCCTCAACCGCCCTTCGCCGTGACGAATCCACCAGCTGAACAGCTCACTGAGGTTGAACTGGAGCAACCCCACAGCCGCTGCCTCTTCTGGGGGCCCAATGCAGCCCTCCAGGATGGCCTCTTCACCCAGCTCCAGCACCAACTGCTTGGCACGCCGGAGCTTGCGCACAGAGCCTCCCTTCAGCACCCTGGACAGCGTCGGGCCCGAATCTGGGCTAGGGGAGCTGGTGCCTGTTGCCCAGGAGACTCCGAGCTGGGGCCCCAGCAGCCTGATCAGAGGGGCGCAGTCCAGAGCCAGAGAGCCCCTCGCCTCCAGCCCACCAGCCCCAGGCTCCGAGGGGGACGGTGGAGGCGGCAGCAGCAGGTCTCGGGCGTAAACGCGGAAGAGCGAGGGCACCACGAAGTCCACCGCCAGACTCTTCCTCTGCAGCCGCGAGTAGCTGAGCGGCTCCCGGGGCTGGAGCGGCGGCCCTGCAGCCGGGGAGCCCGCGCGCTGATCCGTTGCGGCTCCAAAGCCCCAGGCTGCCGCCGATAGCAGCTGCAGCAGCAGCCACAGGAACCTGGGGGCCCCCATCCCGCCAGAGGGCTTGTTTATACTGTCTCCCGACTCTCTCGGTCCTAGCCTCACCCTTTCCTTCCCCCAGAGAGGACCCACTCCAGTCCTCGGTCCCGAAAGGTTCCTTCCACTCGATCTCGGGGAAGGTGCGTGCGCTTGCTTCTCTTGCTTTCCCCCAAGCTGCTAGGAAGCGAGAAGGGTTCACAGCAAAACGCAGCTGGGAGTCGGGGGCGAGTCCAGAGAGACCCTGAGTGTCCCGGGCTCAACAGCTGGACCCCGCGCCTCTCGCTGCTGCTCGGAATGCCGCGGCCCCGTCGGTAGCTCGCTGTGCGCAGGGATCAGACAACTACTATGGTTGAGGGCAAGTGGCAATCAGGCACCGTTCTCTCTGGCCTCGGCTACGCAGCGGGGCTCTGTTCCCTCTCTCCAGAGTCGTCAGTCTTCCGCAACTTTCCGGGCTGAGAACCGTGGCCTCAGGCTGGTGCCCCTGACCTGGCCTCCCCCTCCGCTCCTGTCACCTCCTCTGCGCCCCTTCCCAGGTCTGGGGGAGAGTCGCCGGAGGGTGCTGCTTGCTAGCGCCCCCTCCAGTGACCTCGGCTGCAGGAAGTCTTCGAACTGCACTGCCTGCTGAACTTCTGGGCGTGAATGGGAGCCTCTGTCTCGGGGAGCGCAGCTTCTGGCTTCCGCCTCGCAAGTTTGCAGCGTCCTTGCTGACGGCTTGGCTCCTCGGAGTTCAGTCCCAGGCAGGCACCAGAGCTTCTCCGGCCGCAGCAGCAGAGGGAAAGCATTCGGGGCAGGGGAGCCTGAAATCGTGCCCTTTCCTCACCTACCGCAGCGTCGGAGGCGTCGGTGGCTGGACAGGGGGCAGCCCGAAGGTGTCTCGATGCTCAGAGCACCCCCAGACAGCAGCAGCGGGAGGTGCCAGCTGCCACCTCCGCCGCCGCCCCCAGAGCCGCTGGATCGCATCTGCCTCGGCGCCCGCCACTTGCAGCTGGTGGACCCGCGAGCGCGCGCAGCGAGGGGGCGGGGCCTCGGAGGGGGCGGGGTTCGCGCACCAACTCCCCGCAGCTGGCCGGCCCACGCAGGCCAGCTCCGCCCCATCCGCGTCCGCTAACCAATGGTGAGGCAACATCGGCTCCTATGCAAATCTACAGAGGCCTTGGTATTCATTGAGAAAAGCCCAGGGCCCAGGCCCGCCCTCCTTGGGTCGGTCCTCTCCCAGTCCTTCCTCCAGATTCTCTGCCCTATTTCTCTACTGTGTGAACAAGAGCATGTTTTAGACGGGAAAACTGAAAGCGATCTTTGCAATCAAGCGCTCTCTCTAATTATGCATTTAGCAGATTAAACAGGTCCGACTTCAGAAAAGCGGGTTCCAGAATAAAACTGGAAGCAAAGGAAAGCCAGGAGGAGGAGGGTGGTCGCGTCACATTGCAAAATCCAAGAACAGCTTGTGTTTAGGGGCCCAAAAGACAGTCTTCTCCGACTCTCGTTGTTTGAAGGCATTCCTGAAAGCCTGGTAGTCCGGTGATTGACATAAGGAAAGTCAGCTGCCTCGCGGAGTTGTTCCTCGGGCTTCATCAAAAGCCTTTCAGACCTCTGTCAGTCACCAGGTTTTCTCAGAATCCTGCCTGAACAGGTTTTTCAAGATAAAATCCCGGTGCGGAAGACCTTAAACCCAGAGCCTTCTGCATGGCTGGCAAATGCTGGATGGCTGAGCTACACTCCCAGCCTAAGACTATTCATTTGTTTGTTTATTTATTTATTATTTGGGCTTCTTGAAACAAGATCATTTTCAGTCTGAACTCGAATTCACTAGGCTGCCCAGGCTAGCTGGAATTCTTAGTAATCCTCCTGCCTCAGCCTCCCAAGTGTTAGGATTACAGGTGTAAACCACCACACCTTAGACAAATACTTTTTTTAACTCTGGTTTTACCGATGAAGAAACAGAATTACAGAGAATGTAAATGCTATTATCGAGGTCATAATTCACATGAGTCCTTCCTGTCCTCTTGGCCATGACTTTGTCATGTGGCTCCAGCTCCATGAATAGCAGAGAGGATGTGGGTATGACGTAGCTGAGAGAAAGAAGGATGGAACATTTACTCACAGCCTCTGTGCCTTTTATTCACTCACTTGTACAGTTAGGGTCCTATCTCTGTTCTCTGATCTCTCTTTTTTCTTTTGGGAGCTCCCATTACAGAATTCAGATAATGGCTGATAAGTCCACAATCTGGTTCACACAAACCTTTCGGTTCCTCCCTCTCCAAGACTGATTGTCACCCATGCTATCTCTCCCATTATTGGAGCTCAGTGCTCTAAGAGCCACAGAACTTTGCTTCCAGCCTCACATGTGGTGACAGGCAAATGGACCAGCCTCTGCTCTTCCAGAGGCTGGGGTCCTTTCCAGCACTGCCACCAACCCTGGCCAATAGAAAACCCAGCATCAAAAGAACACCACTTCTGGAATGACTTACAGCTTCCTACTCTATATTTGAAACTCTCTGTAGCAGACTTAATTTGACAGGCCTCTGCCTGAAGCTCAGATTAGGTACACGGAGTCTACACATTGAAGGTAGAAGATTTAT
The DNA here is from genome assembly GCA_035773235.1 of Eospalax fontanierii. Classification (NCBI taxonomy): domain Eukaryota; kingdom Metazoa; phylum Chordata; class Mammalia; order Rodentia; family Spalacidae; genus Eospalax; species Eospalax fontanierii. The sequence continues at coordinate 34,039,237 of CM069529.1, read as the reverse complement.
TTGACCCAAGGAGCATAAAGAATGCTCCTGTCTTGAGGTAGGGAGACAGGGAAAGAGAAAGAAAAGCGGAAGAATACCTTTTCCTAGTATGTGCATATGTACCTTTGGATTCTCGTCAGATTTTTCTAGTATGCACACTGTCAATAAAATATTTTCCATTTGAAACACAGAAAAGATCAAAATGCTAGCTCCTTCCCACCCCTCTCCATCTCTCTTCTCTCTGTGTAATTGTTGTTCAAAGGCAAATGACTCTCTTAATTCGTCAGACTATGAACAGAAACCAACGGCCACTAGGGGGCTGCAGAGACCTTAAACTCTGATGGGCTGCCAAGGTTTACCATTCTCCCTAATGTCCCTGAACATTGCTTTTGCACCTCATGGACACAAGGGTCTCAATTAATTTTTCTGCCTTATTAAATTCTCCCATATTTTCTCAAGGAAAGACTAGTGTCTTTCATTGTAAGTTAAATTAAACTAGATCTCAAAAATGTTCTCTATTTGTTAGGTAATTTTAAAAATGAGATAGGAAAGGCTATTGATAATCTATGAGGCACCACACATCTGCATCTACAGATGTGTATGCATGTATTTTTTTGTCTCACATCACACAGAGAACTTTTGTGGAGAAATATGTATTGTTATTTCCATTAGAGGCTAAACATCTAAGACTCAGACAGGCAAAACAATTTGTCCAAAGTCAAAGAGTAAGTAAATAACAGAGTTGGAATTCAAACCAGTGATTCTTTTCCTTCAAAAATCACATATCCTACTGAGACAAATTAGGCCTTTTCATCATGTCTACAAGTATAATTTTGACATTGTTATCTTATATCATGACCACCAAGAGGTAAGGTTATGGGGAAGTAGAATTTAAAACAGGGTTGGAAGTGGAGACAGAAAGACAGTAAGTGTGAGAAATGATGATCTGACAAGTCTTTTGTACTTACATGGCTCAATATATTTAAAAATAATTCTTGTATATTATCTCATTTAATATTTGTAGCAATGGGACTGAGAATGTGGTTTGGTGGTATATATAGCTCTTATTTAGCATGCACAAGACCCTAGGTTCAATTCTCAATGCCCCCCACCTCAAATTCTCAGTAACACTGTGAGGAAATTTATAGCACCTCTATTTACATATCACAAAATGGAAGCTCAACAAAGGTGACTTCCTCAACAAAGCTATTTAAGTATCAAGATTTATCACCTGAGTTGAACCAGGTACTTAAGTAGGCAGTCCTGGATCTTAAACTCCGAATGACCTCACAAAAAATGGTAGCCGGAATGCAATAGACAAATGGACTCAGGTGGGCATAGGAAAACAGGAAGAAGCCCAAGTCAGAATGAGACACAGGGGTGAGAGAGCAGGATGATGGACACCAATACAGGAAGATACGAAAAGACAACCATGGAAGACGGACTGCTCTGGGTCATCATACAGGTGGCCTGATGGGTAAGTAGAGGAGGAAGAAAGTCACCAGACAAGTACCAAGAAACAAAAGTCTAGGGAGGACATCATGGTCACCAAGATCCTCTTTAGGGAATTCCTAAGTTCTACATACAGAGAAATGGCCAATTCAGTCAGCATGGGTTCTGAACTCTCTATAAGGAAGGCAGTAATAACAACAGTATTTTAAATCCAGATGGTGAAGTAAAGCATACTTCACAACTGTAAAATCTGACTGGGACCTATAGGAATAATTAGACCAGGCATTCATTTGGTCAACAAATATTCTTGAGTACCTAATGTACACAGAACAGTGTCTATGTTCTGGAAATGTCACTATGAAGATAAACGGAGCCTTTCACCAGCAGAAGCTCATACAATTTCCAACTGTGGGAGTCAGATAATAAGCATGCAAACATATAAGCTAATTGATGATGATGATGATGATGATGATGATGATGGTAATGATGATGATGAGCTAAGGTAAGGCCATACAATGAATGGTGATTTGGTACGTGGGTGGGGTGTTGTTGTGTTCTAGGTAGCTAGTAGGAGATGGACTCTGTATTAATTTTCTCTGATTGTTATGATAAAATATTATAATCAAACACAACTTAGGGGAAGAAAGTGTTTATTTTGGCTTGTGGGTTCTAAAGAGATAGAGTCTATCATGACAGGGAAGGCACAGGCAGAGGAAGCATGGCAGTCATAATAGGAAGCTTGCTGGTCACTTTTCATCTACACACAGGAAGCAGAGAGAGAGCACAGGAAGTAACACACTTCTTCCAGCAAGACTCCACTTCCTAAAGGTTCCAGAACCTTCTAAAGAGAACCTCCAACTGGGGATCAAGGGTTAAAATACCTGAACCTATGGGAATAGTTCTCATTCAAACCACCCCAGGCTCATTGAAAGGACTATTTTGGAGGGAGTTTCTCATTTGTGCAAAGGAGGTAATCTTGCAAAGATTTTAAAGAAGAATGATCTAAGGTTTCTCAATGCAGTCTGTGAGATGAAAATATGTTTGCATGTTCAAAACACAGTAAGAGGCCAATAGGACTGGGATATAGTAAATGGAACACACAAAGCTGGAACACTTATCCAGGGTCCACATCATTCAGGGTATCAGAGAGCAGTACCCCCCACCCCAAAATGTTTGACTTTAATTTTCATTGCTGTGAGAGGACACTGGGTAATTAAGTGTGGGAGTTCCACACCCTGATTTTATGTTTTAGACTGGCAGTATCCAATACGGTAGTTGTATTAGTTACTTTCTTCACTGCTGTGACAAAATATCTGACAGAAACAATTTAAGGAAGGGATACAGTCCATCATCCCAGGGAAGGTGTAGAGACACAGGTGGGAGGCAGCTGGTCGCATTGCACCTGCACTCAGAAAGCAAAGAAAGATGACTGCTTGTGCTCAGCTATCTTTTATTCAGTCCATGATCCCAGCCCATGGGATAGTGCTGCACACATTCAGGTGAGTCTTCCCTCAATTGAACCTCTCTGAGAATATAGACATATCCAAGGTGTGTCTCCTCGATGACACATGCAACATCTACTCTATTTAGTTCTCTCTGATTTCTAGCCAAGACAGGTGAGTTCCCTGGCCTGTGACTTTTAGTGGCATCAAGGAGAAGTCAATCTGACAATGATTAGTCATCATTTTAGTCATTAAGTGTACATAGTTGCTGAATATTTGAAATGTGTCTAATCCAAATTAATTTTGCAACATTTTCATTAGCAATTTTTCATATTGACTGTGTTTAAATGATAATACTTTGGATAATCAGATTAAATAAAATATATTATGATAATTTATTAACTATTTTAATGTGGTTATTGGTTCTGCTCTCAGATAAGGATTTTAATCTCTTGGGCCTTATCTTTCATCTTGCTGAAAAGTAGATTCCAACAGGGATTTTTGTTAGAAATCAATATAATAGCAAGTGTGAAATTACCTAAGTAAAAGCTTGACAATGAAAGGTACTTGCTAAGTGAAAAGATGGAAGGATTGATGAGTTAGTATAATATAATGTAATATAATATAATATAATATAATATAATATAATATAATATAATATAGATGTGTTCTCTCTTAAAGAAACTGCATGTTGAATGGCCCTGATGATGGCCAGGCTGACACTGATTTTTCTAATTGTCTTGGGATACATGGATTGACCCAGAAAAGATATCTGAACAACAAATAAACAAATGTTAGGTCACCAGGAATAAAAGAAAACATGATAGATAAAGGAAAGAAGGAAGTAGGAAGAAGATGAGAAGAATGGAGAGGACTTTAAAATGCAAAAGAGGGACTGGAGAGTTGGCTCAGTGGTTCAGAGCACTATCTGCTCTTGCAGAGGACCTAGTTTCTATTCTCATCTCCCACATGGCAGCTAACAACTGTCCATAACTCTAATTCCTAGGGATATGACATCTTCTTCTGACCTCTGCAGGTAAAGGGTGCACTTACAAACACACAGGCATTCCACTCAGACACATTAAAAAATAAAATAAAATGCAAATTTCAGTGAGTAAATTTGACATTAGAAGATACTTGTCACTAAGACACTTGGAAACCCACAACCATAGAACAGTTTGCCTTATGCCAAGAGTAAGAATTGGGGCCCATAGGAGAGAAGCTGGTAAGTCTCTATCCTCCCAGAGGGAGCTAATGGCAATTAAAGAATGCTGGGGAAAGGGGAGTCTTTTTTCTTTCGTGGCATAGCTGCTGCTAAGCTGCCTATGCTCCAGTAATTAACCCCATACTCATTCTCACGCAAACTCAACGGGACACTTAATAAAAAGGATATAAGGAGCTAGAGAGCTGACTCCGTGGTTAAGAGGCCTTGCTGCTCTTACAGAGGACAAGAGTTTGGTCCCCAGCACCCATCCATAACTCCAGTTCCAGAGGAATCTGATGCCCTCTTCTGGCTTCTGTGATCCATGCATGCATGTGGTACACCTGCATACATGTAGGTAAAATACTCATATACATAAAATAGAAATATATTTTAGAAGATATTAAAAATAGGAGGAGTCTTAATGAGAAGAAGGAGTTCAGAGGGAGTGGGAGGGGATGAGAGGGTGGTGGGGATAAATATGATCAAAGCACATCATATACATAAATGAAATTGTCAAAGAATAAAATTTTAGAAGAAAGAATTGGGACTCTGATGATATATTCAAAGGAACCAAAAATTTGTGTTTAGAAACTGGATTGTAATCACAGTTTTGCTTCTTAGACACTGTGTGTCCCTGAGAAAATCCTTGCTTTATCTGAGCTTCTATATCAAATTAGGAGGAAGAGCAGGCATAGTCTTTAACACACCTGTCCAGAAGCCTGCATCGGGTTCTTCAAGTGACCCAAAGACCTCACTCAACCCTAAGGATCAGAGTTGGAACATACTAGAAGGAAACTGAGCTTCAGAGGCAAAAAGAAAGAGATTGAATGTAATACTGAATAGAGAAAAAAAACAAAACAAAGATTTATTTTAAAATTTATTTTAACCTATAAACAATCCTCAATCCTACCTCTGCAGCTTGGTATTACTTAATAGTAATGTCTTCTAATATTCATCATGGTAAGATGTAAGTAAAGTCATTATCAATTTAATCATTATTTATTAAGTACTTGCTATGTGTTGGTCTTATCCTGATGCTCCTTAGAAAGGTACTATGGTGAACAAAAGCCCAGGTCCTGGGTCAAGAGAGATGATTCAGTTAACAAACTGCTTGCCATGCAAGTTCCCCAGAATTCATGTTTAAAAGCCAGGTGCAGTGGCCCTATACTCTCAGAACTGGGGAGATGGAGGATGCCTGGGGCTGCCTGGTCAGCCAGCCTAGCCAGATTGGCAAGCTTCAAGTTCAACAAAAGACCCTGTCTCAAAAAACAAAGTGAAAACTGATTGAGAGAGCTACCCAGTGTCTACTTCTGGCCTCCACACACATGCACACACATAAACACAAAGAGAAAGAGGGGGAGGTTCCTCCTATTCTGAGACCATGAAAAAGTTAAATTTCAAACACCAAAATACAAAGTTGAATCCATGAGTATGCTACAACTAAGCCAAAAAATATAAACCAAAAATGCTGGAGGGAAATACTGGAAAACAGACTCACTGGAATGATAGAATCCTTTTTTTTTTTTTTTAACAAATGACATTTAATGGGTGTTTTTTAGGATTTGGCCCTCCCCAACAAAACACTCAAATTTCAGCAGCTATAAACAATGAAACATATTCATCTTAGAGTCCTGTCCCTGTGTCCCTGAGCATAAGACTCTGATCACTAATCACTTAGCGGTCCAGATTAATAGAGCAGCCACTCCGGAAAAGCTGGAGGGTCTTTCTTACACCAACAGGTGAATATTCCAGGCCATTAATAGTACATGTGTACAATGCTAACAATACTGTAGCTGAAACACACACACACACACATGCACACACACACACACACACACACACACACCTGCCCTATCATGAGGCAGCCAGCAAGGTGAAAGAGTCAGTGATATCTAGTAAACAGCCTTACTGACTCTACGGTAGGTAAGATCTGAAAGTTGTATGGAAGGATAATGTGGGCCAGGAAGCATCCATAATGCTGTAGCCATCCAAAGGAGAAACGCCCTTAATTAATTCCCTGTGGATCCATGGCAAGCTGACGAGCCCAACTGCCTTTGCAAAGCTCAACTTCTCCAACATGCTTGCAGTCTTGCACACATCACTGTGAATACAAGAGCACACAGTTGCTGTCATCTCTCCCAAGACACCCCACAAGAGACGGCACACACACAGAGACAGCCTTTCCCAAACATCAGAGCCACCAGCACGCTCCTGGAAACTATAAACAACCTCACACTGTAGAAGTGAGGGAAATGAGAGATAAAAGCAAATAGCGTTCACACTATTCCTCCTGCAACAATCCCTGTGTCCGTGTTCACAGAAGTCCACATTAGGAAGAAGGGCCAGAGCTATTACTGTAACTCCCAAGTGTTGGTCTTATCACCTGCTCCTATCCTAATGTGTTCTTATCTTTTTAAAATGTCCTTTTTGGTGGAGCAAGATGAAAGAGAAACCTCTGGAGTAATTTGGTTATCGATACAACTTTCTAAAAGAGTCTTTCAAAGGGCTCCAAACCAACACACAGCATCCATTCTATTTAGTTCTCTATGATTTGTAGCCAAGACAGGCGAGTTCCCTGGCCTGTGACTTTTAGTGGCATCAAGGAGAAGGCTTTGGTGCCTTGGAGCTTACTCATGTCTATGTGATGGATCGGATCGACTATAAGCAAGTCAATGTCTGAGCAATAGACTAAATCCAATTGACCTGCTCTAGTTGTCTTAATGATCAAATAAAATTCCCACTAGCCACTCTGATCTGATTCATCATTCTGCACCTGCACTCAACCTGCCTTCCTTTCTTACCCATACCTTGGATGATGACAGTCTTTAACTAAATCAGCTCAGCTTTCCATGCCCATCTTGCTTCCACTTTGAAAGAACTGAAATGAGAGGTGCAAGATCAAGTCTATTTTATTAACCCCATTTCACTTTGAATCATATCTCTAAAACACTCTGTGGCTATGTCAGACCTTGCCCCTAATTCTGTTTGTGTATGTGTGTGCATTTGTGCACACATGAGCATGTGTATGCATGTGTCGGGACCAGAGGTCAATATCAGGTGCTTTCCTTGGTCATTTGCCAGCTTATTCTTTAAACAAGGTCTTTACTAAACCTGGCCCTCGTCAGTTCAGCTAGAATGGCTAGCTAGCTACCTCGATGGACCCACCTGTCTCTGCGTCCCCAGTACTGGGGTAATAGACATCTATGTTATGACCAGAATTTATGTGGGTTCTAGGAACCCAAACTCAGGTCCTCATGCTTACATGGCAAGTATCTCCCCAGCTCTAACTCCTAAATTTTTTTCTTTATATAAATTTTTTAAAATTATGTATTTTTTAAATTTTATGTGTACATGTGCTGCTTGCACATAGGTAAATGCACCTGTGTCATATAATGCCCACGGAGTTCAGGAGAGGGCTTCAGATCCCCTGGAATGGACAGTTGTTAGCCACCATATGGATGCTGGGAATCGAATCTGGGTTCTCTAGAAGAGCCATCAGTGCTCTTAATCACTGAGCCATTTCTCCAGCCCCAACTCCTGAAATTCTTAAAGAGTAGTATCTTAGCTTTTAAGATAAGATAATGGGACCCCTCCCCACACATAATACTTCTGCGGAGACCTATTGTCCATTGCCTGCTTTCCTTGAAATTAACACGGTGCTGCTCCAGTTCTGTGCACACAGGCCCCTAGTGATGTGGGCTCTCCTAGGGGTATGAACTTCATACTCGTCTTTTCTTCCTTTCCACCTTCTGACTGTGCCCATAGCTGACCACAAATGTGGAGTCCCAGGCCACAGCCATAGCTGATTAGAGCAAAGGCTCACCACAGGCTCCAGAGCAGTCAACTCCAGTCTAGGTTTAACCAATTGGATTTCCTCTCCCATCTTTGAATTAGGAGGCACAGAAACTGGGAGAGCTGAAACTTGAGTCATTTTAGCAGCAGAGCATCAAATGCCCCCTGTCCTGAGAACTGATATTTTACATCACACCTGTGATCTAAAAAAACACCTCACTTACTGTGAAAACTTGGGGTGGACTTTGCTTCTGGCAAATCAAACTAAATCCATCTAGAATTTCTTCTTCCCCTTCCTCAATGGTTCTTCCTGTTACTAACTCTTAGTGTAGGCTCTACGTAGACACTATTTTGTGAGCCTTTATACCTGCCCATGCTCACATGCAGAACTGACCTTGTCATCCCTTAATGACAGAGTCCCAGCATCTCCTGCTTTCAGTTCAGGTAGGTTTTCCCAGCCCTGGGGAAACCTATGTCCACAATGAACATCTTTCCAGAGCCACTAGTCTGGACATACAGTCTGATGGGATCCTGTAGACAAAGAAGCACATAGAAGTTAATTTGGGAAAATTTGTTTGGATGCTAAAATGTTGTGTTGTGCAGATATTACAAGGCCTTATTGGTTATAAAGTTACATCAGGGTTGATACAAGACATTTAGGATGAGAAGTTATAATACCAGTAACCAATACTTGGGTCATAGGTCCTAGGGAGAGTAGTCTTGTAAACCAGGAGAACAATCCTTTTTCAAGAATAAGAAGCCTGTTTTATACCTTCCTCTTTTCAAGGCCCCAACCCTGACAGTTCCTGGAAGCTTAAGCAGTCTCAGAAGGGCCGATAACCAGTCCCCACCCTGTAAAGCAAAACCTCAAACCCCTCACCTGTCCAGAATGTCTGTCGCTGAGATAGCAGCAGAACTCTGCAGCCTTGCTATTTTGAAAAGCAAATATCCACCAGAGACTCAGCCTTAAGAGCAGCCCCACGATCTTCTATTTGTACCACTTTACTTCACCTTCCCAGAACCGCTGGTGCTAACCAGGGTCACCAAGATGATGTACAGAGTGATTCTGGCTCTCTTGGATTGCTTGCTCTGGGAGAAAGCCAGCTGCTATGTTATAGAGATACATAAGAAGTTCTCCAGAAGTTTCATGTGGCCCAGAGCAAAGAATTCCTATCATTAGTCATCCCTAACCTGCTGGGTTTGTGAATGAGGCACCTCCTGCCCTGGTCAAGCCTTCCTTCAGATGCCCGTAGCCCAGAAGAGACCCCGAGTCAGAACTACCTAGTGAGGTAAAATGCTTGACTGAGATAACTGAGAGATAACAAATGTTTAGTGTTCAATGGATTTTTTTTTCCTGTGGTAATTGGTTTTATTACCTCTCCAACCTCTGGGTTGCTCTGTCATCCCTTATTCTAGCCCAGCCACTGCAGACCAGTCCACGGCAATGGGTACCACATAAACCCCCAGATTCACCACGGATTCATCACTACAGGGTACAGTGAGAAAGAGGATACTCCGGAAGAAAGATGTACCCCCTGAAAACTCTCAGAAAAGCTACTGGGAAGGAAGTTGCCCTGGGAAGAATTCATTTCAATTTTTTATTTTATAAAATTGCTCTCTGATTATATAAAAGTGATGCATATTAACTGTAGGAACTCTGAGAAATTCATAAATATATTTAAAAGGCAAGATAAATAACCCACACACTCACCACCCAGAACTAATGACTTAAATTTTTGTTATATATCCTTCCAGTATTGTTTTAGATTGGTATAAGTTGGCTCATGCAAAGTTATGTCCTGTACTATTTTTTAAACTTAACATTATATTGTGAACATTTTCCCATATCACACAGCATTCTAAGGATTTATGATTCTTAATGACTGCATAGAATTACAACGTATAGATGTACAGTAATTTGTTTAACCAATCTCTATTTGGGGGCATGTGGGTTATTTCCGAGTTTTAGCTATTATAAATAATACTCTAACTATATTCGTGTACATCAGTCTTTGTCCATAACTCAGATTAATTCTGTAGGTCATAAATCTCTGTTTGCATTTCAACTCATTTTTTAGAACCCTAAGCTTATTTTTTAAGAATGTGAACAGTAACACGTGCATGGAATTGAAATGCTACCAAAGGTTATGCCACGGAAGGTACATCTTTCTCTCAGCAGGGTTCTCTGGTCCTCAAAGTTTGGTTTTCCAGAGGCAATAACTCTGGGATATTCAAAGAGAACTCTTCTAAGCATGTATAAATATATAGCTGTAGGTTTATATTTCTCAAAATGTGGATCATAGACTTCTGGTGTCTTCATGGTCCTTTCAGGGAACCCACAAGGTTAAAATTATTTTCATAATGATACCAAAGCTTCATTCATATGCTTCACCTCCATTCTCTATCAGGGATCCAGTGGAGTTTTCCAGAGGCCACATGGCATCTGATGGCATCATCACTTTAATAGTTAATAGAATGTGTGTTTGTATATCACTGAGTTTTCCAGAACTTTCTAAAATAATCATCTTGGGATCTTGATGACATTTAAGAGTACAAATACGTCTTGTTGCTAAAGTTTTTGAGATTTCTTAGTAGAAATCTTATGCACACAAACACACACACGTACACTTAATAGTATATTATGCATACTCTGTCAGTTTTCTAAATAACATACTTTTATGATGTTAATCTTAGCACTTACAAAACAGTCTATGACTGTATTTCATTCTATTTTATATTTGTTCCATAGATATTCATCCAGCACCTAGGGATGGAATTAAGTGTTTTTTTAATTCTTTACTGTCATTATTACTACTGTATAATAAATGTATTTAAGAGAAATTGCTTGCTCACATCTTTACCATCACAGTATATTATCAAAGAAATTTCAAGATTTAAAACAACTTATGTGTATGTGGTTGTACAGGTGGCCTGTGAAAGCCAGAAGAGGATGTCGGATCCTCTGAATCTGGAGTTATAGGTGGTTGTGAGTTGACTAATGTGGATGCTGGGAACCAAACCTGAGTCTGCGAGACCAGTAAGTGCCCTTAACCTCTCCAGCTCCTGTTATGTTTCTTTGCCATTTCTGATAGATTTAACAATATCCCACAGCGCCTTTAAGTTCCAACTTTCTTGTTATGAGTAAATCCAACACTTTCCTATTTTAAAAAATCTGTTCTATATTTTATCTGCTTGTGTACTTACATGTTTATCTTTAACTTGTTGGTTCATTTGCATTGATTAGTAGAAAATCTTTATATATTAAAGAAATCAGCACATTTCCCTTCTCTTTTTAAAAAAACATTTTTATTGAATCATTCTGTGTTTCATACAGAACATCTCAATCAATCTTAATCATTTTTATTTACTTCCCATAGCCCCCCAACTGAAATCCATACATTCTTTCATCTGTGTTAAGGTATATTGTATCAAGATAGTGTTCCCAAATGACCTCAGTGCAGGTTCATTCAATGAGGTCCAGTCAGTCTACCCAGAGTTCCTCATTTTAGGAAGACTAGCTCATCCTCACCCAACAGTAATCAATTGCCAATATTTCTTAAGCAAAGGTTGGGGTCTGAAACCCATTTCCCCAGTGCCATGCTGATTTTTGGTCTGCTTGAGTTTGCATGTGTCTTGAGCATGTCGAAAAATTGCTATAGGTTCATATGAGCAGGGTCCCAGGAGTGTGTAGGATTCTATTTCTATATGGTCAGGCCCCTTTTCACTAGCTTGTAAGCTGAAGAGGCGATTAAATCGGTAATTTGCTTGCTATGCAAGAATGAGAAGCTGAGTTTGGATTCCTGATACCCAGGTAAAAGCCAGACATGTCTGTAACCTGAGTAGGGAGTGAGGGATGGGAGGATTCCAGGGACTCACCTCAAATTTGTCTGAACATCTAGTTCCAGGCTCTATGAGAGTCACTGTCTCAAACAATAAGGTGGAGACTGGAAGAGGAAAACACCCAACATTAGCTGCTGGCCTCTGCAGGGACACACATGGGTGAGTGCTCCCCCCCCCAAACACACAAAGAATACATACAGATCATTTCCTTACTAATAAGAAATGCTACCTTTCTCCTAATACCTTTCTCCTCTGTACTTAGATATCTTGCTGATTCCCCCATCCTGTCACACAGATCCATCATCTGTCTGCCCCTCCCCAGTCCTGCACCATATGCAATCAAGCATAGCTTTTAGGTACGTGAAAAAGATTGCTTCCTTCTCAAAAATTTTCCTTATTTTCAGTTTCCCTGTATACTCTCACTCCTTTATTTTGCCATTTGAATTTCAGAACTGACTCAATCGGTTCAGACAAATTATTTCCTAAGATCACTTAAAGTGTACAAATGAACGTAGAGATCTACTTTTTTCACAGTGTTGAAATCTCCAGCCAAGAGCAGCATTTTTACAATGTTCCTGAGTAAGATTCAATAGTTTATTCATACAGACCGTGCATATTTCATACAAAATTTACATTATTTCTTTTGCTACTGTAAATGACTTTTTCCTATCAAATATATTTTATAAGTGGATATTCATATTTCATATTAGGATGGCATTGATTTTCCTATATTAATTTTATATCTGGTGTTTTTTGGAAAAATTTGTTGTTTGTAATGTATTACAACAGTTTATCTTGGATTTCCTAATTATATAGCTATGTCACCTGCAAACAATGGTGATTTTTCTTCTTTCTGTCTGATTTCTATGCCACCCCTCTTTCTCTTATCGAATTTTATTGGCTAACTCCTTTAAAATAGTCAGATTATAGTGAGTATTGAAAAGTCATGTGTTGTTCTGACTTTATGGGAGTAATTCTAGTACCTCATCCTTGAATCTGATACTGGAATTTGTCTTGAAAAATACACCCTTTCATTGAATCATACCTTATATTCCTAAGCTTCCATCAACAGGTGAGAACATTTCAAACTGAAGGCATGGGTTTGTTGTTTAGAATTAAGTGGTGAGCCCCAGGTTGAACATCAACATTAGATATTTTAAAGCATTATTCCTTAGAGGAGATTTGGTTAAAGGACACAAATTTCAATGAAAGGCTACTGAAAGAAAAGCTTCTATGAAGGCTGACTAGATTTCAAACATTTCAGGAAAGGACAGAATATGAGCAAAACCTCCAAACCCAAGCCTGTTCATATCCTGTCACTTTATCTGAGCTTTTCCCTCCTGAGCCCCTTAAATCTATGCCTCTCTCTAACTCTCTGACTGACAGATAACAGCTGAGCCCTGGCTTCAGCACCATTTTAGACGCACTCTCTGTCCTCACCACAACATCTACTCTGTCCCTGCAGGCTGTGAAACCACACTTCGCAGCAGGGTTTTCCAACAAGCATAAGAATAATCAGGATGCTGGCCTAGAGCTTTCGAATCTGTGGCATCTGGGACCTGCTGATGCTTGCCCGGGTCAACATCTGAGAAGCACAGCGCCCTCCCTGAAGTTCTGTGGGCACTGAAGGACCAAGAATGCCCAGTCCTTCCTCAGCTCCTCATTGGCTAACTTATTCAAAGCAATCAGATCATAGTGAGGCAACTGTAAAATCTTATATTGCTTCTGACTTTATGAAGACTGATCCTAATATTTATCAGCTGGACTGAATCTAGAATCACATGAGAGATGGGTCTCTGGGCCTGCCTGTGGTGATTATCTTGATTACATTGATTGATGTGGGTGGGCCCATGCACTGAAAAGGGGGATCCTAGAAGGTATAAAATGAATTAAGGGGGGTGAGCACTAGCAAGCATCCACTGCCCTTTGCTTCTTGACTGTGGATGTACCCGCCACTTCAAGCCCCGGCTGCTTGCACCTGCTCACCATGATTGACTGGCCTTGAACTGTCAACCAAAATGAACTCTTTCTCCTTTAAATTCTTTTTTGTCATACTTTTATCATAGCAATAAGAAAGTAATCAAAATGGTCACCACTGTGCCTGACACTACAACTTACTATGAGAAATGTACCTTCTGATTGAACTACCCTTCTCAATTTCTAAGCTTCGCACTTCTGTAGGCATATTAGGTCTCCCATTCAGTCTCGGGCTGTCCTCTGCACATGCCAGACGATGTGGATATCTCAAACTGAAGGCAAAATTTGGGAATGACTTTTCTGGACAAATGGAGTCTTTCCTAATCTTGCATAGTTAATCTTTTTTTTTTTTTTTTTTTTTGGCTTTTTGAGACAGGGTCTCGCCATAGCTTCAGCTGGCCTGGAACTCATACTCAGTATGTAGATGAGGCTGGCCTTAAACTCACAGAGATCTGCCTGCCTCTGCCTCCTAAGTGCTGGGGTTAAAGGCATGCACCACCATGCCTGGCTACCAAAGGTAATCTTATATTTTGCACTGATTTAACCCTATCTCAGTTTGTTTCTAATATAAACAAGCATACTATGCCTTGGGCCCCTTTTGTAACATAAACATATAGTTTTGATCCCGTATGACCCAGAATAATGTAGATATATATGTGTATGTTGGGAAAATATCAAGTAGCTATACATTTGAAACAACAAATTATCCCGCTTATGTTATAAGCAAGATATAGGATTAGACTGATAATATCTATTTGTGGTTATGTGCACTGTTCTGGGTCAGTAGGGGTTAGACAGAGAAAATCCTTTGATAAGACAGGTTTTCCTTTCCTTCCCCACATCATGCTGGATATACCATGTGGTGATTTGAAGGAGAATGTTCCCCATGGGTTTCAGATATTTGAACACTTGGCCAGTTGGGTACAGTTTGCAGAGCTTCTGGGGGTGTGGCATTGCTGGAGGAAGCACGTCACTGGATCCCTAGGGCAGGCTTTAAGAGTTCATCGCCATATCCCATTTGCAGTTCACCCTCTCTTTGCTTCCTGTCTATGCTTGAGGTGTGAGCTCTCAGCTTTCTGCTCCCACCACCTCTGCCAACCACGCCTCTTGTCACTCTGACTTCCTGCCATGATGGACTCTTATCCTTCGGGAACAGCATGCCAAATAAACTCTTTTTTCTATAAGTTGATTTGGTCATGGATTCTTATCACAACAACAGAAAAGTAACTAATACATTTTCAATAAAAAGAGAGCAAGGAGGATGGTTCTGAGAGAAATTTGAAAGAGCAAATTCTCAAAACAGATCAGGGCCCATTCTTGGTTTTAATGGATGCTAGGAGACAAGCTGTCTTGGTTCAGGCATTCTCATAATGTGGCATCACACTGCTGCAGCAAAAGTTTATTGCTTAGAACCCTGGATGAGAGACCATGTTAAATCATCGGGCTGTCCCTAGAACTATTTAAGGGTACTTCTGCAAACACTCTGGCAGTACAAACACTACTAAACTATATGGGCCCAGAGTCTCCAAAGGCATCTATGCATTTATGACAGTGGGGAGTATATTCTTGAAGATATTCTGAAGGAAGTGGGTGATACACACATGCCAAGAGTACAGTGGCCCAGCCCATTAATGCCCCACTGGCCTGCCTCCGGGCCTGAGGAGACCGGACTGATGAACCTCCAGTGCCAGCACCAGTTACTCGCCTGCAAGTCACACCATGTCAAGGTGAGTCTGCAGAGTAACAAAGGCTCTGGCTGTCCACGAGGGAACCCATCTGGTGAGTTCTGTCTAGCTGACATGATAGAAGTTCCTATGAGGAAAATAGAGCATTTTCCAATCTGTCTCTCTGTTGCCTCTATAGCCACGATTTTCAAAGTTTGGTGAAGACAAGAGGTCTCCTGCTCTTTGAGGGAACACTCAGGGTTATTTTTGTTGTTGTCATTAATGATTATTTTTTTCCCAGTTTTTTATTGAGTTTTTGTGCATTTCATATAATAGATCTTAATCGAATTTAGACTCCCTCATCTCTCCTACCTCCCTGCCCGCCCATAGATTTTCCCACCAAATTTCAGGTATTCTGTCATATATGTTAAGTCCTATTGGGTCAAGCATTTGTACCCAGATGTCCCTTGTTGAAAGTTCATCCTCTAGAGTCTAATCAGTGTATCTAGAGTCACTCCCTAAGATTTACTCTCCACTACACAGTAATCACTGGCCAGTAGTTCTTTGGCTGGAGTTGAGGCTGGCTGTCTATTTCCCCTGTTCTCTGCTGGGGTTTTGTCTGATTGAATAGGCATGGGTCCTGTGCGTGCTGCCATATCCCACTCCATTAAAGAAACTTCTTTTTGTAACAGATGTTTGCAACAGATGCTATTACAGAGTTCCACATTTGTTCACATACAGAGAATGCATGTCTGAGACATGTCCAGCCCTAAGTGACACATCTACAGTGGAACCTCTACCCCTAAGATTTATGGAACTCAGCAGAGGAGGGGGTAGGGAGAATATTAATACATCCCTCAACAGCAGAGCTTCATCATATAACAGGTATGATGCACAGGGAACATTCAGTTTTATCACAAAGTTGAACTTCTGGCTACTTTAGTAATAACTGCAGCCTAAGCTACTCACCTTATTATACTGTGGCATTCTTATACTAAAAGTAGCTGGTGATTGGAGTTGGAAGAGGTATGTCATTCAGTATCCATTTGCAATAAAAGACTAGGAACGGAAAAGAGCTACATCAAGATTGATATGTGACAGTGGAACAAGGATTAGGAAGAATACTGAAACATCTCTCAACCCTCACCAGCAATGTTTCCTCATGCAACAGAGGGTGATTAACAGAAAGCCACAACTAGCTAAAATGCAAAGAATAAGAGACTTCAGAGTATGTGTCCCTGGATAGAACTCCCATATTAAACCTTACCCACCCGCAGGGATCATTGTGGAAGAAGAGGCAGAAAGACTGTATGTCAGGGGTTGCGGATAACCACAAGAAAATAAGTTTTCCAGGTAGCTGGGAAGTTGCTCTTATGAATTTACAGAGATAGTGGTATATACAGAGGAATAAGACCTGTGCAAACTCACACCAGGCAAAAACCCAGCATCACTGGGGAAATGGGTAAGAACTACTGGCAGCTGATCACTGCTGGGTAAGGGAGTTGGTCTTCTTTAAAGAAGTGATGCTAGATAGGCTGACCAGGCTCCAAAGAATGAACTCATACAGCAGAACATCTGTAGACACAAACTTGACTCATTAGACCCTAATATATATGACAGAGTACACAAAATCCATTGGGGGGCTGTGGGGGCAGTGCAGTTAGGCTAAGGGGTCTAAATACGATTCAAATGTATAACATGCACAAAAATTCAATGAAATATACATTGAAAAATAAATAAAAATAAGCCATTGTTATTAAAATGTAGGTATAATTTAAAATTCAACTCTGAACAGTCAAATTAATGCTTTTCTTTATTAAACAGAATGGCAGAAAATGGAAACAAAGAGATTAACATGTGAAAGCAGTCAGTTTACAGAGGAAGACTAGAAGCCCTTCCTTACCCCGGGGTCAACCAACAAGCAGAGCATGTACCAAGCAAACCCTGGACATACAAATAGAAAAGAGGGTAGGGACTATAAAAACCTACACCTCATAGCAAAATATTTGGGGAGCTCTTTCCTCATTTCACTAGCACATACTGGGGAGCACTTTGCCCTTTCTTGATAAGGTGCCTATTATTTTTCCATGCCTAACTTAAAAGGTATGAGTATCTCTCCTCCTGGAAGCTGTCATGATTTTCTCCTAACTTGTGCTATGTTTTTATCTTAAACTCTAATAAAATTGTCTTTGAGCTTCTTTCTGAGTCTACTTCTAAATTATTTTATTAATGAGACTAAGAACTCCAAAAGGAGACCTCAGTTTCCCTGGAATTAGTAACAACTCAAACCTGAGCTATTCACCTTAATTTATTGCATTCTTAAACTAAAAGTAGCTCGTGATTAGTGTTTGAGAAGGAGTATAATTCAGTACCCACAGCAAAGTAAGGCTACCTTCTGCACCTGCTGTGACCCAGTCCTACTGTGCATGTGTAGCCTGGCCTGTGGCTGTACTCTGGAAATCTGGACAAGTAGCCTCCTTGTCACCAGACCCTCAGTGCTACTGTTACACTTCAAAAGTTACTTCACCACAACTGCCTACAGTGAATTGGCCCTATCATGGGCTGCAGTCTTCCCCTTCTAAAACTGTAACGTAAGCTGATGTTCATTTAGCTTCATTATCCATTTAGAGCATTATCAGTTGTTTGGTTAACCCTGTGGTGTGCTGTGATTATCAACCACCTGAAAATTTGAATCTATAATCTTCTACTAATTAAAATTTAGCATTAATTATCTATATTCCTCTGCTAATATGCTTTTTATAAGGATGACTAATTTGTGAAGAGCTGCCTGTGAACTTGTCATTTGAACAATTTAAACATTTTATCAGAGAACGGATAATACAATCACAGGGTTATTTGAAGGTCGCAAAGCATTGTTTTTGCATACGGAGACTCTGGTATGCGCTTGCTTTCTTCTTCCACAGTGCAAATAATATGCAATATGTATTTCTACAAATTTATTGCCATGTGTTGACTTTGTTCTCCAATTCTTTTTTCTTCCCACCAGCTCTTATCAGTCACACAGAGACCACTAGCAGGCCACAGAATTGTCTCAAAATCAAATCTAATCAAAAATCTAATCAAAATCACACAAGAGCTGTAAGAGTTGAAAGGGGCACTGAAGAAGCAAGCAGCTAGGAGTCCAGGCCCACCACATCACCAAAGCATCTCGACCTCTCTCTAATCCCGAGTTTCTGTGTTTGCAGAAGGAATCCTGCTGTCAACAAATGTTTACCAATCTGCACTTTTTTTTATCCATTTTTCAAATATCAGTAATCATTTAAAACTTAAAAAAGAATGACTGAATGATAGATATAAATAAGTAATGTTAGAAAATCCAGAAAGCCTACCTTGTTAGTTGTGTGAAATGTTTTCTTTTCAATAGCCCAAAGGGGATTGAAGGTAAAACTAGGCAGAGAAAGGCAATGAAGTTTAATTAAGCACAGCTGAGCTTGCATTCAAGTAAGTGTTGCAGGAGGATGGAATGAGCTTGAGTTCAGCCTGAATAAAAGCAATGAGAGATGTTCAAAACTAGCTACATACAGAAGAGAGAGAGGCAATTGGCACTAGCTGAGGGGAAGGGCTGTTCAAAAGGGAGGGAGTACACTGACTGTGAGGGACGAGGGAGGAACCCTGAACTCTCGTGACTTATTTAGTCATTGAGCATAACTTTACCACTGACAAGGGTCTACGAATAACATGGAAAGGACACTGAAAACAGGGAATTTCTCTGTTCATTTTGACATTAAGGAAAGTGATCGAAGACAATTGTCTCAAACCTAATTGTCTGTACAAATCACCTGGGGAGAGGATATTGCTAGAAAGCAGAATTTTACTCAGCAGGTCTGGGCTTAGCTTGACATCTTCCATTTCTAGCAAGCTCCCAGGTAAATCTTTGGCTGCTGGCCAGATGCTGAGCATCACGGACCTTATAAACCCAGGCAACAGTCAAGTGTAGTAACTCATGTGGAGGCCTTCCTTTTGTGACAGATCCTGCAATTTGCCTACCTAGTACATATTCTTTTAAAAAAATGTACTATTAGGACCCCAGTTTGTTTGGCAGAAGGGAATTCTCAGAATCATTTAAATCCCCAGATCAAAATGATATAAGGGCTGTAAGAGTTTTTGTGAAGTGGGGGTGACAATTCTAGCAAAAGAGGTAGTGGTGGAACTTCCTGCAGAGGCATCTGTGTTGGACAGCTTTGGCGTCAACTTGACACACCTGGGTTGAGGGAGCCTCAACTGGCAAACTGCCTCCATTGGACTGGCGTGTGGCCATGTCAGTAGGATATTTTCTTGACTGTTGAGTGATGTGGGAGGGCCCAGTCCACTGTGGGCGATGCCATCCCTGGGCAGGTTGCTCTCTGTTGTATAAGAAAGCAGGCTGAGCCTGGGTCAAGAGAATAAGCCAGTAAGCAGTTTTCCTCTGTGGCCTGTGCTCCAGATCTGCCTCCAGGTTTCTGCCCTGAGTTCTTACCTCAGGTTCCTTTAGTGATGAACTGTATGACCCAGGATATATAAGTTGAATAAACCCCTTCCTCCCCATGTTGATATTGGTTAGAGTATTTTTGTCATAGCTATTGAGGCCAACTAAGACTGCATCCCTTCCTGTCTGAAGCAGCAAAATCTCTGATGGGGAAGGTTGGACCTTTGTCTTGGCCTTTGGAATCTTTTCTTTTTCTGCCTGAAGAATGACCTGGAAGGACAGAAGCAAGCTTGCCATGACTTTTTAAAAATCTTTCATTAGTGTGGTGATTAATTTTAATTGTCAACTTGACAAAATCTAACATCACCTGGTCAGGAAGTCTCAGTGAAGGACTGTTTACATCAGGTTGGCTTGTGAGCATGTCCAGTCCATGGAAGATTGTTTTGATTAAGTTAATTGAAATGAGAAGATGTACTACAAGGGATCTAGACTGTGCAAGAATGGAGAAAGGGATCTGAGCAAGCCAGCATGCACTAATCCACTGCTCTTTGCTCTTGACTGTGGATGTAATGTGACAAGCAGATTCAAGTCCTTGCAATCTTTACTTTCTCACAATCATCCTGGAATGTGAGCCAAATAAACCCTTTCTTTTCTAAGTTACTTTAATCATGGTATTTTATTACAGCAATAGGAAACAAAACTAATTAGCATATGTTAATAATACGTTTCATTGCATTTCATATATACATGATGCATTTTGATCATATTCAGTCCCATTACCCTCTACTGTCCCACCCCACTCACTGATTCCCTTCTTCCTCCCAAATAATCTCCTTTCTACTTTCATGTCTCTTGTGTGTGTGTGTGTGTGTGTGTGTGTGTGTGTGTGTGTGAACCAATGAGTTGGGTGCCTTATAGGAATATGGCTGAGGGCTTATTTACAGGAGCGTGGTCAGGTAATGTACCAGTAGTTATACAACTGAAGAAAATGTCTGTGTCTTCTCCAGCAAGTATTAACTGCTTATAGATCTTCAGCAAGTGTCAGGGCCTTATGAGTCCCCCTCCCACCAGTAACCACTAACTGCCTATATGTCCTGCCATGACTTTGAAAACAGGACTCCATTCCCTGAAATTCTAGGAATGAGCCTGGGTCCTCCAGGCCCCTTGGACTTTGCTGACCCTTAGTTTTTTCTTTACCAGGTATTTCCATTTGAGTTTCTCCAGAGCACCCCTGAGACAGGAATTAAACTGAAAGTAGGAAACTTGGGAGATATTCCCAAGAAGCACCAGTGGGAGGATGGGAAGTGACCCAGGAAAGGAGAGAAATGAATGATGGTGTGTCATCAAGCCAATTATCCCAGTGGAAGAATGGAACTTAATTCCAGGGCAAGTCTGGAGCCAGAGAGCAGCATCAGAACTGAGCCACTGAGGAATGAAGAGACTGCAGTATGGGTGTGTATCCACCAAATCCCAGTCATCCTTAAGGGGTCTGGCTTCTGTAGGGCGCTAAATCTTCAGCACCCTGGCTTGCCTTCTATACACACAAAAAGCCTAGGATTGAAATTGGAAGATTGTGCAGTAGCAGTAAGACCTGAGTAGACCAGCAGGGTGGGGATACTAACTAAATGTGTCTACTACACCTGGGAAAACTCATTCCAGACTCTGTTACCCTAGTCAAATACAATCCCAGCTGAAATCCACTCTGGTAAGATTCTTATTTTAAAAGAGGTTCTCACCTCATCACACTAACACAGGGAGCAATACTTAACACTAACCCAAGTGTCTGCAAATGAAAAATGCAAGGCATTCTCTTAAGAGACAGGAAGATTTTTCTAGCAAACTTTAAAACACTATACAGGCAACTCTGCCAATCTAGGGAGCAACCAGCAGGCCTCCCCACAATGTGGGGATTTTGACATAACACCCAGAGCTTATAAATATGTTACTCACACAGAATATTTTCCCATTTAGTCTAGTTTTTTTTTAGTTCTTGGGCAAATCAAAGAGACTTTCAATGAGTTCAGGAAAAAGCATCCTCCAGGTAGGGAAAACTCCCATCCTGCTAAATGATTAACTACCTTCCGAATGACCTAGAAGATGAAATAAGAAGAAACGTCTCAGAAGGGCACATGGTACCAGGCTGAGACAAGGCAGAAATGGGAAGAAAGATTAAAAGAATGAGTTCATAAAGTCCTTAAGTGTGGAAACCTGCAGAGTGTGCTGAGATCATCTCTTATTCTTGTCAAAGTCGTTGACTGACCTTGGGGGCAATGAAAACAATGGGGGGAGAAGAAGGGCCCAAGACATAGGCTCCTCTCACTGCCCAGGCCCCCACTCTGCACAGGGATGACTGCAGCTCAGCCACACAGACTAGAGACTAAGCAAGCCTAGAAATCTGAAGGTCAGTGATTTCAAAGAAAAACTCTCAAGAAAATGAAGCCATCATAGAGGGTCCCAGAATGACAACTCCGTTTGAGCTCATTCATGGAATGAGCTTTGGAGAGAAAGGACAGAGCACAGTCCCACTGGGAGAGAAAAAAAATAAGCCCAGGATCATGAAGGAAAGTTGAGAAAGCTCATTTTTTAATTTAAATTTTTATTTTATGTGTATGAGTGTATTCCCTGCACGTAAGTAAGTGTTCCTGTGTCCTGCAATGTCTGCAGAGATCAGAAGAGTTCCCCTAGAGCTGGAGTTATGAAGGGTTTTAGCTGCTATGTGGGTTATGGGAATCGAACCTGGGTCTTCTGCAAGAGTAACCAGTGCTCTTAACCACTGAGCTCTCTCTCCAGTCTCAAGAAAACTTTTTATTTAAAGTAAATGTGGGAAAGATTTTTATAGTCCTAAATATTTCCAAATTAAGTTTTGACACAGCCAAAGGCCATGCAATTAAAACACACAAATTTGCTAAACAAGAAAAAGCAACCTATTTTCTTTGTGTAATACACATTTCAGTAATGGAATCATCCCTCTCAAATCTGGGATCCCATTCTCCTTGAGTTACATTTGCCAGTTCTTTATTAGGTGTCTGTTGATTTGTTGCTTCACCTTCCCAAGTCTCTATACATGAGATAAATCCAGCCATTCAATGTCTCGGGGTTGTTGGCCAAGTTAAAACAAAGATTATCATAGATGAACAATGAAACATTGATTATCAGTATCATTGCTATCCATTAGCATGTTTGGATTTTTAATTTACATATCCATGTTTTTCATTTATTGGCGTGACCTTGGATAATACACTGTGTCTTGTTAAATAATAGAAATTGTATATAGCATATACATACAGAGAATGGGCGTATATAAACTCTGCACCATATGTGCTCTACGTGTTGGCTGTTGTCATTTTCACCATCATTCTTGTCGTCATCCTCATCATCATCATCATCTTCACTTCACCATCATCATCATCATCATCATCATCATCTTCACTTCACCATCCTCATCATCATCATCATCTTCACTTCACCATCATCATCAGTACCATAGCAGTTATCACCACCTATTACTCTATTTACCACCATCATTAGCATTATCGCCATAATACTATCCCCAAACACGGTTCATTTAGTTAAATTTATTTTTTATTTTGTGTGTATATGTCTGTACATATACATGTAGGTGACTGAAGAGGCCAGAAGGGGGCAGAAGACATTTTGGTGCTCAAGTTAAAGGTGGTGGTGAGTCAGTTACCTGACATGGCTGCTAGGAACTGAACTCAGGTCCTCTGGAAGAGCAGCAAGTGCTCTTAACCACTGCATCCTCTCTTCAGCCCCCAGTTCATTTTAAATTATAACTTGTCCCCACATCAATGAATATTCTCTTTCCTGATTCATGGGCATTTGGCTGCTTGTGCTTCCTTTTTGAGTTAATCACTGAACCAACAATCAGCATTTTTTTTTTTTAAGAATGGAAGAGTAAGGCTTTTTTCTCATACACTGGAGACTTTTCTTCTCTAAAAGGTGAGTAATGAATGAATCCAAGATTACTTTGTAGCGTTAATCACATCCCTCATGCGCTATCCTTGCTTTGGCCTTTCATTTTTTGTTGCCAGCACTCACACAGGTGTTTAACCATCAAGCCTGGGGAAATGTGTATCTTTAACGTTTATCAACAGATCAGTTACAGAGCGGATTTTCTATGAGCCTGGAGCCAGTCAGAGGCAGTTTATCCATCTGTGGATAAATCAGGTGTATTTGTCTCATCTCTCTTCCAAAGACTCATAGCACCACAGGACTAGAATACTGGGAAGGCCCATAGCAAGCTCCTTAGCCCTTTCATCTTAAAGAAGAGGAAACCAGGACATAGGAGAATAGATCTTGTATTAGAATGAGTAGTGTGGATAGGAACCCTTATCTGTTTGACTCTTAGCACCATATTCTTTAATTACTGTCTTCTGGGAGTCAGAGGACACTGTCAGAATCGGATGGGGAGTAGGAGAAAGGCAGATCACACAGGTAAAAGAACTAGAACAGCTGGGGATTCGCTGGGGTGGAAATGAAACAAGCCTGTAAACAAGTTCCAGAACCAGAGAGAGGCAGGCATAACACAAGGAAGAAAGGGAGCAAGCATGTCCAAGATGCAGGTAAAACATATGGGAGCTGAACCCACAAGTATTGACATCTAAGGGATCTGCCAGTTACCAAGAACACAGACTCACAAGGCTTACTGGTCCCTCCATCCCCGGGAAATGCAGTCCAGACCTGAGGTGACCAGGGCTGAGTACTAGGTCTGTATTCTCAGATAGAAAAATGTTGACTTAGATTTTTTTATGTCATTTCGGTGATGGATGCTCCAAGTTCAGCATTCTGAAAGGTTTTGTCAAATAAAAGGATAGATCTAGACTGGAAATCACATCCTAGGGATAAAGATTCCCAAAATCTTTAATATGAAAACCAGAGAAAAAGGAGCAGGAATTTTCTACAAAGCTCTGGTACTGACAACATTTGACAGGGACTGGATTTTCTTAGGCAATATCATTAAGAAAAACAAAACAAACAGGTCTTTAATGAAAGCCAGCCTAGACAATCAATGAGCTTCACGTTCAGTGACAAACAAGCTCAAAGAGAAAAAAACAAGGTGGAGAATGGCAGAGAAACACACCAAACATAGACTTCTGGCCTCCATATGCATGTGTACCCATGTGTGCATGGATCCCACACACAAAATATGTAAAAATGATCTTTAAAAACATGGGAAAGCTAGGGGGAAATGTATTAGTTCAAAGGTTACTGAAAATAATGAGTACAAGACACACGCACACATACATATGCACATATATAGCTGAAGTCTATACAACAAAAATCACAGTTCCGGCTTGGGGAAACCTACCTTTGAGCTGTTGGTCAGGGTAATCTAAGAGCCTCCCAAAATAACACAGAATATTGCCAAAATCCTTGAGTACTTCCCAGAATTTAAAGGTATGACCCTATTGCTGAAAATAAGACATACTTCAGACAGAACTGGGAACAACTGAGCTGAAACTGACCTGGAAACCTCCTCCCTGAAGACTAGATCCCACAGTATCAGAGAATACTCTGCAATCTGCCTAATAAACACAAGAATGAATGTCCCAGCAGACTATCTCTATTGGTGCAGTAGTGGTCCTCTTATCTTGGAGAGAATCAACTTCTGTCTAATTGAACCAAGACTTGCTTAATGGGAGGAAACTTATCTGTGTTACTGTAAGTATAGCTAAATACACATGGATGGAGAGGTCACAGATCCTAAAGAAAAACCTACTTTTGTCACATCCTTAAAACAACATACTTTACTGTACTCTATGTATCCTTATATTTACAGACAAGTGTACTTCTCACCACTCATCAAAAAGATTTCTTTATTGTGATAGAGATGGAGACTATTACAGAGTTCTACAACTGGTAAAACACAGAGAATAAGTGTCTGTGAGATTCCCATTCCAAACTGACACATCTACAATGCAATACCTAAGGCTCAGGGAACATATCAGACCATGAGGTGGAATGAATATTCATTCGAATCTCACCAGCAAAGCTTCCTCATGCAATAGAAAGCCACAGCTGGCCAACATGCAGAGAATAAGAGAATGCAGAGTTCTTGTCCCTGGGTAGGACACCTATATGTAACCTCTGTCACCTGGACTCAGGGAATGTCACAGAAGAAGGAGCAGGAAGACTGTAAACAGAGTTAAGGGAAGTGGATGACCACAAGGGAAGCGGTGTTTTCCAGGTGTCCGGGAACTTTCTCTTATGAATTTACAGCAATGGTGACAGCATGCACAAAACCCATGCAAGCTCAAACTAGGCAAATACCCAGCAGAGAATCGGGGAAATGGGTAGAAGACCCAACCTGAGTTGAGGAACTATTAGCAATCAATGACTACTGATAGACAGAGCTGGTTTTCTTGAAGGGAGTGATATTAAATAGGTCAACCAAGCTCCAGTAGATGGATTCATAGTGAGGAACACTTGGAAATGTGGCTTGATAAACCTTAACATACATGACCGAATGCATGAAATCTGGTGGTGATTCTGGAGGGGTTTCAAAGAGGGGAGGGCATCTAAATATGGTCAAGTTTTATTGTATGAAGTTCACAAAAATTCAACAAAATAGCAAACCCTTTTCTTCCTAGCTAACTACACAAAATGTTGGGAAAGATTTTCTAGTGCTATTGTCTAAATATTTACACCCCCTAAATTTACCCCTAAAATAATGGTATTATTTGGAAGGAGATTAGAACAGGAAGATGGAGCTTTAGTGCCTTTATAAAAGTGACTCCATAGAGTCCCAGCTTTGTCCCATCTTCCACGAGAGCTTACAGCAAAAAACATGGCTATCTACAGTATGGGAAAAGGTTCTCACCAGACACAAAATCTTCTGGCAACTTGATCTTGAACTTCCCAGGTTCCAGAAACAGTAAAAAATTGATTTCTGCTGCTGAGAAGAAACCCAGACTGTGGTGTCCTGCTTTAGCAACCTGCACAGACTATGCCCGTGAGTATGAAGAGGACACTTCAGAAAGCAATGAACAGAGGCAAGAATAGCAGTTCCTGACTAAGGGAGGCAAATGAGCTAGAGAATGGGCACGTGTCCAGAACTGTACCAAGAAAAGTCAGAATAGGAGGCAAGGAACAGATTCCTCTACACACATTCCTTTGGTACTGGGGTTTGGATGTGGGCTGTCACTCTTGATAGGCAAGTAAACTACTATTGAACTCTATCCCCAGCCCTTTTCTTATTTTTAAGACAGAGTCTCACTAAGTTGCTATATTAGTTACGTTTCTGTTGCTGTGATAAAACACTATGACCAAGGCAGCTCATAGCAGGAAGAGTTTATTTGGTTCCGTCATGGCAGGGAAGTCCAGTGGAAGAGGTGGCCAGGGCAGAACGTTAAGCACTCACATTTTCAAGCAGACACAGGAAGCAGAGAGAGATGGACTGGAAGTGGCCATGCCTTTGGACTCCCAAAACCCATCCCAGTGACTTGCTTCCTCCATCATGGCCATACCTCCTGAAGGTTCCATGACCCTCCCAAAACAGCATCATGAACTGAGAACCAAATGTCCAAATACTTGGAGCCTTATGGTGGACACTCTAATTCAAACCACCATAATTGCCCAAATTGGCCTTGAATTCATTCTGTAATTCAGTCAGACCTTCCATTCCTGCGATAGTCCTCCAAGAAGCAGAAATGCTAGGCCTGTACCACTATGCCCAACTACAGGGTAAATTTTATAGGATTCTGCATATCAGATGGTGGATGTGAGCTTGATTACAATAGAGTCTAAGATGCTAAGAGTCACACACCCATACTACATGCACATATACACACAAAAATTTGAAGTGATTCCTTAAAAATCAAATCCTTTTCTTCTGAGCTAAATATACAGACTGTTGGAAAGATTTTCTATGGCTACTCTCTGAATACCTGTGCCTCTATAAAATAGAAACCAGCCTCATCATTCACAGATTCCGTATCTGAACATTCTCCTGCCCACTAAAGCTCGTATCAACCATTACTATGCTTTGGGGGTCCTACACAGGCATACACAGGGGGTATTCTGCTTTTCTGTTTCAGCTCCCATAACAGTGCCTTTTCACAGTCTACTTAGTGCCATATTTTCCACATTTTGCGCTTTTGTTGATGATTCTGCTGTTTAAAATAGATCCCACGTGGAGTGCTGAAGAGCTGAAAGTCAAGAGGTCTGTAGTGTGCCCTACAAAAAAAAAAAATGTGTGTTAGATAAATTTTATCCAAGCATGAGTTCTAGTGCTGTTTGCAGTGAGTTCAGTTTTAATGAATCAACAACACATATTAAGCAAAAGATCTAAACAAAAACACATTAAAATCAAACAAGATTATGCACTGATAGAATGATGAAACCCTTGCAACCAAAGGCTTGCAGGAACCTGACCCTGTATTTCCTCTGGGAGCAATGGCTCAGCATTTAGTAATTCAGCACTCACAACAACTGTATAAAACATGAATAATGAGAATCAACTGTACTTGAAACAGCATCATTTTATTTTATTTTTAAATGTATATTTCACAAACAGGGACCCTGATTCTCCTAAGACTGAGACTTGCTTAAGGCTCCATACTTACTAAGTGTCAGAGCCAGGGCTTGAACACAAATGTTCTGATTCATTCCCATTATATTTTTACTCTGAAAGGTAGCCAGTGCTAACACAGCAGAAACATTAATGGCCATCAGGCCAGGTCTTAGACATTCTAGTCAGCTATGCCACAGACTGAAAGATAATTCAGTATGAATGTACTAAGTAAGAAGCCTCAGTGGGCTCTTGACCACTGGGAATGTCCATTAAAGACCTATAATCTTGTCTGGATCCTCTTGAATTTGGCTTCATGAGGACTTGGTTTATCAGTGGTCCACTTCAGAATCTGAACTGAGATGCTGACAGTCCCAGGAGAAGCCCAGTGTCTTGACATTCCGGAGGCAGCAGTGTCTGTCTGCCTAGAGTCTCTGGAAAGAAGCGCAGTTGTGTGTACACTTGACATTTCCTCCAGCAGCCCCAGATCTCTCTTCCTATTTCCAAGTTGCTATATATTTGAAGAAGGCTGAATAGATTATTAAGGAAACCAAATAAAAAGATATGCTATTCTGAGGAACCAAACCATGAAGAGAAAGTCCTCAGGGTGAGAGAGCTACTGTTTTCTACTCTAGCATGACACTTTTTGGATTATTGGATATCTGTCTGTTCAGTATTCATCTGTTGCAAGCTGAAAATGTATGCATGACTTGTGTGTGTGTGTGTGTGTGTGTGTGTGTGAAATGAGGTTGAAGGAAGGAACCAAAGAATCAAAAGAAAGAAGGAAAGAATTTTTCCCTACCGGTTATATTGGTAATTGACTATCTCCATGAGATCTTCTTCAGATCTGCCGAATTGTAAGAAGAGAAAGTCCTTGCCAATAATGTACCCCACAAAATAGGAATCAAAGTAGAAAAGTGTTAAACGAGGCAACGGTGGGCCTGAGCTAACTGAGAAATTTGCCTCTTGAGCTCTAGCTTCTCCCTCCAAGGTCTTTTGCTCCTCAGGGACACTTAGGGTCCCCACGGCCCCTCCCTAGGTGTGGTGGTTTGAATGAGAATGTCCCCCATAGCCTCCCTGTATTTGAACATTTTGTCCCCAGCTAGTGGCACTGTTTGGGGAAGTCTTAGGAGGGGAGGCACGTCACTGGGGGAAGGCCTCAAGAGCTCTCTGCTTCCTGTGCCTGCTTGAAGATGTGAGCACTTAACTTCTGCTCCTACTCCAGCCACCTCTGCTGCCATACCTCCCTGCCGTGATGGACTCTTGTCCCTTGGGAACTGTAAACTAAATCAGTTCTTCCTTTTATAAGCTCCCTTGGTCACAGTGTTTTATGACGGCAACAGAAAAGTAACTAATACACTAGGTTTACCTTCTAATAGCATTATGACATTCACTATGTAATGGGCTTCAGCAGACAACTCAGAAAGACCCCACCTATTGCAGGAATATAGACTCTGGCACTATTAAGATAGAGCCTTTGATTCTCTATTCAGACACTGTCTTTCCTGTGCTGGGAGGGGGTACTTACTACTTGCTTCTAACAGGCATCAACCCACAGAGTTCCTATATTGCAACTATTTACAAACTATGGCCCATGAGTCCAATATCACCTACCACCAGCTTCTGTAAGTAAAGTCTTACTGCATGCAGCTACACTAATTGTAAATTGTCTGTGGATGACTGAAAACCCCTGGCAGAGGTAACTGATAGGACGAGGTAGCCCACAAAGCTGAGAATCTTTTGTCTCTCCTTCACAGAACAGTATCATAACCCCTGCTACCGATGAGTTTTCCTATATTGCACTGGAGTCTGACATCTGCCCTGGTGGTTCTAGTTCTCCTCCTGAATTTCCTAAGCTATAGTCCTCCTCCAGCAGACAGCACTTCACCTCCCTCCAGCAGACCACCTTCTAGTTGTGTATAGTCAATCGTGATTTACTTTTGGCTTTCTCTTGGCCAAAATGGAAACTATCTCCTTACTCATTCCCTATTTACATTTCAGAAAAGAGTTCACAGTCACACTGGCTCGATCATGCTCTGCCTTCTATAGGAGCTGTACGTTTCTCATGGCTATCCCCACCCCTGTCCTCGCACCCCAGCCCTGTTCTCACCCCAGAAACCTGTGGGTTTTTAAACTTGAGTACTTAAGCTTTGTTGTAACTTGTACTTATTCAACCATGGGTTCCTTTTATGAAAAGCCTATCTAGAGCAGTTTGCTTGGCCTATTAATCAACTTATAGCCCCCAGCCAGCTGGGCAGGGTAGCAAGTAAATGCAGACAAGAAGGAAAAAAGTTGCAACTCAATTTGGCTGGGTATTAAAATCAATGATTGTTGTAGCCAAAAAAGAGCTGCAGACCAATTCCTTTATTTGACAGATGAGTAGGCAGAGTCCCGGAGAGCTTATGGAACTTGCCTAAGGTCACAAAAACAGAGCTTGGTGGGATTTAGATCAGAACTTGGGAGTCTTGATGCCAGGATCACTCTTTCCACTGCTGTTTTTTCTCCACATGACTAATTCCTTTACATCCACAGTAAAAAATGTTTTGAGTACTTTAATAATCATAAACTAAGAGTGGAGTGGACCTTTTTCAGCCCACAACATCCTGTAGCACAGGAGTCTCCTTCATCCAACTTTCCTAATTCACTCTCTGAGACTCCAGACTCAGACTCAGGATGTTCAGAAAAAAATGATTAATATGTATGCTATGGTTAGAATGCAAAATGTCTCCCACAGGCTCATGTTTCTCAGCTATTTTGGAGGCTACAAAGCCCGTATGAGGTGGGACCTGGCTAGCAGAAGCCGGTCACTAGGAAGTGGGCCTTTGAAGGGAATACCCATTTCTGGTTCCTGCCTGCTCTCTGCTTTCTGATAAACCTCCATAAGAAGAGCCTCTGTCACCTGCTCCCACTGCCACAACTCTGACATGCCTTTCCCACTAAGGTGGGCTGAAAGGCCTCTAAAACCAGGAACCTAAATAAATGATTTCTTCCTTAAGTTGCTTTTGTCAAGTATTTTGACACAGCAATGAGAAAGTAACTAATATAATGTATATGCTTGCTACAATCCATTGAGCACTTAACTATATTCCAAGCACTCAAACAACCATTTCTATACCAATCATTGAATTCAATCCCTGCAGCTACAAGAGTCACATCATTACTATTTTCACTGAATGAATCAGGAATTAGGATTTGAAAGAGCCACCTGAGTAGACATTTAGTAAAATTGGAATCACATACCAAAGTTGGAATCCTTTGTCCCTTTACCTTTCTGTCTTTCACTAATGGAAACTGTACTTCAACTTTCTACTGCATTACACAGAATCCGTTCTGCTTCACAGAGTGACTGTTCTCTATCAAATACACTTCTCCTATTTTTAATAAATGATTTTTTTGCTCAATCAGCAAATATGGATAATGAATCCACTACAGATCTGAACTCTTATTTTAGCTTTCCTCTTTTGAGCTCTTCCTTTAAATGATTTAAATTTACAAACACCCCAAATGTCTTGCCAGCTCAGATAGCCATGTAGGAATAGCATGCGCCCTTCAGATGCCTGCTGTGTTGAAAATACGGCTGATGCCATCATCTCTGTCTCCTTCCACAGGTATTTTGCCCTGACTTGTAGAAAGAAAGAAACCTGGACCCTGAATTCAGTGCTGCTGATATGGGGTCGTTTTATGTGGCACACCATGAATGGTTCTGGAATACAAAGAAAAAACACAGCTCCTGCCGTTTTGGAGTTTACAGCATTGTAGGGAAGAAAAATGCATTAACAAATCATTTGAAAAATAGTGTGGGATCTAAGCCACACTATGAAGCCCAGAAGTGGGGATTTGTTCAATCTAGTGAAGTCTGGGAATATTTCAGAAAGAAATATTTAAGCTGAGTATTTAGAATCAGTAAGACCCACCTAAACTCAGGAAGAGAAAGAAATCTACAGTTTACAGAGGAGGAAGAACTCTCTTAAACATACTCTTGGTGTGAGATGACAACTATCATTTATATAAGAGCCACCATGTAGCAAGAGCTTAGTCCATCTCATTTTATTTCTTATAAATGTTATCTCAATACTAATAACAAAGTACCAGAAAGTATAGCCCCATTGTACAGATCATAGATGCTTAGAGATGTGGAGTTCCATGTCCACTTAAAAGGTGACAGAAATAGGGATTGAAATGTGCTGGTCCTAGTCTACAAGCCTGTGCTCTTAATTTCTACCTGTATTTCTGCTCCACTGATTTGCAGGCTGACCTTCTTAGGCCCCAGCTGCAGGGATAAACACACACACACACACACACACACACACACACACACACATACACATGCACACACACGCACACACGCCCTGACCTGTGTGAACCTATTTGTACCTGGGCGTTCTCCTCTTCCTTAGTTAATTCAGACTATTTATAAGGGATGGGCTGGCCATTAAATGTGACATCCTCAGGAGGATCACATGAATCCTGAGCGCAGTTTACCAGGAAGTGCAGGAACAGCTGTGCCTTCCAGAATCCCCCTCAAAGCTTTCTCTTTCCAGTGGCACTTCAAGAAAGGCATGTAGTGCTCCAGGTAACATGACTTGTGAACTTACTTGTCTCCATCTAGCTCTGTGTTTTCTGTCCTACTTTGTAAATGGTGGCTTCTTCCCGGGGTGCTCCAGTCTGGCATGTGGGACCTGTGTATCTTTTCTTGCTTTGCAAGGGTCCAGTTTTCTGCCTTGCAAGGTCAGATGCTGTGCTTATGTGCTGCTGACAGATGGTGACAAGTGCCTCTGTAGTCCTTCAGGGTTCCCACACATCCCTCTTCTAATTCTGTCTCCATTTTCTTTTGTACTGGATCCCAGCTAAGCTCTAGATTGAATCCTTAAAGATTTAGTTTCCAGAATGTTGGAATATAAACTACAACCAAAACAAACAAAAAGAACATCATATATATGTATCTAGCTATCTATATATGCATATATGTATATATATATATATATATATATATATAATTATTCAAAGCACTGACATCAGAGGTGATACAAAGCTTAAGTAAAAAGTGAGGCAGAAGAGCTGTAGGCTGGAGCCTGTGTCTGCACCTCTCTTTGTGCCCAGCAGTTGAGGCCTACCAGGGTCAGGCTATGGGCCAGAGGCAAGATGGGAAAACCAGATGTCTTTCCCACAGAAATCAACTGCAGAGGTTAAAGTCTTATAAGGCCATTATGCATTGTGTTTTCCCCCTTAAAGGCCCAAGGGTGTTAGTTACAGTCAGGACAATCTTAAAATCAGTTTCCACATTTTCTTCCTCTAGTTTTTTTATGATCAAGGTGAAACTCTGAAAAACAGTTACCTGGGTCAGGTATCCAACACAAGAAAGATCTGAAAGGTTCAAAGTTACAAGAGCTGAATGGAGTGATGTTCCTATCATCTCCTACCCCAGTGATATAAGGCCAAATCCAAATCTTCATGAACCTATTTCCTTACCTGTGAAGTGGGCCAAGGATGCCCTTGCAGAGGCCAGAAAAGCCAAGCTCTGAATCCACTGAGCCAACTCTCATAAACAACAGCCTAGAGAAGGACCTAAGCCTTCTTCCTCCTTCCCAGAGATATCCTTGGTTATATTTTCACTGCCTTCCAATAACTATCAGAACACAATGTAGCGATTACAACCATGACCTTTTTTTGTATATTTGATTTAGTCATCATCCCTTAGGAAGGAAGACTGCGTCTTTCTGATCTTCCCTCAGATATCTAAGACCTAATATACACAGTAAATATGCCTGTTCAATGAATTAACATACACGTGTGCATAATGAGATCCAGAAATTCCAAGTGTACTTAGTTAAAATAGTTTTCTCTGCTGATCTCTCCTCTGTTGCCCTTCCTTCATCTCACTTTCATTCATGATTCAGCAAACACTGGCTCAATAGCTCATAAAGGACCTCCTACTCGAGGAACTGTGGGGGACATGTGGGGTCGGGGGTCTTCATCCCTGTTTAATTTCATAGGAATACTGGATCGAGTTGGAAAGCAGTATGGGCCATACTCTGTAAGGAGTGTCAGGAACGTTCAAAGTGCCTGTGGGTCTGGAGGGAGGAGAGAGCCCTGGGGTTGCAGCTCCACAGAGTACATGACTTTGGAATAGGACCTTCAGATTTCCTTCTCTAGCCTCAACTCTGAAGTATACCCACATTATTTCCAAGCAATAAGAGGCTTGTGATTACAATGCAGGTAAAGATGAGAAAAAAGGAAAGCCATTGCCCAGGCCTCACCTACACCAGGAAAAGCTTTCCAACACATTCTCGTGGATGGAAACAAGCCAATGGCAGCCAAACCTCTGGTTCTAGAGCCAGACCAAGATCTCTTCAAACCCAAGACATAGCCAACAGCTACCTTATCTTGCTTTGTCTCAGTGTTCTACCATGGAGGTAATGCAGGCCGACTCCACTCCTCTCTGTATGTTCCTGATTCTGCCAGTTCTCTTGGCTATCAGCTGATTATCCAATGGAAAGTTGTAGATATAATGATTAGGTCAGACAAGGCAATGGACCCTCCTAGGCTGTAGATTGGTTTTCCTTGGCTTATAGCCAAGTTTCCGGCAGTCAGCTTTGATAGGAAAGAGTGTGGATTTACAGGATATGTGTTATGTGTTATTTACAGGATTTACTGCCAATGATCCCTCCCTCAAGGCTCAGGAAAGAAACTCCTTTAGAAGAAGGATACTGATAGGATCTTTCCCAGTGGAGCTCTGGAGTGTCATACTGAATTTTATGGGAGGAGATAACAGATGTGGAATGGGAAGAAAAAGGAGCAAGTATTCCAAGAATGGGTAATTCTCAGGACAAAATTATTCCTCTAGATTAAGAGCTCTTGGCCTGGCCTCAGGAAAGAATATGCATTTTAAAAGGTTCATAAAAACCAAGATTATTTATCCAAAGATAAGTATTGTTTTTCCTGAAAAAAGAACCACAGTTCGGGAACAAATATATTTATTCCTTTGAAAGTTGAAAATAGTGCATCAATAGAACATTGAAAGATGTTTGCAGAACTGCCACCTGCAAATTTAAAATAAGAATGAGTATATTCTACCCAGGACAGCACAAGCTAGCATGCCCTGGACGCACAGAGCTTGACCACACACACCTGTTAACAAGACTGTTGGCAATTAGCATATGCTCCCAAAGTTAGTGGACAAGCACATGTCTTATTCCTCAGAAAGCCTCATTAGACATCAAACAGAATTGGAGGCGGCCATTCGCACATCTGAAAGTTCAACGGAGGGAAAAGGAAATTGTTTGGGAAGCACTGAGAGGCAGCAGATGAAACTGCATCTGGAGTACACTACGTAGAGGTGGCTAGAAAGAGAGAATCGTATCTTCAGGCAGAGCTGGGGTGAGGCAAGTACAATGCCATCTAGAGTCAGAGAATGAACAAAGATAAGAGATATGCTTATGGAGTAACATTTCTCCACCTTCATCTGCACGGAGCTAGTTGACAGCCATTTGCCCTGTGCAAAGGAAAAAAAAAAGGTCTCTTTTTCCAACTAATTAAAACAAACTACCAGCCTGAGGAGATGGCTTGATCAGTACAGCGCTTGCAAATGCAAGAACCTAAATTTGACCCTCAGAAACCATATAAAAAAATGCCAAGTGTAGTTAGCAATGGGGAGGTGAAGACAGGTGGAGCCCTGAGGCTCACTGGAGAGCCAGCCTCGCCTCGTCTGTTCCAAGCCAATGAAAGACCCTGTCTTCTGTTGTTAGATGACTCCTGGGGAATAACATCTGAGATCCAGCTCATACACATATTCATATGCTCCTGCTCACACATGTCCACCTGCACACATGCATATAAATGTACACACATGTATAAACACATACCTACTTAGGAAAGACATAAGCCTTTATTGTAAGGGCATATGTTGCCAAGTAAAACCTTCTAAACGTAGGCATTTGGAGAGCCCTCAGGACAAGGGACTCCTGGTCTCCATATCCTAAGAAAAGTTGACAATCAAGAACTTCTTGACAATCAAGCATATATATGACTTCTAGCTCAGGCTACCATTTTATTTTTAAATATTGAAGAACAACCAAAATATCTTGAAATTAAAAATATATACATAATTTCCCCGAAGTAAAAAGTAATAGAGAAAAATCACTAGAAAATAAATTAAGGATTATTTTCAGAATATAGAGGAAAACAAAGGGACACACAATATGAGAATCAAAGGCACATGGTAGCCAATTCAAAAAGTGTATATTCAGACTGGGGGTACAGCTCAATGGGAGAGCACTTACTTAGTGCCCACAGTCCCACTGCGGACAAAGAAAGTCTGTATTCAATGACAAGTGTTCCTAAGAGAAAAAGGATAGTGTTATAAAGGACAGGAACTTACCCATACGTAGAGTCAGCAAGCCTAAATAGAAACCAATGAAACTACACGTGGGTGGTGAATCACCTACATGAGAAAAAATAACATAGATTGGCACCATTATTTCTCACCAAAAAGCTATAGGCCAGAATATAACAGATGGGGATCTCAAGGAGTGAGGGAAGTTTTCTGGTCAAGTAGAATCTTACAACCAGGCAACTGAGTAAGCAGCTATGAAAGAGCAAACGTCTTCTGAGACAGACAAAAACCTTCAAAATTAAGATTCTACATAACTCTCTTCAAATTTTATTTTAGGATACACTTAACAAAATAAGAGCAGGAAACGAAAAGGGAAATACGCTATCTAGGAAACAATGCCAAAACATCCTGTGTTGATAGCTATGAAGCAGACCTAGCAACCAGTAGAGAACAGGTCAAAGAAATTAAGCTGTGAAAGGAAGAAGGCCCTAAGAGAAATACCCAGGAGTCGGAGAGAGAACTGGAGAAGGGACAGGATGAAACACAGGGTCTGGGAACACACTGTGAATCATAAAAGCATGAAAAGCAAGGGAGTGCATAAAGAAAGGCCCTTCGACACCCCGAGGGACAAAGAAGCTCTCAAGAAACTTATAGTCCAAACATGAAGCAGTTGGTTCAATAAAGAACAGGAGACTGTAGTCCTTGAGGAAGAAATGAAATGGTTTCTGAACAATAAAGAGATTAGGTGATAAAAGGAATAAAGTGAAAAGATGCCAGTTTCTTGGCTTAATAAGAAA
Source organism: Eospalax fontanierii (assembly GCA_035773235.1). NCBI lineage: Eukaryota > Metazoa > Chordata > Mammalia > Rodentia > Spalacidae > Eospalax > Eospalax fontanierii. Next base: position 34,001,802 of record CM069529.1, on the reverse strand, counting down.
AATGTAAAGCAATTCATAATTGGATTTTGAATGATGTTGAGAAAAAACAGGTGCAAGAAAGGTAATGTCAAAATATGAAATTTTCAGGGGCTGGAGAGATGGCTCAATGGTTAAGAGAGCACTGACTGTTCTTGCAAAGGAACCGGGTTTGATTCCCAGCACCCACATGGTGGCTAACAACGGTCTCCTAACTCCAGTTCCAAGGGATCCATGCCCTCTTCTGACCTCCACAGGCATTGCACAATATGGGCACATTTACATACTTGCAAGCAGTACACTCATACACATAAAATAAAAATAAATAAAAATATGAAATTTGCAAGAAAAGATATGTCTGAACAATTGGTGAATTATACGGAAGAATGACCCAATTGAAGATTTTTCTTTCTGTATGAGTGGGTGTGTACATCAAGTATGAGTGTTATGTATGTGAACATGTGTGCAGGTCTGGGCACCTATGCACACATGAGGAAGCCAGAGGAGGCCACTGGGTGTTTTGTTCGACTCCTCTGCCTTATTCCCTGAGACAAGACTTCTCACGGAACCTCGAGCTACACTGATGGCCAGCAAGCCCCAGTGATCTTTCTTCCTCCTGCAGCACAGGGTTTACAGGTTTGATGCTGGGATCCAAACTCAAGCTTTGATACATGCATGGCAAGTATTCTTATGCACTGGGCTGTCTCTCCGCAGTCTGAAACTTTTTCTTTGAGTTGCACAAAAGACATTGTAACTATAGGAGGAAAAACATAATTGGAGCACCATAATTAATTGACCGCGATAAGCAACACCTCCTCTGGATAACACTAAATCTTTGTATTGGCTCCACATTTAGGCAACCTCAAGTCAAATCAAAGAAAACTTCATTGCAGTTTCAAAACAGAAAGTAGATAGCCTGTCTCAGCAAAATAAAAGCTCAGCCCACAGAAACTGAGAAGCAAAGGAAAGGGAAGGAGACAGATGGATGGGGTTTGATCCTCCCATTCCACAAAGTGAGTGCAAAGCTTATCTTGCGGCAGCACAGGGGTCAGTACAACCTAATGCTGGGTTGTACTTGCAGGCAAAACTTCAAAGGGGGAGGAACCGGAAGTAATGATATCATTCTTTTTTGTTTCTTCTCCTTATTTTACATGTATGAGCATACTGCCTGCATGTATGCAGGTGCACACGTGTCACGCATGCCCATAGAATTCAGAAGGGGGTGTCAGATTCCCCTGAAACTGGTGTTATAGTCAGTTGTTAGCCAGCATATGGGTGCTGGGATTGGGTCAAGGTCCTCTGTGAGAACAGCCAGTGCTCTTAACTTCTGAGCCATCTCTCTAGTCCCATTCTTTAGAAGAGAGAAAAAGAGAAGATAGAAAAGGATTTGTGATAGAAGAAAGTCAGATGATCCTATCTTGGGCTAAGCATGGTAACAGTATGCCACTTAACACACTCGGAGGCAGCCTAAAAGGAGGAAAAATTTGAAGTACCTGCTTCTGAAGAGCAAGCAAGCTTCATGTGAGGATGGGAAGGGCAGTGAGAATTATAAATACTGGGGAGCTGGAGAGATGGCTCAGCGGTTAAGAACGCTGACTGCTCTTGCAAAGGATCTGGTTTTGGTTCATTGCATACATGGTGACTAATAACTATCTGTAACTCCATTTCTAGGTCCTCGTCTGCCCTCTGTGGAGCACTGCATGCATGGGTACACTTAAATACACGTAGGCAAAATATACATATAAAAGAAAAATAAGTAAATCAAAAGTTTTAACAAATAGTGTGTATTTGTTTTTCTTATATTAAAAGAAAAACAGATTAAGGGTGGGAGAGATGGCTCAGAGGTTAAGAGCACTGGCTGCTCTTGCAGAGGACCATGGTCAATCGCCAGCACCCACATGGCAGCTAACAACCATCTGTAACTCCAGGTCCAGGAGATCTGACACCCTCTTCTGGTATATGCAGACATTGCATGACAAAGCTATACTTACACACATGCAGACAATGCACTCATATACATTAAAAAATTAAAGAAAGAAAGAAAAAATGTTACTTCCAAAAACATTATTTAAAATCTTAAAAGACAGAATTCGCCCAAAATATGATGTTTATCTTATTTTTCACTAAAGAGTAAAAAATCATTCTAATTCATAGTAAAAGTTTGCAGGCTTGAAGAGACCATTATTTCTTATTTTATTTATTTTTATTTATATGCATATGTGTCTGTTTTCCTATATGTGCATCATGTGCATGTAGTGCCAATGGAGGCCAGAGGAGGACATAGAATCTCCTAGAACTGGAGCCACAAACAATCATGAGGCATCTGACAGGTGCTGGAAATTAAACTCAGTTCCTCTCAAAGAACGGCAAATATTCTTAACTGTTGAACTGTTTCTCCAATCCCAAAGATTTATTAATTTTATGTGTATGAATGTTTGCCTACATGAGATCTAGGATCTTGGATGGTGTCTGAAGTATGGTTTTGATGCTACACTAAATTCTGGGTACAAACTAGATTGTATCACATAATGTCATTCAGCCCCAGTTTCTCCATTTTTTGAGATAGTCTCCCTATAGGCCCAGCTGGCCTGCAACTTACAATGTAGGCTGGACTGGCTGAAATCTCACAAAGATTCGCCTGCATCTGCATGATAGGATTAAAGGCATGCACACCATACCTACTCTTTTTTATTCTGTTCAGTTTCTCCATTTAAGAAAATATTTTATTTTCTAATAGCATATATAGGTGTGTGTCTTGTATGCGTGTGAGTGGAGGCCAGAAGATGGTGTCAGATCTCCTCTATCTCCTCTATCTATCTCAACTAGAGTTGTTATAGGATGATGTGAACCACCTGATACAGGTACTGGAAACTGAGCTCAGGTCCTGCACAAGAGCAGCGTGAGCTCAACTGATGAGACATCTCTCCAGCCCGTTTCCCTAGTTCCACCGAGTAGCTTGAATGAAGTGATCTTTAGGATCTCATCAGCTTTCAAAATTCTGTGGTTCCCTTTTGCATGTTCACCATGTTAGAAAATTATTGTCATAGGGAAATTACAAATAAAGTGTTGCTGAATTCCAGAGAAAATAAAAAAGCCCTGACACAAAATTGCCACCACCACTTCTTTTTATGATGTGATTCTCGACGCCGAGCATTTACTGTTAGGAATTTCACATCTGCTTTTATCCTAGCAACCCTATCTACTAAATTTCTTGCTGAAAACTTCCTGATATGGGAAAAGTACTAGTGGGTAGACCATGAAGCAGTGTGTGTTACTTATTGTTTTAGTGCAGGAAATATTCAAATGTCAAATGTGATTGATCGAGTTCCTTAGTAGTCACCTAACCCCCACTTTAGGATTGTTCTATTGGCCATGAAAACTCAGATTCTAAAGCACCAAGTCTCCCCTCTTTTTCCAAAATCCCTGAGATGGGGGTAGGAAGAAATGCCATCAAATTTCCAGCAGCATTTCAAGGTCTCCTCCAGGCCCAGGATTTGTTCATGATCCTCAGTCCCTTCACTCTCTTATCCAGCAGACTGTTTTCTCCTGCCTTTGTTTTCTGAAGTTATCACCCATAATGCAGGAAATGTTTTGAGATTCTAAGATGAAGGGATTTGGGTCCATACACATGAACTTTGGGATAGTTTGATATGCATGTCTCTGAACCCTTCATTTCACATTGTGCGGCTCTGCAATACTCCTCCCTTTAAAAATCAGTGTGTCACGTGGGGGGCTGGAGATACTCAGTCTTTCACGACACCAAATGCCCCATTTTCAGAAAACAGACTGTTCGTTTCTCAGGCGGCCCTTGATTGCTGCTCCAGATTCCCTGAGTCAAACAAAACCTCCTGGAGCAACTGGGAGATGCAGGTGCTTCCTGATCCTCCACATTCACACCTGGGGCCCGGGAGAGCAGAGAATATTCCAGATCCCATTCTTTGCTGACTTCCAGGACCAACAAACCCACAACTGGAAATGACAGCTTCCTGGCTTTCCTCCTTTCCACGACCCACCCACACCCACAGCTGGAGATCTGGCACCCCGAGAGGCTTGGTTTCCTCTTGATTATAGTTTTTCTGCTATCTTTTTGGCAGTGGAATCTTCTTAAAGTCAGTTTTCTTTTAAAATCCAGACTATATGGTAAACAGTAGTAAGTCAATTCTAGATGTAGTATGTGGGGAGGAGTCTAATGCTCCTAACCCATCCCCACCACACTCAGATGGTCGGACCCAGTCATTTTCACTGAACCCTGGGACGCTTTGCTACATAATCTGAAAGCTAATGGCAGGGAAAAAAGAACATATTTAGTTCTGTAAATGAGGTTTTAAGAAGAAAATCATGACATTGTAATACCAGATGACATTCTTAAAGACACTCATGATTTAAAAAAAAAAAAAAAAAGTGTTTAAACTTCAGAGCACAATGGAAGGCAAGGAACTGAAGGCACACCATGTCCTCACCCTGGATCCTCAGCACGACCTCGAGGATGACTTAAATCCTATAGTCCTCAGTTCCTTCCTGATGTACAGGTTAATTAGAACAACCCATTTGCTGAGGTCTTTCCATGTAGTCCTAACAAAGATCTTTCTTCTCTTAACATTCTATCATGTATAATGGGGTCTGATGGAAAAATGCCTCATCTGCTTAAAACTCATGTTTTGCTTTATAATATTTCATGTGAACAAAATGTAATCCCAATTATAATGATATTCGAAATAATTTATTCATTATTTTATTTTATGTGTGAATGTGTGTATTGCATTCATGTAAGTGTACCTGTGTCGTTATTCATTTTTGCATAATCATTCTCCATGGTTTGACTCTCATAGAGAGAGCTGTACTTGCAACTGATTAAGGCTTCTGTGTTATAACTTTCTACATGATCCATTTATTACCTCTGCTTAGTAATCTATTCGTGCTCAAACTTACTCAAGGTAAATCTGACATTTTTAGGACATGGTTTTTAAGTGGTAGCTGTGTGCAAATTACATTAGCACATTCAAATTTAATTGTTTTTACTTTAATGCACAATGTCAAACAGATAAATATCCAATTTGAATGGGGGAATAGAGAAAGTGCTATTAAAATATCAACATTATAACAAGCTTAAAATCTGAAATTTAGGAAAAGTTAGGAATGTACACTGGGATTTTTGTTTCATAAACTCATTTTCATCATAAAACAGTTCTTGAAGCTTTTGGATTTAAACAGAAATCAGCAATTCCAGAGAGAGACAAACAGAGACAGAGACAGAGACAGAGAGGGAAAAAATATGCACAGAAAAAAAGAGAAAAAGAAAACCACCCTTTCCTACTTAAAGCTCTACCTTCTTCTTACCTTGGCTTTTCTATCTAAGCACTCCCAATCTGGTCCCTTTGAGCTTGAATCTGTGTTAATTATGCCATGGATTTTTTATGACAATAATGTACACATGACCTGTCTCATTTCATTTTATTCTCACAATAATCCCTGGACAAATGGGGCACAGCCTTCCAAATATGAATTCTTCTGAGACGGAAACAGGATCTGTGGCATGACTGGCCATTTCTGTTGCCTGCCCAAGTGCGATTCCAGATTTAGCAAGTTCCATTAGGTTTCCTGTGCGGTCTGTTCTGCACTGATGTCACAGTTGCTAACAACCTTGGCCCCACTGTCACAGGTGTGGATAAGAGTCTAGAGGTCACCTGCTGGTATTTCTAAGTTTGTGTGTGCTAGAAGGAATTGAACCAGGGTAATGTGGATAGTGACAGAAACAGAGGCAGTCTACTAAGGAAGGGGTGCTTCCCAGGGAGAAAGTGGACCGGGGAGCTGAAAACATTAGAAGCTCGATGGACCGGGGTCATGAGACTTGTGACTCTTTCTGGGTCATTTACAGAGCATCCACCTTTTCTAATACATGTATACGGCCAATGTGCTGTCCCTTTAAAATGTAGCCCTTGATAGAGGGTTCCGGTCTTTTCTTTGACATTGGTTTTTTCCATGTGTTAATCTTGATGTCTCTCTCTGTGTGTCCTACTCTTCAGCCGCCCCATAAAGCATCTGTGAAGATCTTCCTAGGATCTAGGGCTTCTCCAATGAACTGTCCCAGGCAAACTGCTCTTCAGATGGACCACTGACTGAAGACCTAAGTTCTGGTTTCTGGTTCTGTTCTTGACCCTGTCTGACTCACTTAGATTCTTTGCTAGCCTTATCTAGGAGCCTGTTCTCCAGAGGTCCTTCCACCTTTCAGTCTTATCTTCTTGCCAGTGGTCCCCCGGTTAAGTCACAGGTCAACCTACTACTCTGCTTCCAAGCCATGTTCTGCCTCAGCAAGGGACCATCAAAACTGGAGGAAGCTTTGGCCACAGTTCTGAGATTCAATGAGTCAGCCCATGAGTTTGTCCCCTGGAGACTACTAAGCATCCAGGACACATAAGTGAGTTCAGTGGAAGGTAGGATGTCGCACAGGCAGATCTAAGCAGCAGCTGCCTCTTTACCACAGGTTCCAGGCTCCTCTGGAGAAGTCTGGAGAAGACACCCTCAGGACTGAACATAGTTGTGCTCCCCTAACTCATCAACTGTTTATCAGGATGAAATGTCCAACACATGGATTAAGTCAGTCCTGGTTTGAGAAATCTGCAGTACTAATAGAACCTGTCCAAACTGAGATCTTGGGCTTTTTCAGAAAAGGGGATTGAGTGATGGAGTTGGGACAAGGTTGGGGCATGTTACAGGTTCTGCTTTCAGACATGCTTCTAAGCCTGGGGCTGCCTGAGATCACAGACACAGAAGATAGGACAGTTAGCTGCATTGAGACCCCTTTGTTTTCAAAATGGCTCCTGGAAGAGTCTAGAGATTCAGAGGTTATCTGTCTCTAAGCTCTCCAGAAAGTTCTATCCAAGGTTGCCAGCCAGCTGTAAGGAGTCTAGCCTAATCTCCTTGTCTGCTGTCTAAAATGCTCTGTGAAGGGACTGACTCTGATTATCATTAGATACAGACCTACTAAACCATTGCATGCAGTGTTTCATCAAGCCTTCAAGAGGGCTGTGGACATAGGTCCAATAAGGAAACAGCTCAGATAACACAGCCTGCAAGTGGAGGAAAGCCCAGGCAGGTCTAAGGTCTAACCTCAGTGCCTGCCTTGCTAGCCTTACTGTTCTTAGATATCTCTCTACATAAATGGCTTTTACTAAGTAAAGTCCAGGGACTCTTTTAAAGAGGAAGGCAAAAGACATGTCTACTGAGCCTATTCTGTGCTAGGCAGCCTATATTGTTAGCTCACATTCTTCATGGCATTTCTTGAAGACAATATTCTCCTTCCCAGGTACAGATTAGAAAACTGAGATTCAGAGATAGTAAATGACCCATTCAAGTTATCAAACTGGAATCCAGTTCTGTCTGATTGGTGCCTGCATCCTTCCCACTGGGCTTATCAGAGTGCCTGTGCATCTCACTCCACTCCTAGAGCCATCTATGACAAACCATTAATAGGAGGGGAAGCTCTAAGAATACCACAAGATTAAGGGGAAATTAAACCAGCTTGGACTAAGAAGTGAAATCCCAGAGAAGTTTCTACAAATCCTCAAATCCTGGGAGTTTCTGACCCATATTTTGAGATTCTCAGTTGCAGAGTCATTAACCCAGAGATTCTGAGACATGAGGTTACATGGCTTGCAAGTTTCCCAACATTCACTAGATCAAGAATCAGAAATTTTGCTTAGACCTTCCCCCTAATGCTGAATGAAGACACTGGGCTCATAGTCTACTTAAGGTATCTATACCCTAAAGTCTGTCTAAAGCCCTTTGACCACCATTGTCTGCCCTTTGGTCAGACCTAGTTTTGGGTTGTGGCTCCCAGGGGAGATATCCTGACCTGCTGATTGGACAGCATGCTGAAAATAGTTTGTTATTGACATTAAAGGAACCAAAGTCCACACTGTCAAAGTATGGTCTCTCCTGCATGATGAGTGCACCGGAGAGAAGGGGAGGGAATACCACAGGTGACGATTATTGGTGATCTTATAGGTACAGCTAATAGGTCAGACAGCCGTAGAACAGAATATCAGGAAAGTGGCACAGAACACATGCCATTTGTGTTGAATCTTGAAGGACAAAGAGGAGAAAGCCTGCAAGACAGGACACCGTTCATACAGAAGAAGGTCTTTGTTAACCATGGTAACACAAGTCTGTCCATCCCAAGATGATGGAGCCTCCCCTCCAGCATCCTCAAGGGAGATCTGAAAGCAGTCTAGCCTTGCCAGGGCCCTCAGCCCATAGTGAATCCAGACATGCAGTTTCCTGATATCCAGGAGTTCTGAGATGGATAGTCCTAGAGACTGCTGGGAGCAGGAGACAGTTTCCTACTTCAGTAACTCCTTTCAGAGTCTGAGACCCTGTCCTGCTACACTTTGTTCCCTGCCCAAACCTGCCTAGCCTAGTCTAGTCCTGCCAAGCCCCGCCTTGCTATAGCCTGTCCTATCTAGCCCTAGCAGTCCTGCCCAGCTCTGTCTGGCCTGTCCAGTCTTGTCAGGTTCTGCCTAGTTCTAATTATTTCTTCCTGGTCCTGCTTAACACAGAATAGTCTAGCCTTGTCCTGCCCAGTACAGTCTAGACCTGTCTAACTCTGCCCCTAGCTAAGTCTTGCACAGGGCAGTTCCTGTCCTGCTCCATCCTGCCTAGCCAGTTCAGCCTTACCTAGGCAGCCCTCCCAGCCCACTCTTTCCTGGTCTGCTGTTGATCTGCCTGCTAGCCCTGTCCTGCCAGATTTTCTGCTCTGCCTGGGTCTGGGGCAGTAACTTCTTTCCCTCCGAAGGACTCAAAGGAAATTTCCTTTATCTAAGATACCTCTTCTGCTCTAAAGCTGTTTTGGGAGATGCCATAGAGAAAAGTCCTGTGAAAGTCATCATAGGATCTCTTAGGACACTGTTATCATGTGCTTCTCTTAGAACCAAGTCATCTTAAGACACAGTCACTTTATCCGCCTCTTAGGAAATGATCACTGTGTGATTCTCTCAGGTCAGTTTATAATATCATAGGACATTGCCACCTCATCTCTTAGTACATAGTCACTGTGTGAGCTTCTTAGGACACTGCCACTAAATAATCTCTAAGGACATGATTGCCATGTGATCTTCTTAGGACGTGGTTACCATAAAATCTCTTAGGATAATGTCACATGATCTCTTTGGACATGGTCACTTTATGTTCCTTTTTCTGAAAGGCTTTGGGAGAAGCTTCTCTTTGATCTTGGTAATAGGTATCACACTGCTTACAGCCAGCAGGATTGTTTCTACATCTGGACCCCATAATTTGAAAGTTCTCATGGCAAGCAAGTCCTTCCAAGAAAGGCAGAAGGCACAGGAAGGACCTGCCCTTAGAGGTGCATAGGTCTTCAAGTGTGCATTTAGACACTAACTTATATCCATTTAAAGATATGAACTTTTTTTCTCTTTGCTTTATCTCTCCCGTCCCCTTGTAGTTAACTTATTTTTCTTTGTAAACTACCCTGAATTCTTTCTGAAAGGAAGTTGGGCACAAACCCACGGGAACATTTATTAAACTCTCACTTTGAGGTGTTGCCTGGGTCAGGCCCTATATCCTTTCATACTCAGCAGTTTCAAAGCTCTCCCAATGCCTGTGGTGTCCCCTTTTATTCAGTTGGAGACAGGCCTTGCAGCAGAGGGAAGAACTTCACTCAGCAGGGAGAAATCATACCCAGGAGGGAGAACAAACTTGTAAGTGCTTGGAAACTGGTTGTCTCTATGGGAGACTTTAAAAACCAGGTTGAAAGAAACATCTGTAGAAGATGAAATGACTGACAGCTCTAGTTTTCTTAGATGTAGAACTTACAAAATGAGTATCTTAAGGCCCAGGAAAGGAAGACGTAAGTAGACAGAGGAGGAAAAGAAATGCATACAAGTGAACATAAGCAGCATGCGTGTTAGTATCGTCTTCACCATCACTGAACAGGAACGGAATTCCTGGGGATCCCACTGCAAACAGTCTGCAGATACCAAGGTGATTTTTACCCTCAAAGACCTATTCTAGCTAGGGGAAGAAGTCAAAAAGATTTTTTTTTAATTATACAGTGCAAAGTTCTCTGTACTGAGTATCTAGTTGGCAACCAGGAACCATTTTGGAGTCATTAATCATGGGGAATTTGGAAGCTTCTTCAGTTTCTCATGTAAAGAATAGATGAGAGTATGTACACACCAGGAAACTCAGCCAGTTAACTTGAAGTCTGGTAAGAGTCTGGGGTTGCAGGGTGACAGAGGCTTCAGAAAGGAATCAAGGAAGCAGTGAATGGCCACTAAACAAGGACAGCATTGTTCATGCTGTATCTACCCAGACCCAAAGATGGAAGGACAGTAAGAGAAGGGAGAAAGGAAAGATGGAGAGAAACTGAAAGCAGGCAGCCTCATCTACGGCTCCTCCTGGAGTCAGGAGACGGGAAGCTGTGAGTCCTTCCTTGTGCCTCTCTGAGTGTGAGCGCCTCAGCAGGTCTGTGCAAGTCTAACGTGTAAACGTACCTTTCCGTATGCAACATGGATCTTTACATTGTCATCCTACTCTCACAACACTAAGTATTGAAGGTTATGGGTGATATGAGGAATTTTCAGGAGTAACTGACGCTTTGTGTCCTTCCTCTTTTCTTCTTCAAGTATCTCACATTCTTCCCCCAGTAAGATGCAGCAGCTAGATCCTTGGTACAATTTTGATGAATGACTGACTAAAGAGAAAAAGGCAAGGAGCAGAATAAGCCTGAGATTATGAGCTGAGTTGATTAAAAGGATCAGTGACAGCGTGATAGAAGTCCAGAGTGGCAGCTGGCTTTAAAGAAATAGCAGTTCTCATTCCTCACAGTCTTCATGTCATTTCCTCACACCATGTCCTCAGTCTGTGGCTTCTTTCCTCTTCCTCCACCTGGATCACTTCCTCTTGTCCACATATACATCATTCCCTTAGCTGAGACTTTGTTGGACCCACACTAGAGACTGAGCTGCTGTGGCCTCTCAGCACCTGGTATGTACTTCTCTTAGAAAATCTATCACCATGTCATTTATGATTATTTATTGCTGTGTCTAAGCATCACTTCATGGAACACAATGTAAATTAAAGGAGTCAGTTTACTCAGAGACACTAAGATTGATAAGATTCCCAGCTTAGTAGACTGTAAGATTGGTCCTAATTCTTTTCCAGTGCCCCTGTTTCATAAAAGCACCTTTGTACTACGGCCTGAGAGAAATTGTACTTTCCCACCACCTGATTTCGAAGTATGTAATGCAAACGTCTGGCATGGAGAGTCTCTAAAACATTTTTAAGAATACTATGGTTTCAAATGAATTTCAAAATATTACTCAAAAAATTATTTTTTCCCTAATTTGACATCTTCATCAAACTTTGGGTCAAACTGCTAGCATTTTAGTGTGAATCAAGGCCATACTACCAAATGGCAAAGGTAAACCTTGTCCTCTTTATTTCACTTACTCATGGCAAAGGGGAGCATCCTTGATAAAGCAGTAGGCAGGATTAATGATTTTGAATCTTGAATATTGTCTTTTCAATACTCCATGTACTGAGAGGAAACAGGAGTGGAACATAAGGTATTTCTCCTGCTCCATACCCAAGTGCTGGAGCAGTCTTGAAGAATAGCTCATGTGTGAGGGAGCTGCAAGCTGTACCAGGTACACTGGCCAAAGAATGCCATTTTTACTTGAAAGAATGACTAACAGCCTATGGCTATTCTGATTCAAGTATTTGGAAGACAGTCTGTCAAAAACCAGGCAAAGACTGTCACTTGTAGGAAAACACCTGACAATACTTGTAGTTAATGATATGATTTGAGCTGTCAATCCAAAATTAGAATTTTGTAAAGCATGTTTAATCAGTCAGTGTACTGAAGAGGCAGATTCTCCCCGATGTTTGACAAGCCACACCTGTCTTTCTTCTCTTGCCCTACACTGGGTAAGTGATAACCAAACCTGGTGCCAAACAGAAGTTTAAATCACACAAACCTTAGCCATGCACAGGAATGCCTATCCTACCACAATAAAACCCAAAGCTACTCTCCCTATGCTGGATAGCTCATTGTCAACCTGACATACCTGGGTGGAAGGATCCTCTACTAAGGAATTTTCTTCATTGGACTGGCCTATGGTCATGTCTGTGGGGCATTTTCCTGATTGTTGAGTGATGTGGGAGGGCCCAGCCCACTGTGGATGGTGCCACCCCTGGACAGGTGGTCTGTGTGGTATAAGAAAACAGACTGAACACAGGCCAAGAGAGTAAGCCAGTAGGCAGCTATCCACCATGGTCTGTGCTCCAGGTTCCTGCCTTGGCTTCCCTTGATGTTGAACTGTGAGCTGAAAGTCAAATAAACCCTTTCCTCCCCAAGTTGGTTTTGGTCATGTTTTTATCACAGCAATTGAAAGCAAATAGGACATTCCCCTTATTTCACTCAAAGAATCTCAGACATGATTTGGTATTGCTTTACTCTTTCCAGAAGTCATCTCTACATGGAAGATGAGATTTGTATCCCCTCAGAGTATGTGTAGTGCCATTATTCTTGACATCCTTGCCAGTGTTCAGTGAAGGATCCGTTCCTTTCTTCTGTGAGCAACCACAAGACCAGGGCACCATGAGCAGGGTGCTCTATACAGTGAACTCTTTTTATCTGGCTCTGGCCTGGACAACAGCTCTACTGCCTTCTGGTATCATACTTGAAACCCCTGCCTACTGCCCACATAGCTTCAAATTGTACGTGCCACGACTGCTAATGACTGACTAATAACTGTGCTAATTTGTACTGCATTTTCCAGAAACTCTGTTGTAGATTGACCAACGTAAATAATTGTTCTGTAGGAACATGGGTCCTTAAATGGAATTTCCACCCTTGATAGTATGTTATGACATAGGTCTACCCATGGGTCTCAGATTGAATTATACAAGTTGATTCCAGGAAAAATTGAAGTCAATTGACTCTGGGCTCAGGGAATGCTCCTGTTCCCTGACTGTTGTTTATGGGCACCAACTAGCTATTGACCTTTGTTCTATAGAATACTTAGGGAAAAGCCAGTACCTTGTGCAATGTGTGGGCCCACCAGGGGTTCATGTATGTAAGCAACAACTTGTGCTATGCTGAGATACAAGGCTCAAGGGTAGCTGTCTTACCAGGACTCTATGAGACTTAAAGTGTCTCTGCCATTGTTACTTCACTTCTGCTAGAAAAACAAATCCAGATCCTAGTATTATAGTGTGGAGACTCCAATGCACGATAGGCACAGACTCTACTGGAGAGCAGACCAGACTGCTTCATCCCAGTCTTCCTAAAGGGGCCAAGGGAAAATATAAATTTATTGGAAAATTTAAAATGTGATCATTAAAGACTCCAGGCCACAATCTAACAGCCTCTAAATGGCCAATCTGGCAGACTCCGAGGCCCCTCAGGTTTCAGCATGGGTGGTATTTGAGGGTGGTGATATAGAGGGCAGGAGGTGAAATTTCTGGACCGGATGGAATTGACTGGAATTCCCCAGATGGGGAAGCTTAAAAGTGAGTCACGAACACAAAAAAGAAAGAAAAAGAAACTTCTCTGAAGGGTTTCTCATAACCACTCAAAAAACTTTAATTCCAGTAAAGGAGACAGACATGGGGACAGAGGTACGTGATTTGGGTCGATTGAAAATTTACTGAAAGAATGTATTCAGCAGGAAGATGAAGAAGGAGTCAACTGGCTTTTACTCCTCTAAAATGCTAGTTCAGAATTAACTTTCACATCTGCTGAGACCAGCCAACAGGCAGGCATATCTTGTGATTCTCAAATTAACAATTTATCAAGAAACCTACTTAATGTATTTAAAGTGGGTCCATTAAGCATTCCTCCTACAGCATTCTAGAGCTTTCTTCCTCTTTCTTCTCATTCACTCAGTGTTTGTAGCATGGGAAACAGCCCATCCCACTGCACTACTGCCATAGAAATCTCCTACCTTCACTCATTGCCATGCCTTGGAGGAAGAACAGCATCTACTCAGGAAAGTTGGTGTGGAGCAATGGGTTCATAACTATTATGCTGAATATTCCAATGAACCAGAACCCCTAACTAGCCCCAAGCAAGACCTTTGATGGTAATTCAAGGCAATTATTTTTAATAAGAATATTCCCAAATTATCTGGAAGGCTTAGTACCTCCTTATCACCCTGGCTGTGGCTATTAAGAAGGCAATAGATAACCTCGAGTTATAAGTTGCCCATGAAGAACAAGATAACACTCAAGTAAACATTCATCTATCAGTGAAATAACCCAGGAAATAAAAATGATAATGGAAGTAATGGCCCTCATAAGAGACCTCTCAGCAGTCAGTCTCTCCAAACCAAGATCTCAAATTACTAACCTGGATATTAGATGTTTTGCTATTGGTGTTTTTGAGAGTGTCACTTAGCCCAAGATAGCCTTGAACTTGCTGTATTGCTGAAGGTGGCCTTGAACTCCTGTTACCTATACCTTCTAAATGTAGAGATTATAGGCAAGGGCCACCATGCCTGGTTAAAAGGCTTGATATTAGAGGCTGCAAAATATGAGTTTCTCAAATCATTTAATCTTGCGAATGACCTTGAAGAGTTACAAGCTTTACTTCAGCAAACGACAGGGAAATCAGGGTCCCGGCACCAAATGACAGGAGATATATAGCAAAGTGGCTCCAAACTCCATGACCTCCAAGCTCTGCGCACCAAGGCTCCCTCACCCAATATCCCAATCTGAAGCAGTGACAACTACAATAAGCCTGTGAAGGACTCGACATCTTCCAAGAGCAACACTAGTGACAGTTGCCACTTTACCTCTGCTGATTCATTGGTCTCCTTATAACTTACAAGTCCTCATGGGCTTATGGAGCTCCAATAAGCTTTAACAAGTCACTCTCAAACTTTTAGGGAAAATAGAAATAAAACACAGGGCAGGAGCTGGAGAGATGGCTCAATAGTTAAGAGCAAAGACTGCTCTCGCAGATGACAGGGTTCAGTTCCCAACACCCACATGGCAACTCAAAACTGTCTGTAACTCCAGTCTGAGGGGATCTAATTCCATGTTCTGGCCTCCACATGCACTACACACACATGCTACAGTTATAATCATGTAGGCAAAACATTCATACACATAACATACAAATATTTTTTAAATTTAAAAACAGATATCAGAACTATTATTTTAACTAAACTCTGGGTGATCATAGCACTTGTTGCCCTAAAAGCTCCATAGTTTGATAGATGACCTGACCCAATGAGTAATAAATCAGATTCAGGTTAGCTTTTGCCACGCCAAATGGCTTCACAAAATGAGGTCCTATAGATCTTTTTCATATACACATACATATGCATATATATATATATATATACACACCCTTCTACCTGGTTAAAATATCTATAGTCTAATACATTTTTAAAACTAATCCAACAAGTGTTAGGCATCATTAGATAGAAAATACTGAGGGAAATAGTAGTTAGTCCAACTATATCCCTTTTTACTACTCTAATTTGGTCAGTGTACAAAGCTAATAGAAATAAATGATGCCTAAGAGGATTTACCGGTCTCCTTAGTAAAGCCCCCATGTTTAACATTATAGACATTACTGACCCTTTGTAAGAGCAACTAAAAGGTATTTTGATTATATACGTTTGGTTAAATACTCTCTTTGGTGCCTATTTTGATGGTCTCTCAGCCACAGATTGCCTGTACCTTTGAAAGCATATGACACATCTTCACCTACTTCCCCATGGAGTATTTCAAGGACTCTGACAGTGCACTGGGTATTTGCTGGCAAGACTTAACCATAGTCAACTTCCTCTAGGAACATAGGTGAGCATTACACTGAGAACATCTTCCTCCAAGGATATTTTAAAGATGTACTCACACAGAATATATAACTGTATGTTACAACTGTTTCCAACTGGGACTGAGTCATTGTGTCTCATCAGATTTAAAACTAGCACTTGAGCAAAATTTCTGGACATTATTTGATCTGTCAAAGGATGAGCCATACCCAAACCAGGAAAGAATCAATTCTTTACATTATTAGCACCTCTTCTTTGAAGCAGACCTAGTGCTTATTGGTTCTATTCCAATTTAGGAGGCAATATATTCTTCTATTACAAATTTCACTCAAGCCTATTTATGCTGATTCTCAAAAATCAGCCTACTTTTCATGGGGTCCCTATAATAAAATGCTGTAAATGGAACAGGTCATTAATGCTCATCAGAGAGTCTTTCACTGTAGAGGCATTAACAGCCTCCTTTCATGCATCCTGAAGTCTTTGGACTACCTTTCATGACAATAACTTGTACATGGCGCCCAGTGCATGAATTCCAGAGTTCCTTACTGCACACAATTAGACTCTCAATTTCTAAGTGTGTGTTGGGATCTTTTGAGATGGATGGGAGCTTTGATATGTCCTGAGACCAGTCTTTGTCCAGATGTACCAGGTTAATATTTACCCAGCCTCCATTATGCCTTAGAGTAGGAATGGCAGCAGTACAAGGTTAGCACGGTTGCAAAGGCCTCCTGATCAATAGTAGAAACAGTACTTATAGGATAAATCTTATCTTAGATCCTCTAGCATATCCTGTAATCAAGAGAGAATGATTTCCTCTGTACCCGGAGCAATGGTACCCGGAGAGGTCACCCTTTGTATTATTTGTATTATTGTTTGCTTTTTTGTTGCTGTGATAGAAACACTGACCAAGGGAACCTATAAAAGGAACAGTTTGTTTAACTTACAGTTCCAAAAGGGCAAGAGTCTGTCATGGCAGCAAAGGTGGCCAGTGTAGACTCCGAAGCTAAGCCCTCACATCTTCAAGCAGGCACAGGAAGCAGAGCCTGACTGGAGATCCAACAAAACTTAGAACTGTCTAAGCCACCTCCAGTGACATGTTTCCTCCAGCACGGCCACACCTAAGACCTCCCAAAACAGCGCCACCAACTGGGGACAAAATGTCCAAAAACTTAGAACTATGGGGGACATTCTCATTCAAACTACCACACCCCTCTTCCAGAACAACCTATCCTTGGAATCAAGTGAGTAATCATGAAAAAAAAAATCAGTATATTTCATGGATGGCAGTGGCCCCATCAGAAAAGACAGAGGACAGTGACTGGAGAGCTTCTGCTTTCCATTTCATCACAGAAGATCCTTAACTCCAGGCCCAGAGCTACTGAAGACTGGCCAAACCTCCAGAGTCACCTTGGCACAAGAGGATGATATGATTGACAACCAGTTTCATCAACCTCTTTACAGAACATTGGACCAATGATACACCCAATGTCAACACTTCTTTAACCAAGGTTTTTTTCTCATTGTGGATGCAAACCTTAGGAAACTCCTTTATCTGATCAGTGGATTCCAGACATTTGAAATATAAATATAAAATTCACCAATCACTGCACATACTGAGATATCTGGCAAAACCTCACCAAAACGCTCCTTATCATCCCAGAGTTTCAGAAATTACTGATAGTAACCAAAATGCTTGTCTCATCTCTCAAAGTGCATAATGTTGGGACCATGACCATGTATACACAGCAAATTAATGTTACTTCAGCATTTCATAGATCACCTACCAGCCACACACTAGACAATTATCGAAGAAAATAGCAGTTAATAAATATACTGGAAAAGGTGAGCAAGAGGAGAGGTACCTGCCCTGAGAAGTGAGGAATGAATAAAAGACAGTAATGGTTAGAAGGAAGAAGACTGTATTGGGCATTCAAGAAAGAACCTGGCTTATTCTAAGAACTGAAAGACGTTTACTGCAATTAGAGAGTAGAATAAGAGAAGGCTGTTGGTAACAGGAAAACAGAAACCTCTCAAGGCATTTCAAATCAAGAATTAATGGATCTAATTTTTAACAACTATGATGAAAAAGTTAAGACAAACAGAGGACAGGAAAGCAACTCAGCCATCAGAATGAACAGGAAGCAGGAGGCGGAGCAGAATCACTAGAGCCCATGCTGAATTCATCTGGCAGAAGCCATACCATAGTAATGACTACTTGGTGGGAGTTGGAGCCACAGAGGGACCAGGAAATGAAGACACTATGTGAGGTGGAGGAGGGGTGGCAGGAAAACCCTCCTAACCCTCCATCTCTCACCAGTGCCTTTGGTGAGCCTACTGGAGCCAGATGATGTGGGAGCTTGGGAACGCGTTCTTTCAGGGTGACCTGACTGTGATCAATCAAAGCAGGAGAAGGAACACAATGGAAGGCAAACTGACAAATCACACAGGGATGCTCAGGAAAGATAAAAGGGAAATCTCAGCCAAATCACTCAGGGTCTTCTAGCTTTTCACCCCAAATGCAATGGGGACTCGTTGAAGGGTTTTAAGGCAGAAGTCGAGATTTTGCATTAAAAAGGACTAAATATTTTAATATTTTTCTTTTCAGTTTAGTTCCTGACCATACGAATTATAAAAGCTTTTTGTAGTAGATGTGATATGAAAGCACTGTTGGCCCCATTTAAAAGGTACATCGGCGAGTCAGGCTGTATCTGGAGACTAGAATAATGAGGCACCTGGGAACCATGTCATCCAAGAACCCAGCTGAGGTATCAGTCACATTTTGCCTAGAGAAGAGAGCTCAGAGGGGATATATGACAGCTGGCATAGCACGTGATATACGGCCTGCAGAGGAGGATTGTCTGCTCCCTTGATTTTCCAGAGGAAAGAGGGAGGAATTATGGGCAGACAGCAAGAAGGCAAATTTTATTTCAGTTTGGAAAAGTAAACTTCCCAATCCCTGAATCCATTCAACAATGAATGAACCTCCTCCCCCACAAGACAGAAATTACCAATGAGGAAAAGCAATCCAAGGGAAACTTCTATTACTTGGGGTAGACTACGGCACAGTCATAACGTCACAGAATGTCAGTAGCTTCATACAGAGGAAGTGTTCCTAATCACACTGTGCATCCAACATGGGACAGTGGAGGGCGTTAATCCCCGAGGTCACTCAGATGCTAGTGATGGGTATATGAGCATTCATGACCTACACTAGGAAGGTCCTTTTGGAACTTCCATTTCTAAGAAAGGGTAAGTGTTCCCTCATTCATATATTTCAGTGAAAGGCATCTCACACAGATACAGTTGTTTTAAACCATGGGTTCAGGAAGCGTAACACCAGAAATATTTGGAAAAGAACATTAATGGCATCCATAAACATCAGTTTTCTGAGTATGTATGTCCTACTCACTTTGCAGGATGATGAGCAAATATAATCACGTGCATGAAAATTTTTCGTAGGCAATAAAGCACCATGAAAACAAATGGATGCCCATAATTTGCATATCTAGTTCATGGATCTCTCAGTACCAGTACAATGCTATTGACTTATCGGCCATATAGAGCTCAGAGGAAGGAAAAGAACAGGCTTTTGGTTGCTACCCCATAGCCTGGCATTTCAGTGGCAGGGACAGTGGTCCAGATGTCCTAGTAACCCCATATTCTACTCTCCTCCCTGACAGCAGTCTTCCACATGTGATACGGCTGAGATGGGGGTCACCTTATTATTGTACAATTAGTGCAATTAGAAGCTCAATAAAGATTTTCTAAAAGACACTAGGAATTAACAAACTCTTATGGTTTGAATTTGAAATGTTTGGATCCTTGATCCTTAGTTGTGGTGATGTTGGTGGAGGAGGCTGTGGAATTTTTGATTTCTACAGAGCAGAAGTGGATGGCTGGGAAAGTGCCTTGAAGGAGACATGTGCTTCGGCTTCTGGTCTCACACTGTGCTCCTTGATCCACCAATATGTCAGGAGCTCTGACCTCCATGAACTCCATCACATGCTCTCCTCCATGATGGACTGAAACCATGAACTAAAAGAAAGCTCTCTTCCCCTCAGTTGCTTCTATCATGCCACAACAAAGTAAAAGTAACAAACACACCAGAATTTTGAGTTGATTTAATTTCTTATTGAGACCAATCTAAATTGACTCACTGTTATTAAGAAAATGTGACTAGTCAACTAACCAAAATATTGGTTAGTTCCATCTGGTTAGTTCCACCCAAATATTGGTTGACTTCCGTTTGTTTAGATGGAAGACAAATGAAATGATTCAAAAGTCCTTTTTAAGAACAAAAACAAAAATTTCTATCTGCATAGCTTTCTTCTTGGAGACATAAAAACACAATGATAATCTGAAAATAATGACCTGGGCTTCATGACTTGTGAAAAATATTTTATTCTTTTTAACAAAGTATTTTCTTCTTTCTATTTAATAAATGTATTCTTCTTCCCCTATCCACTTCTTACTTTGTTGCTTTTTTATTAACTTGATAGTGTGAAACTTCCTGAACTTTATTTACTGTGTCTCCATTAGCATAGTGGCAAGACAAAGCGGACGTAATCCTTCATTCTTACTAGCTATTCTGATATGAAAGGAGGCTGGCCTCATAGTAGATACTCTGTCCTCATAGAATGGGTCTGGCTTGGTCCAATAAAAAGTAAGAAATGTGAATCTTACAAAATCAGATCAAAACTTAGGGCCTCTGACTTAAAGAAACCTTTATCACAAGAAAAGGTGTCTGAGCCCCTTGGACTATGAAAATGATCCTCCAGTCTACAAACTCCTAAGCCTACCCATTTCACATGCCAAAGGGGTAGGGGAGTGTCAGTGGTAAACATAACCCCTTTGGGGAAAGATCCTTGGCCCTCACAATAGCAGTTTTCTGTCGAGGTGGCATTTTTCCCAACACATTATGCAAAAGCCAGTTGGAGAAGATGCTGAGGACTGTTATTTCCTAATTTGATTCTGCCATTTCCAGTAATGGAAAGCTGCACTACAGCCATCCATCTTAATAAGTGACAGATGCATTTCATTAAAATTTCCTTAAATAATTTCTTGTGGTTTTAGAAGGAGGGGAACAAACAAGAAAGAATGCTGTTTTGTGCTCTCCTGCATGTCAACATTTCAGGAGCCATTAAACAAAGCAAGAGGTCCTCTCAGGTTGAAAATTAAGTGGTCAACTGATGCCAAGTCAGACGTGTTTCTCAAAGCACTTCCTCATTGGTTTGAGGCACGAAAGCCTGTTAGACCGTGTGTTGGCAAATGAGTAATAACAGTAATTACATGTGATTTGACAATTTGTATTACACTGTGTCCCCCACAACACTTTATGGAGTAGGGATACATAAATCTGTAAATGGACTCTTATCAACTTTGTAGGGGTCTAAAGAAAATCAGGTACAATAAAAGAATTCAGTACAGAGTTCAAGGGATTTCAGTTCTAGTCTTATGATTACTGATTATGAGCTCTGTGACCTTGGCCAACACAATGGCTTGATCTCTCTATGTCTCCATTGCCTTTTATACTGTGAAGATATGATACATGTCAAAACAACTTCACAGGATTATTGTGAGCATTAAATGAGACAATGAACAGAAAGAGCTTGCTAAATTATAAACATTCACAAAAACACCTTCATGAAATAAAACCTCCTTCCTCCCGCTTCATCTTCCCTCTCTCTTCCTCTCCACTCTTGCTTTTTCCTTCTTTCTTTCTTTTTTTCTTTCTTTCTTTCATCTTTCTTTCTATCTTTCCTTCCTTCCTCTCTTCCCCATTTCCACATCCCTAGTGTACAGAGCAATACCCAGCACACAGGAGGTGGGTATTAAATAAATATTATTGGTTTTATAATTGTGATAGTCAGTCTTATGTGTCAACTTGACTAGGCTACAGGATGTCCAGATATTTGATTCTGGGTATATCCAAAGGGTGTTATTGGTTGATCTTGCTATTTGAATGAATAGCCGAGAAAATAGATTGCCCTCCTGAAGTGTGTGGGAACCATCTAATCAGCTGAAGACCTAACTAGCAAAATGACTGAGCAAGAAGAAACTTCACCCACCTGAAATCCTGAGCTGGGACAACACCCTCCACCCTGACACTAGAACTTACTGCATCAGCTCTCTTAGTCTCAAGCCTTTAGATTTAGACTGGAAGTTACGCCACCAGCTTTCCTGGGTCTCCAGCTTGGCACTTGCAGAGAGTTCTCAACCTTCATGATTATATGAGCTAATTCCTTACAGTAAATCTCTTTACAGATGAAGAGAGGGAGATCATCTAACTGACAGATTCTGTTTCTTACAGTAAACACAACACAATACAATGGAAATGTTAACAATAAGAAGTCACACGAGTTGCCTTGACCTTTTAAGTAGAAACAAAGAATTGAAAATTGAGGTTAAGTCAGAGAAATCTAACAAGAAAGTTCAATTATAACTCAGGGCATGTCTCACACTTGAACATCCAAGCAGGATCCTTCAAGGTTGTGCCGTTTATCCTAGCACTGTTGTGCTATTCTCTTCTGAGCTCTCATTACATGCTCAGCAGTGTACATGCCTGATCTCATTTAATCCTCACAAGCCTATTATTAACCATTCTCTACCCTCACGTGTGAAACACTGAGTCTCCGGAAATTCCAATCACTCACCCAGTGTCACAGAGCTGATGACAGAATGGTACAACCAGGCCTAAATTCTTTAATACCAGGCCACTGCCCCCAGTTACATCCGTGATGGAAAAATTGTGGCTGTACCATGTAGCAAGCACTGTGTGCTGAATATTGACACAATCCAAGCCAAGTAGACTTAAACATGATGGGATGTATTGCCCCATAACAGAAAAGCACACTATAGATGGGTTCTTCAATTAGTTTGATCCAGATTTCTGTTCCATGTCTCTAGATCTGTGCTTATCCTTCTGTTGGCTTCATCTCAGCTGGCTTCTCTCATGGAATCAAGTGGTGACAATGGTTCCCACACAATGTTTATGCCCTATATCATACAGAGTGAAGTGAGAAATAAATCTTCTCTAAAACTCCATTCTGATTTGGACTAAGCTGAGAGAATCAGAGTGGTCAAGATATGGCCACACACAGAATGCTGTAGGTGGTTCACATTGATTGATGTAGGCTTGGGTAGTACCCTGGCACTAGGCCAACACCTGAGCAAAGAAGATGAGATTTCACACTCTAAGGGTGCAGTTGTGTATGTCCCAACTCAGTCATACCCCGTGTAGGAAACTCATTGCAATCATAGGAAAGAGCGGAATGAGACTAGGTGAGCAGCCAACACAGGTTCACTGGGACATCCAAACCACTATCCTGTTTTAGTGAAGTGCCTGGGCACCAACTGCCTATTTTCTCCTTCTTCTGAGCTATATATGGCCTGTCCGGTCAAATATCTTTCTTCCCTTCCAACCACATAGTAGTCCAACAGACATAAAAAAGCTACCAACATATGAACCCTAATGGATTGACAAAGACAAATAAGGTGCCATTCAATCTCCAGAAGACTTATAGTCTGGTAAAAGTGACAAATGACTACAAAGAATTTGGAGAGGAAGAAGAGGAAATTGCTCAGAGGAAATGGGATGTAATGTGTGCGGTGGTCACTTGGAATCTCAGAAGCCAAATTGAAGCACACTCTTCAATCCTTTAAGTTCCAGCAGCATCAGCCCAAAGTTCTGACTATTTCTTGAAAACTCGTTTATCATTTTCCCTGATTTGTTTGGACCAATGCCTTGTTCCCTATTCTCTTTCTCAAACTTTGAACCTCAAGACATGTGTAGTGCTCTGGGGGCTCCTAATTCATCCCTCCTTCCTCCTTCCTTAGTACATCTCTCATTGACTCATGTTATTCAGCCTCCTTTCATTGTAGACACTGGGGAGGGGTTGTGTTTAAATATTCTTATTTGTAGCCTGCCCACAGTATTGCCGTTGTTCAATATATATCTGTCAACAATAGTTGCCTTGCTGATAAAGGATTTCAATCCCTGGAGCTATTAATCAAATGTTTTTTGACTACTTCTAAATTCATTTCATCTTGAAATATTTATAGTTTTCAATCATCAGCAAGTTGCCTGGTTGCTTTTTTTCTACTTATTTGTACAGTAAGATTAGCAACTGGGCCTCTTCTCCTTGTTCTATAGATTTTTCGGTCTTGGAAGCTTAGACATTTCCAAAGCCTCATGAGGTTATGAGGAAGTATCTTTGACTACCCACATTTTAATGGACAGAGGAAAATACAATATCCTGAAATACGATACATCTTATCCGAAGCAACATAGAACCCAACCTGCATTGCCATTTCCTGGAACATCTTGCCTGAGCTCCTGGATTTTCTCATTCCTCACACCATTAGTGTCTTCTAAGGGATTCAGCTGAGGAGGAACTGAGTGCATCGCAGGCAGGAAGAAGAGAGAGGGGATTTGCTGAGCACTTAGTATAAAATATACTTGTTTGCAGATTTCCCTATATACACATCATTTACTTCTTTACAGAGGTCTTAAAAGGATAGTTATCATTATCTCTTTGCACAGAAATGTTAGTGAGGAAATGAACCAGGTCTGATGGCATAAGTCTGCAATCCCAGCTACTAGGGAGGTGAAATAGGAGGATTACAAGTTCAAAGCCTACCTGGTCTACAGAGTGAGATCAAAGTCAGCCTAGAAAACTTAGTGAGACCCTGTCTCAAAATAAAAGGTAAAAAAATAGAGTGATGTCCTAAACATCTATATTACCTCCTCCAAGACTCAGGGAACATGACAGAAGATGGCACAGGCATGTGAAAATTGGAGGGTGAGAGAGAGTTTATGAAATGTTTTCTTCGAGATATAACATGCCTATTGTATCCAGGAACTCACAGAGGCAATGGCCACCTGCACAAAACTGGACCCATCAACATTCCGTTATGAGCTGGGGAGGGCTCATAAGGCCCCTCCTCCTTGAGGATCTATATCCATTTAATTGTTGCAAGAGGGGGGAGTCATATTCCTCAGAGGTATAACCAGTTACCCTTGCTCAAGTAAATAATCCCATCCATGCTCATGCACGTAACCCTAATTAAACGCAGAGGGCCACAAAATAAGGAAAGATAGGAAGGTAGGAAAGGACTTGTTTGGGAGGAAAAAGGTGTTCAGAAAGAGAGAGAAAAGAATTATAGGATGGGGAGGAATATGAACAAAGAATATTTTACATATATATGTAAAGAATATATTATAAAAAAATAAATGTATTTTTCACTCCTCTTAAGGTTTAGGGATCATCACAGAAGAGGGGGTGGAAAGACTGTAAGAGCCAAAGGGGGTAGATGACTACAATAAAATGTATTTTCTAGATACAACAGGGCAGTTGCACATATGAACTTGCAGTAGTTGGGAGAGAATGCACAAGACCTGTGTAAGCTCAAGGCAGACAAAACCCCAGCATGGAGGGAGGAAATGACATGACATCCACCCCGGCTGCTGAGAGAGGGAGTCAGCTTTCTTTACAGGTGTGATCACTCTAGTTTGACCATGCTCCAAGAGAGGAACCCATGCCAAAAATTATTTGGGCAACACAAATTGGAGTCAAGGCACTTCAAGAAAAGAAAGAAACAGACACAAAGTTGGGTGCATAGGGAGGTGGGGATTTGGATCTGGGAAGAGAGAGGAGAGGTGATAAATATGATCATATAGATTGTATGAAATTCTCAAAGGATTAGTAAAAATATTATTTAAAAAGAAAAGCAGTGAGCTGGGACTTGGGTGACACCTCAGGAGTTAAAAGAGTGTACTGCTCTTTCATAACTACTTGCAACTCCAGGGGATTCGGTGTCTTTTTCTGGTCTCTATAGCCACTGTACTCAAGTGTACATCCACATTCTTTCTCTGTCTGTCTGTCTGTCTCTCTCTCACACACACATACACTAATTAGTAATAAAATAAAATAATTTTTAAAGCAGAGGGCTAAGGATGTAATTATAACTCTTGCCTAGCATATATAAGGTACTGGTTTCAGTTCTTGGTACTATACACACACACACACACACACACACACACACACACACACACAAACACACACACAAAGAAGAATGTACAGTTGGGAATTATATATGTAAGCTACCCAGGGCTAATAACATCAAAACTGATCCTCAAAACTCATTCTCAGATCAAACCCTGCCCTTGTCTCTCAGTGTCAACAAATCAAGGAACTTATGGGTGCTTAGAAAACAGTATCTGAGGAATGTTGGAGCTTCTTGCCATGATACTTTTTGTTAATGATTTGATGGTGGTAAAAAATATAGCTTGGGAAATAAAATGCTTTCTGATCCCTTTGCTGTCACTTTCTGGCTGAGTGACCTTGAATATAATTCCACTTGACTTCTCGGAGCCTATCCATAAATAGTTTTAAATAGATAGTTTGAATGCTCAGTGAAGGGGTTTGTTGATGACTTGGCTCTCTTTGTCCCTGACAATCTTAAAAATATTTGAAAGTTTAATGAAGACCTTAAGAGTGGATTCAGACTATCAGCTGTTGCCAGTCCAGCTTCCCTGGAATAAAAGCCCAGGATTTAGAACATCAATGTGCAGCAGCAGAGGGTGAAATAAAGACTCGTATGACTGTACTGTCCTATGTGGGCTTTCCGTGGCTGATCCCAGAGAATGTCCTGAGGAATTAATCTTCATTCAAAGAATTAGCTAGAAGTCAAGTCATAGAGGGGTAAGGTGAAAATAATGGGAATTTCCTAATCCAGAAAAGGGAGGAAGCAAAGAAGAGAGTGAGAGAGTGACAGAGGGAGGGAGGAAGGAAGAGAGAGGAAGAGAGGGAGGGAAGGAGAGAGGGGGGGAGCATGAGATTTCTAAATACATTCCTTTCTAGTGTGCACAGTATGGATAACAGGTCCATTCCACCTCTTTCACAAAGTTACTCTAAGAGCTCAGTGAAGTAAACCAGAATAGAAAGAGCAGGTTACTATATCCTACGTGAGTTTCATGATTGCTCTGCCTGTCAGTTTAATTTTTCTTTCTTTCCAGGGAACAATACAATTGGTATGTAAACTGCTCACTTACATTATTTGAACATTTTGAGGGAGAGAGAAGGCTAGTACACATGTCATAAGAATCTACTATAGACAAAGTTTGTGAAAGGATATAAAATTATGAAACATATTCTCACTCTCTCTAAGGACTGGATATCCCTCCCTGTATGTTCATCATATAACTGATACTAAAGCTAGTTTCAGAGTTAGGTGAGCAGGATAATGACTGCCAAAGGAAGTCTCCATAGAAAAGGAGAACTAAATTTGCAGATGGAATTAAGATTGCTAACCCACTGGCCTGAGATGGGAGAGAGTCCTGCGGCCTGTGGGTAGGCCCAGTGTCATCTCAAGAGTCCTGATAAGTGGAAGAGGGGACGGAGGAGTGACAGTCAGAGAAATGGTTGTATGTCACTGGCTTTGAAGATGGAAGAATAAGGCCCAGAGACAGAGAATTGGGTAGGCTTATGAATGAGGGAATTGTCAAGAAAACAGATTTTCCCCTAGAAAATACAGAGGAAATGAGACGCTGCTGATACTTTGATTTTGACCCTTTTGGAGTTCTGACCTCCAGAACTTAAGAAATAAAAATTGGTAGTGTTGTAAGGTCTTAGTTTTTGTTGCTATTGGTTGGTGTTGTTGCATTTTTAGTGTATGCATTTTTAGGGAACCTGCATTCACATACACAAACACACATGCAGGTACACACACATTCACATAACTGAAAAATAAATCTGTTTTTAAAAACAGAAAGTTGATGCTATTAACTAAGAAAAGAATGAAAATATACACAGAGTGGAAATAGACACACATTTTGTATATGTATATGTACCACATGCATTCAGGTGACAGCAGAGGCCAGTGGGTGTCTGTTGGAGCTCCTGAAATTAGAATCACAGATGGTTGTTAGCTGCCACGTGGGTGTCTAGTCCCAGCCCCCAGGTTTTTAATACTTTTACACAGTAGCCATAGGAAACTAACAGAGAGCTCAGTTTTGAGGTTTCAGAAATTTTTATGTATTTGGATCCATCCTTATTGTCCTGTACTTGCTTTTTAATTAGGGTACAGAGTAGCAGGTTTCTCTCATGGCGTTTTCATGTAACTTGGTCTGGATGACCCTCCTCCCCCTTTGCACTTTCATATCACAGGTGTCTATTACCCTCCACATCTCCTCTCCTTAAAACATTCTTCTTCCCTCCCTCACGTTCCCCTTTGCATTTTCATGATCTCATCCCACACTTCCCACACTTACTCCACATAAACATAACCAGTCTACTCCTGTCTTAGTGGCCTCGTCAGGCGGGTGCAGCCCTCACCCTCTCCCCAGCAGTATCACCCGTTTAATGCCCCATGTGTCCAGCGGGAAGGAACTACCTCTGAACTTAAGCAGGGGACCCATACCACAATTTTAAGAATGCAGAACTTTCAGTGGGAACTATGGTGTTCCCAGGCTCTGGAGCTTTTCTGTCCTTGGAACAAGATTCAGGTTTTTTTGTTAGCCTGTTCATTTATGTTAGAAATAAAATTCAACATAAGATTTTGAAGCCCTCTTTCTATAAACCTAATTTTTCTTCACATTCCTTGAGAATTTCAGAGAATATATTATTTTCTATCTAATCCAAAAAGTCTGTACTTGTGTTCTTCTTACAAACACTTGCTAAGTCCTCTTATAGCAACCCAGAGATTTAAACATTCTTTGGAATTTTTTTAGCCCGATTTCGTCACTGGAACATGATGCTCTCAAATCAGTTGTGACTTCAGGGCCTTCACACTCATCTATGCCCACCCATGTTCCAGAAGGGAAACCACTATTGACTCAAAACCAATTGGTCCCATTGCTAGGGCAATTATCAATCTAGGGTACAGATATGAGCGCAACTGAGATTCTTAGTTTTTTCTGAGCTTCTATTCCACTAGGTTAGTGGAAGATTATGTTCAGCCACTTCTAGGGCATTCTTTTCTCACTCAGGGTTGTCAAAGTTCTTCAGGATAAGACATAATATGTGCCATTCAGAGATGGCTCTATGGTCAATGGGCCATGATTAATAAACTTACTATCTGAGTCCATTAAATCCCAATAGGTGAGCACCACTTCAGTCCTGAGTGTCCCAACCCTAGGTCTAGCCTCTTGGGTGCTCCAAAGTCAGTCACCCAGTACCTTCAGGAAGAGGTCCTGCTGCCTACCACCTCCTAAACCTAAATGGTTTCTTTCCTTCTAGATCTTAGAGGATGTTTAAAAAGGCTCCTTGTCATGTGGTAGCTTCAATATCTTGAGCCTCTTGGATGCTGAGCACTTTTCTTTCATCTCTTTTCCTGAAACTCAGCAACCACTCTCTAGCAAAGCGGGAGCCAGGAGAAACATTGTCTTCTGGGGGCTTGGAAACTGTTCCTGTAAACACTCCTGGGTGAGGGAACAGAGGCCTTGAGGCCTTGTGGGATAAAAATATTAACTACATAGCATACACACACAGAGAGAATGAGAGAGAGAGAGAGACAGAGACAGAGACAGGGAGGCAGAGAGTCAAACTCAGCTGCTACTTCAGTAACTAATACTTCATAACTAAATTACTGTCATTGTAACATAGAAGTTCTAAGGCACAGCAGGAGAGGCCCTGGTCGCCTGTGATCTGGGTCATCGCACCTCTTCTGCTCGCCAGCCTGCTGTCTTCACTCAGCATCTGGTTAGCAGTGGTTTTCCTTGGGCCTTGCTCTCTTACTGTGAGTTTCTTAAGGATGAGTTCTGAGTTTATCTGCGGCAGTCAGATCCCAAAGGGAAACAAGTGGTTCAACGAAACCAGACAATGAAAACGGTTTATTGACAAGAGGACTTATTACAAAGGTAAAGAGGGATGAAGGGACGGTCCAGGCGTAGTCTATGAATTCAGAGCTAGCAGAGATACAAAGAAAGTAAAGGAAGGGTCAGATTAGCAGCACTCAGAAAGAGTGGGGTAGAGTCAGATACGAGCCGGGTGACCCGGGAGGGAGCAGGGAAGGCCACGCCCTTAGCTGCAGCCCTCTAGCCAAGTGTTCTCTCCACTGGCCAAACCCACCCAGACAGGAGACTATGGGTGCATCGACGTCATCCTTGCTTCACATACTGCCTCTCACTCTATGGGCTCTAGATACTTTAAGAGTCTTTGGCTCTTTCTAAATCAGCTTGTTCTGTGAGTCTCAGGGATGAGAAAGGGAGTCTCACCTGAGGCTTGTTCTCATTGCAAGTCCACGGCCTATTCTGTTCTGTTTCATTTGTCATAGCTGGTCACTGAGCCCTATAAACACTTACTTTGAACTACATGCTCCATCACTTGATGATAAGCTGTTTGAGAACTAGCATTGGTTATTTCAATCTTTGAACCGTGTTATAAACTCTGTGTCCTAGTTTGCTTCTCTTTTGTTGTGATAAACACCATGACCAAGAGCAACCTAGGGAGGAAAGAGTTTATGACTACTTCATCTTATCGATTATAGTCCATCATCGAGAGAAGCCAGGGCAAGATCTCAAGGCAGGAACCTGGAGTCAAACCCTGAAACAGAGACCATGGAAGAATGCTGCTTACCAGCTTGATTTTCCTGGATTGCTCAGCTACTTTTCTTTTATAGTCCAAGTCCACTAGTCTAGGGATGGCACCTGTCACAGTGGTCTGGGAATTCCCACATAATCAGCAACCAAGAAAATACTCTAAGCCCACAGATCAATCTGATGGAGGAAATTCCTCAGTTGAGATTCCTTCTTAACAGGTGGGTCTAGGTTTGTGTCAAGCTGAAAGAAGCTATGACACTCTATAAAGTTAAGGTTTGTATCTTGTATCTTTTAATGGTTATAAACATAATGTATACTCCACATGGGCATCCATTGGTACTTGTCAAATGGGTAAGTCACTGAATGGATCTTTAAGTTTGCACTCTGTTTTAAACTTCAGCCATACCTTGTTTCTATAGACTTCTCAGGGACAGACCCACCTAGAATGAGGCCATTTCCAGTCTCCCTTATCCCATTCTTTCAATAACGGAAGAATCAGAAGTGGGCCCATGTATGCCGCCCAAAATGGAGAGGTGCTTCTGGGAAACAGAATTTCTCATTCATCCATTTGTTCTTCCACATAAAAAATAATTATATGAAACTTTCCTAGATCCCAGGCATCAAGCTAGCATGCATATATATATATATATATATATATGTATATATATATATATATATGTATATATATGATATATAAGATAAACATCAGGCATATAAACTTAGAAATTAGTATAAAATTGAAATGTTTGATAAGCACAGCAATTTTAAAAAATATTTTATTTTTTATTTAAGTTTATGTTAAATAAATTTTTATTTAACTTATTTATTTTTATTTTATGTTCATGAGTGCTTTCATTGAATGTATGTAGGTGCCCAATGTACATGTAATGCCCATAGAGACAAGAAGAGGCCAGATTCCCTGGATCTGGGCTTATGGACTGCTATTGCTACCATATAGGTACTGGGAACTGAACCCAGGTCTTCTGCAAGAGCAGCCATTGCTCTTAACTAATGAGCTATCTCTCTAGCCCCAAGTATAATAACTTTTAAGAGTGACATTAAAATCTCTCAGAGACATAGCCAAACTGGTCCTACCCACGTCCCTCAGCTCATCCCAGAGGTCACTGTAAACAGTACCTGTCAGTGTAAAGCACTTTCTGCATTTACTATGTGCTTTGGGGAGTTTTCTGGCCTCCACTCCTCTTTGGAATAGGCTTTAACTTAAGAAAGCTGGTGCATCAGAAGCAATCCTTATCTTGTGAGGGATGGGAGTCAGTGGATAAATGTTCTGCCTTCTTCACCCCTCAAGAATCATTCTGAGGCGTGCTGTACAAAGGCAGTCCCAAAGGATCCCAAGAGGATAATGTGTCAATATGCATAGCAGTCACCTGCTCATTAATCCACACTTGGCTGACTTGGCTCCTTTCGGTGGATCACTTTCTATAGGTGCTGCCGGGAACTGTCCCTCAAAGAAACTACCTTCATCACTGTTATTATTGTTGTTTACATTATCATAGTTCATTATTACAAGTTTCATAAATGTATATAATGAATCTTGGTCATTTTCACACACACCCCCTCTTCCCCTCTCTTATCTCTTTCTAACTCCTAATGAAACCCTTCTTCTCAATAGTCTCCCTCCAATTTGTGTGCCTTCTGTATATTTTTTATCAGGCCTCCCTTTTCAGGGAAACTAACCTACATTAATGACAATACCCACTTATTCTAAGCCCCTTCCAACCTTGGAAATTGGTGACATTGGTCAAATACATTCTAAGAAAGAGTCTTGGGATTTGAGAAGAGATAAGCAAAGGCTAATGGTCCTTCTCATTGGAGGAGGACAGAGAAGAGGTGATGTGCACTGAGACAGAGGTGGGAGGGACATGGGACGTGACTGCGTGAGGAGACCACCTGGCAGCCATAGCAATGAGGGAAATAACCAAATCCCCATCCTCTCCACAGAGAGACAGCTCAGTTCCTTTTTGGCACCCCATGGTGGCGATTTGGGCTTTACAAGTCTGACGGGCAGGCACCATTAGAGTAAGTGACGCAACCTCTGAGCTTTCTTCACCAGACGCAAACGACAGATAATGGCACTTTGTAGACCACTGATGCTCTGGCTTAGAATCTATCTGAAATCACTCCTAACATTAAGCATCAGAAAACTATAACTAAATTCACAACTAAGGAGCTGATTTTTGTGAGTGCCAAAGCCCTGCCTTGTTTGATCTGTGAATCACCTAGCACAAAGGAAGAGAAGGCGTTCACTAATGTGTTCGATGAACAAGTCAGTACACAGTGTGAGTGAGGCGGGTCTTCTCCGCTCCTTCCTGCAGTTCTTTCTTGGGTAAGGGGCTCCACAGCATTCCATCCCCACCCCCTCCCTCTGTTCCTTCACAGTGCTCAGTGAGGCATGAGCAACCCACCCGAGTGCTATATGGAAGAACCTGGGTAGGGGAGCTCTCAGCATATAGCTGCATGCAACACAACAGCTTTCACCAAAGATCATAGTTGGCATTCTACAATACTAGTCATATTATGAATATAGCAATATTTCAATCTATGTTTTAAAAAGGACAACTGGTCCAACACCCATTCTTAGTATTGAAAACAGTTCCATAATTTGTATAAACATGCTTATGTGTTCAGGTATGTGTGTGTACATATGAGTAGAGACTAGAGAGCAGCCTTCATATGATACTCAGGTTCGGTCCACCTTTTCTTCTTCTTTTTTTAAGATAGGATCTCTTGCTGGCCTGGGACTCACCAAATAGGCTAGGCGGGCTGGCCAGTAGGACCCAAAGATCCTTCTGTACCTCTGTCTTCCCGGTGTGGATAGGAGATACAGACACATGCCGTCACATCCGGTCTCTTTTTGCAGTGATGCCAAAAGAGATGCTCTAAGTCAGGTCCTTACTTCGCCAGCCAGAATTCTAGACATTTAAAGCAGTATCAGAAGGAGAAGAGACCTGGCTCTGGCTTGACTTGCATTCACCGGCTACATGAACTTGGCCTGCACTCCACTGCTCTGGGGCTCAGCATCTGTCTTCATTGCTATGAATACAGAACCCGGTGAATTCCAAGATCTCCTTGATGGTTCTAAGCCTCTGGGATTTGGGGTCTTGGGGGAGTTTTCATTGTCCCACTAGGTCTGGGCAAGTTGCCCCTTCTTCCCACCCCGGCTCTGTCTTTCCTTGTGCGGTTTGTCGCAGTGTTGGCACTGTTTTCATCCTCACCCAGTGCGTTGCTTCTGCCCGGTGAAGACATGTCTGTGGTGTTCCTTGCTGTCTCCCCAGCCTCTGGAGTCTTTAATAAAAATTGACTGTGATATAACCCTGGGGCCACAGGCCCCTGGGCGTGGTAAGCCATTCCTCCCCTGCACAGTGGGAGAGGGGAAACATCCCAGTAGTCAATCCAGTCATGACCCTAATGACCCTAGAATCTAGAAGTCCCTCAAATGCTACGGAGAAAAGCTTTGTTTCTTTCTGCAAAAGAAATTATCTTCTTACATCGTTTGCAGGTAAATTTGCCTGCGAGAAACAGCAAGCTAATTGTGAAGGGGCAACCTCCTCTCCCACTGGTCCAGCAGAATTTATAAGTGTCTAGGCTGGGGCTATTGCTGTGTACTCTCGGTGAGGCTTTTAACTATTTGGAAAGAACAATAAACTCCTCTCTACTGCCATCTGCACAAGCTTATGCTGGAGTCATTCCCTCTTCAGGCTCTACTTACTATCAGGAGGCTTCCCCTCCCTAGGATTGGAGAAAATGGACAAATCAACCCTGAGTATGCTTCAGGTAGCTCTGTGACCTTGCATTCCTCCCAGTGACCTTTCTCATGTTGCTCTTTGCATGGGCAACTCCAGCCATTACATTAGCAACACACAATTACACCCTCAAGGTAGATTCAAGTTCAGGTACTGCCAGAACATAAATACCTTAATGAGGTGACAGCCATGCAAAACTTCAGAGTGGTGTAAATCAGGCCTCTGATAGACGGCAAAGACATGTTGACAGGTTCATGCCTGATGCAAAGAAAGGAAAAAGGAAGGGGGGGGGCAGTGGAGGAAGGGAGAGAGGGAGGGGGGAATGAGGAATAAGGGAAGGGAAAAGAAATGAGGGAAGAAGAGCAAGAGGGAGGGGGAAGGGATGAGGGAAAAGAGGATGGCAAAAGGAGACACGGGACCCTCTCTGTGTACTGTGCTGATAGCATGTGATGCATTGCTCCTGTGAGTAACTTTGACTTTTTCATTCAACACTTGCACCCCATTCTTACTGCCTCAATTCTTATGCTGGTTAGAATTCTTGATGGCAGGCTGGAGAGATGGCTCAGTGGTTAAGAGCACAAGCTGCTCTTGCAGAGGACTTAAGTTCAATTCCCAACACCCACATGGCAGCTAACAACCATCTGTAATTCTAGCTCCATGGAATCCAACACCCTCTTCTAGTTTTTGGGGGCTTTGCATAACATGGGTGAACTTATGTATATGTAGACAGAACCTCATACACATAAAATAATTAATTTTTAAAAATTGTTGTTGGCATATCCCCGTTCTGGCATTCACATGCAAACAAGCATTGCCCATCAGACTTAAATGCCCCTTGGCGATGGTGGTGAGAGCAGAGTGGTGCCCTCTAACTTCTGTCAGGGTTCCAAGGGAATAATAATCTCTTGACACAAGTAGATAGGGGCCACAGTCCGGCCTCCAACATCAACAGGGATAGGAGAGACTCTAATGCTGGTGTTCTGGCCCAGATGGTGAGAAAAAGCTGTTCAGAGGAACTCAAATGGCACTTGGCTCTGCTCTATACTGACTGCATGACATTGCCTGGTCATGCCACCATGTCCATCAGTCCAAACATGAGGGACCAAGACTGATGCTAGATCCTGAGCATCATGTAGAATCCCAAGTCAGAGGTCAGCATGGTAGGAAATGACAAGCAAGACACCTGAGGGTCTGACTGATTTCCTCGACTATGGGTTCTTCCAAGAGGTCAAGGCCACTCTCTGAGCGCCAGTCTGCCTGCTGTAAAGGCACAGCTGTCTGAAGTGATGCTCAAGGTTTATAGGCCTGGTTACTCACCCCACAACAGTCCCAACATCTCCCAGCAGCCTCAGTGTGATCGCTGGCAGGAACAAAATGAGGAAGCATCTTCACCATGTTACCTTTCGCCATGGGATTGCTGAGCCAGCCAGCACCCTCCACCAGAAATAGAACCTGAGCCACAAGCACAATTTTAAAAATATTTATTAGCTTTTATTATATGCATATGAGTACATTGCCTGAGTGCACCCATGTTGTGCAATGCCTGTGGAAGTCAGAAGAGGGCTTTGGATCACCTGGAACTGGAATTACGGAAGGTTGCTAGTCATTGTATGGTGCTAGAAATCCAACCTGGGTTCTCTGTGAGAACATCCAGTGCTCTTAACCACTGAACCATCTCTCTAGTCCACATAAGTACAATTTTAAAGTTTCTCGTAGTTATGTTTAAACATAAAAACATAAAATTAATCTATCTTCCTGAGATTCTCTTAAGAAACCTATGCCTGCCCTTGTGCGTGCACTATTATCTTTTCTTCTTAGTGAACCCAAACTTTGGAACTAGAGAGATGGCTTAGTGGTTAAGACTACTCACTGTCTGCTCTTGCAGAGAACCCAGGTTCATAGTGAGACCCTGTCTCAAAAAAATAAAAATAAAATAAAATAAATCTCCAACTTTGCTTCAAAAAAAAACCTTAATCTTAGTAATGTATTTTACAAAAATGAATATGGTCGAAAATATCATGGTTCCAACACACAAACAGCATAAAAGTTGTGATATTTTGTTGTCTTTTCATAGCAGGGGCTTTGAAATGCCACGTATGTTTTATAGCACATGTCAATTCAGGCCAGCCTTATTTCAGTCACTTGATACTAAGTCATGGATACCAAGTAGCTAGCATAATGGACTGCCTAGTTCCAGTGGGATTTCCAGAAAGTCATGCCCATTATGGTCTCAAGCCATTCTGAGGAAATCATAGCACAATCCCCGTGGGGCCACAGGATGTAGGGACAGCCAGTAGGGCCACATGGCAAGAGGAACTCCAACTCCAGCACATGGATTCTTATGTCCCCAAACAAACAAAGTATCCAAGGTTCCCGTTCGCTGAGAGGCCTTGGTCTCCAAAGACAAAATGGAACCTGCCTACAAAATGATTTCTGCAAGTTGTAACTGGTGGCCTACAGATTCATCTATTTTTTTCTGCAAACTAATAGCTCACCTCATCTTAAAAAAATTAACTGGGCATCCACACACAAAAATTGAGAGATTTGACATTAGAATACAGGTGCATAGCATCTCTTGAAGGTTCACATTTGGGAAAAACTGGGCCAACATTTTTGCAAGTCAGCCCACTGCCCAAGGAAATGCACCTGCCAATTTCAGGCTTCTCCTCATTCACAGGCCAAAAACCTGCTCTCTCCAGAGCCTCACTGCATCCCACTGTCTTTCCACTGCAACTAGGAGTCAGTCTCTATGAATCATACTCTGTTACTAAAAAAGTCAGGGACTGTTTGCCCCATGTGTATTCCCAAAATGGGAAACCCAAGAGTGGCCAAGCACATTGCATATTCTCTCTCTCTCTCTCTCCCTCCCTCCCTCCCTCCCTCCCTCCCTCCCTCTGTCTTTCTCTTCTCACTGTCACCTGCCTGCCCTGGATGTATTTGAGTGAGTGGCCCTATAATGACTCTACTATGGAAACCCTAAGTCTTGGTCCTTTTGCCACCTTAGTTCCTTCATTATTCCAGAAGTTTGAAAGTCTTAATTACTGTCTCTGTCTTCCCAGGAGCAAAAAAACTTTGTCTCCAGCTCTGCAGCTCTGTGTGTCAATCATCTGGAAAGAGGAGGAAAAACTTTGTCTCCAGCTGTTGACCTTGAAAAACAGATTCTACTGACATTGTTTGACAACATTTTCTCCTTCACTGACTGCACTGTTCATTTTTGTTACACCCCCATCCCTGAACCCCAACTGTCCAGCAAGGCACCTAGCACTGTGCCTGAACTCCATCTCAGAGATTTGCACATCTCTTTTCCTCTATGAATGTGGTCAATCCTGAACAGCAGGTCCAAGTCATGCTTATCTGTTGATCTTTGCATCCTTTGGATCGTACCCCAGACAGATTTAGTCTCTGAATACAGAGCCCAATAGAAACAAACACCAGGGAACAAGAGCCAACCTTAAGTGGACCAGCTCCCAGTGTTTACAGCCACTGTGACCAGCATGGCTGTGGGATTTTGATTTGGGTACTCTCTACTCCTGTCTGTGGGAGTCATAGCCCCTTCCTTCTTTTGGATTTGGATTAAGGGAAGAGCAAGAGGTCCTGGAGCTTGATTTCTCCTCCCTTTGCAGATGCTTGACATACGGCACTGCAGGGCAGAGACAAAGTTTCATTGGACCCAAGACGAGCTGATGAATGTAAACAGAAGAAAAAGAGACAGAGAGAGTAGTTAAAACTTTCAAATTTCTAGAGCAATGAAGGAACTAAGATGGCACCAGGACCAGGACTTAGGGTTTCCACAGTAGGCTGTGGGCAGAGTCATTATAGGGTCACTCACTCAAACACTCGAAGGGCAGGTAACAGTGGGAAAGGCAGGTGAGAGAGAGAGAGAGAGAGAGAGAGAGAGAGGACCTAGATTTAAAATTTGCTGCCATAGTTTGTAATAACCACATGAATATGAACAAAGAAATTATTTCTAAGCCTCAGTTTCCTTGTCTATAAAGTGAAAACAGTATGCCTTTTATGCCTTGTAGTTAATGTAAAGATTTGATGGGGAACCATTCAGAGTTCCTGAGTCCAACTTATGACATATGGCAAGGATTCCAGAAAATACATACACTTCCCCCTTGTGCTAGGCAGTGGACCTAGAGATGCAAGGACCTGAGGTTTCCTGAAATAACAGGTCTCCTCTGGCTGCTACAGGCCATCCACAGGAGTACAAGATGGTTCAAAGATGTCATCGCATCTGCGCCTTGGTTAGGAAGCACCTCGAAGTGAAAGTAGAGTCCTATAAACTCCTCGGACCCTGCTCACATGAACCTACAGCAAAGGTGTCAGCATGCGCAAGATCCATGCAAACTCAAGCAGACAAAAGCCCGGCACAGTCTGGGGAAATGGACAGCAGACCCCAAACTTAGATGAAGAAATACTGGCAACTGATTACCACTGGGTGAGGAAGAGCTGGTTTTCCTAAAGCCAGGGACTCTAGGTAGGTTGCCTAGACTTCAGTAGATGAACTTGCACAGAGGAATGTATGGGAACAGTAACTTGACACAATAGGCCTTAACACAAATGACAGAATGTGTGAATTCCAGTAGGGGGCTGTGGGAGGGGCCAGTGCGGAAGGGCGTATAAAGATGACTAAGACTGATTGAATGTTCTGTATGAAATACACAAGAATTCAATAAAAACATTTTTTTAAGAAAAGCTGAAAAGTCCTTCCTTGCACGATGCCTGTTAATTAGCTTGTCTCTCCTGCCCTTCTTTATACGTTTGTTTCTATAGACAGATGTCTCTCCTTTCCTTCTACAGTAGACCTTCTACATGATTTTTCCCTCCAACTCTCTCTCTGTTCCAAAGCCTTCTGTTTTGGTTTTGGTTTTATCATTCTCTCCCTAACCTACTTTTTTCCTTACCTGACTACTGCATATTAAAAAGTATGCTTTAAAAATATCATGTATTTCTTAAGGATAATATGTTTTAATGTGGAAGGCTTTTTTTTTCTTTCTTGTATCATCTTTGCTGAACTCGCTTATAGAAGATGCACTTTACGTTCTTTAATAACTTGTGCATATTTCCTCTCATATGACTTCTGTATTTTAACAATCTGTGATTCTCTTATCAGCTTGCAACCTCCATGCAAGAGAAGTCTGTGTCTTCCTCATCAAAATACCCTGCACAAGCCCTAACGTATGTAGACACCAAGAGCAGTGCTCAGACTGGTGGGATAAACATGACTATAACTACTGCTACCTAGTTAGTCCTTGAATAGACTGAACAGAAAAGTCAAGAAATCTGTCAGGATAATGAGGAAGTTGAAGTGTCAGACACACCTAGATATAAGTGCTCAGAAATATCACCAAGAAGCTCATCATGGTTATCTTGGAGCTCAAGAAAAGACCTTTTTACTCAATATTAGAACAAGAGCCCAGGAATTGGATCAAACTGACTTGCCCCTCCCAGAACCAGACATCAGTGCTCTAATTAGAAGGCCTGGGTTGTGTGCGTACACCTTAGGCCTGCCTCACCCAGACACGACGCTGGCAAAAATGGGGAAGAGAATTCAACAACAGGAAAATGGGAGGCTCTGCGGCTGTTGCCACTTAGTTTGTTTTTACAACAAGAAGAGAGCTTGAGATTGCACAGACAGAAACAAGCGTTGTAACCTGCAGCCTGTCCTGGTTTGCCAGGCCTTTAACTTGCATCCTCCTGTTCCCTCAGTTGGCTCCTCAGCAACCCAATACCTCTGTAGTTGACGCAGTATCCTATAAACTGCCCCATGCACAGTGGCCACAACTGCAGGCTGTTCATTGACCAGTGACAGTCATCATGAAGAGCTCCAGCAGCAGATGACCAGGCCTCTCAATATATGGCAAAGCAAGCATCCCAGAGCAGGTGTGGACTCTGGCTGGCAGACATGCTGCCTTGCAGAACACTGGGTGCTTATTTGGATTAATGGCTTTCAGAGTTGCCAGATTCCAGATGTAAATTAAATATTTATTGGTGATAGGTGACAAGGAAGAAGACTATACTTTGGAGGTAATGCTGCATGATTTCCAACACAGCTGTCATAGACGGAGCTGAATTTCAATCCCATTGCTGGAGACATAAGCAAATAACAAGCTTCCTTCGAATTCCTCCTCCTCACAGTACTTCAGCAGCTGCAAGGTCTTACCAGGTGTTACTCATTTCAACTTTAAGTCAGACACCTGTATGAGATGATCACTGTAACTCCCATTTTACAGGTAAGAGAAATGAGACTTGAGGAGATAAAGTGAGTCATCCTCAGGTAGCAAAGAAGGGGTTAAACCCATGAGGCCTAATGAAAGGCAAGAAGTTATTTTGTTTTGTTTTTGTTTACTCGTGATGTTGAGGATCAAACCTAGAGACTTGTACATACTGCATCAGTGAGTGTCCTGCCGCTGAGCTACAACCCCAGCCCAGCTTAACTCCAAGTACACAGTCCTGGCCAGGACACCACTATGTCCCTCACTACCTTTCTTTATAAGCACCCCTAAACACACAAATAAGCTGAGTCAAGGATTTTTCAGATTACTATGCCTTTCTGTGAACATCATCTCTTTTCAACAAGCACCCGTGAGATAGATGTTATACATATTTTTCCAAAACGCACTCCCAAGTCAAGAATTATGACTGCGGGGCTGTTGAGATAGTCCAGTGGGTAAGGATACTTGCCACCAAGCCTGATGGCTTAAGTTTTATTCCCAGGACTCACATGGAGGAAGGAGAAAACCAACTCCTGAAAGTTGTCCTCTGACCTCCCTACATGTACCATGCCATGTACACAGACACACAATAAATTAACAAATGTAATTTTTTTAACTGGGACTGTGAGCAAACTAAGAGGCCATTCAGAAATGAATGCTATTGCTTGACCAGTCATAGTTTCCCTCAAAAGTATTTTGCTGTGTCCAGACCAAAAGTGAGTGGTTGCTATCTCCAATCATTAATCAAACGTACAGCACAACTGTCACGGAAACTTTCTTCCTTCAGTGCATTCTCAGAATGAGTCTGTTCTTTCATCTCAGTGTAAGTCCACAGCCATTGCCCTCACACATAATTGTCCATTTGTACAAATCCAATTTCTGACCTTTCCAAATTTCCATCCATCTTGCCGATGATGGGCCCCATTCGCCATGTGTGCCTGACCTTCTGGAGTTCCCTAATGTCAGCTGACAGCTTTTTCTTGACCCACTTATGCTTCCTTTTACATGCCAAGTGTCTCATTTGAAGATGTGTTTAGCCTCACAGAGAATTTGATATGAGTTTTTGTATTATATAATATCCAATCCTTCCACACCAGGCAATTTTTACTATAGCGGGAGTCACAGACTAACTTCGGGACCCATCTATGAGGTCAGCAACCTGGCTGTGACCAAGGACGTGAACACGTGATGAAAGGACTCACTTACCTCACTTTTTATCACATTACTTTAGTTTTTATGTCACAGAAAGCGGAAGTTGGAAAGGACCAGGCACTAGCCAACTTTCCTATCTTCACATGAAAAAACTGAGATCTTAGGGTTGTTTGATGGAAACTCTTACTGACGTACAAAAATAAG
This sequence comes from Eospalax fontanierii, assembly GCA_035773235.1. Lineage (NCBI taxonomy): Eukaryota > Metazoa > Chordata > Mammalia > Rodentia > Spalacidae > Eospalax > Eospalax fontanierii. The sequence continues at coordinate 33,960,146 of CM069529.1, read as the reverse complement.
ACTTCTGAGAATATAACAAGAGCCTTCTTGCTTAAGTTCCCTTGGATATTTAGGGACATTTTCATCTATTTTGAGCACTGGGCCCTTGTGCTTACATAGCCTCACAGTAACTTCTTCTTCACCAGTACAGAAATATGTTTTAACAAGTTATGTATTCAGTTATGCTCCCTGTTTATTGGGGTGGAATGTGTGAAGATGGGAGGACAACTCCATCCATTATTCATTGGCCTAGAATTTGCCAAGTAGGACAGAAAAAGTTATCAGTGAGCCCCAGGGATTACAAGAACGCGCCACCACATCGGGGTATTTTCTTTTTAATTTTTAGAAATATATTATATTTTATTTCATCTGTATGAGTGTATTGCCTGCATATATACAGTACGCCAGTGTCGTGCAATGCCCTTGGAGGTCAGAAAAGGTGTTAGATCCCTGGAACTGGAGTTATTGATGGTTGTTAGGTACCATGTGGGTGCTGGGATCTGAACCCTTGTCCTCTGCAAGAACAGTGCTCCTGACTGATAAGCCATCTCTTTAGCCCCAGTTTTTCTTTTTTTTTTTTAAGTATTTTATTATCTTATTTTAGGTGTATGAGTGTATTACCTGCATGCATGCAAGTATTCTAGACAACCATGTTAGCTACTATATGGGTGCTGGGAACTGAACTCTGGTCTTCTGCAAGAGCAATCAGTGCTCATAACTGCTGAACCATCTCTCCATCTCTGGATATTTTCTTAACACCATTTCTGGGGATGTAAATTTGGTCCTTGTGCTTGCAAGGCAAGCACTTTAGTGACTGAGCTAACTCTCCAGCCCATTCTCTATTGTTTGTATGTGGCAGAAAGAGTTCTGGATCTACACTCATGAGATCTGCATGACAGTCCTGACTCGGCAACACCTGACCCTGGAAAACCAAAAAGCCTTTTCAGATTCTGGTCTCTAAAATATGGGTAACCTGCCCAGTGTTCACTGGACTGCTATGGAACCAGAGACTTCACATGTACAGATAGACGCTGCCCTTGCTACCTCTGTTACTTCTGGACAATCGCTGTAGACTGGGGAAGAAGATGCTCTGTGAAAATGTGTGCAGGCCAAAAGCAAAGAAATAGTTTTTAATACCTGGGGTCCTTGACCACCTTGCTCTTTAGAATAATGGGCCTGGGGCTGGGAAGGTGACTAGATGGATAAAAATGTTTGCCACACAAGCCTGACAACCTGAGTTCAAATCTCCAGGGCCCCATAAAAAACAGTTGCAGTAGTTCAAGTGTCTGTAATCCCAGAACACCCCTATAGAGAGATGAGAGGCAGAGACAGGAGAGCATCTAAGAGCTCACAGGAAGCTGGCCTGGCTCACACAAGCACAACAACATCCTGTCACAAAACAAGGTGAAAATTGAGGACCAATACAAAGGTTGCCTGGGGACCACCATATACAGACTGGCCACTGAGTAAATGTACATACACACACACACACACACACACACACACACACACACATGCACACACATGCACACATACACACAGACACACAAATGGGCTTGGGAAAATAAAAAGCAATTAGCACTGTAGGTGTTTGTGTGTATGTTTGTGTGTGTGTGTGTGTGTGTGTGTGTGTGTGTGTGTGTGTGTCTGAGAACCAGGAATAAAGAAACAGTATGCATGTAATTTTACCATTCACCAAATACAAAAGTGAATTTGCATATTAATGAGATTGATGGGCTCATTTTTTAAATAGTTTTTATTTATTTTTTAGTTTATGTGTATGAATATTATACCTGCATGTGTGTAAGTGCACTCGTGTCATGCAGCGCCCACAGAGGCTAAAAGAAGTTGTCAGATGCCCTGGAACTGGAGTTGTTAGCCATCATGTAAGTGCTGGGATTCACACTCGTGTCTTCTGCAAGAGCAGCCAGGGCTCCTAATCGCAGGGCTATCTCTCCAGTCCCTGGCTTGTTTGTTTTTACATAAAGAATTAAATCATTCATCCCCCAGCATACCCTAAACAAACACATAAACCTAAAGCCCTAGCCTCACCAGAGGTAGAAGCTGGAGAGTCAGGAGCTTAAGGCCAATTTCTGACTCATCTGGGCTATTTTAGTTCCTGTCTCAAAACAACAAAGGAATTAATTTTTCTGTGCACCTATAATCCCAGCATTCAATAGTTGGAGGAAGGAGCATTAGGAGTTCCAGGCCAGCTTTGGCTACTTAGTGAGTTTGAGGCCAGCCTGTGTAACATGACATTGCATCTCAAACAAAGAAACAATAACAAAAGAATTAAATCTTAGCTGAATATTTGATATTTCAGGACACAGATTATCACTAACTTTCTGAGTTGATCACAATGTTGAAAATGCTACATCACATAAATACAAAACACAAAATGACAGGTATGTTTAGGGCCGTTCCAGAAATTGTTGGAAATTCTGTACAATTATCCCAGGCCCAAATTCATTTAAATAATAATTTTTGAGGCAACTCAAGACAGCAACTCAACCAGCAATTTTTAAAATCAAACATTCTAAAACAATACAATCCAAAACTACATTAATTTGATATTTTCAAGCTAAGGGAAATAATGTCTTTGTGTTCCATAATTAAACCATTACATTTGTTTAAGAGCCAAAAACTTGAATGTACAGTGAAACACTGCAGTTCATAGCACACAAGGAGTCAGAATGGAGGAATTTAGGCACATGTAGTTCATTCAGAACGGAGGCCACAGTGAAGGCTCAGATTCAGTTTGTAACTGATTGAGAATCAATTTCTGGCCATCGTATGTTCAGAAATCTTTTACAGTTGCCAAATTCTTCCTTAAACTCCACCAGCCTTGCATTCAGTCGTATGAGGATATGACCTACTGCTTAAGAAGTTCAAACAGAAGACAACTGGGTATGACACAGTTGAAGATGTCCATAGCCTATGATGCAGTACATGTTATGAATATCGTGAGCCATATGCAGAGATAGTCATAGAAGTGCTTAGATAGGAAAAAAAGTTCATCAGCTATTAAATGGGTAGGTCAGTGGTATCATCAAACAATGATAACAGCTAACATTTATTTTATGTAGTATTTATAATATACAGTAATCCCTTTTATCTATGAGACAGGTTCCAAGACCTCCAAAGGATGCCTGAAACTGCAGGTAGTACCAGATTCTATACTTCCATATCTATGTTAGTCTGTCTTTCCTCTTTCTTTCTTTCTTTCTTTTCTTTCTTTCTATCTTTCTTTCGTCTTTTTGAGATAGGGGCTCAGCTGGCCTGGAACTCAATATATAGACCTGCCTGGCCTCAATCTCACAGAAATCAGCCTGCCTCTGCCTCCTTTGTGCTGGGACTAAAGGCAAGCACCACCACACCAGGCTCTCTTTCTGATACTGTAATGAAACACCTGAGATAATTGACTTAGAAGAGATTTGGCCCCATTTTTGGAGTCCCCATCCTTGATTTGTTGACACTGTTGCTGCTTGGGCTGGTGAGGAAGCACATCAAAACAGGAATGCACAGGGGAGCCAAAACTGCTTACCTGGTATTCAGAAAGTCAAAGCAGGAGCCTGAGGTCCCACAGTCTCCTTCAAGGCACTTTTCCAATAGCCTAAGTCCTCCCATAAGGCCCCCCTCTCCTAAATGTCTGTCAAATCTTTAATATATGCACCAAACTATAGCAACATCTATGATGAAGTTTAATCTTCTTGGGTTGGCAAAATGGCTCAGAGGGTAAACATACTTGCCCCTGAGTCTGATAACCTGGGACCCATGCAGTGCAAAGAAAGAATAGACTATGGTAAAGAGGACTCTAATGCCCACACAGGGACTAAGGTACACCCACCCAACACAAACATACTCGCACAAACACACATACACACATACTAAATAAATAGATGTTTAATCATACCACATGAGTATGAATTAAAAGCTAAAAATTAATGTTATCATTGCTGATGTTTAGGAAAATAACTTCAAAACTATATATCTATGATAAATCATTGTAATTAAGAGTACAAAGAGGAAGCAGAAAATCAGGCTTACAAGAGCATATTTTGATATTACTACTCAAACTTCAAATCCATAGAATTTTTCTTTTTGTTTCACAGACAGAGTATCATGTAGCCCAGGTTAACCTCAAACTTTCTATGTAGCCAAGGATGACCTTAAACTCCTGGTCCTCCTGTTGACTGCTGAGACTTACAGGTATACAACACCACATTTAGTTATAAGAATGCTTTTAAAATAATCTTGCAATGTTTACTCTACATAGGCTAAAATTTTAAACAATGATCTATCAAAATGATTATCACTGACTCTAAAACACCCTATTTGAAAAAAAATTGAGTTTTTCCAAATTACAAATTCTATGCATAAAAGTTCTTTCTTTACAATATTATACAAAACATTTCACTGATTGTGTTCTGAGACTTTCTATATGTTTTCAGACTGTGATCAACTGTGAGTAAATGAGACCACTGGAAATGAAAGCATGGGTCAGGGTGGACTCCGTACCAGGATTTGTCGTCAACATGATTACACTCTTAACTCACTCCCCACATCCTTGTGAGGCGGGTATTATTTTGTTGTTTTAGATGAAGGAAGTGCAGGAGAAAATGGCTGAAAATTCTGTCCACTGCCACATACTTGATAGATGACGGGTGTCAAAGACAGCAGAGCTCCAGTCTGTACTCTTCATCACCAATCTAGCCTATCTCCCAAGACACTGATTCATGAAATACAGTGTAAGCAGCAGTGTAAATTAATGAATTAAAGCTGCATATGAGAATGTTGATAAACACTGAAACAACATTGAATGAGCAGAGAGTTCATCACGGAAGACTCCATGCTATGTAAGTTATTTATATAAAGTTGAAAAATCCTATATACTACATAAAGTCGAAGGATACAAACATCTGGTAAAGGAGTCTGTTATTCAAGTATTAAAATGAAAGCTGGAAAATTTATGTTGTTTATAGATAAGAATAACAATTTAAAATATAGTTGGTGGAGCAATAAAGGAAAGGAAGAAAATGATAGACATAACACTATGGTGAGTGCTTGAGAGAGTAAAATGGACAGAAGAAATTAGTTCTGTTTCTTGAGCACAGTAGGCTAACTACGGTCTGCAGCAATAAGCTACACATTTCAAAATAGCTAGGAAATGACTCTGAAAGTTCTCAACATGTAAAAGTGATAAGTGCTTCAGCTGGAAATGCTAATTACACTGCTTTGATCATTTCATATGGAGCCCAGGTATTGACTTATCTTCATGCTGTTCCATATAAGTGTATGCCAAGATTACATGTCAGTTTTTAAAAGTAAAATTAAAAGGAATGATAACTTAAAATTGACTTAAATAATGCAGTCCAGTTGAGAAGAAAAAAACAGGTTATACTAATTAAAGAAAATGTATCAAAACAGGAAAAGCCCCAAAGGATCTCAAAGGTAATAGAATGTTCTTTTCCCCCGTACTGGATTCGGGTACTCATGCGCTCACTGGATTTTTGTTTTGTACTTTATACATATTTTATAAATATTATCTTGTGTATGCTCAATATTTAATAAAAACTTTAAATAATGTTTTAAAACCATGAAAGAGCAAGGAAAGAAATCAGAAAAGCATATTATTAAGTCTAAATAAGTATTGATTTTTTTTAAATAAAGGTTTTAATAAAAAATTTGAACCTAAAGTTGCAGTCAATAGTAACATGGGATTTGGATAATGGGAAGACAAATGAAGGGAAGCTCTTTCTGCTGTTTGCAGGTAGAAAATATAAATACTAATTAACTTTTAACTTCATTAGAAAAACATTTCTTTATGCATTACGTCACAGAAGGAAAAAAAAAACTAGAAAAGTCACAATAATGTATATTGGTATCTAATCCATAAAAGAAAAATTTCAAAACAAAGATGTGATAGTATACATATGTAGTTTAAAACTATGGAGGTAGCTGGATGTGGGACTGTATGCCTTTAATTCCAGCTATAGTTAAGTGGAACTGTAAGGTCTATATAGTGAGTTCTAGGCTAGCTGGGCCTACAGGGAGCTCTGTCTGAGAAAACCTAAAGAATAAATAATAAAACTATAGGGGAAAAATTCAAAGAAAAAAAACAAAAAGATTTGGAAAAAGCTGACTCAAGAAAGTAAGAAGTGAGAAAGAGGAAAGTTTTTTAAAAAGAAATTTCATTTATTAAAAGCCATATAGAACATTTTCTTTTTAATAATTGTGCATGTATAACTTTAATAATAATTAAAATTAAAGAATGATCGTGCTCCAAAACTAATGAGAATAATTTTAATACAATTCCAACAAATATTTATTATTCTTAAGACTTCGAGCAAATTGAAATATGAAGCTAAAGCCTTTAACTTGATGCAAATACCTATCAATATCAGAGAAAACAAAAAATAAAAAATATTCACTTTCATCATTATTATTCAATATAGCTGTGTTATAAAAAATATATATAAAGGAAATAAAAGTTCCAAAAAAGTATTAGGAAAATTGCCATTACCCACAGATGGCATTTTACCTACCTGGAAATCTGGAGAAAATAATCTGAAAATGAATATAATACATTCAAGAGTTCTGCAAAGTAGCCAAAGGTAAAATCACTATATCTCTCCAATCAGTAACTTTTCTACAAACTAGCATTTACCAATCAAAAATACCATAGAAGAAAGGCTTTATCCATTATGGAAACAAAATCTAAAAGCTTTCAACATATAAATTTAACAAGAAAAATGCAACAAAAGTTAGAAAAGACACAGAACTTTTTTGCGTCTTTTTGTTTTACTTTGTTTTATGAGTCCTGGTAGCCTAGAACTCATGGAGCCCAGGATGACCTCAAATGTGAGGCAAATCTCTTGCCTCAGCTTCCCGAGTACTGGGATTACAGGTATGCATCACCAAGCCCTGCTTGAAAGAAATTGTTTGTTTTCTTGTGTGTTTGTTTGTCTGTTTGTTTGAGACCAGGTCTTCCTCTGGCCCAAGTTGATCTGGAACTGACTATGCAGATGATGTTAACCTCAATCTCACTGAGATCTGCCTTTCAAGTGCTGGAATTAAAGGCCTGTGCCACCACACCTGGTTCAAAGGAAAAATTTAAAGATATGAATAAATCATAGAGGAATAAATTATATTCTGTATTTATCTGTCCTCCAAACAGTCTATTATATACTACTTCAATCAAAATCTGTGTGTATTATCAGTCATGGTCCCAGCAGGAAAATAAGTGTGCTCAGATTAAAATGATGATGCATCTGATCATATATACCATATAGAGAAGTCCAGGGGTATCACACAGAAAAATGCCAGCCCTACAAAAAGTAACAATGGGGTTAAAGGAGAGGACAGAGAAAGAGAAAGAGAGAGAGAGAGAGAGAGAGAGAGAGAGAGAGAGAAGAAACAGGAAGGAGTTGGTAAAGATGACTATGGATGGATATGTACCTTTCTTCCATGGAGGACTACAGCCACCCAAAGCAACTCTTCAGGAAGAAAGCCGGAAAAGCAAACATCTCAACATCATCATCCTCATACCCTTGTCTTCTATTACAGATCTGTCTCTGTCATTGCTCAGCCCAATTGTTGGAGAGCACTTTGATGTAGTCTTCATATTTCAAACAGCTTCCCAAGGCAGAAGGCAGGCTGAATAAGAGTAGACAATGAATCTGGAAAGACAGGAGCATTCCAGTTAAACTTCATTTGTCTCCCAAAAGGCTCATATCATGAAGGCTTGATACTCTGCTGGTGGTGCTATTGAGAGGTGGTAGAAACTTTAGGAAGTAGAGCCTACTTGGAGGACTTAAATCACTAGGGACATGCCATTGACAGGGCTATGGGGACCTTTGAAATAAACTTAACTAGATATATATCACACTAGAGGACTATGAAAGCAGTTCATAGGAGTGTTCCAGTCTGTGTGACAGCATGCATAGAGTGTAAGATAAGTCAATGGAAAAAATAAGTTACAATATAGAGCTGAATGTAAAACACAGTCTAAAATCCATGATAATGACAATCATAAAACATGTGCCCAAGGAAGGTATTTGCACAGAATATAATCAAAACAAGAAAAGGCACTACTTCTAAGGATGAAGGTAACGGATGAAGGTTTGGGGTGGCAGCCAGCTGTGGTGGTATACTCCGAGCACTCGGGAGGCAGAGTCAGGTAGATCTCTGTAAGAGCAATGTCAGCCTGACCTACATCATAAGTTCCAGGCCAGCTGGGGCTACAAGGAGACTATGTCTCAAAAAAATTAGGAGTGATAGGGCTGGAGAGATAGCTCAGCAGTTAAGAGCACTGGCTGCTCTTCCAGAGGACTCAAGTTAGATTCCCAGCACCCATGTGGCATCCATAACTTCAGTTCCAAGGGATCTAACTCCCTCTTCTGGCTTCTCTGGGTATTGCATGCATATGGTACACTTACATACATGCAGGCAAAACACTCACACACATAAAATATAAATAAATAATTAAATTTTAAAAAAGAGATTTGAGGTGGTGATTGGAAGCCTTTTAGCTCGTGTGTGTGTGTGTGTGTGTGTGTGTGTGTGTGTGTGGTGTACAAGTTCCCTTCCTGGAAGACTACTGAACTAAAGCAACAAGTGAAAAACCAAGAGTGCTTCAGAAACATCGGGCTTGAGTTGGAGTTGCTCAAACACTAGCTAAACAATAATATAGATTTGGATTCATCAGCCCCCAGGTGGCCTATAATTCTAGAAGAGTGGGTAGCATATCTAGACTGAAAAACTTTTGCTGAACTCCCCAGCAATCTTAAGTCTGCCATTGGCAAGAAGAATACCTAATGGCTACCCTTAGGTGCAGAGGAAGCTAGGAAATGTTAGCTGGCGACATGGTCATTAGAAGAAATGGCAGTGTTCTCAGACACCTGTAATCCAAAGGGTCAAAAGTCCATGCTTCCTCCGCCTCCCTTAAGCTGCTGTCCTGTACTTTCCATTAGCACACCCACCTAAGTCCCATGGTAGCCTTTATGTTAACTCCTTGTCCTCAAATCTCACGTAGAAAGATGTCAAGTCTTCCCCCAACACCTCCTACACATGTCCAATCCCCTCCTTTACATGGACTCCTGCCTGCTTCCCTACAGCCTTCTTGCCCTTCTGACCTGGTCTCTGCAATCAGCCAGCGTGATCTTTAAAAGAAGACAAAAACAGATCTCAAGATGGCCTCATGTTGTTATGTGGATGACCTGAAATATTCTTATTCTGGTTTACAAGGTCCTTCGAGATTCTTCTAAACATCTATCCAGTTGTACTTGGCATGATGCTCTCCCCAAACTTCTTAAGCTCTCCCGAACTCGTTTTCATTCCTCTAACAAGCAACACTTTCTCTTGAATGCATGATTTCTGTTGTGTACAATTACTAGCGCCTACTTTCTTTCTGATGTTACATGTCAGTAGCTACAGGTCAGTTCTGTTTCTTGTGGCGCCTCATTTTAGGATACAGTCTGATACCCAATCTATGGCATGGTATTCTCTTGGTTGATATATGGCATGCCTCTGAAAACTTCTATTCAGACCTGGCACACATCACATCCTCTCTTCTTCTACTGACCAAAGAATGTCACATGGCCAGGCCTGACATTGTTAAACTGAGGATGTGATATAAACTCCTCCTGCAGGGAGACAGTGAGGCACATAGCAACAAGATGCTTAATTTACATACTTGGAAGGGAGAAGAAAATAACTAAAACAAGTTATATAATCTACTTCAAGGATAATGATGATAATGATGGTAATCATCATTTCTTGAGTTTTTATTGTGTGCAAAGCTTTATGTCAAATACATTGACAATTTTTATTATGGGGATAAAGAGATGACTCAGCAGTTAAGAACATTGGCTACTCTTGCAGGGGACCTAGATTCAGTTCCCAGCACCCACATGGTGGCTAACAACTATTCATAACTCCAGTTCCAGGGGATCCATTGTCCTCTTCTCACTCCATAGGCATTGCACGATACGTGTGCACTTAAATATATGCAGGCGATACACTCATATACATAAAATAAAAATAATAATTAAAAAAATTTAAATAAAAACAATTTTTATCATATCCTCATAATAGTATTGCTATCAACACTCCCATTATGTGGATAAGAAAATCAAGTCAGAGTTGGAGTAACATGTCCGAAGCTGCCTATAACTGTTTCCTACAGCTGTTCAGAATCTATGCCCTGAATCACTGTTCTATAGCTTCATTATCAATAACAAATTCTCTCTTGACCACAAAAATGCCATTTCTAGGTATCAATAAGTACCCAGACTGAAACAGTACCTGACATGGAGCAGGGTTCAGTGAGCGTTTGTAAGTGAACAAATATGCTGCTTCATTCCCATCATCTATTTTTAAAATTTTATTAGTTCTTTGAGATCTTCATACAGTGCAATTTGATCATATTCAACCCTCTCTCCGCCTCCTTCCAAGTCCACCCCCACACCCTACTCACCCAAAACTGTGTCCTCTTTTTATTGTGTCCTCTTTTTATTGTGTCCTCTTCTTTGGAAACCCCTCAAGTCCAATTTGTGCTGCCCATATATTCTTAGGTATGTGGCCATCCACTGGAGTATGGTCAACTTGCCAGAGGCCTGACTCTTAAAGACTGCCTCTTCCTCTCCCAACAGCTATCAGTTACCTGTAACTCCTCAGCTAAGGGTGGGACATCTTCCCACTTCCCATCTCCACACTGGGATTATGTCTTACTTGAGCTTCAGCAGACCTTAAGCGCTCTCACCACCACTATGAGTTCACATGTGCACTGCCCTGCTGTGTCCAGAAGACATTGTTTTCTCATAGTTCTACTGCCTCTGGCTCTTACAATCTTTCTGCCCACTCGTTTGTAACGATCCCTGACTCATGGAGGTGAAGGTGTGATATAAGTGTCCCATTTAGAAGGGAGTACTCCATAGTCTCTCTTTTTTTACATTTCAAAATGTATTTATTTTTATTTTATGTGTATGACTGTTATGCAAACATGGGTTTAAGTGCACCCATGTCATGTAGTGCCCATGGAAGCCAAAGAAGGCACTGAATCCCCTGAAACTGGATTTATGGATGGTTGTTAGCTACCATGTGGGTGCTGGAATTCAAACTTGGGTTTCCAGTAAAAGCAGCCAGTGCTCTTAACTGCTGAGCCATCTTCCCAGCCTCATTCCATAGTCTCTTATTCTCTATACATTAACCATTTGTGGGTCTCTGTGTAAATCACCATCTGCTTCCAAAAGAAGCTTCTCTGATAAGGGTTGAAAGACTCACTAATCTATAGGTATAATGATAAATCATTAGAAGTCTGTTTAATACTATGTTCCTTTAGCAGAATAATAGTACTAGGTTCTTCTTTAGAGCCTATGACATGTCTAGTCACAGGTTCTTGGCCCTAGTAACAGTGCCAGATATGGGCTCCATCTTAAGGAACTGGACTCAAACCCAAGCAGAACACGACTGGTTATTCCTATACATTTGTGCCACAATTGCACCAGTGAGCATGTCTTTCCTGGCCAGTTGTCATTGCAACTCACAGGGTTCACCAGTGGATGAGATTTCTTGGCCAGCTAATTTAGCTCAAGGTATTAGTCCCAATTTAGAAGTTACTTCATTGCAGACACTTCTGAAAGCACACAGGCTGGGATAGGACTCTATCTTGTCCCACTTGTATATGCGGCTATTCTTGTCCCTATCATAATGAAATTTAATAAGGTTGGAGCTCTGCGAAGCTTATCTAATATCTATCAGAGTGCTCAATAAGTGTTTCCTGGGTGAATGAATTATGAGAAGACATGGTACCAACAGACAAAGTCAGACTCAAGTAAGAAGTTGACATGAATTACAGAAGAAAGTGAGGTGAAAAGCAGAAAAGCTTTATGCAGTGGGCAGCAGTTAACACAGAGACTCACAACTAACCAGAGTGCTGATCGTAAGTGACTGCCGAGGGTTTAGTGCTAAATCGGATATTTATATCAATCTCATGCCCCACGACTCAGGAAATATAATGGAAGAGGGAGTGGAAAAGTTGTAAGAGCCAGAGGATCTGAAGGAGTGCTGTGAAATGCTGTCTTCTGGACACTACATGGCCATTGCACTCATGAACTCCTAACTGCTATGGTTACCTGCATGAAAGCTACACAAAATCAAGCCATTCCACTACGGATGGAAGAAGGCCTCATGAGGCCTCACTTCTAGCTGAAAAGGTATTGGCAGCTGATGTACGCTCTGGGAGGGGAAGCCATTTTTCTTTGCTGAGGGAGAGATCCACTGTTAGGATGACCATGTTCTGGTAAAAGGTTCCATATCCACACATGGAGGGCAGTACTAACTGGACTCAGTGGATTATAAATTTAAAACTAGCTAGGTGTGGTGGCGCACACCTTTGATCCCAGAACTCCAGAGGGAGAGGAAGGCAGATATCTGTGAGTTCAAGGCCAGCCTGGTCTACATAGAGAGTTTCGGGCCAGAGGGGACTACAAGGAGACTCTGTCTCAAAAACAAAGGACAAAAATAAAAAGTGTCACATTTAAAAATAAAGAAGAATAGGACATAAAAGAGGGAGGGTGAGGACTACAGAAGAGGAGATTTGGGATGGATATGATCAAAACATTGTGTATGTGTATGAGACTGTCCAAGAAGAAATGTAACAGTACTCTAACAACAAAAGAGGAAACTGATATCACCATCTCTTTCTTGGTACTCACTGCCCTTTCTTTTTGTAAATTTTCGTGTATATTTTTATTGAAATTTTGTGCATTTCATGCAAAACATCCTTATCATCTTCACACACCTACTCCGTCCACAGCCCCAAAGCCTTCCCCGACCTGATTTCACGCATTCTGTCGTGTATGTTGAAGGCTTATCAAATCAAGTTAGTGTACTCAGATGTCCCTCAGTGCAAGTTTATCCACTAGTCACTCTATGTAGAGTCTCCCCCTTAAAGAGGATCAGCTCTTCCTCACTTGGTGGTAATAAGCCGCCAAGAGTTCTTCAGCTAAGGTTGGGCCTGCTGCTCATTTCTCCATTTCTGTGCTGTCCCTTTGTCTGCTTGAGTTTTCATGGGTCTTGTGCATGCTGACACCATTGCTGTAGATTCATATGAGCAAGGTCCCAGGAGCCTGTAAGACTCTATTCCATGCAGTCATGTATCTCCTCTTACAATCTAAGTTCCCCTCTTCTGCAGTGGTCCCTGATCCCCGAGTGAGTGAAGTTTAATGTAGAAATCCTGACCAGGGAGCCACACTCTGCACTGCCCTTTCTTACTGTCTTGGTTTCAGAGGCCACTTTTTTCTAGCTTGTCTTAGCTTCTGTTATTATTATTGTGCCAAAATACCAGGCAAATGCAATTTAAAGGAGAAAGAATTTATTCTGGCTCACGGCTCATGGTCACACTCTATTACGGTGGGTAAACCACAGTGGCAGGAGTTTGAGGCTGCTGGGCCCATTGCATCCATAGTCAAGAAGCAATCAAAGAATGCCTGTGCCCAGCCGACTTTCTCCTTCTAATCCATTCCATAATCTTAGTCAGAGAATGCACCACCCACAGTGTGCCAGTCTACCCACCTCAGTTACCCTAATCCTGATAATCCCCACAGACATGCCTAGATGTCATCAAGTTGACAACTGAGATTAACTATCACATAGATGATCTTCAGTTTGGATACTTCTGTACCTCCTGTCCAGTTGTTGGGCTGTGGAGTGAGGATTCTAAGCGTAAGAGAGATCAGTACAGGGAAACTAGACACGTCTTAGTAACTGCCTGCTCCACAAGCAAGGTCTTCCTTCATCTAAATTCATCTGCAAAGTACATGAACCTGAGGAGCATGGTCTTATTTGCCAAGATAGTGCAGTCCCTCAAGACAAGCAGCTGAGAAGCTCAGGAAGGAGGGAGGGAAGAGGGAGGAGAGAGAGAGAGAGAAAGAGAGAGAGAGAGAGAGACACTAGCCAGTGGCAAAAGTCTTTGTGAAATGACTCCAGGAAGATTTGTGACTGGCCCTTGTGCTCTAAGGGAATCAGGCCAAAGGAAATCCTAATCCCCAGCACTATTTCTCACTAATGCTTGTGGTTTCTCAACTCTAAACTTTCCTCTTCCTCCATTCTTCTTCTTTCTTGCCCCAGGGGTACCTCGGAGCAGGGTTATTAGCTAGCTCTCCAAATGGACACATTCCCCAGGACCTGCTTATTTATATGTAAGTAAAGTGTGCTTGCTAGAACTTTTACAAATCATCTGGTACCCAGACTGATAGCATCAATTTGAGTCTCACACCACATCAATTTGAGAGCTCAGAAGCTCACCAGGTGCTAGTCTATGGTTTCTCCGGGGATGGTGCCAGCACTGGGTGCTTTGACAAGCCATCCATGTGATTCTGATGCAGGCTCCAGTTTGCAAAGTGCTGTATCGCAAGAATTTTGGGGACTTTGACTCCTTTCTTAGCTAATCTACAACATAGTGGTACCCTGGAATAAACAGACAAACCTTGGGTTGATAATCAGACATAATCCAGCAAGAAGTCTTGGTGACCAACAGCGAGCAAGCAGACTGCTGGTACCTGTCCCAGGGACCTGGGGAAGGTGCTAGAGGAAGCAGAACAACCAGTTCTGACTCAGTTTTACCCACAGTTCTTAGTGTTTAATCCCTTCTTAGGGATTTTGCTTCTCAGTAATTCTGCTATCCAGAGATTATGGCCAAATGGAAATGCATTAAATTGCAAATCACCTTCCCCCTGTGGGCCAAGAGAAGCCCTTGGAAGCATTCATTAAAAGTAATGGCACCTGCCAATGTTACACACCTTGCTCCAGTGAGGCCACTGCATATAGATTATCCATCTCCAATGCGCCCACTCCATAATGAGCTCCTCCAGGATTAGCTCCTTGTGGAGGACAGGAAAGAGGAGGCAGCTTCTTAGAACAAAATGTTTCCAAGAGCAGCAAGATTGCAGAGCTGGAGCCTCTCACTGCTGTGTCAACTCACCACACACAGCTGGTCAGCTGCTTCCTGCTCTGCCTTCAACTGTGAAACTGTTTCCAGTCAAAAATATTTTGATCAAACAGAATTCTGCTCCCACCCTGACATCCTGACTCCACAGGATGAGGTCCAAGGGAGTGTTAACAGGCTCCATGAATGATGCTCAGGTATAGACTCCAAAGCACAGTTGTGGACTGCATACTTTCTCTTCAGCCCAGATACTTTCAACAGCCCTGAGGAGCTTATTCAGATTCCTTGACCAATACAGATTCCCAGGTTCCATCCCTAGAAGTTTTTATTCAGTCAAACTGCAGCTGCACTCTGGAGCAGGTGTTTTTAATAAGTTTCCAAAGTGATGTCCTGTGAGGCTGAGAATCACAGAACTGGGTCATGTCGGAGGCTTTTGCTACTCAGGTACTTTATTGCATCTTAAATATCCATGTCCACCTCCCCTTAGTCAGAGCTCCCTGAAAGTTAGATGGACAGCCTCAGCATCATTTTCTCAGTGTTCAGCTCAGTCGTGACCGTTATTAGGCATTTCCATTTTTGCCCCGAGCAAATGCAGCTGTTAGAGACAGTACAAGGGGCATGGAGATGACAGGAGGGCACAAAGTGGGCAGACATTCACCCTTATTCACAAGTGCTGCAGTCTTCTGCCCTAGGGGAAACCAGTCTGCATCAAGGAGTACCAGTCAGCAGCCGGATATGAGCCAGTCACCAGGGACTCGTTGGGGATGAGTGCAGCTTGGCCTGTGTGTGTCATGCCAGGTCAGGTGCAGGCAGGGAGGGAGTTTTCAGTGCCTCCGATACACAGAGCTTAGCAGCCACCCTGCAGCCTGTCTCCTGACTTGGTAGACTACAAGCAATTTGCAGTGGATCAGAAAGGAAGAGTCCACACAGGAGAGGAGAGTGATGTCCCCTAGCCCCAGTGGAGTGGCAGCCCCGGCCCAGGCTGAACTCAGAGTGGAGTAGGTGCTACCACTGCCTGCCTCCAGCTGGTTCTGAGCCCCTGCTGTCCAGATGGTCTGCATCCTCTGATCAGGGACTCGGGAGTGTTTGGTCCAGAAGTTTCCCCAGAGATCACTACTGGTGTTAGTGGACCATACTGGGGAGGTGTGAACAACAGATGGAAAAGGCAGATGGGAAGGGCAGGAGTGAGGTAACTCGCATGCCGGCCCAGTGCAGAGGGGAACCTGGGCTCCTTGGACTCCTGAGATGGTGGCATCTTCCCCCTGCACTAGTTTCTTTTCCATTGCTGTGACAAAATACCTGTACAAAAGCCACCTAGGGTGGAGGGGGTTCATTGCAGCTCATAGGTCCGGGCTACCGTCCAGCATGGTGGGGAAGTCACGGGGGCAGAATCTGATACTAGTCACCTCGCATCTGTAATCAGGAAGAGAGAGCACTGAATGTCTGCATGCTGGTACTCAGCTCACACACAGTCCGGAACCTGGAACCAGGGAATGGTGCTGTGTACTTTTAGGCTGAGACTTCCCACATCAATGAATGCAGTAAAGACAATCCCCACAGACATGCCCACAGGCCAGCATGATCTAGACAGTCCCTCAGTGAGATGCTCTTTCCAGGTGATTCTAGATTGTGGCAAGTTGACAACTAAAACAAGTCGTCACACCCCACATCCCAGGATGTGACAGGGCCAGATCATGCTCAGCCCAGCTGCATCTCCCTAATGCCTTGTCGGTCTCCTAGTGCTTTAAACCAACTTCTCTGACCCAATCATCTTGCCACACAAAGAAGTAAAGTCTACAGAAAGATCTCTGTGAGTAGGGAACCATGGCTGCTGTTTACAGCTGGAACAACCTGACTTCCTCAGGTCTAGACTTCCTTTGAAGGTAACAAGCACTGACAGAGAAGCACATTTGTTGTTTCTCAGAGGAGAAAAAGGAATGCCCCATAAAGAAATATTTTCAACAAGTTATTACCAAAGCAAATAAGCATTAAATAGAAAAGGACGCTTTTCCTCTGATGGCAGACTGTGCTAACCACTAAGTAAAGTGCCTGCCATGTGAACACAAGGAGCTGAGACTGAGCCCAGCACCTGCACTAACAGGTTGGGTCTTGGACACTTTAGCTGTGCTGTCAATCTTAGAAAATCATTAACTGTGCTGAGTTGGCATTGTACAGAAATTAAAAGCCATATGTGTCTAGAAACATTAAATTTAATGTTTTCCATTTGTATACAGGTGGTGTACTATATTAAATATGTAAGGTCTTATATCCATGGGTTTCATTATAGAAACTAATAAAATATTCTAAATAATGAAAGAAAAAAAGATGGGTGCAATGGTGTTAGTCTGTAAGCCCAGTGCTGAGGAGGTAGAGACACGAAGACCCCTAGGGCTCGAGGGATGGCCAATCTAGCAGAATCAGTGAGCTTCAAGTCCACTGAGAGACCCTACCTCAAAAGTAAGGCAGAGAGAGACTGAGAACATCATCCAGTGTGTTAGCCTCAGGCCTACACACACACACACACACACACACACACATACACACAAGTTGTTTGAGACCTCGGCAAACTCTGCCTGGAGCAAGAACTAGAGAGTCTGGAGCAACAGCATATTCCTGGCAAATCTTCCTACAGTATCAAGGCTTAGGGGTGAGTAAATTGCAAAGAAGAAGAAGTTAAAACAGAAAAGAAAATAGAAATAGAGAGACGGAAAAGACGAAGAGATAAAAAAACAATGGGACCAACCTGAGGCAGACTGCTAACCCTTGCCTCACCAAACCTCATTGACTTACTCATCACACAGTCCTGGGTGCCTGCTGTACCCACAGTAACCCGCCCACTCCAAAATCAACTCAACAAGGAATCACCCTCATTTTCAAAGAATATACAAATTAAGGTATGCCCAGAAGAACTCCACCAAGAAATTACAATACTAAGTAGAAGATAACATATATTGTGCTGTGGCACTGCTGATATAAAGATCCAGAAGACGACAAAGAAGAAAGGATCGGAGAAGCTGGTATCATCTCACTGGGTCTCTGAAATCACAGAGCATGCAGACATGTAATTTCATGCATTTCAAGAGCTGCAAAAGGCAAGAACTGAAGGAGGGGAAACATAGATACAGGATAAAGTTCCACCACTCTGGCTAAAATGCAGGGTTGAGAAGGGGCTCATCAGCAACAGGGGGAAAGGCAGGTGGACCAAGTTGAGAAACAGGGTAGAAAAATAAACTTGAGTGGCCAGTTTACTCTTTCTGTACATAAGGTGCATCCCCACAAGCTCTGAGTAAAACAGGGGCACAATGAAACTGTGCCTTCAGGAAGCTAAGTCAGCAACAGAGTAAAACAAACCCATCTAAACCTTGCAGAGTGAGGAAGGCAAAAGCATGCATTCATGGGGCAAGGGTCTCTCTACCAGCTCTGTATTTTGTAATTAGACTTGAAGACGTGAACAATATGCCCCAGTGTTCATATTATCAGGATTATATCCGCCAGTTATGTCTTCCTGCATGCTCACTGCCAGTTTCTGCTTGGTGAGGGGCCCTGGAGAACAATAACAGCTGCTGCTTCCTACTGGCCGCCTTCTACATCTGAATGATATGTCTTTGCCTTGAAGAATAAAACTTTGTGTTTCTAATTAAGACTCACAATCAGAGTTCACAGCAACTGTGCTGGAGAGCTGGGAGGTTTAATGGTCACCACTGCAGATAGAAACCGGGGACTCCCTCATTTGAGCCCACGTAATGGGTATGTGTTGGACTTCTCTGGCTCCCTCCTTCCCCAGCGAGAAGCTTGTACAACAACGGCACTGAACAATTAGAGCAATTATCAAAATGCCCTGAGTGTACAGAGACAAGAGAAGAAGCCTCACTGTGGCTGGGGTGGGGGCTCCTCCCTCAGCAATTGATGCATCAAGCAAACTTGCCAAATATCTCAACTTTAATTTTAAATAACTAGGCCCCTTGGTTCACAGCCAGATAATCAAATTCAGTATACTGGAAACATGTTTCAGTCTATTCTAGTTTTTTTTTTTCAATTTTAAATAAATAAGAGTTCTTTCCAAGGCAGCTTTTTATTTTCTTTGCTTCACAGCCTGATTAATGATAGGCTCAGCTCCATACAAAGCCACGGGAAGCTGGGGAAAATAAATGTGAAGGCCCAGGCATTTCAACTCTGTCCTGGCCCACTGTCTGCTCCTAGATGTGAATTGGCCTCAGACTGGAGCTGGTTGCCATGGACAGTCACGGGATAAGTCCAAATCTACGTTTGAGTTAATTATCCTTTCCAGTCCCAGCCAAACACTGACTTGAAAAGACAAGTCAAAATCACTAAGATCCTATAGACCTCTGACTGCTCCCCTTCAGTTTTCCATTTGACGGTACAAAGAGCATCAGCATACTTGGATACAGTAGTCAGGGTTGGAGATGAGAATCTAAATTCTCCTGGACATGGAACTTTAGCCAAGGCACTTCTCTGAGCTCCAGCTGGGAGATGGCTCAGTCTGTAAAGTGCCACACAAACATGAGAACCTAAGTTCAGATCTATAGCATATATATATATATATATATATATATATATATATATATATATATATGTATGTATATACACATATAAACCAGACCCAGCACTCTCAGCACTAGAGAGAGTACGAGAATACTAGACAGGAGGACCCCTTAGATTTGCGGTCCACTCAGTCTAAGTGAATCCATGAGCTCTGAGTTCAGTTAGAGACCTTGTCTCAAAAGTTAAAGTAAAGACTGACTGACGAAGACATTCAATGTTGACCTCTGGCTTCCATATGCACATGCACACAGAAGAACAGGCAAACACACACACACAGACACACACACACACAAAACACCCCAAATTAGTCACTTGCAGACTTGAATAAAGCAAAGTGGACACCATGAAAGCAAGATAAAACGTACACGCTGACGATACCGAGATTGTGTCAGTAAGGGGTTTTGAACTTCTCACAAGTAGCCCATTAGAATAGTGTGGAACAGTAGGGATAGCAGCGCATTGGGGACCATTGGTCTCCTTTGCAGTTCTATTGTGTTATCTTTAAGCAACTCACTTTCTACAAGCCTCAGTATCCTCCCGCGTGAAATAGGGGTCTTGATGCCTACTTTAAATTGTTAAAAGGGAGCAGGTCCCAAATCTCTTCTTACAAGCTCCTTTGTAGGAACACTTCCCTGAGAAGCTTACCTGAATTATGCACATCCTAAAGGGACATGGCTGGTGCCCGCCCTAGACTCAGGAAAAGAATGTAGTGTCTCCGTAAGAGGCAAGAGGAATTTATAAAGGAAAATCCTAAGGGACAGAAGAGAGGAGAATCAGGGAAGCCGACTAGAGGCTGGAACAAGCAGGATGTACCCTCCCCACTGTTCATCCCACCCCACTGGACAGCACCGGGCCCCGTGTTACAGTGAAGTCACTAAGAGTACAAAGCACCTGGGTAGCAATGGAGTGTGTGAGAGCTGAGGCTGAGTTATACCTGGGCATTCAAATGTCCCTTAAGATGAGAGTGAATCTTCAAGAACCTGCAGAGAACATGTGGCTGGATTTAGCCTCCCGGGGCTGTGAGGGCCCTGGGTGCTACCACTGATGCTACTGTTGTTGCAGTAAGAAGAAAATATGATGAATTAGGGATGTTTCATTCAAACAGTTAAACTTCGAAAGAACAGACTGCACCTGGCAGGTACACCCTGCTGTGTCATCATTCCATTCTGCATCACTTCATGGGGAGCACAGACAGACTGGGCCACCAGCCCTGCATATGGTAGACTCGGGAGCCTATTTCCATTTTAGCCCATTAAAATTCAAGTAGAGAGAGGATAGAAACATTTACTTCTGAGTCTCCAGTACTAAAGAAGGGCAGAGCTTTCACAGCAGGGAAATAAAACTATTAAAAAAATAAAATAAAAGGTTTCAGTAGGAATCAGAACTAACAAGTTCCCTGGCAGATTAGCTTTATGTCACACCTGTTCTGCAGGCTTCCTTACTTCTGCCTCAGTGACATTTTGCATATTTTACCCACAATACCTTGCAGTCATTTTTCTTTCAATAACTTGCTTTTAGGCAGTTCTTCTAATCTAATTAGATACCTGCCTAAGCCAAGAGAGTGACACGTTTTTTCTCTGACCAAAGTTACCCTCCACGATAGCAAGCACTTCCAGCACATCTGAGTCCAGTGTTTATGGTGAACATCACTCACACAGTGTGACAAGGATGGCTCTGATCTTTCATCTTTGCCTGATATCTATAGCCTATTGGATTTCCTTTGCAGGACATTATCCACGGTACTGCCTGGCAAATTACTTATCCATTGGGTTATTGTGGTGAACTCGTAAGCAGATGGGGTTTTAGATTCTCCATCCTATCTCAAAGAAAAATGAACAAGGGATGCAAGACACATAGGAGCCTGCTCCGTCATTGTCAGCTGGCAGGTGACTGATTTAGCTGTTCACACAGAACACATCTCTGTATTTCTCTCCTTTATTCTACTAGAAGGGAAAGATCTGAATTGATAGCTTCTCTGGTGTCAGCCACAGCCAGATGTTGGGCTCCTCCTTTTCTTGGTCAGGCCACATGCACTGGCCTCTCCTGGTTTCCTTTACAGGGGACTGCCATTGAAATTCATTCATAAATCCTGGCTTTTACATCTTGCTTTTTACCTCAGGTTCTGAATCATGGCCTCACCTTCAAAGCTTCTCTGCTCTCACAGACCTAAATTCTCTTATTTCCATCAGGGTCTGTCTCTACCAGGTTGCTAATTAACTTCTGGCTCGACAAGTTACAGCGCTCATTTGCTGACTCACAAGAGACAACCAAAGGAAGTCCTTCATTAGCATTCCTGAGCAGCTCATTAGCCAGTGGGAGAATCACACCATCTGAACTGTCAAACCTATCCTTATACACAATGGAAAAACCTCCGTTTAGATTGATAGTACTTTATCTCCGAGGAGCAGTTCAATACTACTGGGAGAGGGTATCAAGTCTGCACAAGGCAAACCCCCAAGGGATGGGAGCAAGACCCAGGAGCATGAAACCCAGTAGAGTAGGCAAGGGGAAAAGAGAGTCAAATTCTTCAGCAGTGTATCCACTGTTGACTTACCAAAGCTCCAGTAAATAACCACCCACCCACTCTCATACAAATAACCTCGATTAAACTCCGTGGGCTGCAACAACAAATCAAAAGACATGAAAATAAGAGGGAGATTTGGGACTAGGAAAGGGTTCAGCAGGAGAGAGAGGGATCTGAGAGAGAGTAATGAAGGGGTGAAAACATAAAATACATTATACAAGTATGAAATTGTCATAGAATTATAAATTTGAAATATATGATGGAAAAAGCTAAAATAAATATTTTAAAAATTGATTTATTTGAGCAACCAGGAAAAATATTAAAATAAAATACAGAGAGAAAGAATGGTAGAGGTCATGCCAATGAACTTAGGTTAGTTTAACAAAAGAAAGTTGATTAACTTTTTGAAAATACTAATATAGGGCTGGAGAGATCACTCATCAGTTAAGAACACTGACTGCAGAGGACAATGGTTTGATTCCCAGCACCCACATGGTAGCTAACAACTGTACATAACTCTACTTCCAGGGAATCTGATGCCTTCTTCTAACTCCTGCGGGCACTGCATGACATGGATGCACTTACATACATGCAGGTAATACATTCATACACATAAAATAAGAATAATAAATTTTTAAATAGATATTTTAAAATAAAAACCTCAAACACATTCAAACTATATTATAGTATTTTAATTCTTTAAGAATGGAGTTGACTTTCCAAATATTGGTGGGTCTATGAACCATCTGGACTTCTACTGGTGAAGGTGTCAACAAGGATGACTATTTTAAGAAAGTGGCAATATCCACTCAAATTAAACATACACACCCTCATGAACCAACATTTCTATTCCTAGGCACAGGGCCAATAGGGACTCCTGCATGTGTACAATATATAATAAAAGTCACATACAAGAATGTTCCTAGCGAGAAGTCTG
This sequence comes from Eospalax fontanierii, assembly GCA_035773235.1. Lineage (NCBI taxonomy): Eukaryota > Metazoa > Chordata > Mammalia > Rodentia > Spalacidae > Eospalax > Eospalax fontanierii. The sequence continues at coordinate 33,937,196 of CM069529.1, read as the reverse complement.
GGTAAGATGGCAGACTAGAAGCTGAGGCGATAGCTCAGTCAGTAAAATGCTTGCTCTAAAAGCAGAGAACCTGAATTCAGCTCCCTAACACCCACAAACAAGCCAGACATGGTGACATCCATTTACAATCCCAGAGCTGGAGAAGCAGACAGAAGGATCTCTAGAACTCAGTGATCACCTGCCTTAACCAAATCAGTGAGATACAGGTTCAGTGAGAGACTCTGTTTCAAAAACCTAGGTGAATAGCAATTGAGGAAGACATCTGATGCCAACCTTTAGATTCCACACACATAGATACACACATGCACATGCACAAGCACATGTACAAACACACAAACCCATACATACACTACACACACACACATACACACAAGATGGCAGACTAGGAGCTGCTTCATTGTGACCTGAGGAACCAAGAGATTCAAGATAAGTAAAAGTTGACTTGATCCAAAGAAAAGAAGAAGGAAGGAAGGAAGGAAGGAAGGAAGGAAGGAAGGAAGGAAGGAAGGAAGGAAGGATAGAAGGAAGGAAGGAAGGAAGGGAGGGAGGGAAAGAGGAAAGAAAGGAAAAGAAAAAATAACTTTGGAAATGCACAAAATGAGTAACAGATATGTGGAGAATGCATAGAAACAGATGAATGGCACAATGAGAAGAATGCCAGGTCCAAATCACCTTAATTGCATGGCTACCCAGCAGGGAGAGGGAAAGAAAGAAACAAGAAAACAAAAAGTATGCAAAAGATAAACCAGGACACCCTGGCAGGAAGAGACTAGAAACCCTACACAAAGGACAAGCTCATCACTCCCACAAGCCTCAAATCCATTTATAGGTTTGCTGAGACAGTGACTTCCAGGGTACAAACGAAAGGCATGGGGAATCTATTTAATGGAATTATGACTAAAAATTTCTCAGATCTAGAGAACTGGACCCATCAATCAAGAGGGCAATTAGGACCATGAATAGACATGATCAGAGAAGAACCTCTCTATGACATCTTATAATCAAGACATCAAAAAATTCAAAGAAAAGAAACAATGTTAAAAGCCATAAGAAAAAAATACAAGCTCTTTTACAAAAGCAATGGACTAGTTAATTTTAGTTGTCAACTTGACATAATCTAGAGTCACCTAGAAAGAGAGCCTCAAGAAGAGGTTGACCTGTGGGCAAGTCTAGGGGGAATTATCTTGATTACGTTAATGTGGGGAAGCCTTCTAAAAGTAGCAGCACCATTCCCTGGGTTTGAGTCCTGAAGTGTATAAAAGAGGAGAAAGTGAGCCAGTGAAAGCATGTGTGCACTCAGCCTCTCACCACTCGACCGCTGTCTTGACTTTCATGCAGTCGTGCCCTGTGACCTGCAATGATGCGCTAATAAAGGACCAGTCACTAAAACAGTCACAAATGGCCAAAGCATGGAGATCAGGAATCTGCAGGGTTCCTAGACAGGACTCCTATATGAAGTTTCACTCACCCAGGACTCAGAGACCATTGTGGAAGAGGGGATGTAAGAGCCAGTGAGGAGAAGCCTGACCATGAGGAAATAGAATCCTACAAGCTCCCGGGACCCTGCTCATATGAACCTAGAGCAATTGTTTCAGCATGTTCAAGACCCATTCAAACTCAAGCAGACAAAAATCCACCATGGAACTGGGGAAATGAGTAGCAGATCCCCAACCTTTGCTTAAGAAATATTGGCAGCTAATTACTGTTAGGTGAGAATGAGCTAATCTTCTTAAAGTGAGGGACTCTGGGTAGATTGACTAGACCTCAGTGAATGAACCTGCACCGATGTCAGTTCGGGAACACTAATTTGACACAATGGACCTTAACACAGGTGAAAGAATGTATGGATTCCAGTTGGGGGCTGTGGAAGGTGCCGATGGGAAAGGGGTATAAAGATGATTAAGATCAATTGAGATGTTCTGTCTAAAACACACAATGATTCAACTAAAAATATTAAAAAAAATAAAAAAGATATATAACACCATACCTGGCCAGAACTAGCTTGAAATTAAAAGAAAAGTAAGGATATTTCAAAACAAGAATAAAATTAGGCAATTAATGCCACCAAGCCAGCAATGTAGAAGATACTTAAAATAATGCTATGTACAGAAGGGGATCATGAGAACATAAGGAAGAATAAATTCTGTGAGAGGAGTAGATGAATAAAACAGAGATAGGAAGGAACCCATCATGTCCAACACAGTAAACCAACAAACACCAATACAAATAAGATAACAAAAATAGAACACAAGTATAATACAAAGAAAAGAGCAAACAGCAATCCAAATAACCAGAAAGACAAAATTAAAAGAATTAGTCAACCTCTCTCAACAGCAACCTTAAATGTAAATAGCCTCAGCTCATCAATAAAAAGATACAGAGTAGCTAACTGAATTAAAACATAAGATTCAACTATGTGCTGCCTCCAAGAAACATATCTCACTGGCAGAGATACTATACAGACTGAGAGTCAAAGGACAGAAGTCAGTTTATCAAATGGAATCTGAAAACAAGCTGGAGTACCTAAACTGATATTTAATAAGGTAGATTTAAATCAAATTATTCAGAAAAGATAAAGACAGTCACAATGTATCACTAAACAGAACAACTCATGAAGAAGCTACAACAAATATATATTATGTATTATTTATTAATTTATAATAATGTTAATATTATATATATATATATATTGAATGGTAGGGCTCCCGGTTTTGTAAAACAACACACAAATGAGCCTTAAAAGTCAGAGAAGTGCTGATATAAAAAAAACTAGGGGATTTCAAGACCCCGCTCTCATCTTTGGTAGTATTCAAACTAAAAATCAACAAAGAAACTTCAGAGACAAAAAACACTTCAAAATAAATTATACCATAGATCAAATGGACTCAATAATATCTGTAGAGTATTCCAGCTGACAAACATAGATTACAAATTCTTCTCAGAAGCCCATGGAACCTTCTCTAAATAGATCTCATTCTACGGCACAACACAAGTCTTAACAAATACAAAATAACCGAAATAATGTTTCTTATCAGATAACAAGGGAATAAAATTAGAAATCAATAACAAAAGAAACCACAGAAGCTACACAAATACTTGGAGACTGAACAATAAGCTCTAGGATGACTGGTGGGGTGCTGAAGAAATCAGGATCAGTTTTAAAAATCTGAAAATTGAATGAAAACACATTGTCTGAGTCTTGTTTCCTGTCGATATAGCAAAGTAGGCTGACAAGAGCAACTCAAAAGAGAGAGTTTATTTGGCTCACAATTCTAGCCTGCAGTACATTGTAGGAAAGCCAAGGAAGCAGAAACTTGAAGGAGCTAGTCACATCCACAGTCAAGAGCAGAGAGGGAGTAAATGCTTTCTCTCCGCTTCCTTTCCTGCTCTTCTACAGTTCAAGATTCCATCCCTTGGGAATGGCACACCCACAGCACACATGTTTTCTCACCACAATTAATGTAATCAAGATAATCACTCATAGACAGCCCAACCTGACCTAGACAACCCATCACCTGAAAAGTGAGTGCTCACAGATTAATTCTAGATTATGTCAAGTTGACAATTAAAGGAATGCATCACAGACTGCTTACCAGAATCTTCGAAGCACAGCTAAGACAGTTCTAAGGCAAAGAAAGTTTATAACTATTAGTACTCCCCCCCCCCCAAAAAAAAAACCCCTAAAAATCAGAGATCCAAAATAAATAACTTTATGATACAACTCAGGTCTTGGAAAATCAAGAGCAAGAACAAGTCAAGCTCAAAAACAGTAGGTGACAAGAAGTAATAAAAATCAGGACAGAAGTCAACAAATAGAGAGTAAAAGAACAATGCACGGAATCAATCAGAGTTTTTTCTTTGAAAAAATGAACAAGATTGTCAAATTCCTAGTCAATCTAATAAAAACAGTGAGTCAACTGTAAGATGTGACTGGAAGCCCCGACCTCCCCCGCAACCCCCAGCACTTCCAGAACCGACACCTTGGCAACTCCAGCCATACCCTCAGAGCCCACTGAGATCTGAGAATGGAACTGACTTTTACAACTTCTTGAATAGATAAGATTCCCAAGCCCGAATTCACAAACAGCTATAAAAACAGATTCCTTCCTGGCCAAAAGTTTACCTTAAACATCAGTCAGATGTGATGGGAACCTCACGCCCCTCCCTATAAAAGGGCCTACTGAGCAGCCAGACTAGAGGCTTTTGGCTTTCTTGCTCTCCCGTGGAGTTAGCCTCTCATACTCTCCTTGAGGGAGCTTCTCCATCCTGATCTGGAGCCAGACATGCAAACCTGGTTCCCTGGAGCCCAAGCCCCCAAGATGAGGGGGATAGTCTCCCCCATCTCCTTGGGTAGGCTAGCCCCGGGGACAGGGGGTGGCTAGCATCTCTCTACTCCCAAGTGTGGAGAGGCTAGTCCCAGCTGGTCTTCTCTTAATAAACCGGTCCTGTTAGCTCTGGATCTCTGGTCCCTTTGTCTTCTGCATCTCTCGAACCCAGACCTTACATCAATCCCAACTTCTAAAACTAAAGATGAAAAAGAAGATATTACTATACATTCTAATGAAATCCAGGGACTCAATGGAAAATCATTTGAAACCTTTTATTTCAAATTATAATGTACATAATGTACAAACCTAGAAGAAATAAATTCCTACACACATACTACCTACCACAATTAATCAAGAGGAAATAAACAACTTAAACAGATTCATAGTAGAGAGACTGAAGCAGGAACAAAACATCCCCCAACCAAGAAATGTCTGAGACCCTACCAAATTGTACCAAATCTGTAAAGATCTTACACCAGTACCCCTAACTGTCCTGTATAATAGAAAGTGAAGAGACACTCCAAAACTCACTCTACGAAGTCAGACCAGGACACAACTAAAAAAAAGAAAACTATAAAAAATTCCTGATGAACAAAAATAGTCATGAAACTTAATAAAATACTTGACAAGAGAGGCCAGAAAGATTGTAAGGGCCAGAAGACCACGATACCTGCAGCTCTCAGATCTCACTGAAGAAGCTTCTTAATGCAATATGGTTAACCCAGAAATTCATAACTGGCCAAAGTGAAGAGAACAAGTGCTCAGCCACAGATGGACATCTACAGTGATATATAGCCCCCTCCCCAAGGCTCAGAGACCATCATAGAAGGAGGGACAGGAAAACTGCAAGAGTCAGAGTTCAGGGAAGACCCAAGCCATGGTGCCTTCTGGGTATGACAGGACTGCCGCATTCATGAGCAGCTGTGGTTGCTCCCACAAGATCTGTGAAAGATCAAGCCAGTCCACCTTCTAGCACGGCGTGGAAAGGGGTTCATGAAGTCCCACCCTAACTGAGGAGCTATGAACCGCTGATGATTTCTGGAGGAGGAACTGCCAGGTTTTTTTAAGGGTTGAACTCTTGGTTAAGTCAACCGTGTGCCAGTGAATGACTTCACACCTAAAAATACATGGACAGCACACATTGGAATCAAGAACACTGGCTGCTCTTGCAGAGGTCCTGGGTTCGACTGACATGGCAGCTAACAGCTGTCTACAACTCCAGTTCCAGGGGATCTGACATCCTCTTCTGACCTCCGTGGACATCGCGTGACACAAGTGCACTTATATCCACAGAGGCAATACATTCGTACATACAAAATAAAAATAATTACAAAAATAGATGCGGCTGAAGTTAGAGGTTTAAGGGGCTAGGAGTAGATCTGGAAGGAACGAGGGGGAAGAGTTAGCATAAATACGGTCAAAATTCACTGTATGAAATTCTCAAAGAATTAATAAAGTACTTAAATAAATAAAATGTCCAGTGAATGATGATACTAAAAAAGCAAACGTTTTCTTCATGCACTTAAATTCTCTACTGCGTACCTCCATACTGGCTAAAACTGGAGTGAATTGCTCTCAGCCCCTGCCACTATTACATATCAAGCTGCACACTTAGGTTTTGTACAATTTCTATGTGCATGCTACAGTGCATTAAAAATGTGCATTTTAGGGGCTGGAGAGATGACTCCGTGGTTAATAGTATGGGCTGCTCTTCCAGAGAACCTGGGTTCAATTCCCATGACCAATATGGTGGCTAACAACCCTCTGTCACTCCAGTTCCAGGGGATCTGACACCCTCTTCTGACCTCTGAGGGCACGGCACGACACAAAGGCAATATATTGACATAAAATAAAAATAATAAAATAAAAAATGTTCACTTTAAATTTTAATGGCAGCAATTAAAAGACAATATATCACCTCTAAATCAGAAAATAGTAATATAAAGAAAATCAACCCAAATTCATTTCATGATAGGAACTGACTCTGGGGAAGAAGGAAAATGGAACTTAGATCTCTCTCTCTCTGTCTCTCTCTCTCTCTCTCTCTCTCTCTCTCTCCCTCTCTGTGTGTGTGTGTGTGTGTGTGTGTGTGTGTGTAATAAGATAAGTCTAATCCAAAGGTTACCTATATCTAAGTCATTTCTTTTTGTTATCGTTGGTGTTTTTATTGTTCTTTTAAGACATGGCCTCCCTGTGGCCCCAGCTGGCCTAAAACTGGCTATGTAGACCAGGCTGGCCTCAGTCTCACAGAGATTCTCATCCTTCTGCCTCCCAAGGTCTGGGATTAAAGGCATGTGCCACCATTCCTGGTCCAAGTCATTTCTTGAGAGGGAGAATAAAGGCAAACACTAAAACATCATGCAGTGTAGACACAAAGGTAAGGTTCCAATCACACACAAGAGAAGGATTAACAAAAGCACTCATGACACATGTTGTTCTTCCTGCCCTCTCACAGAGGAGTTCTTAGGACTGGGCACAGCACAGGAGAAGCTTGGGCAAAGGAGTGCAGTGATGGGGAGGGTAGAACACTCCTCACGAGTGGGGGCTGCCCTCATGCTGCACCCTAAAAGGTCTGGGGCTGCCCCTGTAGAGGGTGCCTCTGGAAACCCCTCAACCTCTGACGGTGTAACTGGTGCAGGGTCAGTACTCAGGTACTGTGTGCTATGGTACTATGATACTATAGCAGTAAGCTGCATCAGGGCCTCTGCCAGCCTGCAGTAACATCAGCTCATGCCATCAAAGGGTCTGGTAAAAGCATCTCCCTCTGGATAAGCAAAAGAGAGATTCATTTAACCACATGGGGAATTAGCAATGATAATCTTAATCCTTGTGACCCTTGGCAGCTCTCAAGCACACTCAGATAAAACATTTTGTTCTATTTTCTAAACCTCTTTTCAAAATTGGCAGAGACTAATAAAATAATTAGCATTTATTAAATTTAAGAAACAAAAGAAGGGGAAAGTCACCTATAATTGTCATAATTCATATTTTTAGTACTAATTCATATTATTTTCTTTCTTTACTAAGGTGCAATCATACTGGATATGAGTATATCATACCTGTTTTAAGGTTAAGTAATCTGAGGCTCAGAGAAGCAAAATGACTTGTCCAAAGACATGGAATTATTGAGTGAGAAAACAGAGTCTAGAACAAAAACAGTTGATACAAAGTGGAATGTCAATGCTATGTCACCTGCTAATTAGGACAGGTGATTCCTTTTTCTTCAGCTCCTCCTGGAAGGGAGGGAAGAGAAATTACAACAGCCCCCAAGGCTGCTGCTGTGGAGTTTCGATCTGCAGCAGCAGTAGATGGGCCACAGGGAGAGCCATGGCTGGCTTCCTGCTCTTTGCTCTGCCTTTGGACAGCACAGGAGTCCAGAACCTGGTGAAACCAGATGGTTCCTTCTAGAGTGAATAAGTAAATTTTATGATGAGGATATTCACAAAGGTATGGAAAGAGATTTAAAAAAAAAAAAAACTCACCTGAGTCTAAAAACATTGGAATTGGAGGGTGCAAAATTCTGAGGCTTTAGGGGAGGAACTCAGTTTCCAAAACACTAGAGGGGTTGGAAATGAACATCTAAACCTTAATCTCCTTCCAACACTGAATCTGCCAGCATCTGTCAGGTAGCAAAATCAACCCCAGGTCACAGGACCTGGACAAAGCCCCTGGCTAGCTTCTTAGGATAGGACTAACATGGGTAAAGAAAAGAGATCTTAGATTACTTTTCTACTTTCTTCATTGTATGAGAGGTCAAATATTTGAGTTGAATTAAAATGATTCAGTTGAGTGACACATCAGAATTTAGAACTATTCTGCGGCTCTACAACGAGGAGAGGTCAACTATAGTCTGAAAGCCAAATACAGCTTGAGGGTCTGCTTTTACACTGTTTTATATGGACACAGTCATTCCCATTCGGATATGGAGTGCCTATGAAGGGTTTTCATACTATGACAGCCAGGCTGAATTGATGTAACAGACTGCATAGCCTGCAGAGCCTAAAATAGTTATAGATGGCTGTTCATAGAAAAAGTCTACTGACGTCTGGTTTACAGGAATCACATTCATTTAACATCTACTCTATGGGTATTCATAGAATGCTTACAACTGCCAGATACTATTTCAGATATGAAGGCTAGAACAGAAAACAGAATGAGCAAAATCTCTACCTTTACAAAGCTTGTAGTTGGGAGGGGAGAAGGGGCGCTAAACAAAACAAATAAGGCAGTCACTGGAATCTAAAATCCAGTGGTTTCTATGAATCCAATAGAAGAGGTCAGGATGTGCTGGAGAGATGGGTGTGGGGTGCAGCACAGCGTATATTACATCTTAACCACATCCCTGGACTGTTAACAAAATGGATGGTGCACTACTTGCCCAACTTCTCACATGAAGAGGAAATTTAAGCACATAATGGCCTAAGACCACAGAGCTAATCTCTGTTTTCCACAGGATTTGAATTTCTGTTGGGCCCAAAAGCCTGGACTGTGCCATCCTGGAAAATCAGGAACAGACAAAGCAAAGAAACTCCTGAAGAGTTCTGTTCTGTTGCTGAAAGGTAACTAGGCCTAGTTATGACCAATCATGTGAGGCTGATTTGCTCATGTCCACACTGTGAGTTACCTGCCAAGCCAGGTTCAGAGCCCAGATATTCTGAATATAAGCTCACATATTTAATATCCCATAATCAAACAATATCTTTACTGATTTCTTTATTTATGCATGTGGTATATATTCTGGTGTTTGTGCACATGTATATGTGTATACACACAAGTGTGTGAGCATGCAGAGGCCAGAGAAGAATATCAGATATCTTAATCTATCCCTCTTTCTTGAGACAAGGTCCCTCACTAAGCCTAGGGCTCACCATTTCAGGTCTTCTGATGGCCAGGAAGCCCCAATGATCCTCCTGTCTCCACTCCCCACAAGACTGGGGTTCTAGGTACACACATGGTCATGCCCAGCTTTCTACATGGATAATGGTGAGCAAACTCAGTTCCTCATGCTTACACCACTGAACCATCCATCTTTCTAGCTCCAAGACAGACGTTTAATAGAAAACATATTAAGGAATTGCTCAGAGCAGACAAAAGCTCAAGACAAATGTTAAACTGACTCAGAAAGCAAAGGGGTACTTTAAACTCCTACATTGGTTGGCTTAGGGATGTAACTAAGCAAGTAAACGTAAATTGGCAATGCTGCTGGATACCCACTTCCCAAAGGGCAGAGAGAGGATTCCAACATCAGGGCTAGTTGCTTTCCCTGGTCAGATTTTACCAAATCTCTATAATCAATTCTCCCTTCTTCCAAAGCCAAATTATGATAATCTTTGCACATAAGATTTGAGTCTAGGTTATGGAAGAGAGCAACGAATATCTAGGGATATATATAACTCACCACAAAAAGAAATTTTTTGTCTCTCAGATGTCCATTCTAACATGGCATTAGCTCCTGATCTCAGCTGGTATGGTCTAGGGAGCTTTTAGTAGGAAGCCCATGGTCATAAAGAGCCTGTCATTGATTCTCCCTCCAGTCAATGAAGTCCCCAGACTAGCAGAGCCATTAAATTTCAGTGCCAAGATTAGCACCTTTTCCTGATTGTAGTGATTCAACAGCCTCCAGTGATGGTGAATCACAGGAAGAGTTGGAAAGCTAAATATGGCCCTAGAGTCCAGGCAAGTCATGCTCATGGACATCACCTGGCATTCACATAAACCAGGCAGCTGAGCCCTTGGAATAAATGCCATGAGTATCATTCCATCAGGTCACTATCACTCCAGACATGGTTACTTGGTCCTTGCCCTCGAAGTCAGGACACGTCAAGGTTGAGGCTGTGTTCTGGACAGGTGAAGAAAGAGAAGGTAATTCCAGTGAATACCAAAGGTATGAAATGTGCGTCCTAAATGTCCTCCGTGGATAGTCTAATGCCGAGGGGAGTGACAGAAGCATTAATGGAAAGCTAAAATATGAAAGAGCTGACTAAAGATGAAGAACAGAGGAAATGACCTAAGTGGTCCTTGGATACTAGAGTTTTATAGAGAATGGGAGGGAAGGGAATGGGATTTTTATAATATGGTACATCTTGCCAGAGAAAAGGCAGTTTCTTAAATGAGCTGCATTCAGTCCAACAGTCACCCTCGCTTGGCACTTGTAACAAGTGATCTCTACAAGTGTACTCTTTAATAACATTACTCCATCTTCTGAAAGACACTATCCCACCTGCAGGCAGGAATTGACAGCCCAGATGCCTAAATTTCTTCACCAAATAAACATCCATATGAACTGAGAATAATAATAAGCTCAGCAGGGGACTTAGACTCCAAGACTCTACTTTATGGAGACCAGATGGGTCCTGGGTAAACAGATATAGAAATAAATGTTTGGAAGAGCAGAGAAAGTATCCTGTGCTGCCCTAAGGGCAGAGAAGAGCATGCTGACAGCATCAGGGGCTGGAGCCCTAGGGAAGACAAGTTTGATTATCAGATGTTCCCTTAAGGCTCGAGCTAGTTTGAATAAGTTCATCTCCCTTAAAATTGGACTGTGCTGGACTGAACTCTTTGTCCTCTATGGACCTTGTAGACTATGATGTGTGAAAAGAAGATAATGGCTTCTTTAAAAAATATGCAAGAAATACAGCACCAGAAGAAATGCTGTCTGGAGTCAGTAGATCTTAGTTCATGGTGGGTCTGAACTGCTTCTCAGTGTGACTTTGGACAAGCCATCCTCGCTCTCTTGGCATCAAATTTTTCATCAATAAAAGGATCAGTGACTCCTGGTTTAAAGTCTATAGACTCATTCTAGAGATTATATAGTAATAAGATTTTATAATATCACAATAAGCAAACTCCTATAGAAAGTATACATATTTTTTTTACAAGTAAGATGCAGAGTTCCCACCCTAGTTCTTTCACATAGCTCCCATAGCATTCCACATACACCAGCTCTCTTTACCTGGAGGTCCCTCTTGTGATATAACAAAGCCCTTGGGGGATAGGGAGGCTGTACCTACTGCATACCACACAAGTAGTAGAAAGGGTCTGCTAGATAAAGCCTCAGGAGAGAGAGGAATGTTAAAACCACTGCTTCTTAAAGTTGAAACTTAGGGGCTGGAGAGATGGCTCAGCAGAGGATTGGGGGTCAGTTCCCAGCACCAACAGACAGCTAACAGTCATCCTTAACTTCAGTTCCAGGGAAATGTGATGCCCTCTTCTGACCGCCACAGGCATTGCACAACACAGGTATACTTACAAACACATAGGCAATACACTCATATACATAAAATTAAAAATAATAAATAAAAAAATTTTAATTAAAAAAGTAAAGTTGGAATCTCAGAGGTCAACTAAGACACAGTAGGTGAATCATTTTATTTCCATGGGCTTCCATTTCTTCATTTGTCAAAGGAGAAGCATAGCTACATTTTAGCTTTTTTGTTTTGGTTTTCTATGCTGAGTAATAAATTTCCATAGACCCAGCAGCTTAAAGCAAGAAATAAAGTTCTACAGATCAGAAACACTGATCTGTGGCCTAGCTAGGTTCTCTGGACAGGATAACAAAAGGTCAAATTATAGATATCAGCCAAAGAAAATTCTTTGCTTTAACAAAAGTTCATGTTATTGTGTCCTTTGTTAAGGTAAAATAACCAATAACATTAATTATCTCTGCCAAGGTCCCTTTTTCATGTAGTTTAAAGTAGCTGCAAGAACGGCGCAGAGGGTGAAGGTCATGGGGCCACCTAGACTCCTGGATAACACTCTCTCGTAGTTCCCTCCCCACACTCTCTTCCACTTTACCCATTCTCACTACATAACAGGATCCAAGCATTACTTCCTTTATTATGTCTTCACATCACTGTAGTGCAGTGTAATTGTGCTTTAAGCACTGGTGGAATTATTTGTTAAATAAGTATAAAATGTCATTACTTGAAATAAGAAAAGAAATAAATATCTCTGAGTTGTATGAGAAACTGCTGTCTTCCCTCCTAAACCCCCAAACAGCACTGACAACAATGAGAAATCCTCTCATTCTTCAGATTTTGAATTACATTTGTGGGAATATTTTCTGCAGAACATGACTTCTTTCAAAAGTCCCTTAATAACTAGAGGCTCCATGGGTTTTTTTTTTTAGTGCTGTATACCCTCAAACTCTGACGAACTCCTGTAATAATTTATAATGTGCAATAATATATTAAACCATATAGGAAATCCCATAGTTAATAAAAATACTGGGCACAAATAATTCTTCCTCTTCTTTTTCAATCCATGCATGCCTTTCATAACTATATTACAAGCTCTGAAGGAATACAGATATTTTTAATTCCCTACTGTAATCCTAATATATAATAGAGCCAAGGATATAAAAGTGATTCAATAAATTGGTTATTAAAAAAAAACAGATGAATCAGTGTTCCAGTGAGCATGTTTAGGAACTACTGATCTAAACTCACACACAGGAGCAAGTTCGTACCACAAGGTAAGGTCTGAATCAAAGATGAAGAGAATAGTGTCTTGCACTCTGTTAATGTTTTTTTTTTTCATTGAGGGGACATCTAAACCAGCAAGTCAAGCAGCATAGGCTTATCCACAAAACCAAAGGCACAAGGGAATTACTGCAGCCCTCGATGGCCAATGTAAGCTCAAATGTCCCATCAGAGCCCAGCCAGGACCCAATACAGACACAGAAGCAAATCCAACTTTAAATTTGAGAAACAGCATTCATTCATGTGATAAGAACTTTTCTTTATCTACACTTGCCAATTGAGGTTCCTAAAATACTACCACCTAAAGCTCACTCCATTAGATGAAGAACTGGACTTCTGTAATCAATATGAAAATGTACATACTGCATTAGAAATAGTATATTAAGCTGTTGTTATTTATTAGCTCAATAGTAGGGTTTTAAAAAATCTTCTAAGACTTAGATGAATTAGGAGAATAAATAGAAATAAGACTCTTGAACAGCAATTTGCAAACTTTAGAGTTCTTAGAAACTCTAAAGAATGTTAAAAATGATAGCCCCACCGCAGAGATTCATCAGCACGGAGCAGTGCCCAGGGACTGTTGTGTTAGCCCTCCTGAGAAGACTCTTCAGACAGAAGTAAACTGGGTCAACACCTTGCCAATAACGAAAGAACAAAAAATATTTTCTGAGTTTGATTTAGGTACCTAACAAGGGTCCCATCCTGGCTCCAAACATCAATGCTTCATATTTATTGGATGCAAGGTTGTTTGTCCACTTCCAGTTACATATTTCTCCCAGTCTCTTTCCTCACTGAATAACCTCATGAATCATAAAAGGTGGATGTTGTTAATAAATTTACTTTGATGCTATTGAGTATTTATAGACCTTGGGATAGTGATATCAAAGCAGTAATATATCCATGTTTTGAATTTTTCATTTTTATTCTGATGGTTTGACAATTTAAATGAATAAACCAGTTCATATTTTCTATCTTTTGCATTTTATCCAAAAATGCTCAGGAATGGGACATGGTGGCCCACACCTTTAATCCCAGCACTCAGGAGGCAGAGGCAAGCAGATTTCTGTGAGATCAAGGCTAGCCTGGTATACATAGTGAGTTCCAGGCCAGCTGGGGCTACAGGGAGACCCAGTATCAAAAAGACTCCCCCCACTCAAAAAAAAATGATGTCTGTGAATAAATTCCACGTGGAATTCAAACAGCAAAAATTTAATTGAAAAAATGTCAACTGTTGCCGTAAGAGTCTTCCTTTTCTGTCTTGTTTTTGCTCTTGTTTCTACTCAAGGTTGTTCCTAACTTTTGAGTGACAACATGAGGAAACGCCCACTCAGTGCATCACTAACATAGTGTGTTTTGCTTGTCAGTATTTCTTATCTATAGAAAGTAGAGATTGGGGCTAAGAAGATGACTCAGCTGATAAGAGCTCTTGCTATAAGCAAGAAGACTGGAATCACCAGCACCCACATAAGCAGCTGAGTCTGGCCATACATGCCTGTAACCCCAAGGCTGTAGAGAGCCGAAGACCTGGATCGGTGGGCTTCCTGGTGCAGTCTAGCTCCACATTCAGTGAAATATCCTGTCTCATTCAATAAGGCAGGGCATGGTAGAGCAAGTTATACTACATCCTTTTCTGGCCTCTACACCCTATACTCATGTGCAAATACCACACACACACACACACACACACACAGACACACACACACCCCTAAGGAAAGAAAGAACACACACAGGCACAACAAAAGAAAGAAAAAAAGAAAGTGAAAGGAAGGAACGAAGGAATGAAGGAACAAAGGAAAGAAGGAGTAAAAAGCTACAGTAGCGATTACTTAGTGTTGAATGGTAGGCCCCAAAAGGATGTGTTTATATTCTTACACAAGGGGGAGGGTATTATGAAGTCTACAAAATAGAAACAAATGAATGTATAAATTTTTGTTGCAAAGAATTCTAGCCAAAATGTTCATAAAAATTTTGTGTGACTTATAATATTTCCTAATAATTCATAAAATAATCAGGACAGATCTGGATTTTTTAAGTTTTTGAAACAACTCCACTACAATACCACTTGGGAAGGTTGTTCGATTCCATCTAAGAGTTCACATGTACAAGTATGGAAAAATGTTTAAATTAACCATGAGTGTCCATATATAATGCTGCCATGAGGAGAGAAAACAGGTACAGATAAAATAATTAGACCGATCAGTACCAAAAATATGAACAAAAATAATGTTTCACCTTTCATAAGCAGCTTCCTACAACGTTTTTAAAATATTTCTCTAAACTATAAGTCACATACAATTCATTCGCCCAATCTGTATAGTTCAAAAGATTCTTCAAATCTTTTTGTATCTGATCCGTGGCATTGAGGCACTAATCAATCACTGATCTGTTAGTTTTTACCTTTTCTAGAATTCTATCACAATAATGTTGATGGCTGTTTTGTCTGACTTTCTTCTGTTTACCACAACATTCATAAGATTTATTTATGAATGAATCAATGAATGAATCAAGCAAGTACTTTTTGTTCCTAAACAGTACTAAATGATTCTAAACAGTATGGTCAGTCATGTCAAGTTGTTTGACATTTGGTTCTCTCTTCCACCTTTAAGTGGGTTGCCAGGTTTGCTCAGCAAGTGCATTCACCTGCTGAAGCCATCTCACTAGCCCCAGCATTTGGTTGTCTATTTTGTATTTCAATGATTTTGAATTTTTTCTATGATTTTTCCTTCTTTCTTTCTCTCTCTCTCTCTCTCTCTCTCTCTCTCTCTTTCTTAAATTGGAAGTCTAGCTCACTGATTTTAGACCATTCTATTTTTCCAACAAAAAATATTTAAAGCTCTAAATAGCCTTCTAGGCTTTGCTTTAGCTGCATTTATACAGTTTAATATATTGTATTTCATTCAATTCAAAACACTCTTTCATTTCCCTAGTGATTTCTTTGATTCACATATTATTCAAAGCATAGTGTTTAAATTTCCACGTTTGGGAGTTTTAATTTTTTTCTGTGCTGATTTCTATTTTAATTCTATTTTGGCACAATGATTTTTAAATTTCTAAATAGACAGTCATTCTTGTATTAAAATCAAAAGTAGCATTATTATATATAATAAGAAAAAGGAAAAATGACAAAAGAATAGGCTGGTTTTCCCAGTACCACATATTGAAAAGATTATCCATTCACCAATCAATTATTTTTAATTATTTTAGCATATTTATTGAAAATAAATTAACCTTATAAGGATGATCTATTTAGTATTCTTGATTCTGTGTCGAAGAACCACAAGTCTGTCTTATGTCAAGACCTTACTGAGTTGACCATGGTAACTTCATAATCCAATGAATTTAAGCTTCTAAGTAGAATGTAATATCCTGTGCAGTAATAATCAAAAAGAGCTACTCTATGTACAATGAGGAAAAGAGAGAGTACTAGGAAGACCTTCTACCTCCTATAAACACAATTCCTTCTGAAACTCATAGAGGCCTATGAACAGCCTTCAGTAAACACTTCCCATTAGCTGTGAACTACAACCCAGAAGCCAGTGCCAAGTTTTTTATAAAGCTTCCCCTAAACACCCCAAGCAGAATTATATCCTTTCATCTCTCAGATTTGCTCCCAAAGGACTTGATTCTCATGTTTAGTGTGGTGGCTAAAACCAAGAGAGACCAATGTGGCAGTTCAAATCTTGGCTTTGCCTCTGGCCTCCTGTGAGTTACATATTCTTACTTTTCACACTTCGACCCAAGATATTTGCAGTAGATGAAAAAAAAGACATTTCTCACGCATTACCATGAGCTTGCACTTCCTTTGTATCAGTGCTTTTCGATTGTCTCGTCAGTAGTTCTACACTGAACTGAAGACACCACCATAAAAAACTCGTCAGTAGTTCTGCGCTCAAGACACCAGCATATAAAACAACACTTTTAATTTCAAGAACTTTGTCAGTTTTTTAAAAAATCAGTTTGAACAAAACCCTTTTATACTACCACTAAACCAATTTTAAGCCTGATGTACAACTACCTGGCAAAGAAATTCTTTGTCAGGACTTTGAACAATTCAAAATTGGAATAAAATAATGGAAAGTTCACCTAAATTTCAATCTTCACTCTGGTAGGAGTGTGTTTTTTGAGCACCAACAATTGTAAATTACTAAGTTTTTTGACGTTACCTAGTTTTATGATGAGCAGTTTGGTTTAAGTGTGTGTGTGTGTGTGTGTGTGTGTGTATACACCTGAATTTCTATTCCCAGAAGAAATTCTCTGTTCCCCAGAAGAAAACCTCTGATAAAAGTTTCACTCCTATTAGTTTTTTTTTTTTTTAAGTAGCCTCTGTCAAAACTACTGACAAGCCATGGATGGGATTTTACAAAGAGATAGAATCCCAGCCTTTGTTTCTGATTTGATCTCAAATATCACTAAAATGACGATAAAGGAAGGCAAGTGACCCAGAGCCCCAAAGCCAAGGAGAATAGAATCCACGAAGGTTTTTAAAGATAGAGCGAAGGTGAACAAATCCTTTAAATTCTGACTTGGCTCTCAAAGTTGTCTGCCTAACCTGCTGGGGTGGCGGGAGTGAGTGAACAAGATGCAAGCTAATTCACAATGCAAACACCCAGGAATAGAAGGTGCAGTTATCTTCTGAAGGTGGAGTACAGGATGAAGCTGAAAACAGCATTATCTATTCATGAAGGTAGAGCCCCTATGCCAAACCATATCCAAACCATAGCAGGCAGTGTGCCTGGCCCTCATCACCAGGGTCCTCTCACTCACAGCCACACATAGCCACAAGACAATATCCACAACCAATTTGTGCTGTTTTACTACTGTAGCGTTTAGAAAGAAACAACTCATTGACAGTATTTGCAAATCATGTTTTGTTTTCTTCCTTTATAATTTCCACCATGGAAATTCTTCCATATGTCAGAGTTAGTCTCATTGCTTCGCTTGGCAGAGGGAGACAGAGATGATGACCACAGTTACAGAGCTAGTTTAAAGTAGAAGATGTATAAAGATTGCAATGCATCTTCTTCATACAATGCTTAGAAACTTTCTATTCCTACAGGCTTCACCTTGTTTCCAAAGTACAGATGATTTTGCCTGAAGTATCAGGTTTGACATGAAAAAATAGAGCAATATAACTTAGTAGCCTACACATTTATAATCTAGCATCTTAACTGTGGTTGCATATTATAGTCTGTTAGCTAAATGACTAATAACCTGACACTGTCCTGCGGAGGGTTGCCTGTACTGTCCATCCACTTTACTTGATTTAGCTCCCCAAGGGGAGGGACTTGAGTCACATCACTTACAGACATCTGTTGAGTTATGGCAGCAGGAGGTGAGATCATGACATGAAATGACAATAGGACTGTTTTATCCTCTCTGGGCCTCCTAAAGCTGGAAGCTACCAGGCTTAGCAAATGCCTGAGCAGTCAATGTTCATTCATATACACAACAAGGCTTAGCCACACTGGTATGCTTGACTCCTTTTGCAATTATAAGAGCAGGCAAAATTCTGCAAGCTACAAGTTTATGCTCGTTTCCTTTCTTGAACCTCCTAGTTTCCCCCTGGGAATCTAAAATTCTTCCTTCTTTGAGGCTTAATTCTGGACTACATAAAGCATTGTTATCCATACTGGGAGATGAGAGAGTGCAGTCTGGAGCACATCTAACTAAATTATAAAGAGCATGCAAGCAAACATTTTGGACATCGCATCCTTTAGGATACCCTCACACTTTAGCATATACATAAAATTCACACACAGTTTTAAATGTTCCTATGAGATGCTTTTCAGAATAGCATCAATTGGCAATATCCAATACAGATTCCAGTAGGATATTCTATATACTTGTCTAACCTTCCTGAAACCCCTGAGGCCTGTTCTTCTTGCTCCCTTCTAGATTTTTGTCCATCCTTCTTGGGCTTGGGCTGCTGCTGCCTTTCATGTCTCCAAAGCCCACAGTCTTGTTCAATGGGTCTTCAGAATACCAGCAACTACTACACCTTTACGTGTATGCACCTGTATATCCTCAAACTTTCAAACCATAAGCCCTGCAATGTCATCACCTAGCTGGGACTGTAATTCCCTGATACCATCCCCCATGCTGCCTGAATCACTTCATCAGCTTTCAAAGCAGCTGCAGCACCATCTGCTCAGCATTTGCTTCATCCCTCATTCTCTACGTTTTCCCACCTCCTTCTGTCGTTGGAAGGCATCTCCACTACTCTTCTCCACCAAGACTCTTCCAGCCTAGTCAGTCGAAGTGTGCACTAATGATCAGGCTTTCCTGTGGACCATAGCTTACCTAAAAACCATTCTCACAGTACATTTAGCTTTCATCCAGAGATTCTCAGCACTGGCTGTACATTAAAATCATTTGGACAGCATTAAAAAAACATACTTTTGCTTGGACTCAATGCCCAAAGATGCTGACTTAATTAGTCGAGGTAAGGGTCTAGGGACTGTTGTGCTCTCCAATGATTCTAATGTGCACCCAGAATTGGGCACAACAATTCTATTGCCTCTATACTTCCTCTTAGATTTGAGGCATAGATGATGACCAACTTAGAAGGCTTCAACATATCCACAGACGTTAATAGGATACTTATTTAACTTAATTGGAACACCTTATATTTGTACCTCTCAAAAGCAATCCTCATGGTGCTCTTGGTTTCAGTGCTCTGGAGTTTGGCAATGAGGTACTTCCTTCAGTAATTAGGATGAACCATTTACAACTAAAATATATCCCATACTTTGATCAATATGAAGTAAGGAGAGGTCTAAAAGCCCAATAAAGAGATGAACTGTCTCCCATCTATCATAAAGATGAAGTGACCAACATGCATCTCCCTCTTACACTTACTTAAGTCTCATCTTCTTCCCTTTCTTAATTAATAGGATTGTCATATGGGACAGTATAAATAGTCAAAAGTGAACTTGTTGTACCTCTGTGCAGCTTCCTAGCTCCAAGAGTCTACTCTGATCATGACAGTGGCCCCATAATAAGACTTTAGGCATAGGAAGATCAACAGACCATGAATTCAGGCCACCCACACAACAAATTAATCAGTTAGTTACAACTTCACCCTCAGTGAGCTGGGAGTGTGGCTAACTTCGTGGTGAAGGGCATGGACTAGGTGACATGTCTCTCTGAATTCTAAGACCAACAACTCCAGGTTGAATAAATTAGAATTAGTCATGATTACCTAATTCATAAAGTTCTTTAGAGGATTAAACCAAGCAATGCATGTAAAGCTTCTTAGTACATTGTCACAGTAAGTAATTAACGTTTTCTAATAATGCATATAAAAGTCTTCACTTTGCATAACCTTAGAAATCATTTAAGGGATTCTAAAACAGAAAGGACCATAGGAAGACACCCCAATCATGATATCCATTGTTAACTTGAAGATAGAATGCAGAAAGTCTGAAGAACAAATAAAATGAGGGGAGAGATGACTTTTTGCTGCTTATTCTGCTTCTCTTCCTATTGAGGAAACATCACTTCTGTCAGATGCACAAGAATCAGATATTTCCATTCTTCTTCCCAACAAAACATGGATAGCCAAGGAAGAAGGGAAAACTCTCAACCTGACAGTTCTCAAAAGACTTGAACCAGAATAGGCTTTGTGGGCCCCTGTCACAAACTTCAGGCCACTGGTGAGACATGAGGACCTTTTACACCGATGACCTGAGCTACGAAGACCCTATGTGTTGCAGCGGCCAGCTTCCCAATGACCACAGCTATGAGCGTCCAAAAGGAGAGCTGACTTTCCCCACAAGACAGAAGAGGAAACTCACTCCACTGATCCACACAAGCAGCGTCCCATGTTGTTTATGTGCCAAGGCAGCAATATAAGGCTGTGATCAACTCTTCCCAAAGCTTCTAATGTCCTTGACTTGACTCAGAGCTGTACACGACTCAAGGAAGAGAAATTTTCTCTCACCTTTGGTAAGTAAAAAGAAAAAAAAAATCAATAAAATAATTTCCAATCTCTTCCTTACAACTCGATGCCCCACTGATCAGAGTAAGTCAGGAGCAAACACAGTAGCTCTGTGAGAAAACAGCTTTTCAAAATAAGATTTGATCTAGTTGGCTGAACAATCATTATGCTTGAAATTCTCTGTGCCATATTTGCCAGTCAATAGAGCACCACACAGGGATGCAGACTGCAGGGACAGAGCCTCTCTTTCAACACCAGCTTCCAGACCACGTCTGTAATTGCTATCAAGATCATCAAACCATCCAGCGACGTCAAGGATAAGCTCAATTTTCACCAAAATGAAGCAACAGCGAATTTGTAACAAAATAAGATAGCTTCCCTCGGGATTAGCTCCTCAGTCAAGCGTCTCAAATTGGAAATACTACCTTTCCTAAGGATTTCAATCAAAGTTTAGTTTCCATAAGCCCATTCCTGTGCAACCAAGTCCTTAGGACTCAGTCCCCCGACCACTACAGTCCCTGGACCCACCCTGATCAACACAAGGAGCATATCAGAAGCCCTATTGCTCTCAGTGGACAGTGAGCATCAGAAGTGTTGGTCAACAGCAGAAGATAACACCTGAGTCCTTGGTGTTCTGTTCTACAGAATCCACTGTTATATCCATTCAACACGTAGAGAGGTTTTTTGTAATATTAACAGTCCACCCTTTGTAGGGGGTCTATGCACTAATGAGTCTTTCTCAGTACTGACACCCATCCCACACATGTCCTTCTCTGGTCCTGGGAGTATCACCCAACCACAGCTACCTGAATTATAAGAAACATTTAGGTTTTATATCTTATTTATGTTTTTCTTTTTTCTATTGCAAAAGAAAGCTAATCTCAGATTAAGTACTTGTACTATAAGCTAGACACTATACATGACTTTGGGCAAATCACCATATACCATAATAAGTTAGGCTCAACTAAGAGTTGCGGGTTACATCACAATGGCTCAAGCCATGTGCACCTAGGCAAGTCCATTTACCAGCTGCAGTTCAGGTTTTCCTGGAGTAATGTGTATTCCTGGTATCTAGACAAGACAGTAATTTCTACATATCCATCCCCCAGTGGAGTGGGTATCAGCTGCTGATACAGCTCACCCTTCTGTGAAAAACTGTGCTTCTCGTGCTCTATTTGCCTGGACAGCCTACAGCCAATGATTGGGTGACCTAGGGTACTAAGCACTAGCTTCTTTACTTTAAGGTGCATGACGATTTTTTTCTCCAGGCCGTCCATGGAGTCCAGCTAGGGCTGAGCCTCAGTGAAGATGATGCCCTCACTTTCATTCCAACACTCCCATTCCACCACATTCTGCTTCTCACTCCCTTCCTCAGCAGGGCATTCTCTAAGAAATCCCTTGAAGCAGCCTTTGCTCAGTCTCTGCTTGTAGGAAAGCTAGCACAAGGCAAACAGAATGCTATATGGAAAAGTGATTGGAGCAGGTGATGGCAAGGAAACCCATTAGGGGGCTACGGCAACTACGCAGCAGAAAAACGCCAGTTCTTTCTGGTTCTGTGGGAATTCTACGGCTCTCTGAGTAAGGTGTCATTAGACGTCACAGCAGGATCATGAACCAGTTCTATCTTTTAGACTGACGTTGGTCAAAGTGGCACAGTGAGTTGTTTATACCATTGAGGCTGGTAGCCAGAGAAATAACAGTAAAAATGGAAACATTTAATTTACTAGAAAACCACGTTGGAAAAATGGATCACCTTCCAGTTTGTCAATGAAACTAATAGTTAAATTCCTCTGAGGATCCAAACACAGGTCTTTTGATTTAGAATGCTGTTGATTATACACAGATTATCCAGGAACAAACTGAAACCCTGAGAAATCTTCCTGACACTCCCAGCAGTTTCCTGCAGGTACAAGAACATCACTTAAACACAACTGGAAGGTAAACCTATGTCAGAGCAGAGATATCACCACGAATCCAAAACCAGAGGGCTGGTGGGCTTATCCACAGTGTCAAGCAGCACAGGAGTTCATGCCTCTCCTTTGACAGAGGTAAGTATACCAATGTTTCTCAAGTATGTCTATAAAAACATCCTCAAGAATTTAAAATGTCCCGATTTTCCCCATTTCTCCCCTGATAACACCAGTCTCCTATGGTCCCACCCCTGTTGATCTTCTTCTTTCCTTTTTATCCCCAAAGTTTCTTGTATAAGCCTCAATGTCCTCCAATTTAAACAACCCCACTGTATCCATTTCTCCCCTGGCAACACCTGTCTCCTACTGTTCTTCTCAGGTTCCTTCTTTGCCTTTACCTCCCTGGTCCCTTTCCACTTTTCTGGTTCCTGCAGTCATATACTCACATACAAGGACTTAGTGCTAGGATTCATATATGAGGAAGACCATATGTCATTTGTTTTTCTGTATCTGTCTAACTTCACTTAGTATAACAGTTTCTAGTCCCATCCATTTACCTAGAAATTTCATGATTTTGCCTTTCTTATTGCTGAGTAGAACTCCATTGTGTAAATGTGCCACATTCACTATCCACTCATCAGCTGAGGGACACTTAGGTTGCTTCCATCTCTTAGCTATTGTGAAAAAAGCAGCAACAAACATGGATGTACAAGTATCTGTGCAATAGGATGAGTCCTTTGGGTACATGCCAAGGAGTGTAGGTTCATTTTTAATGTTTTAAAAGTTCTCCACACTGCTTTCCATAGGGGTTGCACGAGTTTGCATTCCCACCAGCAGTGAATGGGCATTCCCCTTCCCCACATCCTCTCCAGCATTTGGTATCATTTGTTCTCTTGATCTTAGCCAGTCTGACTGGGGTAAGATGAAATCTTAAAGTGGTTTTAATTTGCATGTCCCTAATTACTAACGATGCTGAACCATTTTATGATGTTTCTGAGTCATCCTTATTTCTTCTTTTGAGAACTCTCTGTTTATATCGTTAGCCCATCTTTTAATTGAGTCGTTTGCTTGATTCTTTGTTTTTTGAGTTCCTTATATATTCTAGATATTAAACCTCTGTCAGATGTGTTGTTGGTGAAGATTTTCTCTCATTCTATGGGGTTTCTCTTCACTGAGAATAATTTGAAATTCTTGATACAAGATTTTCCTATTTTAATTTTTCTGATATTCTTTAAAGATTAATGTGGGTGGGTTCTGTATCTCATGGGATGGCCACTGGTAATTGAACACCACCAGAGGGTTCAATGTTGGTGCTATAATTGGGTGTTGACTAGATTGGTACCCAGTTGAAGGGTCTATCAAACTGGAAAAATTGTAGATGTATATACTTGAGTCTAGTAATTTAAAACCTTGAAAAATATTTAATGGCAGGTTTATTCCTAAAAATGACCAATACAAAATCTAATTGCCAGCATGAATGTAACCAATACTTACGAACTCTAATTGCCACCAGAACAGCATGAGATGAGGTGTTGTGACTGCCTTGCTAGCCATGAGAGGACAGAGAAAGTCACCCTGTGCATGAAAGGTGAAGATGCACCTGGGAAAATTCAAACAACCATTTTTGCATGCTTTTAATTGAATAAAAATATTGCAGAATTATTTGCAATAGAGTCTCATTTAATCAAGGCTAATCTCAAATTCATTATGTAGCAAATGGCAGCCTTAAACTTCTGATCCTCCTGCCCTGCCTCCCCAGTACTGGAAATACAGTGTGTGTCACCACACCTGGATTAAGAATCCTACAGATGTGCCTGTTGTACAAGCATAAATACGTGAGTTTGGATCCTTGGCATCACCATAAAAATCAGGCATAATAGTACACATTTGTAACCTCAGGACTGTAGGAGCAGAGACAGACAAGTAGATCCTTGGAGCTCATTGGCCAGCCATTCTATTTTTTTAAAAGATGAAGTAAAATCAATGCAAACACCTGACTTTGACCTCTGGCCTACACACACACACACACACACACACACTCACACATAAAAATTGTTCAAAATAATGCTACAAATTATTAGGTAGTGACCATAAGGCTATTCCAACTTGAAGAATGGTACTGTTTTATATTTCTGGCATGGCTCTTAGGAGATACTCACTAAACACGCAACAAAGAATAACTACAGATCACGCCACAGAGGTGCTCTCTCAAGGAATTTGGAGGCAAATGGAAAAAGGCTCAAACTATAGGTGAGGATTTGATCACAAAACAAGTTTGTGCAATCATACATGTGCAAACAAGAAAGAAATGGGTTACTGTAAAGTCAGGAGACTCATTATCCCTGGAGGGCGAAGGGGAATTGAGAGCAGAGTAGGAGACGTAGAACCTTCTAGGATCAAGGGTACTGTGGCTATTGCTTTACTGTTGCAGCAACAACAACCAAAATCAGCTAACCACAATGCTCTCCATGAAATGTAGATAAACGTTGACCACTGTTTCATGAGAAAAGTCCAGATTCCTAGTTTGTAACAGAGTAGCTGACTAACATCAGAAAACCACATTATCTCTGAGAGTCTCCGTTTTCCTATAAATGAAATGGGAATATCGCCAACTAGACAAGATTCAGAAATAAGAGAATACACGAGAAAGTGTTTTGTTGTTTGTACATTATAAATGAAAACTAGCTTAATATTACTTGGGATTGTTATTGCAAATGAGATATGATGTCTAAGATAATAAAGATCTGGGTACCAGTTTCTTCTGAAATCATTTCCATAGTTCTGTGTCCTATGAAACACAAGTGCCATGCTCTCGTTAGTCCTGCCTCATCTCCGGTCTCCAATCCTCTGACCTAAGTCCTAGGTTCCAACCAAGCTATCCTTCTCCCATATGTATCAAATACTTTCTGAGCCAAGTACCTATCCACGCACTTTCTTCTGCCTTATCCTTCTAGGGTTACCCCTCCAACTTATCACTTACTCCTTCAAGTGACAAATATTTAGTGAACATCTACTATGTTCTAGGCATCATTCTAGCCCCTGAGTATAAGTTATTGTCTTCATAATGTTTACATTCTGGGTATCAGTTAACCCAAGTGAGGTCATCTCAAGAACATCACCTGCTCTAGAATAATTTACCAAGTGTCCTCTTCTTACCCACTCTACCACCAAACCCACCAACTAGTGAATGTCCCCCTTTGTCCAGAGAATGTCCTGTGCTCTGGCACACTATGTTGTCCATTCATGTTGATGGCATGCTCTCCAGCATAGCAGCTGCATCCTTCAATTTCATTTACAGAGAAGCATACAGAATCATAACAATAGCTAACATGGTTTGCATGCTTAATATTTGGTTGCACAGTTCTAAATACTTCAACATACTAATACACACAGTTCTCACAAAAACCCCATGAGGGGACTATTACTTTTAAGATGATCCTTAAAGACAGGGAGACGAAGCACAGGGAAGCAAAGGATCTTGCTTGAGGTCCTAGCGATAGGAGCACAGGGTGCATGGGCTTCCTATTGGTGATCACAGTACTTACTCCAGAACTCACAGTCAGGGGACACCAGGGTCATGGGGGTAGAAAAAAGGCAAGGGTAGATGGTGTGAGGAGAAGAGTCTTTTGTTTATCTGAAAGCTAGGACAACCCTCATTAGGTGCCTAAAAGTAGGAATGAGTCTGAGTCAAGGAAGCAGCATTTCCAAGCTACATTTCTACATCTCTTCCTGTTTCCCCAGTTTCTCCCTCTTTTAAACTTAAGCTACCTAGGGATTATCCAGTCAATTAGAATATGCTTAATTAATGACATTGTTCAAGATGCTGTATGTTAATTCAAGTCCCCAAAGACAATCTCATGAATGAAGTCTGGGGGGGGGGGGTGCCGGAGTTTAAGGATTGAAGTCACCTTTTTATCAGTCAAACCCAAATCTTTCAGCCATGGATACTTCTGGGAGACAGTGTGAAGACAGGCTTTCAAGGCTGAATTGAGCCCCAGGGATCTCTGAGCCAGCAGCTGTGAACTCAGATGCCTATGAGAAGAACCTCTTAACAAAGCTCTTTGAAGTACTCAGAGTGTAGGACCAGGTTAGGCGATGTCTAAGGGACCCACTCACAATAAACACTATCTTGTTGCTTTGCTTTTCAAATTTTTCTGTAGAACTTCTGAGTAGGTGTGGTAGATTAAATTCATGCATTATACATTTATCTGTGTTTCTTTATGCCGCCTTGATAAAATAACAGTAAAAAAGCAGTAGGATTTCAGAGTGGGAATCCATAAGGACGAAGAAAAGAAAGGCAATGACAACAGACAAAGGCCATCCATCAGTAAGACCTTGGAAGATGGAAGTGACAACTGCCAGTAATGGGAGGGAAGCTGAAAGCTCAGCAGGAAAAGGGGTGTTATCAGGAAACAAGCTGTTTTGCACCCTAAATCACAGTCAAGACCTGAATTTGGAGGAAGGAGATAACTCTAGAGACTGGGGGTACAGACAAGGTGCTGAAAACTAGAAGGGCCAAAATAAGCACTGTATTAGTTACTTTTCTGTTCCTGTGACAGAAACACTGACCAAAGGAACTTATAAAGAGTTTATTTAGCTTATGGTTCCAAAGGGGTAAGAGTCCATCATGGCGGGGAGGCAGGGTGGCAGATATGGCTAGAGTAGATGCAAAAGCTAAGAACTCACATCTTCAAGCAGGAATAGGAAGCAGAGTGTGACTGGAGATCCTACGAGGCTTAACAACTTTTTAAGGCCACCCCCAGTGACATGCCTCCTCCAGCATGACCTCACCTTCTAAAATTTCCCCAAATGGTGCCACCAAATGGGGACAAAACATCCAAATACTTAGAGCCTATGGGAGACACTCTCATTCAAACCATCACAAGTGGGAAACCTTTAAGTGACCAAATGATACATCGCCCTATCTTGTAAAAGGTTGGAAGTCTTGGAACTGTGAAATATAACTGGGTAGACCTCTCTCTCAGGCACACCATACTTAGAAAAGAGTTAAGTGAAGTGGGAGACCTTATGCAGAAGTTTTGTATGACTTCCTTCAAACATATTTGAGATATTTTATGTTCTGAGGCATTATTATAAATGGTATATTTTTAAATTTTCTACTTTCTAATTCTTTGTGATTAATGACAACTGACCATGAATCCAGTGATTTGGCCAAATTAACCTGATCATTCAGATCCTACAGCTTTGAAATCTTCTGTACTTCCTATGTACACAGTTACACCACTTTTTAATAATGAGTGTTGTTTCTTCCTTTCAACTCATTTTACCTTGTTTTCTTCTTGAGTTACTTCCCTGGCTAGAACTTCAGGTCCAATGTCAAAGAAAAAATAGTTAGGAGAGTATCATTATCTTCTTCCTGATCTTATCAAGAAAACAGAAATTTCAGCATTTTTATTACTTTTAAATAAACCCTTACTATCAGAATAAGAAAGTTTCATTTTATTGCTAGTGAGCCAATATTTTATTTTGCTTTTTTATTGAATTTTTGCACTTTTCATACAATGTAATTGATGGCATTTATATTTCCTCCCCTGTCCACACCTCCCTTATTGCCCCCTGCCCATTTTGATGTACTGTATTATATATAATAAGACCTATAGAGTCTAATATGTATCCCCAAATGTCCTTCAGTGTGGGTCCATCCACTGGAGTGTGGTTAACCTGCCAAGAGTCACATCCTTGAAAGAGACCGACTCTACCCTTCCCAGCAGCCATCAGTTGCCATGATTTCCTTAGACTGGGTTGGAGGTTCTTACCCACTTCCTCATGTCCCTGCTAGGATTTTGTCTGGTTTGAACTTATATGGGATTTGTGCATGCCATAACCATTTCTCTGAGTTCATATCAGTTACTGATTAGCTGTCTGGAAAACATTATTCCTTTGTGGTCCTCCACCACCTCTGGTTCTTACAGTCTTCCTGCCCACTCTTCCACAATGATCCCTGGACCTTGGGAGGCAGAAATTTGATAAAGATGTCCTATTCACTGATAAGCAATTGGCAGCCTCTTGTTCTCTTCACTTTGGCCAGTTGCGGGTTTCTGTGTTAATTACCATCTGCTGCAAAGGACACTTCTCTGGTGAGAGTTGAGAGATGCACTAATCTATGGTTATGACAGAAGGCATTAGCAATCAGTTTAATGCAATAACTATTTAGTGGAAAACTAGTATTAGATTCTCCCCTAAGTCCTGCGACCTGTTTAGACTCAGGTTACTAAGCCTGATAACAGGTATGGGCTCCATCTTTCATTCTTTATTAAGAAGTGGGGTTGGTTACTCCCATCATATTTGTGCCACTATTGCACCAGTGGGCATATCTTGCCAGGGCAGTTGTACAGTTCACAGGAGTCACACCCTGGGTAAGGTTGATGATTTTTTTTCCTTCCAGTAGCAGGCACAGCACTTTCTAACACTAGGAATGCTAGCCGGTAGAGATGAGGCTCTGAAATCAGCACCAACTTGATTTCTCCTTATTTGTTCTATAGCTCATGTGTGTAGAGCTATCTTCAGCAATAGGGTCTTACCATACAGTTCTGTAGTGCAACCAAGAGCAAGGGCAGTGGTCAGTATTGTTTGAGGGTCACCTCAAATGTGGGACACCTAGCCTACAGCTTCCACGGAGGGAGTCCATTCTTAGTCTCGAGAGGTGGTTTTATTTCGCCTATGATGTGTAGAAGGGAGATTTCCCCCTGTTAAATGGTAACTCCTTTTCATCTCCTTTATGCTATGCATGCATGTGATTTAAGATGTTTCTCTGATGTAGGTTTCCATACGGCTTTTTCTAAAGACCTGTAGTGTTACTGATCCCTCCTTGTCCCTGCCCTCCCATTCTCCACCCGCACTCAACCCTTCCTACCCTAATGTCCCCCTTTCCCTTTCATATCACTGCATTCTACCACCTCTCACAGGAAGCCTCCCTTTCCCATGGTCATTATTAATTCAAGAATCTTTTAAATTATGAATAGGAGAATTTTATCAAATGTTTTATGCATGTATCAAATTTGTTGCATGATTTTTCTCCATTATCAATTTGATAAATTGCATTGGCCATTTTTTCCTATTATCCATTTTATTTTATTTATCTAATTTTTGTGCATTTTATACATATATCTAAATCATATTTAGACCCCTCCCCTGTTTGCACACCCCATAACCTTCCCACCAGATTTCATGCATTCTGTCATATAAGTTAAGGCCTACTGAGTCAAGTTTGTGTCCCCAGATGTCCCTCAGTGTGAGTTCATTCCATAGAGCCTGGTCAACCTATCTAGTGTCATTAAGACTAACTCTCCCTCACTCATTAGTGA
This sequence comes from Eospalax fontanierii, assembly GCA_035773235.1. Classification (NCBI taxonomy): domain Eukaryota; kingdom Metazoa; phylum Chordata; class Mammalia; order Rodentia; family Spalacidae; genus Eospalax; species Eospalax fontanierii. Next base: position 33,907,214 of record CM069529.1, on the reverse strand, counting down.
TCAGTTGACACTGACCAATTCTTTTAATGTTAAATAGCCCTTGATTACCTACATAAATCCAGTTTATTCCTGCTAGATTATCTTTTCTCTGTATTACTGGGTCAGTTTTCTAGTATGTGATTGGGATTTCATATTGTCAGCTAAAAGAGAGATTTAGCTAAAAAATTTTTCTGAATAGTCTTTAAGAGATTTTGGTGCATTACAACATTTCCAAAGCTTCTATTTCATTTTTGTAAAATAGAAACAATGTCCCACAATGTATATGGTTGTTGATGAGGAGTTACTGAGTTCAAATGAGAAATCACTATGCACATTTCCTGGCACATGATGGGTACTCAACAAATACTTATTGGAACACCAGAATGAATTCCTTCTCTAGTCACTTAAAGTTTAAGTCACTTATAACAATCCCAAGAATAAATTGATGGAGATAAGATTTCATTTCTAAAATCAACAAGTAGGATTTAACATGCAACACAATTTCACAGAGAACAGCTATATTCAGGCCTCCCTTAACACTGGAAAGCCCATGAAAGCAAACTCCAAAGCAGAAAGTCTAGGAAGGAAGGGCTAAAAGCCGCCTCCCCAGAAATACCTACTCTTTAATCCCTAACTTTGTATTCTACTACCTGTGTAAATGACTGTTCTGGTTACTTTCTGTGGCTGTGATAAAACACTCTGACCAAAACCAACTTGGGGAGGAAAGGGTGTTTGGCCCATATTCCGTGCCACAGTTCATCATCAAGGGAAGCCTGAAGCAGGAATTCCGAGGCAGGAACCTGGAGGCAGGAACTGAAGAACAGACCATGGAGAAAGTCTTCTTCCTGCTTGTTCCTCTGGCCTGTGTTCAGCCTGGTTTCTTATCAAACCAGGACCACTGTCCAGGAGTAGCATTACCCACAGTGGGCTGGGCCCTCCCACATCACTCAACAATCAAGAACATACCTCACAGACATGCCGACAGCCAGTCAAATAGAATAAATTCCTCAATTGAAGGTTCCTCTTCCTAGGTGTGTTAACAACTGAAGCTTAACCAGGACAGCTGGTAGGAAGCAGCCTAAGCTTCAAGTTGAAGATACATTTTATAAGCTTTGTGACCTGGCTTAAGCTACCTGAACTTTCTGAGTTGTACTTTCCTTGTTTGTTAAAAAAACAACAAAAATAAATCATACCCCCACCTAGCTGCCTATGTCAACAGATTGCTATAAGAATGAAATGTAAAGTATAAGGTGTGATTGCTCCATTATTATTACCAGCAATATGCTAAGTGCTTTCTGTTGGCTTTATTGGTTAATACTAAATAAGCCTGTAAGGTAAGAGCAGATCCAAGGCACAGGGTGCTGAGGTGACTGCTAAATCCTGTAGCCAGGCAGTGGAACAGCAAGGCTGTGCCCAGACAAGCCTGTGCCTCTAGGTTATACAGGCTAAGGAAAAGGCTAAGCTGCCACTCAAAACTAAAGCTATAATGTCCTACGCTATGCCAAGATTGACAGAATGGTATTAAGATTCAACATCATTTAACACAAGAATGTCTATTAAAGAGAATGGGGAAAAAAAACCTTTTCTTTTATGATTATCCCTTTTCCCTTTTGAGAATCATTTCTCTTTCATTTAAAAAAAAAAAAAGCCTGTCACAGGAAATGTTTCATCCCATAAAGTTCCAGCTAATCAAAAGTTTCCTTGGCCAACTGCCCCAGCTCTGCAACTGGAAGACATTAAGACTTTGGGGAACTCACAGTTCTCCTGTTAATCTAATATTAAATTGTTCTAACATTTCATTGACTCAGAGATTGCTCTCCATCCGACAGTAGCTTCCGCCTCTGGACATTCTTTCTTGGGTCTCTCTTGTCTCATTGTAGAACCTGCAAATAGCCACAGGCCTTCTAAGGCGCATCATCTCTCCATACACCTGACCTGACGTGGGCAGCTCAGAGCAAGGCCTCACTTTAGAAACAGTGGCTGAAACAGGAAGACTCTGGCCGTAGGGCTTGTGTGATACCCTCTCTTCAAAGCCCCAGTTGTGCATGGGTTAATCATATCAGCTACACCTATTTCTCTGGTTGGGATACAGGTAAGAGTAGGAAAATAACTGTGACAACTGCAAAGTGCTGTTCACAGTAAGAAATGATAGTCACGGTGCATCCAGCTGTGAGTTGTGAAATCAGCCCTGTTAGAGACTCGGAAGTCTGTGTCTCTCCCATACAGAAATCTAGGAATGCTTGCTTCTCTCACTTTTGTTGTTTCTCATCATTTATGATCTTTTTCCCTCATGGTTTTCTCTCACCTAAAGTCCTTTTTAACTTTTTGGTTAACAAACAACAAGGCCGGGGGCTGGAGAGATGGCTTGGGAGTTAAGAGCAATTGTAGCTCTGGGATTGGACCAGATCATTTCACAACACCCATGTTGGGTAGCTCCAGGGGATCTGGCACCCTGTTCTGGCCTCTGCAGGCACACACACACACACACACATACATACACACACACACCATGTGCATACATGGACATAGACTCATACACATAAATAAAAATAAAGTATTTTCTAATAATTTATTAATTCCTTAAGAATTTATCCAATGTATTTTGATCATCTTCAGACTTCCTCTCTCTCTCCCCTCAGATCCATCCCCACCTCCCCTCCCTTCATGTTCTCTGTTTCTTAAGGTCAATCAAGTGTAATATGGTTTCCCAAATGTTCTTGGATGAGGCTCCATCCCCTGAAGTCTGGCCAACCGACCCAGCATCACACCCTTAAAGAAAGTATGTCTTTCTCCTAGAAAATACCAGTTGCTAAAAGTTCCTCAGCTTGGGCTGGGTCTTCTTTTTTCTGGCTTGGGCTTATTCAGCATTTGGCCATGCTGTCACAATTGCTATGGATTCATGTGTGCAACTGACTTGTGTGTGGAAAAACAGTTTCCTTTCATTCATACAGCACCTCTGGCTCTTACAATCTTTCCACCCCTTCTTCCACATTGATCCCTGAGTGTGGGAAGAAAAGATATGATATAGTTGTCCCATTGAGGGCATAGGATTCTGCGCTCTTTTATTTTTATGGTTTGACCAATTGTGTGTCTCTATGTTAATTTCCATCTGCTGGAAGAAGAGAAATGCATTAATCTATGGGCATAAAAATGAGTCATTAGGAATCAGTTTGATACTATGGTCATATAGCAAGAAAATAGCAGTAGGTTCTCCCCTGTAGCCTGTGACCTATCTAGTCACAGGTTTTTGGCCCAATATCTGTATGAGGTATAGGCTTCGTATTGTGAAGTGGTCCTTAAATCCAATCAGAAAGTGGTTGGTAGATCATAATATCCGTGCCATTATCGCACCATTGAAGCAGAAATCATCAAGGAACAGTGTTTACTGACTTGTTTTCCCTGACTTTCTCAGCTATCTTTTGTATGTATCCCAGGCCCATATGCCCAGGCATGTGAATGCCCACAATATGATGGACCCTCCTATATCAATTACCTATTAAGAAAGTGCCTCTGGGGCTGGAGAGATGGCTCAGCAGTTAAGAGCATTGACTCCTGTTGCAGAAGAATCAGATTCAGTTCCCCAAACGTACATGATGTCTAACAGCCATCTGTAACTCCAGTTCCAGGGGATCCGACTCCCTCTTCTGACCTCTGCAGGCATTGCATGCACATGGTGTACTTTTATACATGCACACAAAACACTTATACATATTTTTAAAAATAAATTAAAATTTTTTTTAATTAAGTAGAAAAGAACATGCCTCATAGACATGCCCACAAGCTAATCTGATGGAGGAAATTCCTCAGGTGAAGCTCCCTTTTCCCAGTTGTGTCAACTTGTCAAAAACTAACCAGCATACCCAGTCTTGGGGCTTGCCTGAAACTGAAAGGACAACACTCCACACCTCAGACAGTGGGAAGGAGGCTCAGGGCCTCATTGGAGGGTAATCCGGGGCTACTGTCCCAACATGGTCCTGGGGAGAAACAAGACATGGGTGTGACTGCTCTTCCCCATGGGCTCCAGGACAGTGGGCACTCTCTTTTGTTCTTTTAGCTCTCAGGGAGTTTTGTAAAGTTGTAAGTAGGTGTTAGAAAATATTTCCTGGCTTTCTTAGATACGAACTGGGTACCATGCAGTGTCTACTGTCCAATTATAAATGCACTTAGCTATTTGTAACATGATGAGGCAGTGGATAAATTAGTTCAGAAACCTTCCAAATGGTGTGCTTTGACTTACCACCTGCTGCTCAGCCCTTGGCAGACAGATTCACCATCTTTGTCATCCCAGGCAGTGGTACATAGACAGTATCTGCAAGAATATGGAACTCAGACTTCCCTGCTCCCTTTCAGAGGGATTCACCTCTGGACAAGGGAAACTTGGTGGCTAGAATGGATCTCTACCAAAGACGACCTGGGAGAGCAGTTCCAACATGGGAAATGCAGATGGAATTATTTTCTATTCACCTTTCCTAACCAAAACAACTTGGAATTTGTGCCCCTGAACACAGTGTTCTATGTTTCCACTCAAAATCCTTCTGCTGATGCCTACAGGCCTTCATATTGGCAAGCAGAGGCCCACTGAAGCATTTGAGAGTCAGAGCCATTTATCACCACTTGGCATGTTAATTCAGCAAGGGTTTTCTGAGTCTGCACTTGGAAGCAGGTCTGGGGCTGAACCACGGTGACCCCAGATGCACTCAACACAGAGAAGAGAATGGAAGGAATTATCAGTGGATTCATTCCCTCTTTGCCAGGTACAGTGCTAAGAACTTGGTGGAATTCTGAGACTTCCCACGAAAGCAGTTAGTACATGCTGTCATCCTCATTTTTCAGCTTGGGGAAACAGAAGCATAGTAGGCTGAATGATGGCACCACAATGAACGCAGAATCCAGTTCATTTATCTGTAAGTGTGTGTCTCTGTGTGTATGCTATACGTATGAGATGCTTGCAGAGGCCAAAAGAGGGCATTGGATCTCCTGGAACTGGAGTTGCAGTCAACTATAAAAGAAACTTCTCTGATGAATTGGGAGATGCATTGATCTATGGGCATATGATGGGTCATTAGGAGACAGTAAAACACTACATCTATTTAGCAAAAATATAGTAGTAGGAGCTCTCCTAGGGTCTATGACCTATCTAGTCAGAGATTCTTGACCCTGATAGTGATGCCAGGAAGGGGTTCCATCTTGCAGATCAAGCCTTAAATCCAGCCAGAAAGTGTATGGTTACTCTCATAACATCTGTGTCACTATTGCACCAGCAGAGATATCATGTCAGACCACCTGATTATAGCTCACAGGGTTCACAGCTGGGTAAAATTGATTACTTTTTTTTCTTAGGATCACATGCATAGGAGCTTCTAGTACTTCAAAAGTTAGGCAGTGGAGATGAAACTCTGATGTCAGTATCAGTTTGATTTCTCCATGTTTGTTCTATGACTCACATACACAGTGTCTTCAGCAATATGTTTTTACTGTCAGGTTCTGGAGGGCAACCAAGAGCAATAATCAGTATTGTCTGAGGATCTACGGTACCTCTCTGGTCAACAACTCCAAAAGAGGCATTCCATTCCCCGTACTGGGCTTTTTATTTCCTAGCTTGTTGTGTGTTATAGGGGTATTGCCCCCAGGATACATATAAAGTAGACTTTTACAGAAACATCTTCAGTGTCAGTTATCCTCCCCACACTCCCTGCTCCCCCTGCTCCCTGATTCCTCACCTCATTTAACCCGTCCCAGGCCGTTATCCCACTACTCCCCTTTGTATCTCTCTTTATATTTCTATCGCCCTTCCCAGGAAGCCCTCCCACAATGGCCCCTAGCAAGTTTTCTGACCGCTATGAATTTTCCAGTTGAAATACACATACCTAAATATTTAAAGCTAGAATCTCCATATGAGAGAGAACACTAAAAAGTATATTTAAAAAGGGCAAAGCTAGGCATGGTGGTTCTATGACTCACATATCTAATCACTGAGGAGATAGGGGCAGGCAGACTCCTAAGGCTTGATGATCACGCAGTCTAGTCTACAAAGTGAATTCTAGGCCAGTGAGAGACCCTATCTCAAAAATAATGTGGGTATCACCTGAAGAAGGACATCCAAAGTTGTCTTCTAGCCTCCATATGCACACACACACACACACACACAAACACACCTGCCTTCAGTCTTCAAGCAGATGCTTTCGCCATTGGAGCTGGATCTGGACGCTAGAACTGACCTTCTCATATCTACCACATTCTCTTGCATGGGCTTTCTCCATGCTCCATGCCTCCCATCCTAACTCTTTCCCTCATGTCACAAAGGGAAGACTTATCTACAACTGAGGTCAAATGAAATGGGATATTTGTTTCTACCCCAGGTCTTCCTGATCCTTGCCCCTGCCCATCCCCTTGAAGTTTTAGGTCTTTCCATCCATCCTCCCTCAATGCAGGGAACATTCACCGGCACCTTGTATGAGAGTCTATGTCCTCGAGACAAAATGCCAAGGAAGGAAGAATTTATTTGGACTCATCATTTCAGGCGTTACACTTAGGCAGAATATCATGGCAGCAGGAGCATGTGATAGAGGAGGTCCTTCGCCTTGCGGTGGGTAGGAAGCAGAGCAAAGATTATACAGAAAGGGTCCAGGACAAGATAAAGCCCCCCAGGACATGCTCCTCCTAACCTACTTGCCCTAACAAGGCCCCACATTCCACAGCTGTACCACTTCCCAATGGCCTATTCAAAATTTAAATTCACCAATGAATTAAACCATTATTAAGTCCGAGCCCTTAAGAGCTAATTGTCTCTGAAAATATCCCTAAAGATACATTTGGAGATGTGCTTCACTAATCTAATTTCTTAATCCAGTGAAGTTGACGATCAGGATTAGCTACGGCATACCTCCTATGTACCTGACTCTGTGCTTAGAACAAGAATAGACATTTAAACAAAATGGAAAGTCCTCAAGGAATTTTAAGTCTGGTACAAAGGACTGATTGAAAAATAGACTGCTATAACTAGAAAAGAAAGATGATAAATGCATAAGGGAACAGCTAACCTGGTCTGGACCTACGGCCAGGGAAAGCCCTGCAGAGCAGAAGCCACCTGGGTTGACTCTTAAAGAGTGGACAAAATTAGCTTGATGGAGAAGGAGGAGAAATATCCCAGGTTGAGAAAGCAGCATATGAAAAATGGAGGGAGAGTGGGTTTGGTGCTTGAGGAAAAGTCACAAGCACCAAGCATAGCACAAGAGGAGATTCTAGAAAATAAGGGAAAGAGATGTACACAGAAATAAGTGCAACCATGAAGGCTTCATTCACTAAGCTAAGAAGAGGAAACACTCAGTGTGGGAGTTGTAGGATCAGATTATTTGCATTTTAGAAAGTCACACCTGCAGCTATAAGAGGACAGGCTGAAAAAGTCCTGTTTGGAGGTGAGTTGGGAGAAGGAACAAGTGATGAGAATCTGTTACAAGTGACCTTGAGGGCCTGGAGTGGTGGTGCACGCCTTTAATCCCAGCCTTTGGTAGGCAGAGATGGTTGGATCTCTAAGAGATCAAGGCCAGCCTGATCTACATAGTGACTTCCAGGTGGGGTGGGACTAGAGAGACCCAGTCAAAAAAGGAAGGAGAGGGGCTTGAGAATGAAGAGGAGAACAGACTCATACATGGAAGAGAGGGAGGTTCTAGAACTTTCTGATCACTTGCTCACGAGGAATAGCAGGAAAGAGATGGGCCATCATTAGGATGGCATCCAGCTTTCTGACTTGGATATCAGGTTGAAAGGAGGCACCACCACCATCATGTGAGCATCCTGGAAAAAAAGAAAAGGTTATCCGTTGCAGGTATCAAAGGTGATGGTTAGGCCAAGTGAAGGAAGTCAAGGAAATCAAGAAAACAGATTATATATGCCACAGGATTCCATCTTGGTGAAGTTACAGAAAGAGCAAAACAACAAGAAGACAGAAAGCAAATCTGTGGGCTGAGGCCAGGCAGAGCAGCAAATGAAAAGGAATGTGAGAAAATGCTAAGTTGAGAGAAAACACAGGGCCTATTGAGATGAGAGGAGGGATGGAGGCGGGGGGTGGGGGGAGAGAGAGAGAGAGACATTATTTAGTCAGGGGAATATATTTCCTACAAAGGAAAAGAATCAATAGAATATTCCATTCTCTGTTGCTTATTCCAGACCCTGAAATACATATACCCATGTATATAATTATAAAAGTGGATTTATTAAAATTTTTTATGTGACTAGAAGCTAGACAATTCGACAGTGGTCATCTACATGCTGGAGAGCCAGCTATTGAGATGAAGAATCTAGAAGTCTCAGAACAGTCTGAGACTGAAGGCCTCGAAGTTCCCTGAGAATGGGCACATATAGCTCCATGTTCGAAGGTCTAAGCTGGACTCTGAGGTCCTGGCAAAGGTGGCACAAGAAAGCACGTGTACTCAAGTCGGTAGAGCAGATCTACGTGAGCTGTACTCAGGTCAGTAGAGCAGATCTACGTGAGCTGTACTCAGGTCGGGTAGAGCAGATCTACGTGAGCTGTACTCAGGTCGGTAGAGCAGATCTACATGAGCCTTCCCATCCTTTGTTTTCATTCTATCAGGGCCACCAGTGGACTGGATGCTGCTGTCCTCATTCAGGGCAGGGCTTCCCCTCAGGTTTCTGACCCACATTGCAATCTTTTCTGGAAACACCCTTACAAACATACCCAGAAGTAAGCTTTACCTGTTTCTCTAGACATCCAGTCAGGTTGACAACCTAGACTAACCATAACAAGGTATTAATATCTTCATTGAGGAGGTTACTAAACAACTGTACACGATGAACAAAATTATGAAACTCCACACCTAAAATGAATGAATCTTATTGCAATACATGTCAATACCTGAGCTACTTTTTACAAAGCAATATCTTCCAGGGCACTCCAGTAGACATGGAAATACACGGAAGTCTGAGCAAGAGACCTAGATTTTTGAATGACTGGGTGAATAGATGTACAGAGTAGAGGCCAAGACCAGTGTCCCAGGAGATGGTGTCATGATGCAAAGAAAGACCATGTGTGACCAAAGAAGTAACAAGTACTCCAGGAAAAACAAAATAGTGAATGAAAGCTGACAAGATTTTAAAAGAAGAGAATAGTCAGCAGAGAAAATCCCTAAGAAAGAGCCAGAAAGACGAAACTAAACTGAGCGCCCATTGCCGAGTCCATTTAGAGGGCTTCAGTAAAGTCTAAAATTTATTCTTCCTAGTCTTACTATTACAACAACTGGGTCACCCTGGGGCAATGGTTTAAAACATTTTTTAGCAGCAAAAAAACTTGGGGAATGAGTAGTAGGGGACTCAGCATGACTAATCCTAAATTTGCTGACTTCTAAAACTTTACTGGCTTTTGGTCCTGAAATTGAATGCATGAACATTTTGGCCACTTCTGGTCATACACTTATTAGGTGAAAATTAAAATAAATTAGAATTGCATAAGCACTTTTTACCTGAAAACGAAGACCTAGATGGATGGTTGTGATGGTTTCAAATGTCCCTGACAGGTATTTTTTGTAACAGGAATCCAGACTAACCAGGCTCGCTGATGAGAACCAAGGCTGACATGAAGAGGAAATCAACGGGGAGGTGATGGCTACAGATATATCATATGAAGGCTGAGAGCGACACCCCGTGGTTACATAGGTTACTGCAGGTTCTCGATAACCTTTTTGGTCCAGCACACAGAAGAGCTGACTCCCGGGCATCCCAGGCTGCCCACCACTTTCCATTCTAGAAGGCCGAGCCAGGCTAAGAGCAGAGTTAGGTGACCATGAGTGAGCTTCTCAAATCCTGTGAAGCAAAAACCATTCTTTCCTTTCCCACAATAAGACCTATAAAGAGAAAATTCCCATGGAGCACTGGGCATTGTATCCCCTGGAACTGGATTTGTGGATGATTGTCAACCACCATGTGGGTGCTGGGAATCGAACCTGGGTCCTCTGTAAGAGCAGTCAGAGCTCTTAAGTGCCAAACCATCTTTCCAGCCCAGCTCTAAAGCTTTGATTTGTGAATCAAAGACAAAGATACAGAAAGGCGAAGGAGTTTATCTACAAATCCAAGTCTTGTGAATCCCGGCAAAATGACTTCTATAACAGCAAGTCATTAGAATTTGGCCAGGAGATGCCTTGTGTATGGGGATGAGGACCCAGAGTCCAGACATCTGGAACCCTAAACATGAAATATAATTCTATTTCTAAGATATCCCAAAGTCACTCAGTCAACAAATAATTCTTGGGTGCTTACTTTAAACCAGTACAGCATGTGCACAGACTTCAGAGTACTGCCTGAAGAAACTCTTAGTTTTTGCAGGGAGACAGACAAACATGGTACAGGGTGAGGGATGAGAGCAGGTAGGAGAACACATCTTGGCAGAAAAGGATTAGGAAGTGACAGACACAGCTCCCCATTCCTGACTCAAGGCATCAGCCATGAGCAGCTCATTGAGTGCTCTTGTCAACAGACCACCTGGGACGACAGCGAAGTGCAAATCATGTCCCCTCAACTCTCCCTTCCCAAAGGATGGCAAACAGGGGAGAAAACTGATCTTCAGTGAAACCAGGAAGCAGCCAACACCCGACTGATGAGCCAAGTCAAGGGAAGAGTCAGGCAATGCCGAGCATCTCTCCAGCCCATGGGAAGCTGGTGTTTCTACAGAAGTCAGATCTCTATTAGCTTGGCAGTGAAAGCAGACCATCCCAGGACTTACTCTCTTCCACTCAAATGCAGGGAAACTTGAAAGTATATCAAAGGAGAAATCTTTCCACAAACACTTGAAGTTGGCAACTCGAGGTACACACAGCTGTGCCTCTCCATAGTGATAGCCAAAAAGAAGCAAACACTAAAAGCCTGGCTGCAAAAGAGCACTGTACGCTGAGCAAGCAGACTTGGCGCTCACTCCCCAAATGGGGACAGAGAACAAGGCAAGCATGGAATAGACACACTATGAAAATATACTTCTGGCAAAAAGGTGTCCAAGAAGTGACGAAGAGGGACCCACTCTAATTATCTACCAATACAAGAAAGACAACACAAATCTCGGTTTGGGGACAGAGTCTCCCCTATGTAGCCTAGGCTGACCTTGACCTCCTGTCTCAGCTTCCCAAACTTTATAAACTTTGGAAATACATAGCTAAACTCACTAGGCTAAGAGAACCCTCAAGACCTAAGGGGGTTTAAAGGAGGTGGATGAGAGAACTTTGGTTGCCCTTTGGGGTTCTACCTTCAGCTGGGAGAGTTCAGGCTCTGAGCCCAAGGTCTGTGACAAGTTGTGCCCTCCTGGAAAGGTCCCTGGGAACAAAGATCATTTGGGGAGCTCACCTGGAAATTTACCTACTTCCATAACTTGGGATTCAATTTTTTTCATTATCCATCAAATTATAGTCACAAGAAAATGGATGGAGTTGGAAACTATTATATTAAGTAGGATGACCCAAACTCAGAAAGACAATAACTGCATATATTCTCATTCATATTTGAATTCTAGTTTGTAATGTGTATATACGTGTGTGTGTGTGTGTGTGTGTGTGTGTGTACGTGTGTGTAAAGCCTAGAAAACTAGAAGGGAAACCAAGAGAAGGCATGAAGATGCTATGGGAACCTGGAGGTTTGCAAATGGGGACACATGACATGAAAACAGAAAGGAGTCTGGGTAGAGAGAACGATACAAAGAGAGACAGGATGGAGAAGCCGGGGGGAGACTCAATCAAAGTACACTTTGTTTGAAAATGTCATTACATCGAATCCTTGGTACACTAATTTTAAAAAATCAAATTTAATTTAAAAAATACAAGTTTCTTGAAAATGTATAAGCACAAGTCTTTGCTCCCACAGGAGGGGTCTAGAAATACACTCTCTCTGTGCAGGGAACCCCCTAGGGAAAAATTATCTCAAGTGCTTCTCAGTCAGAATCACACTGGATCCCCCGCAGACACAAATGGGAAAAGACTCGGGCCTCTCAGGATTCCTACAGTGATCAAAACATGATCAAACCAAAAACGATCAAACAAGAAAACAAACCACCAGGAAAAGACAAACAAAGAAGCCAAGGTTAGATCCCAGGCAGTGCAGTTGTTAAAATGATCAGGTATGAAACAAAAATAAGTAAAGATAAAACCACATGACCACAGAAAGCCTTGTCTGAGAATTCATGGTAGCCTCATTTATAATGATCAAATCCTAGAAATAGGTCACAATCCCATCAGTAGGAGAACAGATACACCAGCTGAGGTAGGCTCATTCAATGAAATAGGATCTGAGAAGGACACAGTGAAGGAATTAATGTGTGGATGAATCTTTCAAACGTTTTGAAAAAAAAAAGATTTGAGAATCTATACCATATGATTCTATTTATATAAGGTTCTAAACAGACAAGACTCATACAAGGGTAACAAAAATCAGTACATCTAAGGGAGGAGATTCTCTTCTCCCCTAACCAAAAAGGTACAAGAGAACTTTCTGAAATAATGACAATAGGCTGTATGTTGCTTAGATAGTAATTTCATAGGCATATACAATTATGAGAATTTAGTGTGTATTTCTTTGTCTATCTCACTAACACTCATTTAATTACAGAGAAAATAGAATTATATCCCAATCTATAAAAGTAAAAAAGAAAAATTGAAAAAATGTCCAGAAAGAAATTCCAGAAATAATTATATATAAACACTGAATTCAAAAGCTGATCAGTCTCTACTTCATGCTATGGCTTCTATAAAATATCCTGTCAAGGACATCTTTAGAAACAATAGAACATGATTATTATTTTAAAAGACATTTTCAAGGCTAGGATTATGGCTTAGCAGGTAAAAACAGCTAACCTTGTAAGCCTGTCAACCTGACTTTGCTCACCAGAACCCATGGAAAAAGGCAGATGTGGTGGCACACATCTGTAATCCCAGCACTTCCACACTGAGATGGAGGACAGAAACAGGAAGGTCACTTGGAAGCTCATGGGTCAGCTAGCCTAGAGTGCACAGTGCAGTAATAGAAACAAGAGAGATCCTGCTTTGACAAGGTGGAAGGTGAGGACAGACTCCCCAAAGTTATCCTCTGACCTCCACAGATGTGCCTGGTACATATACACCTGCGCACACACACACACACACACACACACACACACACACACACACACATGCATGCACATATGCACCAAACTAATTAATTAAAAATAAGTTCTCAAACATCAGAGAACCATGAAGATTCGAAGAACTTGAACCCAGGTCACAAAGAGAATGGGTGTATGTAGACATGAGTCAGGCACTGAACTTTACTTTTTGCCTCAAGGCATTTTGCTCAGAGTGGCCACCCAAGAGCAGGGGAAATCCTAGGAAAGCATCAGCAAAGATGCTGAGACTTTTCCTAATCTACACAGAACTTGTCCTCGTCTTAAGAGCTTGGGAGTTAAATATTAGAGTTCAGGACCTGTAAGGAATCTCAAGGTTTTCAGGTGACAGTCTAACAGAGCCATTCCCAAGGGATAAAAGTGAAAGCTTTCACAAAAACCAAAACAAGGATCAACTCAGTTTTTTCTTTTTCTTTGTCTGTTTGTATGTTTGTTTTTAATTTCAAAATCGACTGAGTCTTTATCTAGTTCAGTTTCCTGAGTTGAACTGACAGAGATCACTCAGTCTCAGATTTGCACCAGGATGTTTCAAATACAATGTCTCTCATTCAGTCAAAAGCCAGACAAGAGCTGTAGAAAGCATCCAATACAGAAGGAAGTAGAGTACCACCATCTCAGCGCCTACTCTGCGGCCTGGGCTCCCTAGGCCCTTCATCATATTCGAGGGAATTCTGGCTGCCTGTGAGACATTCTGTCACAAATGGAGAAGGAATCTTACAGTTCAGAAGCAGAGAGGGGGACTTCAACTATAGCAGCCATCACTCAGCAAATTCAAGGAGATGAAACATACTTCTCATTTGGTTTTGTGATGATGTCTACAAAAGAAAAATCAAGACAGAAGCAGACCAATGAACCAGGAAAATGTCATTTCAGGAAAGAAAGAATTTCCACTGAAAAGAGTCTGGGGGCTTTTCTGGTGAAAATACTTAAAACCAGATCTTGGAGCTATTTTTAGATATCCAGTGTATTATCTTTAACAGATCACTACTTTTCCCTCCTGGCTAACTGAAACTTCGTACCCTTCCCCTGCTCTCCTCCATCCTCTAGCTTCCAGTGAACACCACTTAACTCTCTACTCCAGTTCAACTGCTAGAGACGGCACACATAAATGAGATGGGGTGTCTGTATTTCTGTGCTTTAATTACTTGACTTAGCATAATGTCTTCCAGGTTAATCTAAGCATTACATTAATCCCCAAAGTATATGCAGTTACTGCTATTTAAAAATTTTAAGGCATACAAAAAAAAGAAAATTGTTTTTAAAAATTCACACGTGAGCAGTTGGAAATGTGGTTCATTGGTAAAGAACACCTGATGTTCTTGCAGTAGACCCAGGTTTGGCTCTCAAAACCTGTATCAGATGGCTCACAACTCCCTGGAACTCCAGTTCCAGGGGATCCAATGCTCTCTTCTGACATCCACAGGAACCTGCATGCATATGGTACACAAACAGACAAGCAGGCGCACACACATACACATATATAAAAATGAATAAATAATGATAATCTGTGCTTTCCAGAGAGATCTTCCATGCTTATCATAATCACGAATATTTGAACCACCATTTCACACAATGGCCATCCCTCAAGCACAGTGTGTCTGTCCATCTTAGAGAGAGATAAGAATTGTATTCCCTCAATAACAACTGTGAATAGTGTTCAACTCTAAGTGAGACATCACACTCCCTACCACCAGAGTAAGGGGACATCTTGGAAGGGGAGAGAGAAAGATGCTAAGAGGTTACAGGTATGCAGTCTCATGTCTGACTTCAGTGGTACTCTTTAGGTCACAGAGGGTTGATGCCAAAGCCATGTGTACGATAGGCAAGTTCTCACCACTGAACCATCTCCCCAGCCCTCTTCAGTGATCATTTTTTTAAAGGAAAGGATACTTTAAGTAAGAACTTGTGAAGAAAATGTTTGTGAATTCTAATTTGACTCTACGAGCACCATGCGTCCAGAGGGGTCGCAGTTGTGTCCTGTCCTCATTTTTGTGATCGACATGCATTTCTACATTTGCTGAATTGTCTCCCTTAATTTTCTCATGCATGTTTTCTGCTTTGAGTTGTTTCTATTTTGGATCTGTTATATAAGACTTGCTTTTATTTAATACTGATGTCAGTATTTCAACTGCTGTGAAATCATGTGTTCTGTGCCATAAATATCCTTGTACCTGCTTTCCTTTGCTCTCTACTTATTTCAGTTATTAAGTCTTCTGTATTTTTCTTTGTTATGCTATGGCCAAGAATCTCTAAAGCCTGTTTCTGACTTGCAAGCACGGCCTCAGGCTCTGCCAACAGGAGGCACTAAGAGTAAAATACAAGGATGGAGCACATAGAAGGGGCCCTCCTCTGTGACTTCCTGCTTCTTTCCGATCCCGATTTCCTTCTGCAACATTTCTCTGCCGGGGAAGCCGCAGCAGTTTCCCATATTCACACTAAACTCGGTGTACAGCTTTTCAGCTGCAGCCCCAACAAGTTTCATTGCATACCCTCCGGAGATCATCACAAGTCAGCTGGGCCCTCTCCTCAGAGCTCTAGATCCCAAATCTAAACGGCCTTTCTTCTGAGCTCAGAGATACTAGCACCGGATTGAGGGCTTCAGACAGCTCTCCTCCGAGGAGTGTGGTCTTAGTAACTCCACTCTTGCCTCCCCTACTCCTGTTTGGGATCACCCTGTACCTCTTCTTCCTAACACTTGAGAGCGCTGTTTGGTTTTTTGCTTTCAAAAACATGGTTAATAAATGTACACTTTGTTAGTAAAACTTTTATGATTTATTTTATTTTTGTGTGTACATGTGTGGGTGCATGTGGATTTGTACACTTTTATGTAGTACAAAAGAGGCCAGCATATCCTCTGGAATTGGAGTTGCGAGTTGTTATGAGCTACCCAGCATGAGCGCTGGGAACCCAACTTGGTCCCACTTCAAGAGCAGTAAATAGAAAAGGGGAACATTAGGAGGTATTAAACAATTGGAGAATGGAGGGCAGGGCAGAGTAGGAAGCATGGGAGGGATAAGCAACACTAAAGGCCTTTGGAAAAACCTGGTGGAAACCTACTATTATTGAAATTTCTTGAAGTATATACCCAAATATAAAGAGAGATTTAAAAGACTTATCCTGGAGCTGGAGAGCTGGCTCAACAGTTAAGAGTACTGGCTGTTCGTGCAAAGGACCTGGGTTCAGTTCTTAGCACCCATGTGGTGACTGACAACTGTCCATAACTCCAGTTCCAGAGGATCTGACACCCTCTTCTGACCTCCAAGGGCACTGTAGGACACAGGTGCATTTACACATGGCATTTACTGGCAGGCAATACACTCATACACATCAAAAATAAAAATAATAAATAATTCTTTGTTTAAAGGAGTTATTCTATAATGGGGGGACACTGGCCTTTCTAGATATAATCAGCTAATGAAAAACAAAAACTCAATGTAAGGAATGGACTTCCTCTCTAGAACCTGCTGACCTCAACAATACTGGGCATGCCCCCTACTCTTGGTTACTATCAGAACTGGATGGTAAGGCCCTGTTGCTAAAGACACTACACACATGAGCTGTAGAACAAACAAGGAGACTTCAGAGTCTTCTATCTATTGGCTAGCATTTATAGGGCTGGAAGTTGCTATGCATGCTACACAAAGAAAAAATATATAATCATCAACCTTACCCAGGTGAGAGGTCTGTGAACTACAATAACAATTGGCCTGACAAGATATTCCCACTGGTACAATAGTGGTACAAATATTATGAGAGTAACCAACTACTCTAATTGGATTTAAGATCTGTTTTCCTGGATGGAGCACATACCTGACACTGATATCAGGCTTAGTAACCTGAAGCTAGACAGGTCACAGGATATGGGTGGGAGCTTAATACTACTTTCCTACTAAATAGTTATCGTATTAAACTCACTCTTAATGACTTATTACTATAACCATAGATTAATGCATCTCTCAACACTCACCAGAGAAGTTTCCTTATGGTGATTAATATAGAAACATACAACTGGCCAATGTTCAGAGAACAAGAGGCAGCAGAGTGCTTATCACTGAAGAAGAAACCTATATCAAACTTCTGCCTCCCAA